>CM037920.1:3487428-4087428 GCA_021346845.1 Apeltes quadracus
GGCTGCTCTGATTCCTCTGTTCCCCATCGGCACGCTGTCACTTTGTTATCCCGAGCAGCACCCGGGCCGGGAGGTTTGCACCTCCTCTTTTTCGCAGGTCAGAAGATTCAAACCGTACGTAATGTTTCTACGGAAGCCCAGAGTGGTCAAACGGAACGCTGGAAAGGAAGCACTGGGCAATCTCTGTGAGGTCAGTTAGCAGCTAGCTGCTGCGTCCAGAGGCTAAGCTAACTCGCTCGTAGGTAAAAATGAGGTGTTCGTTCATATATTCGTTTATATTTTTGGGCTTTTAGACCAAAACAACAGACAACATCAGACAACTCCAGCCTCCAGGAAGTTGTGTAACAAAAAACACCAATATGCTATTCCTAGATGCTTTACCTCATCACCATGGTGAGAAGTGAGAAGTGCAGCCTTTAAAGAATGTGTCGTGTGTGTGTGTGTGTGTGTGTGTGTGTGTGTTTAAAGATAGAAGGGAAGGACACGCTGCAGCACCGTCTCGCTGGCCTTTCCATGTCCACTTGCTGGTTTTAGCCCAGATCGCCCCCTCCCACGTGCACGCCGGCCTATAAATAGCGCGGGTTTAATGCGTGATTTGTCCCAGCGGGCTTTTTTTTATTACTGAACGGGCCAGTAGGTTTTCACTGTTGTTGCCAACGCGGAGATTAACCACAAATGGAAGTCTCTCACACTTCATTTCTCCTCACGCTCCTCGTTTCCCCCGATGCCACCGTTATCATCATCACATGCCGTGACATCCTTCTTCCCAAAGCGGACCGCCGGCGGGTGTATTTTAAGAGGTTTTCCGAGGGTCAAAGGTCAGGATTTTGTATTGGCATCAGCGGAAACGGTAGATGTAGGATCCATTTGAAGGCGCCGTTGTTTTCCCTTCGTCGGATTCTCGCTAAAAACCGCCTAAACTCACGGCCGCTTCCTGAAGTCTGCCCCTTCAGTAACTCCAAAGGTGCCTTCTACGTTAATATCCCTCCCCCATTTGCTTAATCTGCCCATTCTAACGCTCCATTTACGCCATAATAGATCCGTTCAGAGACACAGTGAGGGATGTGTTCATCGCTGCTGCTATTGTGTTCTGCTGTACGTTAAAACTGGCAAGAAGAAGCCTCTTCTTCCGCCTGTTTATCTCCCCCTTTTTGGCAAACACAACACGTGTGTGTCTTCTCTCCCTCCCCTGGATGGATGGCTGAGCACTGTGGTGTTTTTCAAGCAAAGAAAACACCCTGTTTTACATTCATACCTCACACTCGTGGTTTTGAAACCCTCCTTTTGGTTCGGGGCCTCTTCGTGGCGTTCTCCTTCGGTGCATCGGGATGGTCTGAAACGAGGTGCGGACTCGCTTCTCCCTCGCGGGACCAGGAGGTGCTAGCGGCGGGACGCGTACGGGAGCTACGCTTTAACCCGCGCGTCTCGTTTCAACCGGCTTCCGGCGGGCTGAGCGATGCAAAGGTAACAGCGGTCCGCCGTTCGCTCCTCCCGCCTCCTCGGGGGTCTGCATCCGCCGTCGGGTGAATCATCACCCTGCAGGCGTGCACGGTTGCGCTGAAAGGTTTGCTGCTCGCTCGCTTGGAGAAAGACGGCTGCAGCGTTGAGTCACGGCGAGACAAAGCATCAAAACCGCCATCTTTATGTCCTCGCTGATGAACTGCTTCACGAGTGAGCAGGACTGAGCGAGCTGGACTGGTTCCTATGGTCCTCTGCTGCCGGGCACCATTGCTGCTTTAGTTATGGTCGGACACCCTATCACATGACCAGTTTGTGTGTGTGTGTGTGTGTGTGTGTCTGGCATGCCCAAGGATGTTTTTATTGATTGACAGCTGGGATGGAGAGAATGACTGAGGAGAGAGAAGCTGAGCGGAAACATAAAAAAAATCAATCAGCCTGTTCGGCCAATGTTTATAGGGAAGGAGAGAGAGGGAGGAAGGGAGGGAGGGAGGGAGGAGGGTCCAGAGAGGAAATAAGAGCAGAAGGAATGAAGAAGAAGAGCTGGGGAGAGGTATAGGGATCATAGAGAGAAAGGAGGAAGGGGGAGAAGATGAGAGAAGAAAAGAAAAGGGACAAATAAGAGAGAGGTGGAGGAGAAAAAGGAAAGGAAACAAAGAGGGGGGGGGCGAGAAAGTTAAGGAGAGTGAGGAACAAGATGGAAGAATAAAAACTGAAACTGAAAAATGAGGAAAGAAGATGGAAGGAGTAGAGGAGTAAGAGGAGAAAGAGGAGAGACGATGAGGAAAGAAAGATGATGCGGGATGAAGGAGAAAAGGATCCGGAGCTGAGCGAAAGAAAGAGGGCAAGGGTCAAGGAGGGAAGGAGAGAGGAAAGGAAGGATGCCCTGAGGGAGTGACTGATGCGACGGGATGAGTCAGGCGCACGTGAGAGGGATGTGAGCTGCATGCTAACACACACACACACACACACACACACACACACACTATCTCCATATCTGCCCCCCCACACCTTTGTTTTATTGCCTCTCATCCCTTCATTATGTGCCCACCTTAATGCTCCTCCCCCTCCATTCTCTCTTTCTCTGCTCCACTCTGCTGATTGGCTCTCTGATGGAGTCTGCTGGCGGGTAATTCCGCTCTGTAATTTATTGAAACCATCAATGCTGCATTCAATTCAGTGTCCCAGATGAACACGACGATCAGGAGACACACATTTTACAGCGGTGCTTATTCTGTGTGAATGTTTATAGAGAGAAACGAGATTTACTGGTATCGGAGTGCCGTAACTGAATGTTTCCTCGCAGGGTTTGAAAGAGACACCGAGGAGATGAGATTAGCTCGCCGGAAACCCGATAGCGAACAAAACCCGCCGCTTTGAGAGGTGGCGGGAGAAACTGGTCGGCCCTGTCTGAGAGAGATGAACGGTGTGTGTGTGTGTGTGTGTGTGTGTGTGTGTGTGTGTGTGTGTGTGTGTGTGCGCGCGTGCGTGCGTCTGGGAGCATAACTGAATGAGAGACACAAACAGCCTACACTTCATAATCACCCGAACTATAGGATGTATCATGTCTCGCACACGTGTTTCTACACTTAATCATCAGTTCGACTGCATTTTTTCCCTCCTCTTACCCGTCTTTTCCTCCTCCCCCAAAATCTTTACCTCCCCCAAGAGAGAACAGCCGCTCGCTTCCTTCCACATTGAGTCACGTAGACACACTTCCTGCTCTTTATGTGCGCTCGTCTCTCTGATGTCTGTCTCTGACTCTCGGCCTCGTGTCGTGACTGAAGGCCACGTGGCTGCTGAAGGCGCCCTGGAACTTTATTTTAGCAGATCACTCACCGCGTGGGGCCCTCACTGGAGCCCTCACTGGAGCCCTCACTGGAGCCCTCACTGGAGCCCTAACTGGGGCTCTGGGGCCCTCACTGAGGCCCTCACTGGAGCCCTCACTGGAGCCCTAATTGGGGCTCTGGGGCCCTCACTGGAGTCCTCACTGGAGCCCTCACTGGAGCCCTCACTGGAGCCCTAACTGGGGCTCTGGGGCCCTCAGTGGAGTCCTCACTGGAGCCCTCATTGGAGCCCTAACTGGAGCCCTAACTGGGGCTTTGGGGCCCTCACTGAGGCCCTCACTGGAGCCCTAACTGGAGCCCTAACTGGGGCTTTGAGGCCCTCACTGAGGCATTCACTGCAGCCCTAACTGGGGCTCTGGGGCCCTCACTGAGGCGCTCACTGGCGCCCTAACTGGGGCTCTGGGGCCCTCACTGAGGCCCTCACTGGAGCCCTTACTGAGCCCTAACTGGGGCTCTGGGGCCCTCACTGGAGTCCTTACTGGGGCTTTGGGTCCCTCACTGGGGTCCTCACTAGAGTCCTTACTGGAGCCCTCACTGGGGCCCTCACTGGAGCCCTAACTGGGGCCTTCACTGAGGCCCTCAGTGGAGTCCTTACTGGGGCTCTGGGTCCCTCACTGGGGCCCTCACTGGAGTCCTTACTGGGAACTTCACTGAGGCCCTCACTGGGGCTCTGGGTCCCTCACTGGGGCCCTCACTGGAGTCTTTACTGGAGCCCTCACTGGGGCCCTAACTGGGGCCCTCACTGGAGTCCTTACTGGAGCCCTCACTGGGGCTCTGGGTCCCTCACTGAGGCCCTCACTGGAGCCCTAACTGGGGCCCTCACTGGAGTCCTTACTGGGTCCCTCACTGGAGCCCTCACTGGAGTCCTTACTGGGTCCCTCACTGAGGCCCTCACTGAGGCCCTCACTGGAGTCCTTACTGGGACCCTCACTGGGGCTCTAGGGCCCTCACTAGGACCCTTACTGGAGCCTGGAGACCCTTACAGATGGGTGTGACACCTTGTCTGTATGTCCTGCGGCGGGTCTCGGCGTCCGTCGTAAATGGTAAACGAGCAGCTGCTGAGGGACGAGGTCGACGCGAGCTCCTCGTGATTCGGTACGGGCCGGACGACGGAGACCCAAGTCCAAAGTGCCTCGCAGTACTTCAGCCGCCTGCATATTTTAAGAAAGGGTGTCCCAAAGGAAATTGAGCCTCTAATTTTAAACAATGGCCGCGCTGCTGAGACCCATGAACTTTGCAGGAAACACCGGCCTTGGGAGTCTCGCAGAGGGGAAATTATTTCCCATGTTTGGTAGCTGGTGTTTCACAAAGAACATAAATTCCTTTGCGCGATCGCACGAGAGAGCAACTGAGCATGACGCATGTTTATTTCTCACCGAGGATCTTTTCCAGCTGTGATCGGCACCTCTGGGTTTTTTTGGTGGGGGTCTGGGGGGGTTACGTTTTACGTCGGGTCTCATGCACTTTTGTTGCGTGTCAAAAGGAAGACGAGCCGCCTGGGAGTTCCTTTCGCTTTAATGTCGATGTTTGAGTAACGTGACCTTTCCCCCTCTCTTTTTCCGTCTTCAGTATGGGGAGGAGGAGGTGTGTTCGGACCGCTTGGACACCGACTTTCCGGACATCGACCTCTCCCAGCTGGACACCAGCGACTTCGACAGCGTCAACTGCCTCAGCGAGCTTCAGTGGTGCAACGACCAGCCGACGGACGCGTCGCCGGCCTCCGTCCGCTACAGCACAGCCGATGAGCTCTTCGAGGTGAGGCTCCTTGTCTGAAACGGGCAAATCAGAGATTATAGGCCCGCCCCTTTTCTCCGAAAGCCCTCTTCAAGGTTCATTTATTGAACACAGTCACAACACATGACAAACAGAAGACGTTTTTTTCTCTCCATTCCTCGGCGTACTGTTTCTTTGCCAATACCATATTGATCAGACTAACAGACGGACTTGTCTCAAACACGCATAATGCGCGTGAAGCCCCGCCCCCTTTCCGCCCCCAAGTCATTACAACAATAAACTAATAAATATCTTCTCGATCTTTATGTGATAATTTGCTGCTTTCAGTTCTGAATCCATAATATGTACAACATGACTGGAAGGTCTGTTGCTGATTTCATTCTACACGTCCCGTTTGAAATGTATTTAAAAAAGATGTCCCTCTTTCCATCTCCTTTAGTAAAATTGTGATTGTCGTGTCGAGCCGTTTCCTTCACTGTAGCCTGAACTCATCTTCCTCCTCCAGATCGAAGAGGAGAACGCGGCGCTGCTCGCCGCTCTGACCGACAGCTTGGATGGCATGGTGGACGCCGAGGTGGGCGGGCTGTCCGTCTTCCCCGCCCTGGGGGAGGAGCCCGACCAGGAAGAGGACGAGGAGGACCGTCTCCCCCTCGGCGCCGAGGACTTCAGCCAGTCCATGGGCTCCGAGACGGACGACCCGTCTCTGGTAGGAACGCCTTCTCTTTCCCAACCCCTGGTAGTTTAGACCAGAACCCCCCCCCCCCCCCACACCCACCTCTCTCTCTGCCCCCCCCCCCTCCTGCCTCAACTATCTTAATCTGTCGCGTTCAGATAACCTTGATGTTTCCCCTCGCCGGGTCCGCAAGGTTCAAAGTCCGCCTTCAACGCCAGAAAAAAACGGAGGGAGGGACGCCGGGGCAAAGTGTGACCTTTCATCCGATCCTGTGTGCGGAGCGTGTGTGTGCGTGTGTGTGTGTGTGCGTGTGTGCGGAGCGTGTGTGTGTTGCGTTTCTCTAAGTGGCACGTGTCCTTCCGAGAATAAAAGGAGAGCCGAATCCCGCGGGATTGAGGGCACGCTACAGATTCTCACCCCAGCGTCTGTGGAGGAGTTACGTTTTGTTTGGCGGCGACTAGGAGGCCTGTTTGAGGAGTATTTAAAGGCCGCGTTAGTGTTTAAATGAAGCTAATGTGATGATGTCTGACGTCCCACGGCTGGAACTGGATCGGGTTAAGGATCAGGATTAAACCCAAGTTCAGTAATCCAAACGTGTATGTGCGTTTCCAGCACATGCCCCGAGTTTGCTTGTCTTAATCCCTCCTCCTCCTCCTCCTCCCACTCCCCCGAAGATCCCAACCTCCCCCGTCTCTCGCTTTTCTCACACAGTGCAGCCTCTCTCTCTCTCTCTCTCTATCTATCTCTCTCGGCCCCTCTATCGTTTCGATAAACCAGACTTCCAGCGAAACAGCCAACTTTGTTTTTTCTCTCCCCCCCGTCCCCCTCCTCCCCCTCTGTCCCACCACGCGGGAACAACAAACCTGCGTATCCCTCCACAGTGAGTGCCGTGCCCTACTTTCACTCCCCTGTCAAAGGGAGGCAGCCGGCTCTGCGGCTTAATTGAAGCAGGAAGCTATTTTCTCTGCGATAAATCACCGGTGATTGCTGCTGTTATGCGGCCTTATTGCACTTGTCAAGATGAATTCATCCCTGCATTTCGCAGCAGAGGAGGGGGAGCTGCTTTGCAGGGTTTTTCTTTTGCGACGCGAAGATGCGATTGTTGTGGAAGCCGGACGCTGGAACACCGGAAAGCCTAAAAACTCACCTGCGATGCCTTCGTTTCCACGGCGAGTGTAGGTGATCTGCTGAAGGACTTTGGTGCAGATATTCAAGTTCATCTCCAGATGAATCGGATGAATTATTTAGCGATCCCGTGAACTTTTATCTAACCATTAAAACTTTGCTCATGACCAAACTGATTCCTCTCAGACTTTTACATTTTGAATGCACAGGGAAGTGGATTCGATCCTTACGGACATTAAGGGGCTGCCATCACTTTCAGTCTGCACCCCCCCCCCCCCCTCCCACCCCCCTCCACATCGGCTTGCGCCTCCTGAAATAGTGTAACAGTGCAGCAGAAGAGGCCTCGACTCCCCCCGGACGCAGAGCGCCGCGTCAACCGCTCGTTGCCTCATTCCTCCTGACAGCTGGCGAGATAGCCGGCTCGTCCCCAAGCCTCCCCTCACACACACACACACACACACACACACACACACACGCGTCTCTTTTTTCCTGCACGCAACCACATACTACTACTACTATTGCTACTACTGTAGCTGTCAGTCTGCTGATCGTCGTCGTCACGTGAACTTCTGATGAAAAGTACTGCTGTTTTTTGAAGTAAGTCAATTGAAATATCTTTTTTTCCACATTTTAACTTTTGCAGCTTATTGAACAGCCATTTTTTTTGGGGAGTTTGAGACCTCCTCATTTTTCCTCATGATGCACTACGAGCTGTGCAGTCACACTGCTTTTATTATTTGGGGCTTCTGCCTCCGGAAGCAGAACACGCCCACCGAATATGAATGTGCACCATAGCTTCTCCATTGTGTTTACTATCAACGGCAAAAAACAGCAACCTGACATTCGCATCCATAAACATGACGGTGCTTCTCTAATGAAGCTGCCAGTGTGTGTGTGTGTGTGTCAGTGCTCCATCCCTTATTTCCATCAGTCGAGTGGTTACTGTCACGTGACTGCTGTCACTGCTCAGTCATGAGTGTATCGCTGCCCTCTACGGGTGAGAAAGGGAACCGACGGTTGTGTTTGCGTTTGTGTGTACGAGCTGATCCTTTCATGAGCTTGTGTTGGATTCACGTAAAAAACACAAGTAACTTTTCGTGACCATCGCAATTTTTATTCCATATTTGAATGTTAATTGAGTTCAAATTAGAATCTGAAACCAATTAACTCGACTACACAACACCACTACACTACTTCTACGTTCTCTGCAAAGCCCCCTCCTTTTTATTTGTATGTGTGTGTGTGTGTGTGTGTGTTTGTGTGCAACCACAGAACAAGGCCTGCATTGATGCCACTGGTGGAGCTCTGGAAGGCGTCCAAAGTGGAGTAGAGTGTTTGAGGGGCCTGAAGCAGGCCGGTGGAGGGGTGGTGGTGGTGGTGGTGGTGATGCTGATGGGGGGTGGGGGCCCTTTCAGTGTTTCACACAGACACAAACCTTCAGTCTCCTCACTGGGACTCTCAGAGGAGCATCAGCGGGCGCCCTGAGCCAAGTTGGCGTTGGCCATTTGACCCAGAGAGTTTTACGCAACTACTGTCGCATGAACTGTGATCCCTGGAGAATCATCGGTAGATACAGCTGCTGCTTGACTTTCATGGAATCACATTATTATACGTCTCATGGGTTCGATTGAAGAGTTTCCTCTTTAATGCCTAAAGGTTGTGAATGTGTGCCAGCATAGAAGCAGGTTTTAAGAGCGAGCCTCGCAGATACTTTAGGAAGCTTTAGAACTAGAGGAGTGTAGGCGCGCTGGATATTTACAACGTTTAAAGCGGTTCAGTGGCCGTCGTTGAGTCAATATTCATCACAGTGGCTTATTGGGTAACAATATGGATGACGTTTGTTGTGTTTCATGTCCCATCAGTCATTTTCAAACAATGTTGTTAACCTGCAACATACTTAACATAGAGTTCAGACCGTAGAGCTAACATTAGCAGAGTGCGTTAGCACATAGTTAACTAGCGTGCTAATGATTGTAACAGTAAATAAAGGGTCCAATTGTCTTCCGTCTTCATCGCCAGGTGATATATATATATATATATATATATATATATATTTCCTGTAATCGGTTTTGACCCTTTTGACATTCCATTGTACATTTAATGCATTTAGTGACAGTGAGGCTCCATTGAAGCTCTGACAGCTTGACTAAGTAGCAACAAATGATCCGCTATTTCTCATCCAAAACAGGTTTAGAGGGACAAGTAGACTAAGATCGTCGTCTAAGGTCACAAACAGAGAGAACGGATGAAGTGGGAAAGAGGAAACAAGGATGAAAGCAGAAAAACAGGAAACTAGACGGGACGAGGTTTCAAGGGGAGGAGGCGAGGATGGAAGACAGGTGCCCGAGACCATTGTGACAGAAAGGGGGGGTTGGTAGAAAATGAGGGGACCACGCATGGAGAGACAGATAACTGAGGAGCAGGAGTCCGATTCCATGACATCGTAGAGAGGCAAGAGGCGGGATCCAGCAGTGATGAGTGTACAGTACTTTGACCCCGTGGCCTCCTCTGCACATTATGCCCTCGTACAAACATCCGTCTGCAGGGAGTTAACGGCTGACAGAATACAGATTAAAAATTAAAATGCGAGGGGGAGTTTGGACTCCCCCTCCCCGCCCCCCCTTTCTATCCATGTGGTCACATAAAGACATAACTACATTTCCCACACACAGAACAAAAAGAAAATAGTACCAAACATGTGCCGCGTGTTTCTGACCTCTCCCGCCTTTCCTCCCCCAGCTGATGAAACTCCTGCTGACTCCTCCCAACGTGCCCGCCGCCGCCGCCGCCGCCGACGCACACAAGGACAGAGTCCACGGCCATCGCTATAGCAACAGAAGCCTGCACCTGCGCCCCAGCAGACCCCCGGTCAAGGTGAGCAGTGAAGGATTCCCAGCGTCTCATTAGAGCTTGTCACATGTCATTTAGCCGACGCTTCATACAAGGCGACTTACAGTAAGTTGGGGGGGAGGGGGGGGGTGGCGGGGGTTTGGGACGAGTTAAATAATTCACTGCTTAATTGCGAGCAGGGTGAATTTGCAGTAGGTGGTTGTTTTCTCTGTTGTCCCTCTCATGGTTCATAAAAGGCAAATGGGGTCTTTGATGTTTGCTGGAGGAGCTGCAGCTATTTTTTTTTTTTTGTTCCTTAATAGCTGTGTCTGTGTGTCTGTGTGTGTCTGTGTGTGTGTGTGTGTGTGTGTGTGTGTGTGTGTGCGCGTGTGCATCGTCGACACCAATCTCACATGAAGTCTTTTCATTGCGCTGGCGTTGTGGCGTTTAATCGTTCAGTCATTAGTTCAGTGGCTTCGCTGTGGTCTTGGATTCACATCAAATCGTTCACAGCGACGGGGGAATAAAACAGAAAAGTCTTCCAAAATCAGGCCGGACGTTTTCCAGACACAACCGTTTTTTTTTTTTCTTTTTTCAAATGAAAGATTTTACCACTCGTGCTGCCGGTGATGGATGTGGCGTCGGGGCGGCGAGGACGCTCGCTCTGTGTGTGACTGTGTGTGTGACTTTGCAGTAATTGGATGGCTGCTCGCGCCGTGCCGCATGTGGCCGTTGATTACCGCGTATCGTATCCATCATGTGACCTCCCAACCTGGCCTTCGCCTGCGTGCGTGCGTGCGTGCGTGCGTTTGAGTGACGGGTTAGAATCATCGTTCTCGTTGTGGTAAACTTAATGTACCGCTTTGCGGTCCGGCCTCATGTATCGAAGGGCAGGAAATTGAAGATACACTGATGCGTCTGTTTTATTCTTCTTTTTCTTTTTTCTTGTGCTACTGATTAACAATTTTTCTGTCAGTCATTTAGTTCAGGCTGAATTTTCGAGGTCGGAGATGAGTTTTGGTCAACGTTAAATAAAACGAAAAAAGAATGTTTAATCTAAAACATTGATGTTAAATATGAGTTTTGTATAGTTTCTGGTGACACTGGACTGCAATCGCAGCGTTTTTTGCGGGCTGAATATTAAGTATCGCTGAATGACGCTCGGGACGTCCCCTTGTCTCCGCCCTCCAGGCCGACCTCCGTCAGCAGAGGAAGCCCCGGGCGGTGCGCCCCGCCGGCCACCTGTGCACCGAGCTCCACCGCCACCTCACCACGGCCCGGGACTCGGGGGACGCTGCGGCCCCGGACACGGAGGAGGACGCGGAGGACGAGGAGGACGGGGAGGACGAGGGGGAGGAGGAGGAGGACAGCGAGTCCGAGGAGGAGGACGAAGAGGACGAAGAAGAAGGAGAGTCTTCCAGCAGCGAGGTGGAGGGCGCGGCGGCCGCGTGCACCGCCCCCCCCGCCGAGCCGCCGCAGCCTCAGTTCGGCTCGGAGAAGGAGCTGCGCTCAGTGGTGGAGCTGATCACCTACATGCACACGTACTGCCTCCCCACGCGCAAGCAGCAAGGCTGGGAGCGCAAGGACCGCGAGGCCCCCAGGCCCCGGGCCAGAGCCGAGGGCCCCCGCCCGGCCCCCGGCTCGCACAGCAGGGTCGTCCTGGTGGCCGCCCCCGCCGGGACGGGCCCCCGCAGGGTCCCCTTTGCCAGGCGGAGGGAGGTGAAGGCCAACTCCCTCCTCCGCGAGCTCCTGCAGCGGAGCAGCTCCTTCGACGTGCGCCAGCCTTACAGACTGCACAGCCCCCCCTACTCCCACGGCTCCGCCCCCCCCTCCTCCGCCGCCGCCCCCAAGCCGGAGCTGCGCAAAGACTCGTCCTCCCCCGAGAGGAGAAGCGGGTCCGTGGCGGCGGCGCAGAGCGTCGAGGAGGAGGCGGCGGCGCAGGACGGCGGCTCCTTCTCGGTCCGGCGCTCGCGGCGCCTGGCCTCCTTCCCGAGCCGCTTTGCCAAGAGGATGCGGCCTGGACGGGCGAGGGAGGAGAGGGAGGAGGGACGGGCGGGGGTCAAGGTCCTGCCGACGCAGGCGGGCGGGGGCACGACGACGGAGACGCAGGCGGCGGGCGGCGAGGCGGCCGCGCCCTGCTGCCACAAAGGTGAGGACGGACCGAAAGCGCGCTACCCATGATCCTCCTTTCAGCACTAACTGCAACCCACATCTCGCAGTCACTTTAGTTCATCACCATCGAGTGATTGACGTCACGTGGGATCCATAAACCACCGACACACACACACACACACACCTTCGTAGAGCTGCAGCGGGAGGAGACGGGTGGATCCTGAAGTTCTCCGTGGTTGTAACTTGCTTGTTATTGTGATTGCAGAGAAGCGAGCCTGCCTCTGTCTGACTCTCACCCCCAAATCCACAGGGTGAGTTCCTCCACTGCTGCAGTGTCTTTTGTCCTCCTGCTGAACCGCCCGTTTGTTAATGAGGCCACATGGGCAGACCAAGTAATCCAGTCATTAGCGCATCACTGATTACTGTTAATCTAGAAACTTTCAAATGCTGCGGCACTTTTTTTCTTCTTTATAATGCCTTGAAAAAGCAGCAGTGGCCTCTGCAGAGCAGACAGGTGAGAGATGCATCCTGGGAAATCCAAATGACTGAAACTGAATCCATCTGACATCCATCAGCCGTCTGACAGGGCCGGATTACGGACGTCAGAACTGCCGGAGTCAGAGGAGCCTGACTCGGTTTGCTGACTCGTGTTCACGTGTGATCTCGCGGCACCGTGTGATGTTTCAAGGTTGCAACAAGATTAAAACAGTGCTCGCATTCAGAGATTTAATTGCCAAATCCCAGATGAGTTATGGTTCCTGGCCTGGCACCTAGTCCATCTCCTAAATGCATCGGTAGCGCTCACCAAACGGAGGCTTCGGTTTTTACGTACCTGTTCTCCGGAGGGTGACGTCCCGCCCGCAGGAGAAACAGAGAGGCGGAGAGGAAGGAACAGAGGGGAGGACAGCTGCGAGGCCGCTGCGATAAGAAATGACGAGTGCCGAGGAACGTCAGTAGCATTCAGAGCGAAACACAATTCAGACTGAGCAGACCGATCCGCTGCAAGGAGCTTTTACTGGGAGGCGGTTCAGGCTGTTAGATTGCTTTTGACGGGGATGTTTCTAAAAAAAAAAAAAGATTTCAAGATAACACAGCACTCTTTAATTGATCTCTCTGTCTGTCTCTCTCTCTCCTCCCTTGATTGTGGTTGTCTCTTCACCAGCAGAGAGTCCCAGTACATTGGCATGGATCTGTGTGGAACGGCAGGTAATTTCTGCACAGTGAATGTTAGCCTAGCTTAGCTTAGCACAAAGACGCTTAGCTTAGCACAAGAGAAGTGTGTGGCTTCGCCGGACTGTTTCTTTGCCTGTGGGGGAGCCGGGGGGACGTTTTCATCCAGCTCATGCAGGTCTCCTCTCTCCCCTCCCCCTTTTCTTAGGTCTCACCCCTCCCACCACCCCGCCTCACAAACCGGTGGAGGATGAGCTCTTCAAACCGGCAGAGGCAGGAAAGGGAGGCGAAGGAACAGGAGGAGGAGGCGGCGAGGCGGCTTACACGGCCTCGAGTACCAACGCCGTCGCCAATGGCTCGACCCGGCTGAGCCGCGCCGCCGCCCACCACCGGAAGCTGCCGGAGCAGACGGAGCTGTACGCCCAGCTGCGCCGCATGGGCCAGGCCGGCGACGGCGACACCCACCGCGCCTTCGGCGACCACGACTACTGCGCGCTGAGCCTCGGGGAGAGCCGCAAGCGCAGCGCCGCCGTGCTCGGCGCCATCCTGCAGGCGCAGGGCGGCGTCGACGGAGCCGGCTCCGCCCTCACGCCCAAAGAGGCGGACGAGCCGGCGTCGCAGGGGAAGGGGACGGAGAGCGGGGAGGGGCTGCTGGCGCGACATCTCTGGCAGCAGAGCGCGGCGGTGACCTTCCCGTCGTCGCTCCTGCGCTGCCTGACGGCGGCTGCCGCCACGCCGCCGGTCTCGGAGGAGGAGGCGGAGCGCTCGTCGGCGTCCCGCTCGCCCTCGCCCATCCTGCACCTGTGTCCCGACTCCCCCGCCAGCAAGACTGACTGCAGGTGAGACAGACCCGAGGGAGAGGAAGGAGGGGTGTGAAGATGGCGGTCGGTTTAAAGAACCATCCTTTGGTTTATCGTCACAGAACCTCCAGGAAAACAAAAGGTTCAGAATGCTGGAGGCCAAACGCGCGACCGGCACCACGTTTCAGTCATTGTTACTGCACAAATAAACGTGCAACTCTTTAAAACATACACAAGTATTGTCTACTTAAATGTAGGTCGTTGATTTTATATACCTGTGAGATAAAGTTTGAGGGGTGGGGGATGAGAGAGAGAGAGAGAGCGAGGAGGTGCTGCAGTGGGAGACCGTCCGCCTTTTTGCCGCAGTTCACCCGTTCCCTAATGTCTGACATTTCAGTTTCACCTTGTGACTGTCCTCTCTCTCTCTCTCTCTCTCTCTTTTCTACTTTTTACGTCTCTCCCTGTTTTAGTGAAAACTGTGAGATCGCGCCCGACGACAAGCAGAGGAACAAAGCCAAGTCTGACGAGGTACAGAGATCCTCCTGCAGCTCCACCGCAGCCTGTTGAATTAAAGCCGTGTTTCGATCGGAGGCTCAGCGCCTCCTAAAGGTCGCGTGGTTTCCCCCCGTCGCACACAGAGGCTGATTCAAACGCACCGACGCCGCGGCGGGATCTTGCCAAAGTTCTCGCGTGTGTGTAACGTCCTTCGTCCTGACCGTTGCCATGGTTTCCCTGTTGCCAGGACAACTGCCAGGATGTTCTACATCCACAACCTGCCGACGAGCGTGACCCAGAACATGCTGAGGAAACGCTTCCAGGTTTTCGGCAAACCCGAGGACTGCAAAGTCATCATCTGCAACGAGTAAGTGTCCCGATTTTGTATTTTAGTCAAATAACGTTCCGGTGTCTTCTGTATCCTGTCCTGCATGTGATTCTCCATCTCCACTGCTGCAGGTAGGCCCGCCCGCTTACCTGAAAGTGTCTGTCTCTCCACCTGTGTGATTGCAGGGAGCGGTGCGGGGTGATAAAGATCCGCCCGGCGGGGGTTCAAAAGCACTGGAGGGAGCGCGAGACCGTTTTCCACAACGGGCCCGCGGGCCTGAGGAGGCTAACGAGGAAACGCTACATAGATCTCGGTAATGAGTCGTGACACGCTAACAAAGTCGTACTTCCCCACTGCGTGAGTCCGGTCTGACATCGAGAGATGGCGTTGGGTTTCAGCTGACTCGCGCTACACACGCGGGAAAAGGAGATCACAATTCATTACGTTCCGATGCTGACGGCCCGTTTTTCTGTGTGTGTGCGTGTGTGTGTGTGTGTGTGTGTGTGTGTGTTCTAGACGAGGCGGGACCGGGCCCCGTCAAGAGCAAGTACGATGCACTGGACTTTGACACTTTGCTGAAGGAGGCCCAGAAGTCCCTGCACCGCTGACTGGCCCGGCCTTTAAAGTGCAGCAACTCCCCCGCGACTACACGGCTCTGCCCTCGCAGAGGCCTCGTGGTACCTCCATGCAAGGCAACCTCGCAAAATGTTTACATTTTTACCAATGGAATAAAAGTAATGTTAAGGACCTCGTCTCTTTTTTTTTTTTTTTTTTAAGTTTCTTTCACCAGAGGATACTGCTTAAAAAAAAAACACGAGGAAGCTACCGGGATTCAAGAGCTAACGGATAAAAACGGACACGGCGATGGTGCGTCAGCTATAGACGATCGAGTTCTTTGCTGAACGAGAACAACAAAAAGCCGTCTGTGTTGTTTGAGATGGTCGACCCCCCCCCCGCCCCCCCAACTCCCCCCTTGCCCCCCCACGGAGGAGCAGCCTCAGAGACCTCTGCAGCAGATCCTTGCTATCCCTGCGTTGCGTTGGTCGTCGTGGTGTATGTGTCTGCGCGTGTGTGTTCTTTGTTTTTTGTAAGAAAGAGAAAAAAAACCCTCTTTTTCCGGTTTCCGGGTGGTGAACCTTTCAAGCTGTTTGTTCGCCACGGAGTCCTGCGGTTGTAAAAAAAAAAATAATAATAACAATAATGATGTACCCCTGCTTTGTTTTAGCAAGAAATTGTGGATGTTATACATTTCAAATCTATTGTGTGTGCGTGTGTGTGTGTGTGTGTGTGTGTGTGTGTTATGGACAAAGAATATATATATACAAAAAAACGTATAATCATTTGATGACTGAAGTTTACAAATCTAAAATGAAGATGAAAAATAATTCATGTTTTTTTTTGTAACTGTAGTGCTTCCTTGATTTGATCTATGCACTGTAGGGAGGTCGACATCGCCTCCGCTCCCCTTTTGACCCTGAACTCTGCCATGCCGACTATCCTGGACTCCGCTACTGGCTGCCGCAGGCTCCGTTTGCTCCGCGTTGACTCACTTAGACCCCGATCCAACACCAAACACTTAATGTTAAGTTGCCCGTTGGATTCGCACACAATCCTCTTGAATTTCTTCGGCGTGGCCGTTCTTGCTGTAGAAAATTGGGTTAAAGAAATAAAAATTTGAGATTGTCGTTGATGTGTTGTACCTGGGTCGTCGGTAAAACCGTTCCCATGTTCAGAGGGTCTTGATGAACATTTGATAGAGTCCCACTGAACATGTGTCCAATAATGGCCTCAGCCTAACGACCCCCCGCCCCCACCCCCCGGAGGCCACAGCCAATGCAACGCTCACTGTTTACATTTGGACTGCGGCAAGCAGGACCAAAATGGGGGATTAAAGGTGATAGCCATAGACGCTCTCGTAGCCTACTACTAGAACTCGGTATGATTTCGTCACGTCTGCTCTTCGTCCGGTCCGGTCTTCCCGCCGCGTAAAAGTTCCGCCACGACATTCAACTATTCAGACCGTCCCGGTTGGTTTGGCTCGACGCTGAATTTTTAAAGGACAAACGGAAAACCGGACCGGATTTTCTCTCCGCCCCTAGAAACGTAGCCAGATGAGACAAATCTGTTGATGGAATGTATTCAAGAATCTGAATGTAATCGTTTGGTTTTCACCACTTCTGCTCGCCCAAAGATTGTGGCGCACTTCCCCCCCCCCGCCCCCCCGCTTTAAAAAGAAAAAGGGGGGGGTTAGAGTTGCTTAGCCGTCGGTTGAAGCGCACGCGACGAACTCCGGGCTTTCTCGAGGCGGCGCCTGATCAACATTCCTGACGCAGCCAGTAGCGGCCTCCCTGGGAGGTTGCGGGGGTGTGTGGGGGGGGGTGTGGGGTGGGGGGAGGAGGGGCCTGCAAAACCTGCCAAAATGCACGTCGCCACCGAACCCTTCGCAGCGAGCGAAAGAAACTGCAGCAAAACCAACAGGCTTCTCGTCCGTGAGGTTCTGAATCAGCTGAGCGTCTCTACCTCACGTCCATCCATCCCTGAAACGCCTCTAAAAGGGTAGTCTGGGAGGGTTTCGTGTTTGCCCCCCGTCCCCCACCCTACCCGTCCCCCGTGAGGGCAACAGCCCCCTTGTCTTTCTCTAGCTCTTTACCCCGCTTGCCTCGACGGTTTTGTAACGTGTCCGTTTGTTGGAGTCTCGACTGTGTGTCCTTGTGTAACTGAGTGTGTCGTCTTTGTCTCGTGTTTGAGTCGGGCGCCGCTGCCGCTTGCAGGTCGGGCGAAGGGGGGCCCGCGGGAGGGGTGGGGGGAGGGGGTTTCTCCTCTTTTACCGTTTTTCTTCAGGGACACGGCGCCGTCCCTCCGGGTTCCCTCCTCTTCCTCCTCCTCTTCCTCCTCCTCCTCCTCCTCCTCCTTTCCTGGCCGAGGAACTTCTAAATGAAAACGCAGCTCGTCCTTTTTTTCCCCGACTCTTATCGCTTACCGGCGCTCGTGGCTTCAAGGCCTCGTTTCCAGGTTCTTCCCCTAAAAAACCCGGTGAAGTCTCTGCTTTCCGACCGCTGACCTTCCCCCCCCCTCCCGCCCCTCCCCCCGTCCTCGTCCCTCCCTCCCTCTATCTAATCAACTCCTCGGTAACACACACAAAAATTTGAATGTTTACATCAGTCGATTCTCCTTTGACTTTATTAGGAACGCACACTTAGTACAAAGGCGCCTTATTCAGTGTTTTGAAAAAAAATAAAAGAATTAACTGCAAAGTGAAGTTACTTAGCGGTACTCCTCCAGGCTCACTGATGTCCAAAACTAACAACAATTTAGTGCTATACATACTGATTGAGAAATAAGTTGTTTTAAAACTTTTAAAAAGAAAGGGGAAAAAAAATCATTTTAACAATTAATCTCAACTGAATGAGTATTTGTGCTTAGTATGTATACTACTAAAAAGTGAGAGAATGTGCTGGTTTACATATTAAAAAAAGAAAATATAATATATGAATATAAAATGTGTACATAGCACTATGCCTCGTTGTAAACATAAAATGTGAGTTTATTTTTTTTTTCAAGTGGCGGGTCATAGTTGATTGCTAATCAGACCGCAGATGGTCCGATTTGGTTTATGTGAGATTAGATGATGTTTTTTCAGTGCAGGGAGGAAATTAAGGGAAAAAGTTTAAACGACTTCAAAGTCCAACACTGGTGTAAAAGAAAGACACAAGTATCCCTTTAGACTATCACACTAGAAGGTTGTTTTATTTGCCGGTTAATAAAATGACTATATATTTTTTTATGTTTTTATTTTATGTTTTCTTTGAAATGCAATACACAACAATAATCTTATCTTGAAGACAGCCTTTTACGAGAAACGGAGGTAATAATGTACAGTGGTTGTTGAGCTGCCACGCGGGCGAACTCAAAAAAATCATGAAAGCAAACTACGGGAAGAATGTGGTGACTTTGCGCCATAAACACACCCACAACACGTGTACTAAAAAACAAATGCTAATATACTCTTGCACAGATTACGTCCCAAGTAGTGAAATATCTTCACAGTTTTTTCTTCTCATTGAAAGGAAGCCATTGTAACTATGTTATTACCACTTTTTGATGGTACACAGGTTTGTTCAAATCTGAGTTGCGTTGAACAGTTACTTTTCTGACCGTTAAAAGCCAATAACTGTACATGTATGACTGGTGAGGGAATGTGGGGGGTGGGAGAGTTGAGTTGTTGCTGGTTTTACCCAGGTTAAGGTTTCACAGATTGGGGTCGACACTGTGGAAATCCCAGTCCCACTGCTGCACCTCCACCTTCACCCCGTCTTGCGGTCAAACGTAAGTTACGGAACGATTCCGGCGTCCAAAATGGATGGATGGACTTGATAAAAGCGCAAAGGCAGCCGGATTATTTGGGATTACGAAGACCACAACGGGACGAAAAGTAATTTTTACCTTGCAAGCGGCGCGAGCCACCGGCTGGAAGCCAACCAATTAGAAACAATCCTTCAAACTGGCCGGTCACGATACAGCTGTTGTCATTCAAAAAACCAAAATGTTACTGAAAAGGGTTTTCAGTCAGCTAAGAACAGGATCAGTTACGTGGCAGACCGGCCTCCTTTTAGCCTCTTGTTATTTCCACGTGCAATCCAAAAATCGGATTAGAGGGAACATTAAGACTAAAAGCATGTGTTGGGATTTCTGCAGTGGTGAGTGCCTCCATTGTTCAAGAGGTGATTGACAGTGAAACAACCCCATTTTCCATCATTGTAAGCCTTAAAAATCAATCTGGGTGAGGGAGGGAGTGGGAGGGGGGGGGGAAACTAAGCTACCACTAGCTTTCATTATTACCGTTTCAACTCCTTTCCAATCCAATGTGGTTTATTATTAAATAATTACTGACGTAATTAAAACTTTTTTCAATAGCCATATTATAATAAAAAGCTATATACATATATATGAATATATATTTGTGTGTTTGTGTAGATATCTAGATTATTATATACTTTCTTATAGAAAACTTTGGTGTTGACCATTCTCCTCGGTGTTTTGAGAACACGTTGGCACATTAAACACGATGCTACTGTCCGCCTGGTCTGTGGGCAACTAAAAAAAAACACAAAAAAAACCCCATCCTTCCATAGGGAAATTACCCTAGTCACAATGCAATACCTTTCTTCCCATTCTTCATTTCAGAAAAAAAAATGGACAATGGCAAGAAAACCACAAAACTTGATAGGCAAGTTGACCAAAAGAAAAATAAAACTCCAACAATAAAGAGCGCGGCTGGTTTTCCGAACCGGCCGCCTCGAGTCCAGTTTTATAGATGTTGTCGTTTTCGATGCCATGGCCCGTGAAAAAAAAAAAGAAAAAAAAAAATTCTTTGCGTTTATGTCACTTCCTGTTTCAGTTTTTGGAAAACGACGTACCCGTCAGCTAGCTGCACCGTTACATTTAGCCCCCCCGGCGGGAACCGAGCGCTCGCAAACGCCGGCCTCGGATTCCGCTTCCACGTCTGCTCAGCAACAACGGTTCAGCACCACACACACACACACACAGAACAATGGCCGCCATGTCGAACTCGATAGCGACAGTGATGTCACATAGGCACTTAGTAGGGACTGCAAACTGTCAAAGTGGGCGTTTTCTTCTTTTATTTTCTTTTTGTGGAAAACGATTTAAGGGCAAACGGTGTTTTCTGTTGTTCTTCATTTCAATTGAATTTATTGTCTCTTAACATCTAATGACTATCAAATTCACGTAATGGTTTTTCTTTTTTAACCTAGTTTTTGGTAAAAACAAAAAGGTAAATACTGCTAGTGAGATTTTATATTTTTACATATGTTTGTTTTATTTCGCGTTTCTTTTTTTTATTTATACGCCACTTAGTTTGGATGTCTTTCAATGGGGTTTTTTTCTCTCCTTTTTGTGTGATTTCATATGTCTTGAATGTGGAGACAAAGGCATTTCAGTATTTTTGAATTGTTAAAATCTAGTTTCATAGAAGCGGAAGTATCTGATGTTATAAATTATATTTTAATTCATGTAAATGGTTTAAAACAGAAGACTGTGGCTTCCTTTTAAACTGAATACATTTCTCTCCAGAGATTGTTTACATTAAGAAACTGTAGAGATGTGCTCCTCATATACTGTATAAAGAACATATATACATTGATTTGCCTCAAAAAAAATAAAATCCTAATGAACAGCTTTCTTTCGGTGCATGTGTTGATTCTGGGAGACGATGAGTCACACTTTGAAGGACACATTTGGAGTTCATCGACATTTTGAATGAACACGAAAAGACCGAAAGAAAAACAATTCCACTCATTTCTACTGATGCGAATCACAGCAGATGTGATTAAACTAAATCTTTTTGACAACGTTTAATCATTTGTTTTCAGCAAGAGTGGTGTTACTGAAGTAAAAAAAAATTCCACCACAACAGAAAATTACGTTAAAATTAAGTAATCAACAACAAACCAGGCTTAGTTAGGTCAATTTCTAAGCACAGGTTGCCATAGTTACCGAGCTTCAACGATGTCGAATTTGCCTCTTGGAACCAAATCAGCAGAAAATGAGTCGAGCTCACCTAAATGAACCTTGCTCTTTTGGTAAGTGACTGTGGCTACGCGCCTATACGTCGTTTTTATTGAGTCACAATCAAAGAGCAGCGCAGTCACAGAGGAATGACATCATGTATCAGGCTTTGGTCAGTAGGACGACATGAGGCTTTCGGAGTAGTCAAGATTTAACCAGACAAATATGAACTATTAATTCATTTTGGTTGCATAGAACACATCTGTTGTATTTCGTTTGCTGTACAAATCATCCCTTCAGTCGGCATCAATAACCACGACAAAGAAAAACCCGTGTCAGTTGTTCTGAGCAGCTAAAATGTCTCCAGACTGACTGCATGTGTGCTACCGGACCATGTGCCTGCATACCACCACAAGGCAGCGTGTGTGATCAGACACACACTAATGGACACTCCCTCCCTCCAGTCTTCCTCTGGTTAAACAGCATCCTATTAACAGGCCGCTGGCAATTTTCCGCCCGGCTGGACTGTGATTCGCATGTCAGCGGCTGCGCTGATGATGTCGGTGCGAGGGGACACCGCTGAACCGGCACCGATGTTCTGACGGTCTCCTGTCACTCCCGCGGCGGCAAAGACGCGCGCCATCTTTTATGTTTTCACACGAGAGCCACCGGAGAAGAAAAGGGGATGGAAGGACGGAGGATGGAGAGGAGCTACAATCCCCCTGGCGTGGAGCCGAATGACCCTCAGGAGGGCGGGAAGAAAGGATCGGGTTAAGAATGAGAGTAAATGGGATTTTGTGCAAGGTCAAATATGCAGGATGGGTCTCAGCAGCCTTGAAAGTCGCTCGGTGAAAAGATTCAGAGCACATCCGGTGACTTCAAACGGCTTTTCGACGCGTCGAAAGGCTGATCCGAGCCAACGGCGCCGAAACCAACGCAAACGGTGCCGACTGAGCTCAGGGACGATTTCACCAGCCAAATCTTTACATCTTCTGCTGCGTCGATGCTCCCAACGTCACTCTGAGGAGCCGTTGAAACGATCCAAACCCACCGAACAGCAGAAGCCCGTGTGAGCCGGCGCTAAACATTCACATCCGCCGACTCAAACAAGCCTCCTCAGCTGTGAACAAGAGTCTGAAGTAGTTTTACCTGGGCGGCCTGCAACACACTGCTAACAATAGAAGGGGAGTTTTAATGGCCTCTCATTCCAACCTGCATCAGACGCTGGATCGCCCCCCGACACAGAGATCCGGTGAAGCCAGCAGAACAACATCATTTGTGAAAAAGCGAACCAAAAGGGAAGCAGAGAAATAACCCAGAGGGCACCGAAGGACGGATCCTTCATTCCTTGACGGAACGAAACACACACGAAGGGTCTCGGTGGAGGCGGCTGCTCTCTGCACACACGCTTGAACACAAGCTTTCACTGGTTGTTACCAATTAACTAAAGGAGTCGTAGCAACGCGCCCGAACTCTCCTACGGACAGACGGCTTTTCTGTCCCCTTCGATTCCCTGAGACACTGAGACAAAGACCGAAATAACCTTCACGGAGGTGGGATTTACAGCCCCGCTGCTGTTTTAGACTGCATTACTCTGGTAGCTACTTCCGCTTGTACTTTGGTGACTAATTGCACGGCCCCAAAGCCACAGGAGCAAGCGGGCGATGAGGAACGCTCCCGTCAGCCTCCTCCCGTCCCGATGTCCTCCGTCGGCTTGTCTCTGCAGGGGCAGTCGTGACTGCAGCAAACAGAGCAGCTCCGCAGTGCAGAGTCATTAGACACGGTGTCGTCCTCGCAGAGCTCCGGCTCAACTCTGACAGGGACGC
Source organism: Apeltes quadracus (assembly GCA_021346845.1). Classification (NCBI taxonomy): domain Eukaryota; kingdom Metazoa; phylum Chordata; class Actinopteri; order Perciformes; family Gasterosteidae; genus Apeltes; species Apeltes quadracus. The sequence goes on from CM037920.1 coordinate 3,510,354, forward strand.
CGGGGCGAAACACGACCGTCGACTCTGTAACCCCCGCCACCCGACCCCACGCGCCCCCACGCGCCTCCCACGCGCCTCCACGCGCCCCCCTACGCGCCCCCACAACCCCTCGCTTTCTGCCTCCGTGCGAACGAGCCTCCAGGCGGTTCTGGTAAAGTCGTAGTGTGTCATCGTTGTGTCTCTAAAACCAACCCGGCTCGGACAGAAAACGTGAGCCAGTGTGAGGTCAGAGGTCACGTTGATAACCGTCAGCTGACCTTGTGTCACACGTACACGTGACTGAACCGAGGGCTTTAACAGGTGACTAATCTCCCGCTGCCTGGGGCACGACCTGCGACATCGGCGTCCATCTTGGCCTGAGGAGATTTGTTTTGAACTGAGTTGTTGGAAAAGCTTCTTAACGTCCTCGGGAGACACGTGTGTCCTCACCCCAACCCTCTGACCACGCGTTGACCTGCTGTGACGGGAGTCGTAATCTGTGAAAAGACATTGCGAGGCGTCACGTCGTTGGTTTAGCAAACCTTATTACCCCCTTTGTCTTTGGAAACCGGAAACATGTTGTTTAATTCTTTGTCTGCGACTCATTTACTCATCCGGCTGTCGAGCGCATTATTGGTTTATTTGGGTCCAATTGGCTGGTGATCACATCTGTGGGCTACAATAAAGTAGATCATGTTGATTTGTGCATTTTACACATTGACTGATCAACGGACAACGATCCCCAATCAGATAAATTGGTTTACAAGCTGCACCTGTCAGCCATTAGCTTTATTTAAGATCTACGGGCGCAATCACAACGTCGCTTGGGAAACTTTGTTTTTAACAACAACAATAGGCCTACATGTCAAAATATTATGTTTGATATGCAGGGTGAATTTACAAAATGCGTCATAAAATGCTGACATCTGCGACATCGCAGCGGGCGGGGAAAAGGCGAAAGCAGCGACTTCTTCTGCTTGGAAACTGCGGACGATCCTATAAATAGTGCCGCATCGCTCCGCAGTCACGACTGCCCCCAGATCAGTGCTGGAAAGAGGCTGCAGGCTCCCCGGGTGTACTGCAGCTGCTCTCTCTCTCTCCCTCCCCTCTCTCCCTCTCTCCCTCTCCGCAGTCACGGGACGGCGCTGCGTCAGAGCTCCACGCGCTCTTCATCACCGCCATATACGGCGATCCTTTGCGCTGCCTTACGTCACACACCAATGACGACACACGCAGGTTATGCACCCACGCTGTCGTCGTGTTACTATGCCGCGCGAGGGCGGGATGATGCATTTGGCTCAGGTCCTGCCCCCCCTCTCCCCTCCTCCCTCCTCCCTCCCTTCTCTCTCCCTTTTACCCCCATCGTTGCTCCAGTGGTGATCACTTTTCATTATCCCACTCAGGGGTCATGTTGTGTTTTATAACGGTATTAGGGATGGCTCTAGGTGGGAGAATTAACCACGTGCACACACCCACACACACACACACGCACACGCACACGCACACACGCTAATAGCAAGCCTAGCTGGCAGATGTTGATGCATTGTGAGGTGCAGGTGTGCAATTCCTCTCTCTGCATGTTCCCTGCAGACGATTCCGCCTCAATCCCACTAATAAATATCATTTGTTGGCGGCAAAACGTTTGTTTTTCTACACAGCTCATCTTTTTGGTAACAAACACAGCGTACTCTTATGTCTAGCTAGTTACTATAAGGTTCTTCTGCAGGTTCTGCATTGAAATCTTATTTCAATGCAGAACAGTTGCAATCCTGTGAATCAATAAACGTTTACCTTTACTTTTACCACCAAAGTTAGGTTAGGGTATTGTTGCAGGCACATTATTTTAATATTTTAAATTCAAAAGATTCTTATTTATTTCCCCTTCCTGCGCCTCCAGATCTCCATTAGGCCGATGGGAAGTTCTTCTCCACAGTTGCTCCCAGTCGCCCCCCCCAAGGTCGCTCCATTGAGCAAACGCTAATATTACCATAAGAAGCAAATCTCTATTTCCCTCTGCGGGAAATACAGATAAGTCAAGTCAACGCTGCTCATCAATCTTTTTTGACTTTGGGGGCCTGAGGAAAATTAACTCAGTAAAAGCAAAAAAACATTTTTTTTAACATTTAAAAGGATGTTAATTAATCAGAAAACAATAAAACAACCCAACGCTCCCTTTAAAAAAAACTGCAACAATAAAAACACAGACACCAAAGTAATTCAGTGGGAAAATACCATGTTTACTTCTGTCTGCAAAGAGACTTATACGAGAATGCATCGGCCGACAGTGAACGTCACGTGAGCTGCATGCAGCTTCTTGTAATGCTAAAAAAAAGCCTGCAATGCTGCAGCGAGACGACTGTTCACATTCGATTTTAGTTCCACTGGCTGAACCGACTTGCACCGTCGACCCGCTGGCATCCGGAGTTCTTTACGTGGAATTTTTGTCTTTTTGACAATCTGCTACTTTTCTGCTGAAATACTTTTCCACGTTACAGTTGTTTTCTAGTTGATCCCAGTAGCATTATACGACATTCATTAAAGACTTGGTAATGCTCCGTGAATAGGAAGCGTTTTGTAAACTTCTAGAAACTGCAGCTCACATTAAAAACACTCGAAGGGACGACGTTTTAAAGTAGGGTTACGAGTTACTCATCATATCGTATTACCAACAGTAGCTGACAATAGTTTGGAGAAACAGACTAGAACGGAGGCCTGGCTCTGCACTCGGATGTATTTCGGACCCCTAGAAGTATCATCATAACTTTAGGCGAATGCATTTTTGGAAACATTTTCACGGCTTTATCTTCCCGTCACACCGCTTCGCACTAGAACTCCTGTCTTCTACTTTTGTTTTGACTCTTTATAAGCAGACTATGGGATGTTCACAGTATCAAAGCAGTGCAGGAGGAAAAACAAAGTGCACAAAAGCTGCGCTGGCGATAAATAGAAGAGAAGCCGACGCCGGACCGGAGGGCGAAGCGTAAGCGACCCGGAGCCTCTCTAGCTGACAGCACAGGTCTTTGAATCCGACTGGGCTGCGCTCGCAGCTGCAGGAGGAAGCGAGGACAGAAAGAAAAGGGAGAATGGTTAAAACGCATTTCATTTTTGTTCTTATTTTGCACATTTAGGCCCCGTGAAACTGAGACACCCCCCTTTCCCCCCCCAACCCCCCCACCTTGTTTAGGTCCCGCAGCTGCCTCCTCCTTGGCTTTCTTCGCCTCCTCGATGGCGGCCATTTTGGCCTCGTGCGCCTCCTTCAGGGCGTTCCACTCCTTCCTGTTGTTCATCAGGCGGTCCAGCATGGGGGTGATCTCCACGTGGAAGCGACTGAACTCCTGGCGACCAGTCAAATACCCACAATTCAATCCGTTTATCACATATTGCGCCAACATAACAGAAATACATTATTTATAGGAGTCCCAAGTCACTAAATCTACATACGATATCAAGTCGAAATGACATTTTCACTGCTTGACTCAGCAGTGAATGTGTCCGCGGGGTGCGATGCGACCTCTGACCTTGTACACGAAGGCGCAGACGAAGTCGATGAAGCCGCACTGCATCTTCGGCAGCTCGTCTGATTTGGTTCTGTCCATCATGGGCTGAAAGAGGGCGAGACGCGTTTCACTGACGTGCCTCTTCCACCCCTCTGCTGGTAACTCACGCCTCACCCACAACCCGAAAAACTCATCGGAGCTGACCTCTGACCTCTTTTATCGGCTACAGCTCCCTCACAAGGAGGAACTTGTGCTCCTCGCACTTAAGGGGGAGAGAGAGAGGGAGAGAGACGCCCCTCCGAGCAGTTAGCATCGGGCGCCCCCGCGTACTCACAATTGGGGTCTGCTCCAGGACCGTCCTCTCCAGGTCTCCCTGCTCCCAGAACTCTGCAGCGACGGACAGCGCCACCTGCAGGAGCCACCGGAGAGGAATTAGCGCGCGTGCACACAAAAACAAAAGACAGGCGCAGCAATTCTCATTTACACTGGTGAGTGATAATGTGGTGGAACGCTCCTTTAAGACACCTTCGCCTTCGTGCGTAACGGCTGCTGTTAGATGCAACGTGACGTTATAGTGAGCAACAAATCCTCATGAAAGGTACATGTTGTTATTACCATAAAGCTCCCACAATGTCCCATAAACGAGAATCTTATTCAGAAGGCAGTTTCCGACTTTGTCTCTCTTTCTTTCTCTCTCCTGCCTTCACACACCTTTAAATGGGGCAACGTTAGGATCAGATGAATAATGTGTGAATTCTCTATTCAGGAGAGAAAAGCTCATTTTAGAAAGAGGCTTGTGCAGATATTCCGTGCGAGTGGGAAGCAGAACTGAGAGAATGGCGACCCAAAGGAACCTCCGCAGTTTGGTGAAAACAGACTCACCGTTGGCCTCATTTAAAGCTTTTGGGGGGATTTGAGGAAAATCGGACAAAAAAAACAACTAGAATTTTAAAGGCAAACATCAAATTCTATCCAATGTATTTGCATTTAACACGTCTCAACTAGCTGTGCTTGAAATTACCATCTGTGTTTCTTTATGGGTTTTATGCTCAAGCGAGTCTCCATCTTGTGTGTGTGTGTGTCTGTGTGTGCAGGCTCGATGGCGTCGCGTATAGCACATACTTAGCTGAAATGGAGGGGGGGGGAGGGTCGGGGAGGGGTCGGGGAGGGGGGGAGGGGCCTGAAAAGCAGCGAGTGGCTTTTGATGCACGAGGCCGTCAGGAATCACCGCTGAGAGAAACGGCAGCGCTGACAGTGTCATCCTCCTTCTGCTTCATCATCGCTTCCCCTCTCACCGCAAAGTACCAAAAGGACCTTGAGCGGAGATCGCACAGGTGTGTGTGTGTGTGTGTGTGTGTGTGTGTGTGTGTGTGTGTGTGTGTGTGTGTGTGTGTGTGTGTGTGTACCTTGCTCTGGATCTCCCATGGTTTGGCGATGGCAGACAGGTCACAAGCCGTCATCATCATGGCCCTAAAAACACACAACACATGGCTGCCTTCCGCGTTCCTCTGTTGGCACACCCGTGTGCGCGCATGTGTGCGTGTGTGTGTGTGTGTGTGTGTGTGTGTGTCTGTGAGCCCTACATGACGATCTCTTTGCGCGTGGTCTCCAGCATCATGTACTTGGTCCAGTCGTTCCAGTTCTCGTAGGTCTTGGACTGGTCCACGATCTTCTGGAACATCGTCCTCTTCCTGCACAGAGAGAAAATCTGTTGTGTGTTGATCTCACGTAGGAATGCGTCAGCGTTCACTGAACACTCACCCTAAACCACTTGAAATGCCGCTTAGAAGAAGGTACGGAGACCGAGTGGCCTCTGCACTCACTTGAAGTAGAGGGCCAGGTCCGTGGCGATGATGGCGATGTCCATGAGGTGGATGACGGTGTCGTGCTGCCGGCGGTTCAGATTCTGATAAATGTTCAACGCCTGAAACACGAAAAGTCACGAGGACAGGTAAGCTGTGTGTGTGTGTGTGTGTGTCTGAGTGTGTGTTTGAAAAGGGTAAAAGTGATATTTCAGAAATTCACAACATGTTTTTCCTCGAACAAAGCATAAAAACACATTTTGCCGGCCTTTATGAGGATACATGATGAACCTCGCCTGCCTTATTAATGCAGCTTACGCATTTTCACAACGGCTGATTCATTGAATTAGAAATTGAGTGTGAGTGTTTGTTTGTAAAATACTTCATCTCTCAGCAGAGTCTTTCCAAACTCCAGGTGGTGTCTTTCCAAGATTGAGGATCCGTGAAGCTTCGCCAGAGGATTACCAGACCTGTAAACACACACACACACACACACACACACACACACACACACACACAGTGGGAACGTTACACGGTGATAAATCGTGCAAACTCAGGGTGGGCTCGGCCTGCTGTGTCCGCGGCTAATGGCGGCTCTCATTAGCTCATCCATCAGCAGGGGGAGCAGAGCAGCTGGAGGTGTATCTGGTCAATAGGAGCTCATTGATGTTCTGTGTGTGTGTGTGTGTGTGTGTGTGTGTGTGTGTGTGTGTGTGTGTGTGGCGTTAGCTTCACTTAGAACTCAGGAGGAGACGCTGCCGTCACCTCGAGTCGAGTCTCGCAAAGAACCGAAGGTTTTACAAAAAAATTGCGATTTACAAAACGAGAGAAACAAATCAGGTCATGTGATGCTACTGTGTTAGCCTCTTCGTTACGCGGCAACAAGTTACCTCTGAAAAAACGCGTTAGTCACCACTTTTATACACAACCATCGGCCGCATCAGAGCGGGAGGCGCTCGTCTTCCTGATGAGTCAGCGATCCTCCCTCTTACTTCATCTGGTAGAGGTTGTTGGTTCCTCGGTGGTCGATGTCGTGGCACAGCCCGGCGGTCACCATGGCCATGCACTCCAGGTCCGTGAAGTAACGCTTCAGATCCCCCGTCTGAGATCGCAGAGGAGGGATGTTCATCACTTTGATGTCAGAGCGAAGAGGAGGAGGAGGAGGAGGAGCAGGAGGAGGTGAGGCATGCAGGAGCTACAGAGGTGATCTGAATGTCTCACCATCAGCAGGGTGAACATGGTCTGTCCCACGTTGAATCCGTGCCTCCAGTTGTGGTAGGTGATCCTCCTGTAGCCTTTGCTGAGCGAGTAGATGAACCTCACCAGGGTCTGCAGGCACACAGGCTCCTGCTTTTAACTCGTTCCACACTGGGATCGTTCAGGCCGAGGAGTTTTAGTTTCCTTCGAATGCTTGTTGGCTTTCAGCTTTTGGTAACTTTTTCCATTATTAGTAAATAATGTACAGATTCAATTTTACGCCCTGAGCGATGATAACTATTTAAAAAGAGCTGGCGAGCATACAAACGTCAGCAGGGAGAATGAAGCCTTGACTCCTGGTCGCCTATCAAGATGCTCGGCATGGAAGTAGTCCACGAACTAATTGCCCCCCCCCCCCAAAGCGCCGGCCCACCTCTCTGGGGATGTGGAACTTGTCCACCACCTTCAGCTCGTAGTACATCTTGATGCCGCACTTCACCAGCTCCAGCTCGCTGTGGTGAAAGTCGTAGAAGTGGAACTCGAAGAGCTCACATTTCTTGGAGTCCGGCAGGACCTCGGACTGCGGGCCGACACACGTTGTTAACATTTGCTCCCTGAAACACCAAAATGGACGTTTGTTGTTGTTGTTGTTTACCAGAATCTCTTGGAGATCCTCCTCCTCGCACTCATCCGGCTCCTTCCCCCATCTCTCCCTGGTGTTCTGGGGGGGAAACACACAACACACAACATCACTTTCTTTACACGGACACACACACGACCCAAACGATGCCTAAAAACGAGGTCCGACACACTAACCAGAACGTGCTGGATTTCATCCTTCCGGCACTTGACGTGGTACATCACCATGTCCTGGAAGATGTCCTTCCTGTTCTCCAGCTTGTTCATCTTGTCGTAGGTGTCGGTGTTCAGCACCGACCAGCCCAGGAACTGGGTGAGAGACTGGATACGGGGGGAGGGGGGGGGGGGTACTTTAGATATCAAAGGTCCTAGACTCATTAACACCGGGGCCGTAACACACGAGCACCACTTTACGTTGGGCTGCGTATTACTCCATTCTATTGTATATGTTCATCACGCGGTTTGCGTGAACAATCGTAATTTGCACAATTACACCCACAAGCATCGGTGATGTAAATGTAAAATGGTGAGTGAAGGCTGACAATGTACAACAGTCGATGCACTTCTTCATGTCTTAACACATCAGATCCAAAAGCCTGACAATTCCCTCGCCAACGCAGTTATGAATGCACGATGCGTTATGTCCAAATGTCCCAATGAGACGTGTTCAAAAAAAAAGACTGAATTTAAGGGAACAGTTGAGGATGAAACTGTCATGTTGTGTATTTTATCCGAATTCTCAGCAACGAGGAAGAAAAAAAAAAGAAGAGAATTCAGTAAAACGCCTCCAGGCCCAATGATAAATAATGCAGACGCTCTGAATGGCTTGTGTGTATTTATAAAGCAATGAGTCAGTGCTGCCACACACACACACACACACACACACACACACACACACACACAAACCTCCATCAGAGTTTCATCCATTTCATCAAAGGGTTTCCCATCCTTCCTGTTATAGAACGTGGCCACACCAACTATCTCCTCCTTCTTATTGACGATTGGCATCGACAGGACGTTCTTAATGGTCCAGCCGGAGTCATCCAGAGGCTCTTTCTGCGCACACACACACACACACACACACAGTTACACATGCAAGGCATATCAATAAGGACATACTATCTTTGATACGTTAAGGCCGTATCGTGGGGGCTTTTTTCCCCCACTATGAATCACTTTATCTTTGCAATAAAGAAAGCAAGAACCCCACAGAAATGAAATATGACCTTCTACATCCAGAGGAAATATGAGATGGAATCAATAATTCACCTGCTCGCTGCTCCTGAAATATGAACACACTGCAGCAGCAGTCTCATGTTCAGGGTAAAAAAACAACGGAATGAAATCATAATTTCGTCCCTCGCTTAAAAATGTGCAGCTGAAAAGGGAACGTTGACTTTACGGTTAATTGATTAAAAAGGTCAAAGGAGCATTGATGACAGCATCAGCGCCCCACCCACACACCAAGCTAAGTAAGCTAAATATAGCAGAAACTTAAACTATTAGCAGCATTCCCCCCCTCACACACGCTTAGCTTCCCCCGGGTGTTGCACCCAAATCTGTGACCCATCAGATGTGAGACTCAAATGGAAAAATGGAAACGTTTTCATTGGTACGACATAATGCCGTTTGAAAAGCAGCCGTGACAACAAATGTTCTCTGGTTTTATTTTGAATGAATGAAAGTGGATGTAAACGACCGTGTGGGAAAATGAAACAAAACTGAACTTCAAGAACCTCCGAAATCAGGAAGGAAGGAAAGTAGAGACGAACAGAACTAAAAATAGCAGCGTGACTCAGATGTGACGCCTCCTTTCAGAGGGACTATTTTGCACATTCAACACAATAACCAAGCAGGCTAAACTAAACTAAATAACACAAAGGCACCAGTGAATCAACTGAACCAAAGAGGTGGTTTAAACGGTGACTCTGCTCTGACTTCTTTCTTTACTTAAGCACGTGTCCTAGCACACTGTATAGTTTGTGTACACAGACCAGATCGCAAAGCAGCAACTAGAAATAAATTACCTTTTTTCTGGTGGGATAAATCACAACAAACCATCTCAAGTATTTCAACATATACCCTCTAGTCGGCTTCATTCCCGTTACCGAGGACCAGAGGCTCTAGTTTATATGGCAAATAATGTAATCTGATTGTGATATTTTAATGTAATTGAAGACTTTACATATAAATCTGATCAATCATAATGAGGGAAATTGCTCAGCAACAACTGGCAGCAACAACTAGCGGACACAAAGAAGTGGACGTGATGCTGCGATTAATAAACAATAAAAAGTGTCTGCCAAGTGAATTAATGTAAACAGGTAACAGCTGATGATTAGACGTTTTCATTTACATGCATAGTGATAAAAAAAAAAATTGTAAAAATCCAGCGCATTGCACCCATTGTAGGTTAAAAACAGAAGAAAAGCAGGAATATGTGTCAACTGAATTGGCCAAATTCAGAACAAATTCCCTTCCAGGTCCGGCTGCTTATGATGGTATGCTGGCGTCCGTGTTGTGTGATGAGACGAACAGAGGATGCAGACGTGTCCACAAATGTGTCCATACTGTACAATTGTTCTGCTCCTTAGCCGGCATTTTCCCGAGAAAGAACAAAAAAAAATGGCAGCTTTCAGCTTTCTCACCTGGAACTTGAAGAAATCATCCTGGCCGGCATTCATTATGTTACAAATCTGTGGAAAACAGGAGACGACAGCGATGAGAGTTGGCGGGAGGCCGAGGAGGAGGCAGCGTGATTAAAAGCAGGAATTACATTTCGTACACGGTCTCCGCGCTGACGGCTGTGTAATGAGGCCCGGCGGCGACCTGCTCCTCCGACCCCCCCTGCCCCCCCCCGCCGGAAGAGCCACTTTCACATTTAGAGGTGTTACGAAGGACGCGGGGTTCACGCGGAGAGGAACGGGGAGTCGATCGTTCCCGAGAGTCGGTCTGCTCGCTGGTCTCACAGTTAAATCGCTCAAATAAAGCTGCATTTTTTTTTCTCTTTGAGGTAAAGATGAGATATCACAGAGCTATGAACTGAACTGAATGGATACAATGAACATAATCCTGATCCTAAAACGTCCGTTAATACACAAAAAGGCAATCTCACTGACGGAAGGACGCTTTAGTCAACATGAACATCTGTGTAAGCCAATAAGTCCTGCAAGAGTCATTCTTAGAAATCGTTTATAATTATTGCTGACATTTTTTGGATAATCCGGATATAAAAACGTGTCTAAGAGCACGCTGATAATTACAACATGTAGTATAATACACTGCAGGGAGAGCGGGCATTATTTTAATAGGAATCTGGGGAAATGTGAGTGTGTATGTTGAACATTTTGACACGCAAAGGATTGAAGAACAAAGCATGTCTCACATCTCCCCCCCTGAGAGGTCTCTTTATTTTTAAAATCGACCAGTAAGTGGATAAGTGGATTTTTGCCCATTTCCATTTCAAACGGTGTGAACAAAAGGGGGAAGAGGAGCTCTGCAGACTGACCAGCCCCGTCTCTGCCACGTAGGTCGGCAGGCCGCTGACCAGCACCCAGTGATCCGCCGGAGGGTTCCTGAGGAGCAACACGACACGGCGACAGCCGTCTTCAGCCGAATAAAGGTCGGTGTGAAATCATTCAAATCAGCCACAACTTTTCCATTCACGTCGTTTACACGGGAGCTCGGCTGAGACTCACGGAATGACTTTGATGTCCTCTTTTCCGTGCAGGATGTAGTCGATCAGCTTGTAGAAGATGATTTCCTTGAGTTGACAAACGACGACACTTTACGAAGAGACAGCAGCTCACTCACGTTCGTTAAAATTCGATCTTTGAATCTCAACCACACAGATTGTACAAAGATGTTATATATAATTGTTCTTTGAAAACAGGCCCCCTATGTTCCATACGCTTATTAAACTGTGGTCCATTTAGAGTCTAATAGGCCACAAAGCAGGGAATGCTTCAGGGCGGGGCTTACTGGGGATTGACAGCTTGCTACCATCATGACGAATCCGCCCACTTCCTGTACTGGTCCTGCATGAGCAGAAACAGTGGTTAATATTTCCTCACCCTTCCATCGGGAGTTTTGGGTCCATCATACGGTGGAACTTCTCCCATAAGGACTGGCCACAGGTCAAAGAACTCCTACACACACACACACACACAGAGAGAAACCAGGAAGATTTAAGAGGCCGTCATAGTGGTTGTTTCATTATTTAGATGCACTTCCTGCTAATTGAAGGCAACGCTCGGCCTGGATTTGCCGTCGGCCTCTGAGGCTCTCGTGTGACAGCGCGCCGGACCGGAGCTCCTGGTTCTGATGGTTCCTGCGCGGTGAGCAGACGGCCATCTGTGCAGGCAGACGACATGCGTTTGTCCTCGGACGGCAGGTGTTGGGAGTCGACCGGCAGCTGCTTGTCATTAGGCCACAGCCACGACCAATAGTGGCCAGGTGTTTATGACAACTGTGGATGGCGCACGCTGATCACGGGATGGACTTTTAGAAGTCTTTGACACGAGGGACTGAAGCAAAAAGGGGACTGATGCAGATTAGGAAAAGCTCCACCAGAGGAGGCTCCGCAGAGAGGGCGAACAAACGGAAGCAGGCCTCATCCCCACTAAGCCGGGATGAGGGTGGCACAAACACAGCGGGAGGTTATTCACGAGCACCGGATGCACGCGGTTTCAAACCGTCTCATGTTTGTCGTCACCAGGTGCAGTTATTGTTTTTTTTTTCCCTTAAGGGAAACTGGGGCTTAATGCGAAGTCTGTGACGTGAAGAAGCACCGTCAAGCTCCTTGAGACCAAAACCGACTAAATGTGGATTATTGCTCCCGGATCAAGCTTCATTTAAGCTTCATTTATTTGTATTTGTGGGGCATTGTGGGTCCACACATGTTGGACTGCAGTTCAGAGACGTAATATTGTTGATTTTGAAAAATAAATAAATAGGTGACGAAGCGTGACAGCTCCGACAGCGACCTCCTCCCCCGTCCGATCCATTGATTGGTCTCATGGTATCCCTGACCCCTTGGGCGCGTAACCACGGTAACCCACCTTGGTCTTGGTCATGTCCAGCAGCCCCACGGAGTAGCGGTCACAGTTGAGGAAAGCTCGCACCGTGTACAGCGCCTTGTGGAACTGCCTCTCTATGTCCGTCAGCTCCTCGAACACCTTGCTGGCCGACCACAGCAGCACCTGGAACGACACACAGCGGCAGCCGGTGAGCGGGGGGGTTGAGCGGGGGGGGCCCTCCCCTCCCCTCCCCTCCCCCACCCACTCGGGCCCCCGCCACAGTGCAGGCTCACCTGCCCCTTCCTGGTCTCACAGTTGTGCAAGTAGCTCAGGTGGAAAACCCTCAGGATCAGGTTGCCAAAGTTCAGGTACTTGTTGAGGATCTGCAGGGAAACAGCGAATGTCATGTGACGCGTCAGAAAAAGGCGAACAGTTACATCTGTCAAACTGCCACGTCGGACTGTGACAATAAAGCAAAAAGTAAGATCATCTCGTCTTTCCTGACAACAAATATTAGTGGAAAGTTAGACCACGGAGTCTTCAGTATAATTTTTAAAGCCTTTTAGTTCCTTGATGGAGAAATGCATATTGTTTTGCTTTTATTGAATTTAATAGCTACAGAATAATAAACACATGAGACTTAGTCTGTGTCTGTAAAACACTTCACAGAGCGTCAGCAACCCTTTTCCCAAGCAAGCAGCTCCAATGGCTGCCAAAAGTAGCATAATAGCAACATCAAAAAAGGATGTGTGTTGGTTCGTACAGTGAAAAGTAGTACAAGATGATAGGAAAGGTTCTGTTTCTTAAAAATGAATACATTAATACATCAAATGACTACAGTGACTAGAAAGTTAAAATGATTATCTCATATTCCCAGTTATATAGATAGAAGGATTCTGCGTATGAATCAAATTGTGGATTCGTGAAGGATTATTGTGTAGTTTGTGTTTGACTTTCGTTGTTTTGAACCTTATTTTCCCACTTCCCAGGCCCAGTGCGAAGAGTACGAAGCTGTGAACCTCATTTGGGGGGCGATGTTACCTCCTCGTCCTTGGCGGTGAAGCGCGGCCCGTCCAGCTTGTTGAGCGCCATCATCACGGCCACCATGTCCTTCCCGTTCATGATGGGGATGGCGAGGACGCTCTTGGTCTTGTACTCCGTCAGCTCGTCCACAAATTCGCTGTAGTGAGCGCTCTGTGCAGAGAGAGGGAGAGGGAGCATTTGATTGCATCTAATCGTTTGCCCCCCCCCTCTCCCTCATCCAGCTTTGCTGTGATGGACGCACTACTTCCATCCATAAACCCTGCCAGCAGAGGCTTTCCATTATCCACCATCTGAAGACTCCATTATCTGAGAAGGAATACGGAAGGAAAACCTACAGGGAGTTGAACAATGAACCCGTCACGACTCGGTTGGACAAACCGCAGAAAGTTTTTTTTTTTTCTTTTCAAATAAGTGATTTACCAAAGTGCCTCCGGGCCCTGAATAAGAGGAGAGCCACCGTCATCCTCCGCTCTGCGCTCAATCGGTGACGCATCATTCCATTTTTATTGGCGTCTGAGGTTTGTCTGCTTCCCTCTACGAAGGGATCGAACTTGAAGGGCAGCTTTGCTCCAGGAAATAAAATCATTGCGGGGAGCGACGAACGCTGATGCTGGATCTGCATCACGCAGAAGCCTTCTAGAGCTTACAAGTAAACCTGTTCCAGCGGTTTGACAGCTTGTTATCGGGTGACCTTTCACCCTTCAAAGTCCAGAGAGGTCTTCATCCTGCTTGTTATCCTCAGCCGAAGCTTCGCCTCGACCTTTCCACACCGGATCTACACTTCAGAAGTTTCACCTAAACACAATCTGTATTTTGATATGGAAAAAATAACTAAAGTAGAATATTTGTCGTATTCACGTACACCTCCTGTTTTAGGAGGCCGCAATCTGCATCCCGGCCACTAGATGTCGCCCATGCTACACCTTAATATAAATATGACTAATAAAAAAGCCTAGGTTTTAAATATTGTACCTTAAAGAACGACTGGAAATAGTCATTCAACCCTGCAGTGAGCGTTGGTCCTTCATGTTACAAGCTAGAATACATTCCTAACCAATGAGGAGCAGGGGAATGGTGTATCCTTGTTTGTTTTTCTCCCCTGTTCACCTTTTGCATGTGACCCCCAAAAAGTGAATTCACTACCAAGCCCTTTCCCCCCCCCCCCCCCCCCCCCCCACCTCCCCCCCGTTCAACCAAACCCAAGCAAACAATAAAGTGCAGCAGAATAGATTAAAGGTGTAAGTGCTGAGTCGGTAAAAATGGCTCAGAGTCTGCTCGACCTCTGAGAGTAATCTGGGATCGCTCTAATTCAGGACAGATTAACGGGCCTTCGTCTACAGCGACCCCCCCCCCCCCCCCTCTCCCCTCCCTTGCTCCTCACACCTTCGCCCCGCTCGAGTTACCGCCCCTCACACACCGGTCGGGGTTATTAGTTTCGTACACAGTGTGTGATTAGCAAACAGACTTTCAAGGGGGCGGAGATGGAAGACCGGGGAGGAATGAGGCCAGCGGTGACTCACTCCATAATCCCAGCGACACATAATCCCGCAGCCTCTCCCTGACCGGTGGACTGGATTGGACTGGGACGGGGACCCTCGCTGCCCCCCAGTTCTGTGCGGCCATTAGCTGCTCCTCTCAGAGACTCGGGGGTCTCTGAGAGGAGACCCCCGACACATTTCCCATTCTGTCCGTTTTATGTGTCTGTGTGTGGCTGCGGCGTGATGGATGGAGGGGGTGTTTTTTTTTTAGGAAGGGGGGAGGTGGGGGATGAGAAGTGCGCGAGCCCCCAGGACACCTGAAGTGTCCGTGGGAATAAACTCACCAGACACATACAAATGTCAAAGGTGGTGTCTCTAAGGAGATGGAGCTGGCTCTCTGGCTGGAGGGAATTTCTCTGGGGGGGCACTGTGGTCTCGAGGCGCCATCTGGTGGTCAAACTGAACGTTTACTGAACAAATGTTTCGATAGTTGAATGTTTTGACACAAAAGAAGATCATTTTCTCTGGTGATCAGATAGATGTTGTGAAAGTCGAAGCTTTCGTCTAACGGATCATAAATTTCCTCAGGTTGGGACTGACGCAGGAGTTTGTAGTGAAACTGTCCGATGAAATGCATATAGGGGAGGTTATGTATACGAATACTGAAGCTCAATCACGGCGTGCATTTACCTCGGACACATCGGCGATGTTGACCATCTTCTTGGTGGAGGCCACGTGGCCCACGATGCCCATGTCCAGCGGGTACACGATCTCGCTGTCAGGCGGCACCAGGCAGTCATCAAACTGCGAATCCTTGTTGACATTAAATAACCTGCGGGAGGGGGTATCGACACATCACATCATATCAGGTGACCTCAGCAAAATGTCCCTGTTGAGGTGCCCTTGGGCAAGATGGAGCTGTTGAGGGCTGCTACAGGCAGCATGACGACACGTCACTGCAAGAGCAACAAAACGTTCCCTTCTGTGATTAAGCCTCCCAATGTGAGAGTGTGGAACTGTGAGTGTGAAAAACAAGCATCTGTGTTCCTTCAATGTGGCTCTCTGAAGATCGCCATGGAAACGTAAGCCATGTGCAAAAACTGTGTCGTCTCCAGGTGGCGTGGAGGGTGAGCGGAGCAGTTTGAGCGTGGACCAGTAGGAGGTCTGCGGGGGTTAATGGGTCAATGAGACCCATTGACCCACCAAAGTTTCCCACTTGAAAAATAAAACTTTTCTGCAATTTCAACTGTCACTGCAATGTTCATCTATTCGTACAATGAGATGTTACATTTATACAAAGGTCTTTCGTTTTGTGAGAAAGTGTTGTTGTCTATAGTATCATGAACATGCAGTTCATTCTATTGAGGTATTCAATCAACTCTTCTGTCATCATATTCAATTATATTTATGTATCATATAAAAAAGAACATTGAAACATTTGAATAAAGTGATTTATCTGAATAAATTGGTTCTTTGTCTGATGAATATAACTCTTAAGTACTGCACATCATTTTTTTTTACTTTGTTTTTACCTTTTTGAACCAAACAAAAACATATCTTTTGTTTACATGCTTTTTCTCCTGTAAACATAATATTTTTTCGACTATTTGTTCAAAACATTTTTGGGCCTAATATTTTGTTTGACGTTCCGACCCACGATATTTTTTGATTAAACAAATTCAGACTTATTTTAAAGAACATTTTTCAACACAACACATTTGGACTCACTGTCAAACACATCTACAACACTATAAGTATTATTACAACACTTGAGTTGTTAAAGAATTCCCCCGGTCACCTGGTGGCCAGCTCGGCCACGCCGTTCCTCTGCCGGTACATGAAGAGGCTCATGCGGTCGGCCCTCATCATGAAGCTGAGGTGCCTCATGAGGTTGAAGACGGACTTCTCCATCTGCAGGTTGTCCTGGATGTCCCGCATCAGGTCGAAGAGGACCTCGCTCTCCTCCACCGCCGTCAGGTCGTGGAACTCGCTGATGTCCATCGCCGCCTTCCGGTTGCCGTCCAGGAGGTCCGAGACCACCTTGGGCCGGAAGTTGGCGTCGTAGTACTGCTTGGCGAACTGCGGGTTGGCGTCCAGGAACCGCTCCGCTGCCGCCGCGTCCACCATGGCTGCTGGTGAGTGGGAACAGGGGGGACCAACAGAACACCTCCATTCAGCAAGGGACCAAACTACCCCCCCGTCCAACGACCACTCTCCTTTCAGCATCAGTCTCAAACCGCTCATGTGACATGTGACTTCTGACACCTGTCAACATCTCCCCGACTTGGTCCGCTGCCTTCTGCGCAGCGTGCAGTGGGGGTTTCCTTTGGTTGCAGCCGGTGGATAACAGCTCTAAAGGCTTGAAACCACAACACTGAGCTAAAAGATGCTAACGGGCTGCAAGGTAATTCTGTCCCTGCAAGTCATCCCTCCAACAAGCAGACGTGGCAGAAGGAACAGTTTTAAGTCCTTCACGAGTGCCGGCACCCTCACACGCTGTGGGAAAAATGTGCCTTTGCCATTAATTTTCTCGGTTGTTCGCTCAAAATATTCCCAAAAATGTATTTTAAAATTAAAAAATATATATTTTTTCCAAAACATGTGAGGTGACAAAGGAAAAATGAATGACCTACTGCGTTTTTCCCTGACCGCCAATGAAAAAACAACAAGAGAACAAAGACACATTTAGAAAAAACATGACACAGCATCATCTCCTTTACTCTAGTAAAGGATGGTCCAGTGTAACCTTTGCTTAAGGAAGTATCGAAGGAAGCATTTTATTGAGTTTTTCCTGAGGGACGGAGGATGCCGTACGATGTGCAGCTTGTAAAAAAGCCTTGCCGTGGAAAACAAGTGATTTTGTGCCTTCCTGAAGCACGTTCCCTCATTTCAGAGGAAGCTTCCTCAGCCAAACTCGTGCATCCCTCAGGGACGTCCAGAAGACACAGTGCTTGAGCTTCAACAATCAGGCAACCGTCAACAGTTGAAAATGTCCTCTTCACACTTTCGGGGAAATTGATTTAAAAGTTTTGAGCCACTGGAGCCGTAAAAGCAGAAGATGACCGTGAATATTAACCCCGGACGGGAGGAGACAAACAATTTTTCTAACAAACGTAAACGTTCCTACCTGTTTAAAGTCCTTGTATTGTCTCCAGCAATGTGTGTAATCCCCCTGTCCTGCAAACCGAGTAGAGAAAGGGGATTACTGGGACGGTTTTAAATGGTCATGGTAGGAAGTAAGCCTCCATCCAATTACAACGCTGCGATTACCACGCCGTATTGTGTTTAATGACACGTCTGGGGGTTCTTTACCCTCTCACTGCAAGACACAGATAGCACATGTGAGAATGATCAGTTATCAGTTGCTTATTGCATATATGGAACTATGGAGTATTCATTTATTGGCCATATATATTCATGGATAGGCCTCATACATCGTCATTTAAAAATGGCTGTAGCTCTAGAACCACTGATACAGTCATACAAGTTTGTAAACTGGAGGAGAAGAAAGGTAAAAAAAAGGGAGAGTTTGAATGCGAATTATTTTGAATTTAAAAAATCATGCAACACTGCAGTTTATTTGCTACTCATCTCTATGCAAAGAAAAAGTGGCTCATCATGAAAGCGACACACGTGAGTTGTTTACACCACAGTGAAGTACCACATAAAGCATGGATGAAATGTTGATTTTGATTTATAACATCTATATAATATTATAATGTTTGGCTGTGGAAGTGGAACAAACATTTTCCACTTTTGTTGTCAATGAAGTTGCTTAACAGCGTATCTGAATAACTCATAACCTCACCTGATAGTTCATTGTCATATACTTTTATAAATAGCTAATAGCAAATAGAGGTTGACCGCGAGTCCATCTCTGAATCTACTCGCTCGATAAGGTGTTTATCTTTTGACCGTAAGGGGGCGCACCCAGCCACCATGGGATCTCTACATCTAATTTATTGGCTGGAGTTATGCGAGATTTGCGCTCTCGGATTATCAATTCAATTCATTTTATTTTGTATAAGGACTGACGTTTTTTTTTTTTAATACCACTGAATGTATATAATGTATATATTGCCAGTCTGTGAGGGCGTCTTCACAAAGCTGCTAATGAGAAAGAGCCCTCACTCTGTCAGGAAACCGCATCACCAAAACGAGGAATTAGCTCATGAGAGAAAAGGCGGCGTCACCGCGGCGTCACCGTGTTTCCGTTTTCAGTGTTTCCTCTGTTCCACGCGGGTCGCATCGGTCGACGAGAAGTCGGCGTTTCATATTTCCATTCAGTGGGTCGAGGCAGACTTCGACGCGACCCGGACGATCGCGTGGTTTGGTTAGTTGGCGGTTTAACGCGAGGCGGGACGCGCTTCTCGCGTGACGTCATCACGCACGGACCCACGTCGTTTAAATCGAATAGCATGGCAGTCGGCGCTCCGACGTGAACGCGACTCCGACCTGAGGGAAGCAGCGACGGAGCAGAGGAAGGTCAGCGAGTGCACACAGTAAACAACGCGTTGTTTCGTTAGTTTGTTTGTTTGTGTTGTTGTTGTGTTGATACCTGTTGCGCGGGGTCATGCATGTTTACTTGAGGGGGCTACAGCGTTTCGACCGGTGTCCACGTTGGCAACTTATTTACAAAGAGTCCCATTCATAACCGGACAACTTTAAACACAACTTTAAAGTGTCTCCGCACAGCAACGTTATGACTGAATAACCATCGCGACAGACAAAACCAGTTACGTGTAGCATTTTAGTTAAGAGACAGTTGGCAGTTATTGTGTGTGTGTGTGTGTTAATCTAAATGTCTTATGGATATTTTGGGCGTCAGTTCGCCCGATGCTCTTGACTTGTCAATGTTGTGGACAAAACTACATATAGGCTGGTCGGTATTTCTTCACTAATGGTGGATCTTTCTGTCTGAGTCACTAAAAGCAAAAGCTGGATTTTCGGAATTAGGGGAAGTGTCACATTTGTATTATGAGGCAACATCAATAGCAGGAAAAATGCTTTTTTTTTTATCAGGCATTTGGCCAAAACACAGTGACTTGACCAGTTGTGGGAGTAATAGCCCTCTTCCTCCTCTTCCTCCTCTTCCTCCTCCTCACTGCTTCCGAACTGTCCTTGGTCAAACATTTGAACACCTAGAAGAGTTAATGCGTTGACACACATGCTCTCTTTTTTCCTTTCGTAGCATTTCAGAACTCCCCATAAGTACGGCGTCATGACTCGCGGCAGTGACGACGGCGCCGAGACGGAGCGGGGGCCCCTCGTCCTGGAGAGGGTGGAGAAGGAACTGCCCCGCGGCTGGCGCTCCGCCGCGTCGACCCGCCTGAGGAAACACTGCGTGTGCACCCCGCAGAAAGCCAAGTCCCGAATACTGGGCTTCGTCCCCATCCTGAAGTGGCTGCCCCGCTACCAGCTCAGGCAGTGGCTGCTGGGCGACGCCATGTCGGGGTTGATCGTGGGGATCCTATTGGTCCCGCAGTCCATCGCCTACTCCCTGTTGGCCAGCCAGGACCCCATATACGGTCTGTACACGTCTTTCTTCACCTCCATCATCTACGCGATCTTCGGCACCTCCCGACACATCTCGGCGGGGGTTTTCGGGGTGCTCTGCCTGCTGGTGGGTCAGGTTGTGGATCGGGAACTGGCTCTGGCGGGATACCTCACGGAAGGCGACGGCGGCGGCGGCGGCGGCAACGACAGCGCCCTCCTGCTGGCCGGTTTGGGCAACGGCACCGCCGTGGTGGAATGTGACAAGAGCTGCTACGCCATCACAGTGGGAGCCACGGTCACCTTTACTGCCGGGGTGTACCAGGTGAGAGAGAGCAAGCGGGGGTGGGGTGGGGGGGGGGCGCTCGAGTAGACCAAGGCCTCTCCTCCCTGCGGCTGGCGTCGCTAAACCGCACACCTGCCTGCCTCTTTCCCTCAGGTGCTGATGGGCATCTTTCAGGTGGGCTTTGTCTCGGTCTACCTCTCGGACTCCCTCCTCAGTGGCTTCGCCACGGGAGCCTCCCTGACCATCTTCACCTCCCAGTTCAAATACCTCCTGGGCCTGAAGCTCCCCAGGACCTCGGGCTTGTTCGTCCTGTTTAAGACCTGGCGCCATTTGTTCCTCAACCTGGGAAACACCAACATCTGTGACCTGGTGACCAGCTTGGTGTGTTTGGTGGTGCTGATTCCCGTCAAGGAGCTCAACAATCGCTTCAAAGACAAGCTGAAGGTAAACCGAGGAGGCTGTTACAGTTCGATCGCGTCTGCTCCCTGTGTTGGAAGCGATAACTTAAACTTGAAGAGTGAGAATAGTCTGCGATGTTTTTAATTATTTTTTTTGCTTACCCAGGCTCCAATTCCATTCGAGCTCTTCGTGGTGATAATCGCCACGCTGGCTTCTCACTACGGAAACTTCAACACGGACTACGGGTCGGACGTGTCCGGCGACATCCCCACGGGCTTCCTCCCCCCCCAGCTGCCGATGTGGTCGCTGATCCCCAACGTGGCCGTCGACGCCTTCTCCATCGCCATCGTGGGGTTCGCCATCACCGTCTCGCTGTCGGAGATGTTCGCCAAGAAGCACGGCTACGCGGTGGACGCCAACCAGGAGATGTACGCCATCGGCCTCTGCAACATCGTGCCGTCGTTCTTCCGCTGCTTCACCAGCAGCGCCGCGCTGACCAAGACGCTGGTCAAGGAGTCCACGGGCTGCCACACCCAGGTGTCCGGGCTGATCAGCGCCCTCGTCCTGCTGCTGGTGCTGCTGGTCATCGCGCCGCTTTTTTACTCCCTTCAAAAGTAAGTGTGCCACAGATTCTTGGCTTCTCTCGGCAAAGGTTTTTCAACAGATTGGTAGAGGGCCAAGTATATCGCAAGCTACTTTTATTGAGTGTCATTTTTGCGTGAAATACCAAAACTAGGGCTTTTATTTTGAAATGTAAGATCAGGAGGCGTGGATTAAAGGAGGAATAAAGTTGTGTTAGCTAGAAAAATCCCCTGGTGTTAACTAACCCTCACATAAAACCTTATCTCTTTAAGAACAGTAAGTAATCCTTCCCTTCAATTAGAGGGTTCTGTAAAAGCATTAATCTCTAATCTGTTAAATGCACCTTGTGGAGAATCCCGATTAGTAAGCGCTCGTAACCGGCCACAAACGACAAAGGGGCTTAGCCGACACAACGGCCCGTTCTTCTTCAGATTCAAGAGGTTCTTTTGAAGTTCCACAAAGAACTTTTGGCTTGCTGTCCTTATCTTGCTCACCATAAAAAAGAGGCTCTTATTGTAGACATGAACAAACACAGATAAACCAAAGCCGAGGGTCAAGGCTGACTCGGCACAGTCTGTGCGAGTTTGCGTATCTCGCGCGCTTGAGACGAATGGATCCACTGCAGAACACGGAGGGAGATGAACGATCAAATGGTCAAAAGTCTCGTTTATAGCTCACGATAAACGAGAGTGATAAACTCGTTTATCGAGTTTATCACTCTCGTTTATCAAGCGTTCTCACTCGTTTATCAAGCGTTCTTAAAAAAACGTTGACTTATTTAAAAGCCTTGAAGCCATTAGAGGTCCAAGCTTATCACAGTGAAATACACACACTGTGTCTATATATATTTCAAGAACTCACTGGAGTCCTGACCTCTGACCTCTCCTGCTCCAGATGTGTGCTAGCCGTCATCATCCTGGTTAACCTCCGCGGAGCCCTGCGGAAGTTCCTCGACGTTCCCGCCATGTGGCGCGTCAACCGCATCGACGCCTGCATCTGGCTGGTCACCATGGCGACCTCGGCGCTGGTCAACACGGAGCTGGGTCTGCTGGTGGGCGTCCTGGTGTCTGCCCTCTGCGTCCTGGGGCGAACCCAGCAGGCGCAGGTCCTGGAGCTGGGCCAGGCTCCGGCCGGGGAGCACTACGAGGACGTGGCGTCGTACCGCGGCCTCCGGACGCACCCCGACGTGGCCGTCTTCAGATTCGGGTCCCCCATCTACTACGCCAACCAGAAGATGTTCAGAAAGTCTCTCTACAAGCGAGTCGGGCTGGATCCCGTGAAGGAGAAGGCCCAGCTGATTAAGTGCAAGAAGAGCAAGCCGCCGCAGCGGGAGGAGGCCGGCGGAGCCCCGAACGTGAAACCGGGAGGGACGGAGGGCGGCGGTGAAAAGCGCGAGGAGGCGCAGGCCGGGGGCACCGTCACCTTTGTGCCGGACCACAAGCCCCGCCTCTTCCGCAGCCTGGTGATCGACTGCAGCGCCGTGTCGTTCCTGGACACCGCCGGGGTGAACGCTCTGAAGGAGGTCCGCAAAGATTACGCGGAGCTCGGGGTCACGGTGGTCCTGGCTCAGTGCAGCACCTCCGTGCTGGACTCCCTGGAAAGGGGGGGGTTCTATCCCGCCAACGGGGGAGAAAACCTCACCGTGTTCTTCACCATCGCCGACGCCGTCCACCACGTCCAGAGCCTGGCCACTCCGAACGGGAGTCGCAGCAGCCAATGAAGGACGTGTTTATCGAACTTTGTTTACAGCTATGCAACTGAAACGTGACCTTTTGTGCCTTTTTGGAACGACGAGGTGGATCCTGAAGTGAGTCCGTCAAGGCAAGGATTTAGTTCAGTTTCAGAATTATTCTTAAAGCATCTGAAGTCGTAATTTTTATGAAAAAGAAGCCAAAGCACTTAGTACTTATGGATATTTATATATATATATATATATATATATATATAATTTGTACATGTATCTATTATATACAATTCCGTCCAAACTCAATTCAAAAGCTTGACTCTGATATTGAAAATGTACCGTACGTCGGTAGTCTTTTTTTTTTTCTTTTTCTTTTTTCTTCACAGTATCTACTGTATCACAACATAGTTTTGTTTTGGAACTCAAATGACATATTACTAGTTTTACATCAGGTCAGAAGAAAATTTCAATTTTTTTTTTTTTTTTTACTTCTTCCTTTCAAACGCACCATAAAAGTCTAACAACAGACATCACAGGCTCCCCCAGAATGCCGTTCTCTTTGTGTACAGTGGGAAGCATGTGAGGAAGTAGTGACGCAGCAGTAAAGGATCTCTGAGTGAGTTGGAATAGTAAATGTGAGTTTCATTTCTTTAGCGACGCCTCTACAGTGCCTGAGCACAAATGTACGGAATGTTTTCATTCTACATATTCCACCTTTATTGCTGCAGTGGACATTGTGAATCGGCAGCTTATTGAAGAAGAAACATCTTCAATCTTTTCGTCTTGAGAAAAGAGTTTTTTTTTTTTTTTTTTTAAACCCGCCAGGTCTCCGCTGACTCAGGTGTTTTTCTGATGGAGAACTTGATGATCTTCTGCAATCTATGTTTCCTGAGTGTGACAACTTTATCTTAACTGTAGCTCGTTAATCACATAATTATCAGTCCAGGTGACAAACGGGGGCAAAGTTCATTTTAAAGCAAAGCAAAGCACTTTCCTGCTATGAAGGCTGAGTAAGAACTGTCTAGTTGGATTTAATGTTGAACACCTGCACTCAACATCTCATGATTATGTGTGTGTAAGAGTAGCTCATCACGCTAGAGACCTGTACATGATTAATTGTAATTATTATTATTATGAATCCCTTCATTTCTTTTTTCTTAGAGAAGAAGTCACCAAGTGAAGGAAATTCATTTCCGTCTCATTCAGCGCTTTAACTTTACGTCTAATGTAAGAACAAACTAACAAAGTTCATTACAGTCATCTACCAGAAGCTGCATCTCCTGTATTTTACTGTAATTCTAAATCATACCCACTGTAAACTACAACAGCATAATACTGTAAAAAACACCATAATACTGTTATTTTACTGTTCCTACCGTGATGCCCATGAACAGTTAATTACTGTAAAGAAAATTATACCGTAATTGAGTCTTTTATTAAAGTTAATGCGGTGTCATCACACTTAACAGTAAGCACATTTTAGATAAGTAATCACATTTACGTTAATTGGAAGCGGCATGTCGGGTTTTGACACTTAGTGAAATGACGTTTACGGTTTATTATTTGGTTTTAACTCTCAGGTCTGTGAACTTTACTGACGTAGTAAAGTCTGTTTAGCCAACTCATGCCGGGACACTTTAAATACTTTTGTCTCTGCATCCTTTAAACCTAACCATTTTCAATGGATCCATATTACAATCAAAAGACTCAGTTTAGCTAAATAAAGGTCGTCGAGGTCACTGCTACTGATTTGCAAGTGAGTTGTGAGCTTCTCTGGCCTGTTGAAGTCTGTTGATTCTTTTCTTTAACAAATGGAATAAATAACAAGTTGGTAAACCGATAACGTTTGTGTCTCTCCATCTGATGCTGTGGATCGGATGAGAGGACGGATCACACTCTGATCATCACTCAGACGGATGTTGCCGTTATCTTCACCCAACAACAACTCTTGTCGGAATGAGTCTAAACACGTCTGGGGAGGTGGGACATCAGAATCCAGTGTGTGGTTTGTGGATCAGGTTTTTTCCTTCTTCTGGAGAGGCAGTACCTGCGCACGGATCTGCTCAGAAAGCACACAACGTCTGTGTTGGACCAGTCGGGGGTCCGGCTATGGGTCGTGGGACCGAGAAAAGAGATTCTACGCCTCGACTCTGGTGGTATTGTCCTATCGATGGCCACCGACTCCCCTTTGAAGACCGAGACACACACACACACACACACACACACACACACACACACTGCAACGTTCAACATCTGAGTCTGCAGGCTGAAATGCCCCCCTGAGTTGGTGACCTGATCCTTTGCCTCACAGCTGCCGGTAATCTACAGCCCTTCTATTCTATTTCTTGTAATGTGAAATGTTACATATTATAATTTCGAATAAAAAAAACCTACATTGAATGCGATAACAAAATCTTTAGTTTCCTGTTGATTTAACAACAGTAAGCAGCGCGGGGGTCAAAGGTCATACGGTCTCTGCCGGTGAGCGTGCTGGAGGAGCTCAATGGGGGAGAGGTCTTCATGTGAGGAGAATCGTGTGAGTCTGAGCACCAGCTAAAGGAATGACGTGAAAAGGCCTGCGGTCCCCAGCAGGGGGCAGAGCTGCTCCATCTTTGGGCTGTGAGGCCGGGCCTCCACCTCCACCTCCACCACCTGTCTCGCCTGTTTTTCAATGTCACAGTTTCAATTACCGAAGACCTTTTTCTCTTTTTCGCAGCACGCGGAACCCGGCGCGCGGTTCCCATTGAATTCCTAGAGCGTAAATACATCTGACCCCGGCTCGGCTGCACGCCACGGAACAACGCACACCGAGGCGGCGTGCGAGCACAGAGCGAAAGAAAAGAAACTAAAGGTCGTCCTTCCTGCGTGTTCATAGTTTAGTGTTTGTGGCGGTCTCTGTGAGGGAGAAGGGTTTACAGGCGGAACGTGGCGGCGCGGCGTCCTCGGGGGTTCCTTATCTCGGCCTCCGCGCCTCGCGTTGCTTATTCTTCTGTGTTCCAGTCGGATTTCAACGCTGGGTCTTAAGACGCGTGTCGAGACCGAGGGAAAGAAGAAAGGAAGTGTGATTAATCCCTCCACTTACAGTCAACAACCACGAAACACAAGGGATTATGGGTAAACAGTGAAGTCTCGGCGGAATATTTGTGTTTTTGTTGCTGTTTTTTTTCATAACATGTTTTACTTTCAGACTAGATTAGAGAAAAACATCCAAAATGAACATTGACACTAGGAAAGTGAGCGATCAGCTCATTGATCTGAGGTCATCAGGTTATTTACGTTTTATTTAAATGCACGCTTCAGTGTATTGGCTGAAAGTTAGAAAGTTACACACACACACTTTCATGAATCATATTAACATCCTGCAGTCTGCAGACTCAGAATGAGGTGCCAAGGATAGAAATACGTTTTAATGAGCCGGAGTCCCGAGGCAACAGATGCCTTTTTTTTTCCATATTTGCTGACGAGACTGCAGGACTTTAAAAGAAATATAATATTTATTCTGATTTGATTTAAAAAGTTCAGCTCTGATTAAAAGAAATATAATATTTATTCTGGTTAGATGAAAAAAATTCTGCTCTGATGAAAACACCCTAAAAAAGAACAAATAATCAATCATAAAGTTTACGCACGCTGCTCCCTAGTGGCGACAGTGTTCATTACCAGCCTGAACATTAATCTGCGAGGATGAGATACTCAAACCTTTTGAAGCTGTTCAGATTGAGTTTAGGCCCTCGGTGTCACCTGGTTCATCCTCTGGGGATCCTGATTAGCACAGGAGCCTCCATACCTTCCACTATGTTATAAAATACTATTATTAAAATACTATATTTTGTTCAGGGCTCCACATTTGCTCCGTAGTTGGTTCGTCCTCTGAGGAGCATGAATACACAATTTGAGTGACTTTTTTGGACACAGGGCAGCTTCGAAGTAAAGCTTCACGAAAAACATGAGGATTCAATCTCTGAGGCCCACGATCAGACGTATGGATGTGAGGTTCAAATACAAAAGTTAAATTCATGTCTTCACGCTCAGCAGCTCTCAGACGGCAAGAAGCCGCTAATGCAGCTGAAGGCTAACGTTGCTAACGGCGCTAACAACAGTGAGCTAACTGGAGGAGCACGGCCACTTTCCACTGCTCCGAATATCTCATTTACAGGTCTGGCATTTGGAGTATACCTTATTATGTTGAACCACCATTTATTATGACGTTATTCAAGCATTACGCTTCTGTTCAAACACATTTGACGTGCATGAAGGCAGTTTCTGGGATATGCAATGAATGTTTTGTGGACAAATTGAATGATGCTTTTTTTTAATGTCAGGCTCTAGTGCACAAAGGTTTCTCATTTTCACATTTACACGACACATTTTTTAAAGTCGTTTCCCAGACTTTTCAAATTCAGCACAGCTTTCTGAAGTGTTTCATCATTTATCCATCCGAGAGAAATTAGCAGAAATGGAGGCAATTACGCTGCGAGGATTCTCTATCAGCTCGTCCCATAAAGGACAATAGGACATGAAATGAGAAATGATTTTTTGCTTCCATTAAATCACAGTGCGGACAAAGACTTTCCTCATCACTGCCACTAATTCTGTCTTTTTATTTTCTATGATGTTTTGAGAGAAGACTGATCTTCAAGTTTATTATTGGCTTTTGTAATTTTTTAATACACATTTTGCTGCAGCCAGCCGTGACGCACACTCACGCGTGCGCTGTATTTTACTCGCCAATGCCGATTGGTATTAATTGGATTCCTCTTTAGTGTTCCCTAAGTGGGAACCGTGTCAATATTTCAGCGTCCGCAGGTCTCTGCAACAATGTTGTCTTCAGGAGTTTATTCGTGTGAATGCAAATGCTGGAGGGAGCTGAGAACAGCCTAAATATCTCGTGTTGTCCCGTAGAAAAGGAAGAAAAAAAAGTCCTGTTTCACGTGTTTCACGAGTACGTGTGCAGTCGGAGGTGGTTTGTATGAGAAACAACAGCAAATCATAAAATCTCCACAGACAGGGAATTTATGTAGAGATTTATGACATTCATATAGCCACAGATATACATGTATACACAGAGAAAGCGATTCAAAACAAATTCCAACGTGTTTTTCTCGTTTAAATTTGGGAATATTTGATCATTTCATGATTAACATTGTTTTAATCCATCACTTCTTTTTTGTTTTTACAGATAAAGCACACGTTTGAAGACCAAAAGTTAAAACCTCATATCAAACAAAAACAGACACAGGGTGACCAACAATGAACGTGGATAGAAAATATGCAACATTTTATTTAAAGTGTATAAAAAGCCACATGGAGGGCATGGAGCACAACATCATCCCAGAATGAGACAATCGATTGTCTTTAAGAATCAAATGTTCTGTTAAAATACGGTATTTGACATGTTATTGATACTTGTGTTCTATACCTCAAATCTAAGACAGCGGGGAAGGAGATGTTTTTTTCTTTTTCTGGTTATAGTTTGCGCGTGTGTGTGTGTGTGTGTGTGTGTGTGTGTGTCTGTGTGTGTGTGTGACATGTCGTTCCTGGCTGCTACCTTTCTGGGGACGGATTTGAATGTTAAGCTCCTCTCAGAAAATTACCATTTTAGAAAATCTCAGGAAATATTTCGGAATATCTTAGAAAAGCTTCTTTGCAGGTCAAGGATGTTGTTGGGCAAAATGAGGCCATTTTGAAATGTTTTTTTAACATTAAGATATTTTTTGGGGGAAAAGTAAGTCCTTAAAAAATGATTAGAAAATCAATAAAAAGTGAGGATGTTTTTTTTAAACATGAAGAGAAATCACAAAGGATTTTGAAAAATCCGGACTGTCTCAATTTTAGAAGCTGTCAATAAGGGCCTACGTTGGGAGTTCAGCCTCTGCAGCGAGCGGCGCGTCAGCGAGTGTCCTCGCGAGTAACGGGAGGACGCGCTGCCGGCTGCAGTGGCAGTGTGTTGGAGGTGCTTATGTAAAACAAGGTTGCTGCTGCAGCCTGCAGCCGGTCATTTGAGGGTGAGCATCCTTAATGTGGAGTGACAGGACTAAAAGAGAATGGGCTTCCTGTCCTGTGGCGTGAGTGTGTGTGTGTGTGTGTGTGTGTGTGTGTGTGGGTGTGCGCGCTTTGGTGGAGGGTGGTAATGTGTTGACTCTGCAATGTTGGCCGCAAGGAAAGGAGCTCTTTGAGGTGGAGGAGGAGGAGGAGAGAAAGGAGGAAGAGGAACAAAGTTTCCTTTGTTTTTGTTTGTGCGAGCCTCTTTGCGCTGCGAGGTTAAGTGGGAGAAAAACGGAACAAACCAACAACATCTGAGGCCTAACAAACGACAACTGAACGTCTGCGCCGCTCTGCTCCGGTTCGATGTTTCGGGTCTGTGGGACCCTTCTTGCTTTTCCTCTCACAGTGCTGTAATGATCACGCTCTGTAGAATCAGGAACTACTCGAAGCCGGTGAATAATACATGTAAAACACAGATTCTTAAAGCTTCGAGCTGTTGAAACACCCACAGGCCGAACTTTACACGTTGAGCTTTTTCTCCATAAATCCGCTTTTTTAAGGATCTGATGGCAGATTCCACTTCGACTCCACTCGCCACCTCTTTTCTCCTTCCCCTCTTCATCCTCTTCTCCCCCAAAGCCCTCCTCCTTTGACCCCCCCTCACCTCGCTCATTTCTTTCTGCGGCCATCACTTTCTTTCTCATCTTTTCCCCTTGCCCACGGTATCAGTATCGCCACGGTGAAATATAAATAAATAAGCGAGCTGGGCTCCCGCGGGGTCGTGTGTCGGTTGTGTGTGTTTGTTTTTCTCTGAGCCGTCTTCAGATCTGCTACCTCCACTGACACTGGGCCCCGCAGGCACAGAGAGTCTGACCTTTGACCCGACGTCTGGATAGCGATCAGGTGACCGACCCGAGCGCCCCGAGACCAACTCGGTCCTGTTCACCTTAAAACATGACGACTCGGTGGAAAGAACGGATTTAACGAAAAATAAATGTCTGCAGCCAGCGCATAACGTCTTTACAGTAGACGTTGTTAGAATTTTCGCTGGTGCAACTTTTTTTTATGCAAAAAACTTTTTTTATATTTTTATTTACTTTCTAAAATCTAGAACACTCATGTAACACACACAATCACATGCATGCTGCGCGTCATGATTCATTTTAACTGTCAGACCCAATGACCTTTGGGGTTGATTAATTCACCTCGGCTGCGATCCCTCCGGCGCCGACCGGCCCGTCTGAGCCGGTTTGACCGGAAAACGTCCCGACGTTCCACGAAGATGCTCCTTGGACCGAAAGGTGGAGTTTGGAGGAGAGATAAGGCGAGAGACGCTCATTTAACCTCTCCGAAGACGGCGGCGGTTGCGTTGCCCCCCGCGTCCGATGGTCGCTCGGATGGCGCCGAGGGCGTCGGGCCGCCACGTGACGATCATCCCCTGTGACACTTCCACGGCGGGAAAACGCATGGATCCTGTCAGGAGACGAGGCGGCGAAAGAGTTTCGAGTGTTGGGAGCACTGATGAAGCCGCAGGCTGTTTTCACTCTGCGGCCAGAACCTTTCCCCGAGTGTGACCTCGATGGGCCCGACACGCCGCCCCCGGCCTCCTCAGGACGTCACTGCGTGTCGGCTTCATGCATTTCACGCAGGTTCTCGTTTCGTTTCCCCCCGTCTTCAAACTCGATCGAGAACGTCTGCAAACATCCGCATTGTTTCACGGGAGGCTTCATCGTTCTTTCTGCTTCCTCGTTCGCGATGAAAAGATGCTGGAATACACACGATTTCCGGTGCCCTGTTTTCCGTAGCTTTTGCTGATCCGCTTGAGAGGCTAACGTTAGCTTAGCGAGGAGTGATTGAACGATTGGTCTTCGCCAGCTCTGGTTCGCACGGGTCAGCGGTCACATGACCGAGACGGACCTGAACCGACGCTGAAATCCAAACCGCGTTTTCCATCCGGACCATTCATCTGTTTTTTTGAGGGATGCCTATTGAGTTCTCTCTGCTGGATGGGACTGAACACACGCACGCACGCACACACACACACACACACATTGCCAGGATTCTGACCCCGTGGTGATGGAGATGACTGGTTTGTAGTTTATTTTGTTTCCGTTCCGCGATATTAAGCTCTCATGTTCAGATGTGATGTGCTTATTGTGACTGAGTGCTTTTGGATGACTGTTTATATCTGGTTTGACTGTGACTCGATGGCCTGAGCAGAATGCGATGTGAATTTGTGTAGAGTAGGTATTTGTCGACTGTCGGTAGTGGTATACATATAAAGAGATACGCACACACACACACGTACGTAAACACATTGAGCATCTTCCATTCTTCCCCCAACTACCTGGAATCTTCTATTACAGCAGAAAGAAACGGCTCATCACCTCCTGGGATGTGAAATGACTAAAAAGGAGTATTTGAGGAGGCCAGAAAACAGCAGCGTCCTCAGAACGCCTCGGAAAGCACGAAGCATGAAGATGACTCATATTTTAAAATGTAGACAAAGGGCTAAAAGCTAAATATACGACTGCTTGTAGAAGTTGCCCCCCCCCCTCTCCCGCCTCTGTAAGTCACAAAAGAAAGTGTTGCACATTTTGTAGCTCGGCCTCGGGTCAGTGTAGCCGGCAGGAGGCGACTTCACACACCTGTCAGGGAATACGGGACGCCCCTGAGGCGCTGGAGAATCGGCCTCGTGCTGCATCTGCTGAATCACAGCTCTTATGTTCCCGGTGCAGCTGAAGGCTGAGGGGAGGTCAGAGGTCAGAGGTTCGTGCCCGACAACTTATTTGCACTTCGGACGAAGTTCCAGCAGCTTTGAGCTTCACCTTTTTTTCTTCTCTGACAAAAAAGATGCAAAATGGGGACGTGAACTCCCTTAAAGCGTCTCGCTCGCTCTCTCAGCGCTGTGTTTTCACATCCGACACGAAGCCAACAAATACCCAAAGTGCCGATCTCTCGCGTGTGTTAGCGAGACAGCTCCGCTTTCAATACCAGTGATGCAATATTAATATGCGAGTTAACTGGTAGAACATGCAGGTTACTTTCTGCGGAGGTGCAGGATGTTTATGCAACAGTTTGACTGGATGTTTCCCCCGACATGAAATATTACAAAGTTAAACTGTGTGGGTGAGTCGCAGTCATTTTCCTTCATTACCGCTTCATAGTCTACTGAAAACGGGCCGAAGCACGACCGGACAGACCAAAACATCCTCCCACACGGACCGTGTTTATTTCAAGGTAGATGTAATCTCGGGAATCGATGCGCTCTTAAGCCCCGCGAAAGCAGCGGTGTCACAATGGACTGAGATAATGACGGCGGCGGATCCCCCCTCGGGCCCCCGGGAGACGCCGTCTCCACACGCTGTGTGTGCTTACGCAAAGCAACGCGCTTTTTATTCGGTGTGTCTTTCTTTTTGTGTGTGCCGAGGCGCTTCATGCTTATTGTTTCTCGCAGATGGAACCGACTGAATCGACGTGGAATGAGGATTGCTGGACGAGCATTCGTGAAATAAAATGTACCGGGTCTGAACGGAGAGGAGTGCAAAATGAGAGTGTGTGTGTGTGTGTGTGTGTCCTGTTTTGCTGAATGATGTCTCGCCCTGCAGCTATACCGTCCTAATGCAGGACATTAGTGAGTCCCTGGTATTCCAATATCCACATCGCGCTCTGTGTGTGTGTGTGTGTGTGTGTGTGTTTCATTACTGTTTTTTCTTTTTTGGGGGCTCTTTCTACTCCAAAAAGGAGAATCTGATTACGGGAACCGAATGAGACGCTCCGTCTCTCCTTTAATGGCCGCCACCAAAGTGCCCTTGAACGAGCTGCAGCGGCGAAGCCCATGGTTGTACTTGGCCGCTCATATGGTATGTATAGGGTGTGTGTCTGTGTGTGTCCGTGTGTGTGTGTGTGTGTGCGGTGGATGTCAGCCTTTGTTGCAGTGCCGATAGATGAGTCATGCAGGAGAGTCGACAGCGGTTGTTTACGTGGCTTCGTGAATCCTCTTCTGGCCTCGTTCAGAAGCAGGTCGTCTCGGCGGTGCCTTGGGTTTGCCGTGATTGAGACCGTTACCGCATGTTCACGATGTTTACTGAGGGAATAAATCAAAAGAGAAGTGGTCGTTTTCTCGTAAACTTCCATGGGGCCAGAAGAGTCCCCACCCCCCCCGGTGGTCACCAGGGAGAATGCAGCTTGGACTGAACAGAATACCCTGCAGTTGTTTCCCATGGCTGATAAACTATTCTAAACGTATAAACCTGTAAACCTTGAGTAGCTCGTGTAAAACATAGGTATGGTAACTTTGAACAAGTTGCCTCCACATTGCAGGTTTCATCCCACGCAGACTCCTCTGGATTTATTTCCTTTCCCTTCTGCGGGTCTCTCTCTCCGCGGTTCACAGTGTCCCAACGTTTATTGCCGTCTTTCCGTCTTCTCCAGACGACATTGGTATTGACAGAGGAGCTCGGGGCAATTAGCGTTACAATAAAAAAATCAGGACTGCGGGAGCTTTATGAAACAAACATCCGTCTCCAACGGGAGGCTGGTAACTCGATTTAGCCCGAGGACAAACTCCAATGCATGAACTTCAGTAATTTCATTCTGTCATCGGGACAGTAAAGGCATCCACTGGGGGACAGAGAGACAAACAGTCTGTGTGTGTGTGTGTGTGTGTGTGTGTGTGTGCGATACAGACAGGCAGCAGCTCCTCTCCCTTTCTCGCATTACTGTTATCTTCTGGAACTAAATGCTCTTTCCTTCTTGACTATTTGTGTACCTGAAATTGTACGTTATATTCATGGGCCTGTTCCTTCTATTTATCTGCTGCTTCTTTCTTTTTTAACGAAAATCCAGGGAACAAAAAAAACGTTTGTGAATATGACACGTGGTGTAGGCATGCTAAAATTGTCGTTAGCATGCTAACAAAAGTGTAATTAGTGCTAAATTAAAGCCATGGGAGACAAGTGTGGGTCCTAGTTTGCAGCTATGTTGCCTTACAACAAACAGACGTTTTGACATGAACATATGTATATATACTATATAATCATTTTTACATTCTTAAGTACGTGAATGTTTGAACCCAAAGAAAAACACAAAAACCCATTGTAGACATTTTGGCTTTGACCAGAGAGCGTTGAGGCGTTAGCATCATTTCCACTAGTGTGTCTCAGGCCGGACTCATCACCTTTAAAAAATAATGCAGTGTAATTTCTAGGTAACCCCCAAAATGTTTGTTGTCTGTTATCCACATGATCGTTGAAGAACCCAGATGAACGTAATTATGTGTCTGAGGTGGAAAGGTCCAACTAGTCAGAAGTCCGTGTTTTTTCACTCTTTTAGTGAGTAAGTACTTTTTTCGTAAAACTAACCGAGTAGTTTTGTTTTGCTTTATTTTGAAAAGACCACATGCATCTAAGCGTTTTTTTTCAGAAAATTAGGAGAATCTCCTGAAGGAGTGTCGCTAGCATCAAAGGCAGTATCAGAATTCTCCATCCATCAGAGAAATACTGCGATGTCATTGACGTCGACATCGTAGTTGAGTGATTGATTGGCTGTAATCATTTGAATTAGCAGAATGAGCAAAGATGGCGACCTTGCAAATGATCACGGTTGGCTGCCCTTTGATTGACGCTGCTCCAAAAAAGAACAACTTAAAGAAAAAAGGGAAACAGCTGAAAGAAGGCGGCCTTTTACCTCCATCTTACCGACTTAATGTCCTCTCCATCTGCCAGAGGCGTTGAGGTGTTAAAATGTCCCCTGCGTCCTCAGAGGGACAGAAAACGGTTACTGGCTCTGAGCCAGGGAGTGTGAGTGAGTGAGTGTGTGTGTGTGTGTGTGTGTATTTGTGTGCTTCTTATTGTGTCGATTCATCACAGCGTCTTTATAATGTGCAGGTTTTTTTGTTATGAATCCATAAGAGTATTGTAATAAACACGGCTGTTTACCAGCTGTGTGTGTGTGTTTGTGTGTGTGTGTGTGTGTGTGCGTGTGTGTGTGTGTGTGTGTGTGTGTGTGTGTGTGTGTGACTCATTTGCTTTCGGGGTGAATGAGGGAAATACATTGGTTGGTTTCGGTTACTTTCTCTGGATTTCAGTCTGTTTGAATTCTGTTAAGAATCCCACAACACATCTTTTTTAATCCTTTTCAATCTCGCATGATTCTTTTTTAAGACTAGTGAAAGAAAACATATTATATTTACTACTTTGTCCGCTTTGCGTTCTTAGATTTCTCCTAAATTCACCAAAAGTAATGCTACATAGTGCCTTCTTTGAATACATAAAATATTCTTTTCTCACAATTTACATTCACCACAATTTCACTTTCTACAGAGGAGATTGTTCAGATATCATTCAGACATTTATTTATACGTTTATTGCTGAAACCATGGAGGGAAAGAATATTTGTATTTTTAAATCGTTATTTTGTGATTAGGTGAAGCAAACAAACAGATTTCCAATATTCCCTCCGTAACAAACTTTGACTCTGATATATCAACAAAATTAGCAGAATTTAGAACATATTTAACGCCTCATATACATGTTCAAATATTTTCTATGTGTTTACCGTATTCACCTGAGTCGACGTGAGAGGATTATATAAAGAATGTGGGTTCTGGTGAACACACACCCGTGTGTGTGTGTGTGTGTGTGTGTGTGTGTGTGGGGGCGTCGGCTCGCCCTCCTCCCTCCCCCACCTCGTCGTGTCTCGTCGCCCCCCTGCGGCTCTAACACGACCTGGCAGCGGCAGCACAACGGAACAAAAACACCGGAACACCAAATCCTGTCGCAGCACACTGTCACATCCGAGAGGCCGATTCCAACGTGTGACCGCGGGCCAGAGAGCGCCGAGGCTCACCGGGAAGAGAAGCCCCCCCCCCCGCTCCTCCCCCGGCCCTCCTCCTTCGTCCCGGGCTTCCCCCCTCATTCCGAGCTGGAACGGCAGCGGCTGCCCGCTGCTGGTGCTGCACCGAGTGAAGGGCTGTTGATGTAAACACTGTGAAAACTGGCCCTGGCCCCGAGGATTATGGGAAACAAACGCGCAAAGGGCCCCCGGCTTTAGTGAGGATGCATGAGTCCGGTGAGTATCGAGCATTCGAAAGGGATAAAGTACTCCTGGGATACCTTTTGAACACATGTCTTACTGCTGTTCATTCCCGTCCTTGGCCTCGCTACACAGAAGGACCACCGGGTTCGTCCCCCACCTTCTCCTCCACAGTCTCATTCTCTTGAACTGCCTCACAGCCAATCGGCAAGCTGTGAGCCGCTAGGGGCGGGGCTTGGTTGTCTTAGCGATGACACTTAGAGGCCACCTTTTTCGGTCCAAAAACCAAATATTTCCTCAGGAGTCTCTGTGAGGCTGAGTGAGACATCGAGGTCCTCAACCGGGGCAAAGACAGAGAGCAGAGCGACTAAAAGCTCGAGTGTTTGTGACTTTTAAAGGTCAGCGTTAGCGACCTGCGATGCCCGCTGAATACCAAGCACCCTGCCCGACTCCATCCTTCGGTTTCATCCTTCGATCATTCAAACGTAGAGGTTTAAAAACAACCTGAAGTAATTAACAGAGTGCTCTCCGCTCTCGTTGCCTGGGGCCGCTGCGTGACCTTGGAAACGCACGAGGTCGGCGGCTCGCTGTCGTCGCCCACCTGAACGGCGGCGACAGGTTTGAGGGATGAAAGGCCCGCGCTTGGCTTACGGGGAGCAGATGGCAGAGACACGACGGAGGATGTGTTATCCGCCCGCCTCCGCCTCATAACAGACAATAAAATCCATGTCGTCGCTTTGTTTTGTTTGTTCGAGCAAGAAGCCGAAAACGGGAGGGAGTCAGAAGATGCCCTTGGATGGTTTTGGAGGTGTTAGCGGGGGGCGGGGCGGGGTGTTTATAGGGCTGCATGTTATTATTATTACCTCGCATAATCATTCTGTGTTTGAACTTTTAGTGCTTAATAAAACTCAGCTAAACCATTTTGAGGATTTATTTTTCTCACTTACGGTTTTGTTTGGTTTTAAATAGTTTATTTATTTTTATGTGCGTTGTGTGTTGTGGGAACGACAATGAGCCCGTTGCTTCAGACCAACGTGTCATGGAAAAGTGTCCTGAAGCTGCCAGATTTGGAAAAAAACACGCCCCCCCCCGACCCCCCCCCCCCCCCACAAAAGCAAGTCAATGCAGCTAGACGGCCACGTTGGAGTGAAGGTTTCCTACCATTTCCTTTTTGATTTATTCTGAAATAAAAATCCAAACGTCTTTCTAGAGCAGCAATACGAGGAGTTCCAAAAACTAGACTCCATTCTCGTCTGATCGGTGATCACGTCTCATTGATCGTCACCGCGGTCGCGTGCTGCGAGTCGGTCCCGCGTGGTGACGATGGCACTCCTGAGGGTTTCACCACATGTGAGATCCGAGCGGTTAAACCAGCCGGCAACACGGCGACATCTGCCGCCGTGTAAAATGCGTCTCTCGCTCTCTTTTATGGCCCTTTGTGTTTTTTTTCTCCCTCGGAAGGCGCGAAGCGAGGACCAGCAGCAGGCGGAGAGATGAAGAGGAAGACTTGCTCTCTCTCTCTCTACCCGGGTCTCCCTCGCTCTCACAGCGGTAGCCATGGTAACGTGATCTCTGGCCCTCACGTGGCGCTTTGGACCAGCTACAGCAACACGCACTGATATGAATGACACAAGTCGTGCAAATGAACAAAGATATGAAAGAGCGATAAAATACTGGATGGTGTTCTGGGCATGTCAATATTTTTATGTCTGAATTAGGGAAATATACTCCTGGCAATGTGTGTTTCAATAAACATTAAACAAGACAGGAGAGATAAAAGTGATGGATTGAAACACACAACAAAAAGTAAACACTAAAAACATTGTTGGCAGAAATGTATTATAACACAAATTCTAGTTCTTACCTGAGTGAACTTGTTTTTTGTTGCTAGTGTAATTCCTCTTCCATCTCTTTAGGACTTTTTTATTGAATTGTATTCACTCCTACTGTCTTTTAATACTTGAGTTATTGATCTGTTTCTTCAGTAAAGCACTTTGAGTCGCATTCTATGTTATGAAAGGTGCCGTATCAATAAAGTGTGTTGTTATTACGACCATAAAGTCGTTTTAAGCGGCACATTCAGCAGGAAGGCACAGCCGTGCGACTCAAAACAGAGCCTTCTCCAAGGGGACAATATCCAAACGCCTCCAAATGTTCAGAACCATTGTTTTATATGCTGCTTTCGGTTTTTGCCTCGGCGGTTATGAAGACATCAATGTTTCGCCTTGAGCACGGCGTCTCCATCACCGAACCGCGCTGCCAACTTCAGAGGGACGTCGGGGCGTCCGGAGAGGCCCTGACTCGAGCGGCGTCGCTTGAGTCGTTGCATTGGCATTCGAACAGTTCACAAGGCCCAATATAACATATGGAAAGAAATATAAGCTATTTTGATGGTGATGAAAGAGACTGAAGCAGAAGTCTGTCGGTCGCATTATTCATTGATGATCCTAAACTCAGCGAGGTTCAGCCCCTCTTTATTATTGTTTTGTCGTTCCTTTTTTCACTCAAACACAGATTAATATGAAAAGAAAAAGAAAGAAAAAGCGGAAGGTAGATTTACGAAAAGGATCTATACATTAACATCAGGGATGTAAAGGTTCTAGAAATAGAATTAGCTGAGCAAGCACTTAGTATGTTAGCCACTTATTGATTCCCTCTAATTACTTTGAGGGAGTCTGGAGCACAGTCAGCGCCCTCGCTGTCACGTTCAGTCGTGATGAAGCAACTTTCATGGGAGATGTTGACGAGCAGAGGAGCAACGCTGAGCTTCACGTAGAAAAATGTTCAAAAACCTGCACTCAAGGTAGAAAACGCTTAATCTGAAGGTTTACTTAAAGACGGTCATGTGACGTAAACACTGTTCACCATTCCGACCTCTGGCTGCTTTTCTCATGTAAATAACCTTTTTTTTTTCTCCACTGGTAGAAACAAATGGCTCCTCGTATCTGTCTGGATGTGCGCAGGTGAACGCGGCGTTGATTCTTTCCAGCGGCTCGGGATCAGCCTGTTCCCCCAAAACCATTGCTGTAAAATGCCTTCCCTCATTTACCTAAATCGCCTCCTTTTTTTAATTATTAAAGATTTAATTCGGAATAATGGCTCGCACCTGAATCCGTCTCATCAGTGGACTTAACGAACATTAATATTATCATGTACGGCCGAAGAAGAAGCATCGTCCTCACAGATTAAGTAAGGCGGATCAATAAAGTGCCTATGGCTTTTACGTGCGTTCACCTCGACACACACACACACACACACACACACACTCACACACTCTCTCTCCCTTTACCTGGGAGCTTGAATTGGTGAGGTGTGATGTGTGAGTGTTAATGTAACCTCATAGCAGCGATAGTTGGCTGAGGATACGTGTGGAACCGCTGCGTCCGCCCCGCTGAGCACGAGGCGCGGATAAAGATGATGCTTTTGGCTGCTGACCAATTCCCCTCCAAAGACACACACACACACACACACACACACACACACACACACACACACACACATGCACGCTCACCCACGAAGCACCAGAGATGGCTCTTAATCATATTATCCCTGCGAATAGGGCGAGCAGCATGAAGTCTTAAGTACACCTCAGCGAGGTGTGTTAGAATCGCACACACACAGCGTGTTATTCACACACACATACACACACAGACACACGCACACACACACACACATTCCAACAGATAGAAATTGACAAACAGATGCTCCGTCCTCCTTTTGCCAACTTTGGATTAGTCCTTTGAAATGACAGAGGCCCATACGCGCGTAGTAAACACTGGTAACACTGTGGAAAGTGTTACCAGTGACATCTGTGCATTTTGAAACGTTTGTCGCGTTGTTGCCACTAATAAATTCTGCTGTTAAAGTATGTTAACATAAAATAAAGCAATGGGAATATTTACTGCCGGATGGTCGGGCGGGAAACCAACGTTTTTTAAATGTCCTTTTTTTAGATTTTAAATTCCAGGATATCAATTTGTATTTTATCCGTGTAACCAGCAAGTAAAAAGAAAGTATTTCACCCGGCAGGCTGTTTGTCGGTTCACTGTTCCATACTTTAGTAACACCACCCCCGATGTTAGTGTCTTTAATGAAAGACAGACCACAGCATCATGTCTGGAATGAACTAGAAAAAACATTTAAAAAATTGCAATAAACTCTGCGTGTGGGTTTACTGGGCGTTCCCCGGGGAACGAACCGCTCACACGAACCACGTAGGTGTTAAATATTGTCTGCGAGATGCCAGAAGGAACGGCGGGAATTCGATCTTCTCTTCCAGGGAGAAAACTCAATAGTAAATTCACCGTTCGGGAACCGTCTCCCATGCACCGCCAATCAATACGTAATTTATCGGCGATAAAGCTGAGCATCGCCTCGGGCTGGTTACTGCATGTTGGAGCACACGCACGCACACACACACACACACACACACACACACACACACACACACACACACACACACACGCACGCACGCACACACACTGAGGGGCCTGGTTAGCGCTGTGACTCCTTGTGCTTCTCCTGTGAGCCGACTGCTTCAAACTGCTTTGTTGTGGGTTCATTCTTCTCAGACTCAGTCACTGTCGTGCATTGAGGAACTGAAATGTTCCCTTTGGGTATTTCTGTGAAAATCTTATTCTGTTAATTATGACTTTTCATGAGACACTTCATAATTTGTTTTTGTGGGGTATTTTCCGTCGGTTGTGTGAGTAAACGAATTGCCCACGTTATCAGGGAGTCAACGAGGGTCTTTCAGACAGAAAGATTTACTGTAGAACTTTAAAAAGCATCATCCAGAATGGCCTTTGATGAGCTCCAAACAAAAGGAACTTCAGAGGATTATTTACAGAACTATCTATCACGTTGCTGACTATTCATTTTTAACCACTCCGGCTACGTTGCCCGAGCGCTTTCAGGTGGAATTGATCTCCGCGTTGAGTCGCTCCTTTAATTCCAGCCGCCTCCGCTTCGTCTCGGCAGAGCTGTAAAACTCTTTCCCTGTCACGGAAGACAGAAGCCTCGGCAGCGGCCTTCGCTTCCTCCTGCTCCCGGTCTCCATCGCGCCGTTTGGTGCGACTGTATTAGGGGAGGAGCCTCACTGGCGGCGGCGTGTGATTGATGGCGCCGTCGCAGGGAGGGTTACTATGAAATGATGCAGAGGCAAATTAATCATTCCGAGTCCGCAGCTGACATGTAATTTCTTCCCAATACGCTAAATCCTCAGGCAGGAGAGGAGAGGCACAAACAGCAGAGTTTACCCTGTGGAGCTTTAGTGGTTTCAGCCCTCAGCTATTCATATACACATAATTATAAATGAATCTTTCTGTAAGACTGAGACGTGAGGTGTGATTATGCTTTTCTTCTTAAATCAGTACACTTTCTTTTCTTTTATTGAATTCCAGAGATTGGAGCATTTCAGCAGCACCTACGTAGTTTTTTAATCGAAATATTAAAAAATAACGGAGAAATGATGACGCGTTTTATAACTGCTTCACTCTCAAAAGACAAGTGTCTTTGTCTTACTACAAAAAAAAGCTTTGGTGAGTTGCCTGGGGGACATTTAGATTGTGTGACTTTAAAGCAATCAAGGACATCCCATAACATACATGTTTTATTATTATTTATTTTTTTAAAGGCATGGAACAGCCGGGCAGGAAAGACAAGAAAGACAGGAAGGACATCTCACGCGGTAGCTGATGGAGGCTGGCAGGGCCAACGGGCGTTTTTTAACCAATCAAAACATTTTCATCTTGTGTCCGTCAAACACTCCAGAGGACCGACTGTGGTGGCTGTAGATGTAAATGGGTTCTATAGCCTTTGACCTCTCTGACCTCTGACACTGACACAGTTCTGCATCGACACAATTCGTATTCGAGCCGTGATACTTTTCTTTGATGTCTTATATACACACAAACATGTGTCATTGTGGTAGCAGCGAAAGGACTCGACCACGGCAACCTCATCACTGTCTCTTCCCATGTGGACGCTTGGACAGGACATTTGCACAATCATCAATATTGTTAGTCACCGCGTCTGGCCCGCCTGCCACTTCATCGTTCCCGAGCGTCTTCTTTCTGCTTGTTGGGGCGGATTTGGTGAATCTACACTTACGGTTGTCAAATTGCGCCGCGGGTGGTTTTTTAGTTTGGAGTCATTGACACAAAGGCAAAGAGGGCTTTGTCGGGATCGGACACCCCGGAGTCATTGCACGACGTCGGTATTCGACGCCTTTGGGGTTTGTGAACGTGCCGGCTTGTCCTTTACCAATGACGTCCCTGGAACTCAACTGCAGTGTGACGAAATGCCCCCCTGCTTTCACCAGCCTGTCACAAAGTTCCCGAAACAGAGCAACGAGGCCAAAGGCCACCTTCAGACAAATCAAAACCTATTTTGCTTCTTGTCCGTTAAACCGGAGTTGCTTGTATCGGTTGGTACTGTGCCGCGGATACCACTGTAATTTTCACTGAGATTTGTTGCCTGAAGCCTTCGGCGGCACTTGTTCTTCTTCTGGAACGAGGCGAGCGAGGATGGGGGGGGGGGGGGTGTGGAGAGCTGATCCTGAGCGACAGCGGTAGACGTAAACACACAGAGAAGGTACAAAAAAGGAGAGCGGGACCCTAAGGCAATGCGACAACACGGACCGGTGCAAGGAATGATACAAAAAAAAGACTGATATCACACCGCTCGGATGTTCGTGGCGAGGCCGCTTCCGCGACAGTTGGTAAGTGAGCCTATAAAAAAAAAAAAACAGCCAGGGGGAAACCAAGAAAACCAATTAAACTGCCATCTTTAATGTGTGTCCACCAACTGGAGTTAATAACCTTCTACTAAACAGCTGAGCAGGCACTCGACCAATCTGCCCGCCAGAAAACCCAACCAACCCAACCAGAGATCAAACCGGCCTGTAGCCGAGCTGGCCATTACATGCACTTACCGATGAGCACGCCGGTCAAGGACACCTGGAACATGGCAATTACTGGGATAGCAAGTTAGCAAACAGGCAATCCAGCCTGAATCCAGGAAGGGTATGTTAAAAGATAAAGATAAAGATAAACGGAGACAACAGTGAGCGAGTGAAGCGGTACAGGAGAGTGAAAGTGAGAGGAGAGAGTGAGAGGTGCATCTACCTCTTTATTGGACAGAAAGACTACATCATCAAACCAAAGAAGAGTCTGCGTTACTCCTTCAAATTTTAAATAGTCTCCTCTGTCCTTCGGTCGCAAAAACAACATGGCAACGGTTGAATGGCCCAAACTACCTCCAATGTAAAAACGTCATTGTCACGGTTAACATTGTGAA
The DNA here is from genome assembly GCA_021346845.1 of Apeltes quadracus. Lineage (NCBI taxonomy): Eukaryota > Metazoa > Chordata > Actinopteri > Perciformes > Gasterosteidae > Apeltes > Apeltes quadracus. The sequence continues at coordinate 3,553,771 of CM037920.1, forward strand.
ACCAACTGTAAAAGTATGACTGACGTCGCATGAGGAGCCAGAAGAGGCCAAACTATAGTGTTTGTGACGTGCACTACTGTGACCAAACCTTTACCCATTTGCGTCTGTTGATTAGTAGGCTCATTGTTCCAGATCCTTCCTTCATCTTTTACCCCTTTGTCTCTCTTTTCTATCTCGAAAGAACTTCACAAGCCCTCAGATTGTGTTTGTAATACATCAGCGTCCCAGAGAGAGGCAGCAGATGCAGCAAAGTAATTTATGGATGCACAGAATAAATATTCCCCCCATAAACACACCCGCCATTAGCATACCGGTGCAGTATTTCCTTCTGTTTCTCATTCAAATCTTACTGGGGCTGCACGGACAACAGCTGAATCGCAAATGTGCACGCACACACTCAAGTTCCCGTTGTCCATTCCCACCTACACAACACGCGTACTTGCATGAATCATTGATATGCACATGCATGCGTGCATAAAGGGTTCTTTCAGTCAGGAATACACTTGCAAACACCCGTCAATAAGTAATTAGACGATTTTCTTTTTTCGCATGAGACCATGATTCAATGTAGCCTTTCTAATTGTCTCCTTGGTTAATGTGTTAAATTCTCATTAAACGGATCGTTCAGCCACACGACCGGCATGGACAAACCCCTGGTGGGGATTGAAGGGGGGTCGATGGATAAACATCGCGAAGAGTTCGGCCCCAATGCAGGTCTCAATCAGATTCCCAACTAGATCAACTATTCCCAACTGATCTCCATATTTAAAAGGGTATCTTGTCCCTTAAATGTCTCCCGGTCATTAGGGATTCTGTCCCCGCCACAGGCTTGATAAACAATCAATGCCTGGAGCACCTGTTCTAAATGACAAAAATTTGTGCGTGTGCAGGTGAAAGCTGTGGTTGGCTGTCGGCCGGTTCGTCTTCTGGCTCCACCCTCGATGTGCAACGTGTGCGGAGGTTACTCTTTGTCACATGGTTGATACTTGATCTTGATCCGCGCTGCTGCTCCAGGATGCATTGCATCGGGAAACTGCGCAGGCCCCGTCGATCAGATAAAGCTTCAGGTCGCATCACAATACAGAATATGAGGAGACATGAAGCTGCACATACTTCATTCTATTTGTGTGTCTGATATGTGAGACATAAACGACTAACGGACTGTGCTGGCCAGCTTCCTGCCTGTTTGCTTTTCTGATCTAGTCAGAGATTCTTTAGTCGGATTCTTTTGAGGATCTCTCTCTCTCTCTATACAGCTCACTGCAAATTAAAAAAAAAACGTCTCTATCAAGTGTCTGATGTTGAGGAGGAAGCAATATTTGATCTTTTGAAGTTTTGTATTTTTTACTGGCGAGTCAGAATCCCTCAAAGGAGCCGAGCTGAATGTCTGACTATCAGTCTAAATATCTCCCGCTCAGATCTTTGTGTAGGAAATTGGAAAACTCGCAACATGATCTGACTTTTTTTGAAGCCGCGACAACGTCGGCATTGAACAACCTGGACGGAACCGTTCTGCTGAGAGAGGAACCGTCGGCGGCGCTTCCAGCTTTTCTGGAGAAGAAAGAGATGTTTGACGTATTTCTGAGAGGATTTTACATGGTTTGACGGAACAAACACCAGCTCATCTCTGCACGCTGTAGTCGATTTACTCTTTCTTATTTTTCCACAAGCGGTGCACCTGGTCTCGCTCTAATGTGCTGTGATTGGCCATCTGCCCGGTCACATGCTGGTAATGCGGTTGGTCCGGTTGTGGTTGATTAAAGAAAGGGGTGGTTCCATTCTCTCTGGTGTGTCACAGTCCACCGAAATGGAACTGGGTGCCGCAACTAATGTGTTGATCACACGTTTGTTGGGCCTGCAGTGACTCCCGATCTGATACCTGTCTCAAACTTTAGAGGTTAAACGTTAATATCCTTTAAACCCTTTTTTTCTTGATCCCATTAAGCTGACTGTGGTCTCAGTTGCCAGCAGAATGAGCGCCTGAACACACGGCTTCATTACACCCTTCCGCCGCAAACATCATCCTCCCCTTTCGCATGCTTTTACCTGGCAGCAGAGGTCGGCTGCAGATGAGGCCCGCGGGTCCCCAACGAGGCCGACCGGCAGTTTGCGGGAAGGTGACAGGCGGTTAAACGGAAAATATTTCAGTCCTTCTCACATCACTTTTCCCAGCAGACCTGCCACAAAGCCACGAAGCCGCGAAGCCGCGAAGCATCGTCCGCCCGAAAACAAAGACCTCTGCTCCGCTTTCGGTTCCATTAAACTCCAGCTGGAGTCAGAGGAGTTTTGAGGTTGAGAGAAGTTATCGAATAAATAAGTGGCTTCTTGGTAAATCTCTGAGATGACGCAATGAAGCTTTATATTTTATATATAAGTAGCTGCCATAATGGAAGACCTTATTTCAGTTATTCGCCGTGTTTAATGCTTCACCAAGCATTCGTCTCGTTGGCAGCCTGTCGCAGGAGCATCGCTTTCCATTCATTCATCCTTTCACTCTTCCATGCTTCATTTCAATCATCTTATACGTTTACTCACTTATCCCTCAGTTAATTTACTTAATTTACTCATTCAATCAAGGAATCAAACCTTTCAGTATCACCCCAGCTTGTTTGCTGGGACACATTAACCCATGCGTTGTTTCGCTTCGCGACTCATTTAGCGGCACGTCCATTTTAATCAGCCTCAGTTCACCCATTCATCGTCTGCGTGCTGTGCATTTAGTCCTTCCACCCCGATGATCGTTCAATGCTTCACTGTCATTCACTCGCTCATTCACAAGAGATCTTGTTGAGCGGCTGTCAAATCTGTGGATGTGAGGCAGCGATTCTGCTCCGTTAACCCACTTCAGACGGCTAAACAGACTGCAGAGCAAAGCCCCGTCAGTTACCATGTATCCATGTGTACTAAGTGTGTGTGTGTGTGTGTGTGTGTTTAGCAGTATGCGTGCAGTGTACCAACAACAGCTTGCCTCGTCTTTTGTCCGAGACGAGCTAATGAAGAAAATGGAGCGAACCGAGACTCGCTTCTGGAAGTTTACACAGATAGACCGAATTATTCCGCCATCGCCGGCTCTCGTGAGTTTTTCTCCTTTGTGTTTTGCGACGGAGAGTCGGGAAATATCGAAACCTGACAAAAAAAAAATCAAAATGTGACCACCGACACAGACGAACAAAAGCGCGTCAAACCAGGCGGTAACGCAGGAGCTTCAGGAACATGCTCCTTCTGAATGCTAATAATACTCTGTAACGTGGTTTGAGGAATTTGTGTGGTAATAATACTCCAGTGTTGACAATAACTACATCCAAACAAGCAGACGTGTTGAGCATTAGATATAAATAATAAATGCAAAAATGCAACTGTTCTCTCTCTCTCCTGTCCTCCCCCACCTCCCTCTTTGCTTTTATTATCTTTATTCTTTCTTCATCTCCTTCTTCTCCTTATTTCTTCTCACTACATCTTCACCCTCCTGCTCCTCCTCCGCCTCCTCCTCCTATTTCCTCCGGTTGTTTTTTTCTTCTGTCCTGATGTTCTGGACCTTCTTTCTCCCCCCCCCCGCCCGACTCCTCCATCTTGACCTCCTTTACCTCCTTTTTGTGTATTCCCCATCTCCCTGGTCCTCGTCCCCTCCTCGCCTGCGCCCATCTGGCCTCAGCCAGGCGTTTTCAAACGCTTGACCGCGGGACGCCGCTGAAGCGTCAGCAGCGATTGGCTGGAAGGGGCTCCCAGAATTTGGGCTGTTCCCGCCTGAGAGATGAGACGTGGTGAAGAGCCGCTCAGCTCGGCAGAATGAGCCCGAAAAACAGACGGACGGACGGCGTTTCTGCGGTTCTCTGCTCCGCTGACTGACGTGCACACGTTTTTGGTTCGGATTTAAAGGGAAACAAAACGACTTAGATCCGCATGTTTTGATCTCCGGAAGAGACGGGGCGTTCATGCATCGTGGGTTTGCGGGACAGCAGCGGCGGCAGAATCAAACAAAAGAAACGAAGAAATGGAAAACACACGGAGTAAAATGAGACTTGTTTGAGAGGACATCCGAAGCCACAGCAGACGCTCGGCTGTTCGGCCAGTTTGAGAAACAAATCACAGCTTTGTTGCATGTTGGTTGGATTAAACAACATAACTTCGGAAAATGATTGAAAATAATGTGTTGGTGTACTCAGAGACTATATATAAGGAGACATGCCACTTCCTCAATCCTCAATACAACTCCCGTAGGAAAACCCATAACGGCAAAGATGGCGGCTGTATGTGCATGTCCCGCCCCTCCCGCTGGAAAGCCAATCATCTGCTTATTAACAGTCAGGCCGGGAAACATTTAAGCCGATCGTCTGGTCCCACTGACGCATGCGCACAGTCGAGGCTTTGCGACAGCGGAGACGATGGCGTAACACCGGCATTCTGGGTAGAGACGTAAATTAAGGTTGGTGTCGTGAAGCCTTGCACATGCGCAGTAACAGTAACCGGTGGGAGAAAAAGGCGTTTTAAACCTTATTTTGGGGCAAAGTCATCAAACTTTTTCAGCGATTTTTATCATATTCTGCTGCTGTTTCAATGCATGTAGTTTTTATGTCCCGATGACCCGTGAAAGTGCAGTTCTGACTCTCTTCCCATTGATTGAGATAGGAAGCTGGTCTTGTTAGAGCTGCCTGGAGGCGTTGCCAAGATGGCGGCGAGCGGCATGACTTGCCTAAAAGGACTTTGGTATACTGCTGATGATAAGATGTACGTCATAAGGGGACATTTTAGCTGAGGTTCCCCAACGTCTCCTCATATAACAGACTCACGTTTTTTCTAAATAAACCCCTTTACGTTACACATATGCTTCAGTGTGCGTGGGCCTGGTCCTCCAGCGTAGAACATTATTAATGTACACATCAGGCACACAGCGGTGGGCTCACACACCTCATGGCTACCCGGGGTTTCCCTGCCAACACCGAACCTGCAGGTAAACCAACGCGGTCTTTTTCCTTCTTCTGCTCCTTCGGCTGAATGGAGTGAAATGAAAGTGACCCTCCCCCTCCCCCCCCTCCTCCTCCGACAGCCTCCGCGAGCAGCTGGCAATGATGGAGGGAAGGATGAAGGAGATAACAACTCTTCTAATTAAGGACAATGGCCCTCTGGAGATGGGCTCTGATATCTCTCGCTGTACTTTGTTCCAGAGCATGAAGCCAATCAGGGAGACACATTAACACCGACCGCGGGCGAAAGTCCCCTTCAAAGTCCCCCACATGTCTGTGGATGTCAAAATGGAGGGAGGAAAATATATTTTAAGTTTGTTTTGGAGGCTTGCTAGCAATCTCTTTTCGGGTAACCCAATATTTTCACAAGATGTATTGCTACTAACTAACGGTCTTAATGCAGAACCACTGTCTGCAGTCAGCCAAAACATACGACACGTCACAGACACTGGCGTCCAGATGTGTTAAGGAGGCCCATATCTGCTCGGATCAAATATCTAATACTTTATATTGAATATGACGATTGTTCAAAACTATTTATGTCCACATAATGTCCCCGAAAAACCTCTCGCACGAGTCTTGTATGAGTCTCTGTGCTGCGTGGCTGGAATCTGCTCCCCCCAAATCTGCTCCCTCCCTCCCGGCAGCACCAATACGACTTCAGCCGAAGCGTAGCCTGTTTATGGCTGTAATCACAGTTCAGATGTAAACAGACCAAATGTGCTCCCGAATACAGACGCACATGTTTTAAAAAACAGCTGATTAACAGCTGACTCACTCTGAGTCAACACAATGCGTCATTAAAACACGTCGTATCAGTAATGTGGCATCCGCAACAACCTCTTCACCTTCATCACATAGAGTCTTTCCCCACATATTGTCTTCATCTCTCTCTCTCTCTCTCTCCTTTATTTTTTAAATCACGCGTCACTTCCTTACCTTCGCTCCTTCCTTCTGGAGAATCTTTTTTTAAGAATATGCTGCTAGAAGAGAAATTATATAAATAGACTCGTGCCTGAGTCTTATTTTAAGCGTTATGTAAAGCGTGATCAATTGCCTGAAGTGCGATTGAACTTCCCTCCATCTGTCCGTCTCTTACCTCCACCTCGGCCTTCTGTGACCTCAGAATGATGTTGGGCGTCACTGGTTATTTGGTTGCATAGACCTTACTTAGATCCTGCAGATGTCCATCAGATGTCCACACGGCTCATTTCAGTCTCGTTATGTCATGAGCCACGAAACGTGTGTACGAACCGGACTCTCAACCAAGGAAGGAAAAAACGACATTATTTACATTTAACTACACTGACCTGGTTTCACTTCCAAAGACACCAAAGGGAGAGAACGTAGGGACGGAAGTGGAGCAGAGAGAGAGAGAGAGAGAGAGAGAGAGAGAGAGAGAGGGGGGGAGAGGCAATAAATCATCCTCCACCTTCTGAGTTTTGCTTCTTGTTGTTGCTCTCCTCCAATGTGATGAATCGCCCTTCTCTGGGAAAAGAAAGCATAAAAACGAGAAAATGAAAGAAATAAAATGAGCGAATGAAACAGAAGGCCATTTCTCCCCGGCCCCAACCTGAGGGATGATCGGGGGGGGGGGACAGAGGGACGTTTTCTGCTCTTCCTGGAAGCACTTTATGAGGCGTAAAGAGTTCTTCAGGGAAGTTTCACGGCTGCGGTTGTTCATCACGGCGTTCAAGGATCCATCCTTTCATTTTCATCTCTTCCTTTGCTCCTCAGCTTCCCGTTCTCCGCCCCTCTCCCCTTTGTCACTGATCAATGGGAGATACTGCACGAACACATCTTAGTCCTAGATTCTTGTGGTTTGACCTTCGATTTCAAGGACGTGAGGTGACCTTGACCTTCGACCTACAAAATAAAACCCCTGTTTTTGAGCGGAGGTGGACGCTTGTGCCAAGGAATCCCCCCGACGTGTTCCTGAGATAATAGATGTATACGCAAGGTGCACAGACAAAAACTCTTTGGAACAAGCGTAGTAATTTTGCGAATAAATTCTGAATCTCGAATAACTAGTAAAACCAAATTTAACTGTAAGTTTGTAAACCTGAGCTGGAAGTTTATTTTGAAAAAGAAAGAAAGGTAATAAACAGCGATCATCTTCCACTTCCACCTGAGGACATTGACACGGAATGAACCTGCTTGGAGCCTTTAAGGCGCAGACATCCTCCCGACCAGGAGGAGGCTCCGTAATGAGATTAGATCGAGGCTTCGCGCTCAGTCAGCTCGCCGTTTTTTTTTTTTTAATCAAAGTCGAGATTACGAGCTTTTTAGATGGCATCAAATGTGCCACGCTTGCTAACGGGATAATGGGGATAATAGCAGGCTTAAGGCATCCCAATTTCAAACGGTAATATAACGGTACAGCAGGAACAAAACAGCACTTTGGGTGTAAATGAGTCGGAGAGAAACACCGGCCCGGGCTGAAATATCAAAGCGCAGCCCCGGAGAGGAAGGAACCGTCACGTGAAAACGTTCTTCTTCTTCTTCCACTCGGTCGCCACGTGTGAGGAACGTTAAATGGGAAATTAAGTTGAATCCAAGTTCGCAGTTAGAATCCAATTTTAAACCCGGATGCTCTCAGGGTGATCGTTAGAGCTCCTTGTTGACGCTGCAGATTTAAAGAAGAGGTGTGAACTCGGGGTCGAGTAGGTCACCGGATCACATGGTGGCATTTGTGCAGTGTGGAAAATTCACTTTACAACTGCCGTTCCTGTGTTATTTATGAACCCCCCCCCCAAAAAAAGAAGATTCTTGTTTGGCATTCTACATTTCTAAACCCCGGAAAGTTTCGGCTGGTCTTGCAGTGAAACTAGAGAAATAAGACTGTGGTTGATGCCGACAAAAAAAAATGTCAACCCTTTCCAATTTATTGAGCCCAAGTTACAGGGCCGGCCCAAGGCCCCCTGGCCAAGGGGCCCCAAGCAGCCGCTTAGTTCACTTATGCTGCAAGCAGCCCTAGTTTTGTATTATAACCTCACTGTAGTCGTTTATAATTTTTGCTATAACGGTATAGCGTGACATTTGTGCCAATAATCTTCTAGCACAGGTGACCGTGCGTGGTGGGAGGGGGGCCCCCAAATAAAATTCTGCTTAGGGCCCCCAAGAGGCTCGGGCCGGCACTGCCAAGTTACAATGTTCTAATCAGCCTTTCTGTTTTAAAAATTGCTCAAGACTGTGATCCACTGAGACTGACAGGATTCAAGGAGACTAACACCTGCACAACAGCAGCGCACTGTAGTAATGTTCCACTTCAGGGTGTTCTAACGTCAAAGAAGGAAAAAATAACAAAAAGAAAAGAGAGAAAAACACGATGGGAAAAGCCGATGATGAAGGAGGAGAACCTGGAGGTCGGAGAGAATAAAGATTTGTTTACCTCCTCCGGGCCTTAATGCGAGGAGGCTGCAGAACAGCCGCCGGGGAGCTCAGGTGAACGCACGCCACGGGGGAAATAACACTCGCTTAAATCAGGGGAAAAGGCACAGGAGAGGAGCGCGGTGACGGATGGAGAGAAAACAGAGAAAGAGGGGGGGGGAAATGTCAAACTATACAGAGAAAAAGTCAGGAGAAAAGAAAAAAAAAATGAGCGAGGAAGAGAAAAGAAAAACAGGCACAAGGAGAATAATGCAGGAGGTGAGCGAGCGAGGAGGAAAACAAGGGGGGAAAGAAACAGGTAAACAAGGACCGCACAAGGGCGATCAAAGGATGCAGAGACACATCGATGAATCCGAAGTAAAACACGCAGAAGAGTGAAAAGAATTCATAATGAAGTAAAGACAATGAAGAATAAAAGAGAAGTCTGAAGGAAATTATTAAACAGGAGAGAGGAGGATGGAAGAAGAAACGCAGAGGGGGGGTGGGGGGGGGGGGGTTCAGTAGAAGCAGAAAAGAGAAAATTAAAGAGAGGGATCGACTGAAGAAAGAGAGGGACGGACTTAACGAGGGAGAAATTAAGACAGAACAACACGAAGGGAGAAGATCGGTAAACGAGGACGAATCCTTCGAGGGAGAGAAGCCGAATACAGCAAAGGAAGACGGGAAGACAGGAAGCGACGATGAGAGGAAGACAGGAAGACAGGAAGACAGGAAGAAAGGATGGTTCTGTGAGGAGCGAGAGGACCGCTGAACACTGCGGGGTGCGCGGGCCTTTTGTTAACGATGGAGTTAATTAACGGCGAGTGTGTGACGTGCTGATGCAGCACCTGTCATGGACGTTTAGCACCTTCCGCTCCTCACGCCGCTGCTTATTTATCTGTTTTTGCTTCCTGCAAACTGCTGAGGCGCTTTGCTGCCGTCGCCCTTTTGCCTCGAGGGCCCAGCAGAGGAAACGTGCGGCGTGGAGGTTCCAGAACAACCTTCAGCAGGTGCAGGTTCACCGGGGAGAAGAAAGAAAAACGGAGACGCTGTCGGAGCCGGAGAGAAAAAACAAAAGCAGGCAGAGAATTGGGTTTTAATTTGTTAAATGTAGAAGAATCACGGCGAAGAAGAATTCTTAAAAAGTGGGGACGGTAAATGAACCGTGCAGTGTTTTTTAAGATACGTGAATAAAAAAGAAAGAGCTTTAGTGTTTTACCCAGAAACCCCACCAGCACACACACACACACACACACACACACACACACACACACACATTGTGGTGACGGTGCGCATCGAGTCTGTTTCCCCTCATGAATCATTCAGAGCAGATAAATTGAATTAGGCCCGTGTTGTACAGAGTGTGTGTTGAACTGAAGCGTGTGTTGAACTGAAGTGTGTGTTGAACTGTAGTGTGTGTGGGCCGGGTCAACGAGTCAAACTCTTAATTCCCCAATGACTCGTCAAACAGTGTGCGTGAGCATCATTGGTACCTTTTCTTCTCTGGTGTCAGCTCGAAGAGAAGAAAAGGTTTTTGTTGACAGTGTGTCTGTGTGTGTGTGTGTGTGTGTGTGTGTCATCATTCAGGATGATGCACTACTCGGACGTGTGTGTTTGGCTTTTATTTGAGTGTGTGTGCTCGCAGTCGGGGGAGGGAGCGACTCATCAGAGCCAAATGGGAACTTCCTGTGCGCCTCCAGGCAGATGTTGACCGTGGCGGAAAATATCTGACTCTCAGAAAAAAGCTGACGTCTCAGTGTGTCTTCAGCACGCACACACACACGCACACACATGCACACACACACACAAACACACACACACACACGCTCTCTCTCCATCTATCTCCACGCATAAGCTTGCAGACAAATGAGGATTGCTTTTATGTCAAATGTGGAGGAGTCCTTTTATGCAGGATCACATAAACACAAACATGCACTTTGTTTCCGTCACGTTGTACATTGGCAGCAGGGACGAGCCCCCCTCCCCAAACTCCCCCGACGTGCCCCCCCCTCCGCCCCCCGAGCTGCAGGAAGTTATTGTCATCGCTGTGGTTCCCTTGATAAAAACTCATTGAGAATCTCCCACTGAGTTTGAGATTATTTCAGACATTCTTTTTGCTACTAACATGTTTGCGCAGCGAGATAATCTGATTGGTCTGAAACTAGAGGGTGGAGCTAAAGTGTGTCAACGCCTTTTATTGTGTGAGGGCCACGCAATAAGGGGCACACTTTAGACTGATACACACATGTGTAATACACATACATCACATGCATAATGGACTACCCACACACACAAGATTATAATCCATCTTCCCCTCTTTATTGTTCTCTCTCTCTCATTAGGGGGAGGCAGGGAGGAAGGAAGGGGGGGCGTGGATGGGATGCAGGTTATTTGTCTGTGGTTGCAAATGAACACAGTGACTAATCCTGACAAGGAACACACGTCACGCAAGGAAGCGCTCTCTGTCTCTTTAGAGCCTCCGCGAGTCCTTCCCGCTGTTTTCTGATCATCTTTTCTCACCTGTTTCTACCTGCTTCCCCGAAAATATTTTTAATTTCCTCATATAATCTGTTACGATCAGAAACCTATGGTTTAAGTTTCTTTTGGCGCCCCCTCTGGACTAAAGTAGTAGTGTCTCTCCTCACCAGGGTCCCTTTAGCAAACCTCTCATTCTGTCTGGCTCTCCAGCAGCGTGGAGTCCGCTCCCAAAGAGGAGGAGCTCTGCTCCTGCGGGAGGAGGAGAAGAAGGAGGAGGAGGAGGAGGAGGAGGAGGAGGAGCAGGGGACGCTGCTGTCGTGAGCCGAGCTCCACTGTCATATAAAAGCGCACAACCTTTTCCTGCTATCTAAAAGCAGGACAACATTAACTCCATTTTAGTCCCAAATTCTCCAAACAAACGTGTAATGGCAGTAATATTTTGGTGGCATGCAACATGAATGACTCCTGTGTTTAACCAGAGCTCCTAGATGTGTATAATGTGCGAGCAGCAGATGTGAACAGCACAGCAGGGGCTGCGTTAAGAGAGACAAAGCCGACAAAGAAAACTTTGAATTGAATTCCAGATACTCGTCCCCTGAAGGGTTGAAACATTTGCAGGAATATGTCAACATTTGGCTTAATGCTCCGTGGGCCACTTCACATCATCGAAATCATTATTGCTGCTTTCATATATGTTTTAGCCATGAATGAATGAATGAATGAGAAATAAGGCGTCTGAAAAGGTGGTTAAAACATATTTCAGCATCATTGGGGACGTCGTGCGAAGCAGAATCTCTCATTTTACTTCGCAGTGCAGACGAGTGCAGTGACTAATGAAGGAGCCGCAGTGTTCACGCAGGACGGAGGCCGCAGAAATAATTGAAAGGAATCCTCTCCACGACGCAACGGATATTAATTAACCTGGGAAGCTGGGGAAAAAAAAGTGAATAATCGACTGCGAATGACCTCCGCGGAGGTCGCTCTGTGACAGACAATAAAGATATCACCGGCGCCGTGTCGGGTGAATGCAGATGAGGGGGGGGCATTTACATTCTTCCAAACGGCTGCGGCTGTCTCCGGAGTCTCAATCGGCGCTCTGAAATCGTGCCGCGCGCGGCGGAATAAAACACGGACAACTTTCACGATTAGCGAGTCTTACAAGTTGCCGACTGTGCAGAGGTCAGAGGTCAAAGCAGGTAGGTGCCGGCCCACAGGAGCCGAGCTGTTCCCGCTCATTTGTCCGCGAGTGGAGAATCTTGATTGTGTTCGTGTAGTTTCCGGTTTAGAGAGTTTTAAATTCGGAAGATGAAACAGGGTGAAAACATCCGAGGAAACTTCCAAACAACTAAATCCACCTGTTTACTCAACTCTTCACTAATCCGTAACGCTTCATCCGAGTGGCGCTGAGAACTTAGCTGTGCTGACGTCAGCAATCCCCTCTCACTGCGTTCCAAACGGCTGCCTTCTTCTACGCTCACTGCCCCATGCATCCCATAATAGCCGCGTATATAACGGGAGGTGATTCGCTGTCATGTTGAATAAACATTATTCTCATCCTGAGATACGAATGTACGAGCGGCCGTGATAAGCACTGCTGTGAACAGAAAGACGGCTGTGATTTGCATTCATTGGACGGTTATTTGATGGTACCGGTATGTGTGTGTGTGTCTGTGTGTGTGTGTGTGTGTGTGTGTGTGTGTGTGTGTGTGTGTTCTCTCTATCTGCAGTGGGACAGGCCTTCAAATGTATTCTCTGTCTGCCAGCAGACATCTAAACACAATTCAGCAGACGAGCTCTCCCATTGATACCGCCGGGCTGTCGGCCTCGTATCGCCGCATGTTTGTGTGCGTCTGTTTGTGCGTGTCAACACATCTCTAAATATGATTTCACAGAGTTGTCGGCCCGCCGGTGTTCCGCAGAGAGCGCGTGTGCGGGTCGGCGTGGGAGGAAGAGTCTCGGTGGTGAAACGCGCCTTTTCGCCTTCTTCCTTGGCCCCTTTCCTTGGGCTCCATCCAAGCGTGGTGACCCCCCCCCCCACACACACACACACACACACACACACACACACGACTCCGCCCCCCCTGAGCTGCAGCCCGACATGAGAGAACAACAAGCACGCACACACAAACACACACACACAGGAAGACACATGAGGAGACACAGCGGATAAGAACACACATGTGTTAAAACACACGCACACAGGGGAAGGAGCCCCCCCACCCCCCTCTGCCCCCCTCTCTGCCCCCCCCCCCCCCCCCCCCCGCCCCCCGGGCATGCAGCAGTCTGAGGCCAGCGGCTCGGAGATTTAGAGGCTCGCTGCCGCACTCAGCTGCCTGCGCAGGATTTTCTAATTAGAGTTGGCGACTTGGCTTCAGCTTCGCCTCGCAATAAATCACGGAGCCTCTCAGGTGCTCCACCCCCCACCTCCAACCCCCTCCCCACCTCCACCCCTCCCCTCCCCTCAACCCCCCCCCACCCCCAAACCCCCCCCACAGGCCTGCTCAGTGGCATTTCACTATCAGCACACTGATTGAGTTCCCCTGATATCCTCCTGCTGGAAAAATAGAAACAAATAAAATGCGTGTGTGTGTGTGTGTGCGTGTGCGTGTGCGTGTGTGTGTGCGTGTGTGTTTGTGGCGCATCGTCCTCACATGACTCAGCCAAACAGGTTTCTTGGAGTGTGGTAATCAGTCGTGAAAAAACAAGCGGCAAATGTCAGCGGTCCTAAACGTGTTTTATTCCTACCCAGAATGCCCGGCTGCTCGGGGGACACGCGACGAGCGGCAGAGAGACGGCGAGTAAAGCAGCGGCAGTGGAGGCGACGTGTTTATTGTTTGTTTCCGTTCCCTGAGTAAGGCCGCCGCGATATTTAATTCCCCTTACACCTTATTACCAAATGTTCGGAGGCCGAAGCTTCTCCATCTCTTCCTTCTCCTGTATTTTCTGTCCCTGGTGCAGAATTAGAGTTCCCTCATGCACAACCAAGCCAATTCCATTGCTTTCAGAGAGGGGGGGGGGGTTCAGCACAGCGCTCATGGGCCGTATTTATGCCACCATGTTCCATGTACAGCCCCAACAGAGGGAAGGAGTACAATGGAGGTGTCCGTTCTCACGACCCTCAATTAACGCCGAAAGCCGAACGTGTGACTTCCTGCCGGGCATTTAAAAGAAAAAGAGGCCAGAGAGCCGGCTGATGAAATGAGCCTGTCCAGGCGTAACTCCCCCCCCCCCCCCCCGACGGCGACGCAAGTGTTCTTAGTTGAGACAAGTAGGGAGGAGAGATGGAGCCTTTATGGGCCTACTTTTACCACTTATTCGGGGGGGTGGTGCTGGACTTCACCTCTGACCTCTGCAGAGGAGGATGATGGATTTCATCAGTTATCTGACGGGAGGACAGGAGCGTTGAATAACCATATTGGATTTGCATTACTTTTGTGTTGATGCAACTAAGTAGCTTGGTTTGTAAAAAAAAACACTGAAACTTTTTAAGTGCCTCTGAAAACGGGATTTTAGATGGTCTGGATATTTTCCTTTATGTCTACTTCTCTTAGAACCTCATTTAAAGTACACTCCTTTACTTATTTCTAATTATACTGCAGTATATTTTGCATCCGATTTGAATTCAAAAGCATTTTGAGAATTTTTGAGAAAACTCCTGATTACTTACTTCATGGGTGCTAATTTCTCTCGCTCACATGTCAACTATTTTTACTGCGCTTTTTATTTATTTTTAGTATTTTTAATTCCATGAATCATTTTGGCCATGGGTGCCCTTTTGTTTTGGTTTAACCACCTGCCCCCCAAAAAGTCGTGTGCACGTGCCACGGACAGGAAGTACAGTATGACAACAGCAAACGAGGCCTACAAACCTTTGAAGCAGTAATAAAACCCCACATGGATAAAAGACCAAACAAGGCGAGTCCATAAAGTGAGATTTAAAGAAGTGATTCACCGACGGTTTGAACTCCCGCAGCAGCTCCTCTCACAGACGATCAAAGGCCAAATGAATGAATGTAATGTTACGCCTACTATATCACGGACCAGCGCGTCCCGTCTCCAGCAGGCATAAAGCACAGCTCTTCCTCTGTGTTTACTCTGTGCTTTGGGATGGAGATTACATCGGACTACTCACTGATCTATTAAAAAGCTCTTTCTGTTGTTCAAAAAGTTGTTTACAGGCCAAATGTGCTCTTTGTCCGATGCCTCTCACTTTATTAACCCAAAATTGAAACGCGAGATGTTACTTAAGCGGGCAATATTTTACATACAGATGGCTTTGATGGCTCAGTGAAACACTAAAAGCCCTGCAAATTTTTTAAAAGCCGCAGCAGATGACGGATGTCGACGGGAGGCGAAATGACGGTTCGATTTAACCCTGACCAGGCCGGACGGATTTGAATCTCTTCTTTCTGTCAGATCCTTCAACACTGTCACCTTATTGGACGAGGAGGATGTTTTTTTTTATCACCCCCCCCCCCCCCCCCCCCTCTCCCACACACAGTTTTTTTTCCTTAACATTTCTTAACTAAAAAAAAAAGAATCACAGGACTGAGAAAAGAACCCGTGAGAGATCTGCCGACCTTTCGTCAAAGCCGAGATGAGTACGATGAGTCGGCATTCGGAGCCTGAAGGACACCGACTCCGAAGATCAGACCCGTAACTGATTGTATGGATCGGCCCAGATCGTTCCGAGCTGGGGGGGGGGACTGGAGTACTCCTCAAAGGGCAGGTGGATGACGGTGGATGTTCTTACCTCATTAGTGAGTCGCCCGGTCGAAAAAGAAGAAAAAGCGGCGGCAGTGGTAAATCCAAGATGGCGGCGGCAAACTGGAGGCTTCGTAAGACCCGTCCGCAAACCATCGAGAGACGTCACCATGACGACCTTCACTTCCGGTTTGCGGAGTGGATCCGAACTCGACCCTGTTCGTCGCACACTCACCGAGGAGCCGTGTCAACAAATCAACCAACGCGGGGAGTGGGGGGGGGCAGGGGGCGACCCCCGGGCCGGTGTCCTATGGGAGGAGAATGGCGTCCGGGCCGAGGAGCCGTGATGCGTTGTGAAGGCTGCGAGCGAGTGGACGGGGTCGCGGCGAAAGGCACAAGGCTTCTGGAGAGACGCCTGCAGGCGGTTAAAAAACAACAACAACAACAACAACAAGTCACCGGCTCCCGGGGAGTTTATGAAGGTCGCCGTTCTGTGACATCCGAGCGAAGGAGAAGTCAAAAAGCAACCCCCCCCCCCCCCCCCATGAAATACATGTCAACTTGGCTGCTGTAAAATGTTATGGGAAGAACATGCCGGGTAAAAGACGTCTAATCGCTCACTCAGAGAAGTAAGGGGAGAGGGGCGAGTCGGGGGGGGGGACTGACACTTAATTCCTTCAAGCCCTTTTTGGAGTTTGGGACCGAGCGAGACATTTCAGAGTGAGACCAAAAATCATTGATTTAATCGGTGCGGCCAAAGACCTTTAATGTATTTAACCAAAAAAAGTGCATTCTGGGAAGGTTGGCCATCACTGTTGGTTCCAAGCAGGCACGAGGAGAGGGGTGTGTGAGAGAGGGGGGGGGGGTGGGCTCCTTCGCCTCACATCTCAATTCACCGCTCTATCAGCATTAGAATGCAGAGGAGCACCACCCGGAACATGGAGACAGATGATGAGGATGTGGGTGTGAAATCCCTTTGCTCTTTCTCTCTGCATGAAGCCTTTTTTCACACACACACACACACACACACACACACACACACACACACACACACACACACATTCGCCTGGTCCCTGGAGAGCCGTCGGTCATTGCCTGACATTGTGTAGTATTTGTTATTCAGCTACGCGCTCCGCCGGCGTCCGTGAGGCGCAGTGAAGGAGGCCGGACGAGGAGGCGCACGAGCACTCAAATATCAACGCTCCACCAGTCCGACCAGCTTTGCCGATGGTTTTCCGAGGGAACTTCCCACATATCTTCACCGAGGAGACGCTTCCGATTGTCCCCTTTGTGTCTCCCTGTCCTACGTCAGCTCATCTTTCGCCGCTCACTCGTCTCGTTGACTCCAGCGCTAATGTTCACCTCTCCCCAGCTTGAATAGTAAAAAAATCTCGTTCCTTGTAAATTAGTTTCTCAGCGTTTCAGACGACACGAATCTTCACAGTTTGTTGCTAACAAGATGCGTGTGAGAGGTGTTTTGGCTGTCAGGAAAACCAACAAAAACACCTGAGCTTCTGCAGCTTTTACTTTGAAAATGACAGACACAAAAATGATTGACATGGTGTCTTCCATTTTAACACATATTAACGCTTTCCATAGAGCGACATGTTGTTATGGTGTGCACAAGGATCCGCACACACACACAACACGCCGGACAACTGAGGGTTTTATTTTATCCACACAGGAGGTGGGGGGGGGAGGGGTTTATTCTCTCCAGCAGGAGAAACAACAACAAAAAGGCGAGCGAGTCAGCTCAAGGAGGCAGCCGACCGGCACGCAGGGAAGCTCGACTGCGTGACGCCCGAGGCTCGACACAGGAGGAGGCGGCAGCACAGCTGATCTCCGTGGAACGAGCTGGCGGGCCTCTTCGGCCAGGTGAAAACAAAACAGGCGGGGGGGGGGGAAACCTGCGTACTCACAGGACCAGGAAACCAGGGTTGGCTAACGGACGGACTGACGGCTGGGGGCGAGGAAGGCTGGAGTATTTATCTCCGCTCGGGTAAGATAGGATTGTGGGGGATTCTGAGGACAGTGCTGGGTGAGACAGAACACAAGCACATGGCAAAACAGAAACAAACAGGGGAACAGCATCCACCTGAGGAGAGAATATGGGGGAAACAGAAGGGAGAAACACACATATGTGGATCCAGTGCTTCTTTTTATTTCTTGACCCATATTTTAAAAAAATTGCAATGCAATCATGGGCATGAATTTTCCAACTACAGCCCGTAGTCAAACAGAGATAATATCCAAAATTAAATCCTTTGGAGAGAAAGACAAGATTGTAAATTAACCTCCTTGGCAGATGTGATTAAATAATTATAATATAAAATAATAATAGCTGAGCGTTCTGCTCAGGTTGAAGGCGGGCGGGAATCGCGTGAAAACACCCGCGTTGTCCAGATTTTTACGCTTAATTAAACGGCTATTGCTCAGGAAAAAGGTTAAAGATTATTCAAGCAGTCTTTTCAGTTCGTTTTCCTTGCTGTAGCAAACCTGGTCCGACGCTTCCCTCCCCCATGCTGGTTCTAGTCACACATTTGGTTTCTCTATTTGACATCAAACGCTCGCTAATGAGACTTAAGCGGCGGCATTTACAGCCGACACTCGGCCGGCGGCGTTGTGGGACGTGGTGGTGACGGTGTGTGTTACTGATCCATTGCGGCTTTGGTGCTACCAGACTTTCCCGTGGAGTTCTTGTACCCCCCCCCCCCCCCCTCCAAAAAAAGCTGAATCTGTCAGTGTGACTTTGTCAGGAGGGAGCTTTCCCTTCCAAACAGCATAATCCCTTCCTGGCATGAACACCTCGGCGTGTGACTTTCCCCACGTCCTCCTCCGTGATGGATCTGCGTAATCCGTCCATCTGATCCGAGGGTTCCTTTTCACTCGTTAGCTCGGATCCCCGACTTCCTAATCAGCCGGTTCGTTTTGTGCCACTGTCATGGCGGCTCACGTCCAGAGGAGCGCGGGGGGGCGGGCCTCGTGGCGGAGAGGGCGGACAGGAAGTCCAGCTGTGGACACTCAAAGGGAACTCCACCCCTTCTTTTTTAGACATCAGATAGGTAGGACATTTAAATGTGAGTGCACCTGTACTCGCACCTCCGGGCAAAAACAGATCATTGCAAATAAAACTACAGCACAGATACACATACGTGGATGTACACAAAACCAAAAAATTGCATTCCGTGACAATTTGATGCTAATTGACCTGCGTCATAATGGGCTGGATAGGGAGGGGTCCCATTTGCTTCAATAATGAACTAGTTAAATGATTAGTTAATTAGCCAAACTCCAAATGCTGTGAGTGCAATCGTAAGTGCGTCCAAAGTGCTGCCTGGTCCACGTGTAGTCGGGGGAGGTGCGTCAGAAGCTGTTTAGTCACAGTTTTGAAGCAATGAAACCAATCTTGACAGTTCAGGTCGGACGCTGTTGTCTCAACTCGCCTTCACACCTTTGGAGGTTTCGAGGAGTCGGAGGAGGACACGGACACAAAGGCGGGAAGACAGCTGTTTAGAATGATTTACTACCGAGTCCTCGTTCCGTTTGTTCTCCAGCCAGCCGGTTTAAGCGCAGGTCTTTTTTTTTCCTCGCTCTTCAGGCCTCGCGGCTGCTCAATGCACGGCACGGGCCCCCCCCCCCCCCCCCCCCCCTCTTTCCTCCCCCGCTCACCTCGCTCCCCTCCTCGCGACCGCCCCCCCCCCCCCCCCCTTTGGAGGATGGTCGTCTGCCACCCAGTCCTCCCGTTGACAGCGCCACTGGCGGCGCTCCTATTTTTAGGCCCACGAGTTCCGCGGCCGCTGCCACGGCCGATCTGCGTGACCGCGGCGCCGGCGGCGCGGCTTTAGCTCTGTTTGTCCTGATGGGATTAGCAGTGACATCACATTTGGAATCCCTCGAAGCAGCCAGGCGGCCCTTTTTTTTCCCACTACTTCTCTCATTCTACTCCTACTTCTTCTTATCGTTCTTCTTCTTCTCCTCCTCGCACGCCATCTGCTCGCGGAGCGCGGCCCACTAATAATGAGCTAACCGCAGCCGCGCGCCACAGCAGGCCCATGGACAGAGATATCGCCTGTGTTTTGACACTCGTTCGGGGGCCCTGAGTTTTTTGCTTTCCCCGGGCTTGAGGTGCCTCGTTTGCACTTCAAAGTCTCGTCTCTTCGTCTGATCAGTTGCGCGCCAGAAACCAAACGCGACAAAACATCAATGCTGTCGAGCTAATTGATTCCGCTGCCATTTATCAGTGTCATATTTGCCTGGTGTTTGCATGTACCGGCCCCCCTCCCCTCCCCCCCTCCCCTCACCCCTCTCCGTTGTAAGCAAGAGGATCCCCTGGGTCCGAACTGTCACATCCAAGTTGCATTCATTAGCTCTGCCCTTTCACCACTTTCATTCATCATGACTCAACGAGGAGCGGCTCCCCAGCGACACGACATGACGCGCTCTTTTTTTCTGCGCTTCGGTTCTTCGGGCTGATGCGCTTCCTGGTTCTCACGAAAGGCAGACGCCATCCGACCGGTGATTCAGCGCCTGCCGTGCGCTGAAGGCCACGCGGACCCGCAGTCGCGTCCGCTGTGCGAGGGGGGACTTCACACAACAACGACCTCATTTTTGTAGTTCACACATAATCCAACTAAAAACATGTTCGATGGATGAATTGATGTAACTAAAATAATCGTTTTCTTAACATTAGGTGGGTAAAATATTAATCATGACTCATTTAGTGCGTTAGCATTGCAAGGTTTGCGTGTTAACACGCTAACGTGTGGTACGTCACAATTAGAATGTCAGTGTTGTGTTTCACATTACAGGTCATGCGTAGTTTTTAATAGTTTAGTTGAGGTAGTGGACATAGAAGAAGGACTCACAGTATTTCTTTACCGGTGAGCCTATAAACTTGGAAGTCTTTGAGTATTAAATAACAGGCAAGAAAGGGATGAGTTTTGAAATGAATAATAAATATTTACTTGGCTTTGAATCGATGAGGAATGATTCCAAGGTACAAACGTTTGAGTGAAACTTTGTTATAAATGACTTTAAGTGCACTTGAAGCAGTCAGTAATCCACTAAACTCTCTGCCTGCCCTCTAAGTTTGCAATCCTTTAAAGTTCCTTCACAAAGAATCATTTTGATGCTTTCCTTATATATGACTTTGGTGTCATTGACTATTAAATCTCACGTCGTTAGCTTAATTGCTTTGGTCGGTTTGAAAAAGGAAACTTTTGAAAACACTGATGATGTTAAGAGATGCCACATCCGGTCGATGGCATTCAGGACTGTAATAACCTCTGTAATTGCCTTATTGTATGAGCTTTAATATGTGAATGCACGAGCCCTAAAGATCTATTATGTGTCTGTACGTGTGCACACAAAGCCAGAGGAGAAACTCCATCAAAAAACAATAAATGATTTAGTGGAAACAATGAAACCTTAAATGGGATCTCATCTACATATTACAGCGGCAATTTGGAAACTAAAAACAAATTAGTTCTTGCATTAGCCAGCGCTGCTCTCAGCCCCCGGTGCAACATTTCCCATCATCCTCCCTGCTAACCGCGCTCCCCAATGGCTGCCTTGGTTTTTGTTGCATGGCAACCCCAGCTTATTGAACAGACTGGTGGTGAAACGCTGAGACTTATTGCCCCTTTGCGGATTTCATTGATATAACTCCGGGAGACAGATTGCCAGCGTCCGGGCTGAATGCGGTTCTGGAAGCAGGGGGCGAGGGGTCGGGGGCGTGGGGGGAGGGAGGTGGGGGAGGTGTGGCTGTGATTCAGTGTTCATCTCTCTCGGTCTGCATGCCGACACAGTTCTCAGGTTTTTTTCCATCGCTGGGCTCCATTTGCATTTTAATGGCGTGTGTCATGGCCGCCGTCGGGGCCCGCTGGCTATTCTATTACTATCAAAATCCTCCCAATTAATTATGCAGAATGTTACGCATGACAAAGGGTGGGCGGGGCATCGGTCCGGCAATTAGCTGGCGCAAAGATTGGATCCCGCTTTGTTTTTTATTGGCGGGGGGTTTTTAATGTAAAGATTCAGCTGATAGTTAATTTTCTAGACAGTTTATTTTGTCTTTTTTTCACATTTCGAGATTAAGACTTACGTGGTTTAGCAAAAAGGGGGGGGGGGGGGGGGCAGTTTTTTAATTAACTTTGAACGTACTCGCGGTATATTGTTCTCCCTCCAACCCCCCCGTAGATAACACCCCGCGCCTCCCCTCTGCAATTAAGCTGGCAGCAAGCCTCGATGTCAGCGATAAGGTGTCGAGCGAGCGGTTAATCCAGTGAACTTTCTCCGTCCCGTGGTATTTACCCGGTGAGCACGAGAGAGAGAGATGCATCTGCTGAGTGTACCAATGTGCAGTCTGCGCATCAATGGGAGAAGCACAGCATAATCACTTCCACGCTGTTACTTTAGATTTTAGTTTTGCCGTCTAACGGTGTGGATTTAAATACGACCTCCTTTTTTCCGTTCGAGAATTCAAAATCTAAATGTAGCAACGGTGAGCTGGATTCAGCGACCAAGTGTCGCCGGCTCCTTTCCAATGAAAGCGCCAAAAGCCCCGCCCCCAAAATGATCACACAATTGTAATTTTAATTTGTGCTTTTATTTCTCCCGCACAAGTTCATATTACAGCATATTAGATTTAACTAACAAGCCAGTGCTAAAATATATATATTTTTAAAACTATGATCTGTAAAATACATCGCTACAGAATAAAGTTGTATCACAGTTTAAATTCTTTTGACCACGACAATATTTTATCCCTGATTGTAAGCATAGAACACAACAACGTAACAATCACACAATAATCACAGAACATGAGGTTGTAACTTGGATAATAGATTAGGATAATGACTAAATTCAATGTCATTTCTCTTCCAGCTGTCTTGATGCGTGCAGCTCAGTTGGAGGGTTCAGGTCAAATCCAGTGTGTCTTAGTCAGAGCACTGACTCATGCGAACTGGGGAGAATTGCTGAATTTGGGGGTGAACATAAACAGAAAATAACCCGGCATCGCGCAAGCGTCCTTGTACTAATTCCCCTGAAGTAGTGCAGCTTTGGTTCATCCGTTTGGTTGGACCGGGGCGACGCCCGGTAAGGATGTTTTGCCAGTTCCATTAGGGAGCATCTGCGAGTCTGGGCATCGCAGTTTTATGAGATGCCGTTGCCAAGCGGCATGATTATTTGGAATTCCTCTCATATAGGGTATCTCAAAATCTCTTCTCTTTGTGGTTAATTAATACAAAGAGATGCGGCTGCTGAGGAGAGTCCGGTAAGATGAGACCGGAAGACACTTTGCAGTTCTGTCATGTACGGTTTTATCACATAAACACCCTTAATATACTTCATTAAGTACTAGACTATAAATATATTACAACCATCCTATAGGTCTACTTGCCAATACGAGGTATAAACTCTGTGGAACAACCGAGTGGCTTTGCGTATATCGCTCGTCCTTTAGCATCCGGAGGTGTCGCCCTCTGGTGGACATTGGAGAGAACGCAAGACGTTTTCTGCATCGGCTTCGCGCTGCAGGACCTGATTCTGACGTTGTTTTGTACCTGAAATCAGCCACGATGCATGCAGGAGAAGCTTTTTTGTCATAGAAACGCCTCTAACGCTGCCGTGGCGTTTTTAATGCAAAGTTTTTGTCAGAAAAGGAAGTTTCGGGCCGTCTGCGTGGGGAGGTGGGGGTGGCCTTTCCCCTCTGGGGGCGGAGCCTGTCCTCGGAACTCTGCAGTGGGCGCACTCAGTATTCAGCTCAGAGTCCACAGCGGACGGCCGGGGAAAGAAATACGACTCCACTGTCACACTTGGCTGATGTCCCTGGGCTCCTCGACCCCCCCTCCCCTCCTCCCCACCCCCCCCACCTCCGCCCCTCCCTTCTCTCCGGCTCAATATCCAACTCGTGTCCTGTACAAATGGGCCGGTGGGGAGAGTCTGCAGAGGCCCCTTTATTGTTTGTGTGCGGCAAAGCAGGAGCAGGGACAGGGAGCAGGGGGAGATGAAAAGGATGCAGAAGACGGAGGAAAACAAAGACAAACACCCAGAAAGCCCGGCAGCAGAGGGGAGGTGACAGATGGGGAGGAATTAGACCCTGCGTCGGAGTGTAACCAGTTTTCCTATGAGCCATCTTCTCCCTCAGCGCCACCACAACAACAAACATCCATTGTGTTTCTCTGCGAGGGAGGAGCGGCAAATGAAGCCTTCACGCACTCCGGCTGCACGTGACAGACTTCCAAGTGCACTTACAGCTCACCGAGTGGCTGCTGACGCCGCGGTATTTGTTACCCCGTAAACTGCGGGTTCCACGTGTGAACGGCCGTCACTGCGCAAAATTCAATCTGGGTCGTCTCCCCTCACAGACGCGGCCTCTTTCATTTGATTTTTCTTCGTATCGCTTGGTATCTTCTTTGCTCTCCATCATCCTCCGCCATTTTCCGCCGCCACAATGACTCAACTTGTTCTGTGGAGATCTACCGGGTTCACTTCGTCTGTGTTTGCCGGAGATCATGAGAAGGAGGGGTGAGAAGGGGGAAGGGGGGGGGGGGGGCTTCCTGTCGACAGTCGAGCCTGTCGACAGGAAGCCACTGGTGAAGATGTGTATTCTCTTATTAATTAAGTAGGAAACGGTTTCTCTGAAATGACATTTCCTCTCAGTTCGGCATTTTATGAACCCAAAGCAGTTGTTTGTATTTAACAGTCCTCACAGGGGAATAATTGAAAAATAAAACTGCAGAGGAGTGAGGGGAAATGATTTCTGTGTGTGTGTGTGTGTGTGTGTGTGTGTGTGTGTGTGTGTGTGTGTGTGTGTGTCTCAGAGAAGTGAGCAATTTCTTTCTCGTTTCTCAGCAGTTAAAATATGGACAATTAAAACACAATTTCCCTTTAACAACTTTTTTTAAAAACTTTTCTTGAGAAGAGATCTCCCAGACACTGGATTTTACCGCAGGAGACCTTCGTTGATGTCCAGCGTGAAACCATTTTAAAAGGGAAACACAAAATAGAGACACGGAATTCCATCGAAGCCTTTACAGCGCCCTAACTTCACAGCCTCTGGCATTGTTGGAAAAGTTTCAGAGCGAGTGAATGTTGAAGGGGCAGAAACCTGCGGAGCAACTGCTGAGTCGCCGGTATCGATTAACAACCCCATCGGGGCCGTAGCCGGGCTACACGGCGGCCATTTCGTACAACGTGACCCATCGATGTTGAGTGTGTGTAACCCGGCTATAAGGAAAGACAACGCATGCAGTACAACCGAAGGTGATGTCACACTGCTGAGTGTGCATCCGTGAAACCGAGGACTCACGGTGACCTTTAGACGTGAGTGCAACATGTTTAGAAAGGAACTGTTACTTAAATGGAAACCTTTTCATGTTCTTGTTTTGGATCTTGGGTTTGACGAAACATTTTTAACCCAAATGGAAGCTGATTAAAACCGTCCATGAAATTTCTGTTCAGATTTTATCTTTTGAAATGTGTCCTAAATTTTGGCACTGTGACAGTCAATCAAACTCTGGAAAACAAAATAGTGGAGACCTGTCAATCAGGAGTGTAGCCCCGCCCTAAAGCGTCCTCTACTTTATGGCCAATCGTGTCCAAATTCCCCATAATTAAGTGACTGAACATCATCCTATATTGGAAAGTGAGACTAGAAATTAAGACCATGAATACAGATTCATAATAACATACAATAGGTTCCTTTCCGACGAAGTCGTAGCGAGGACCCTAAAAATAAATCTAGTTTACAATGTTTCCTGAGGGAATGAAGTAAAGTAAAAGTAGAGTCATTTTCTCATAGACTTCTATAGAACCAAAAGGAGTCGCCGCCAGGTGGTCACTATAGAGAAGAAGACAAAAAGCACACAAAGGCGTGCCGGTGTCTTTGCTCACTGAACAGCTGTGCAGGTTGGGACACCAAATTGTTGCAACAGTAAGATACTTTTTTAAGTGAGACATTTTATTCACAAGAGAGAGATAAACAATAATGAAAATTGTCAATGTGTGTTTTGGAGATGTGAAGGCAAAGTGAATTACTTTGATATCTGTATGTTTCTTGATAACTCTGTCAACCTCCACGTATACAGCTGATTGTGGTGTGAGAAACCGATTACACACTGATTTCATAGTAACCCAGATATCTCTCATACGCACACACACACACACACACACACACACACACACACAGCCGAAAGAGAGGAAGTGATTTAAAATGAAGAATCTTCAGCCTGGATGCTTTGGCGAGGCGGTTCTTTACTCAATGCATTGATAATAAGCATGGATGAGGAGGAAAAAGGGTGTAGCACGTCTATTAGGCCGCTAATGGGGATGTTTATCCTCTTGTATTATGTATGTAATATTTTTTCTAGGAAATGTAAGATCTTTTAAACAACATGTAGCGATTAAAGATACAAGAGAAAGTTTATTCAGCACATTTTACAGACTTTACCGGTTTGTGGCTCAAATGATCAAACTATGACACTCCAGCGTCCCCATTTGTTACAGTAGGTGGGTTTACGCTTCCCACTGGAGTTCAGCACCACGGACAGCGGCCACTTCATTCTTTAAAGTAGGTCTCCTCCACCTTCATCAATGTGATGGAGTGTTTGTTTACTTAAATCTTAATGATGACACTCAAAGCATCGCGCATTGTGTGTGTGTGTGTGTGTGTGTGTGTGTGTGATGTTGTTGTTGTGTAAATATAAGAGCTTTTTCACAAATCAGGCTTCCCAAAAGCCTGAGTTTATTCTATGAGAAACTCCAATTCATCAATAATATGTGAACGTGTCAGTTTGTGTGTGGTGTGGGAGGCTGATGGCTTCTGTCCTGAACTCAACTGACGCGGGTCAGTGCGTGCGTGTGCGTGTTTGTGTTTGTGTTTAACATATTAGCCTTTCATTCTCAGTTTGTCGTGAGACTGAAGCTGCCGCTGGGAGGCTCGACTGTCAGTTCGGATCTGCTGTGGGAGCTTTGATTACAGGTGTAAACACACAAACACACACACACACACAAACCAGATTTTTGTTCTCATGAGTTTACTTTTTCCTAGTTTTTGATGATTATTCAACTGGAGTAGTTAATATGTGTGTGTGTGTGTGTGCGTGCGTTTCTGCGTCAACGTGTTTGTTGTGTGTGTCTCTCTCTGTTGCATAAGCTCAGGGTGCTGTCCAGGCACCATGTGTGTTCTGTGAGTGTGACCTTCTCACTTTTCCTGGCTTATTTCGCCGCTTTGAGGTAAAAGTGGTTTTGTTAGTTGATTCGCATAAATAATTAATGAATAAAAACAAAATTATGAAATTGTTAAGAAATACGCCACAAAGCAAAGCCGAACAAAGTCTTCTGAACCATTGGCCAATCAGTTAGAGTTATGTAGTAGACCTTTTCAAACGTTTTCAATTGGGCCACATTTGACTTCCTGTAGCTGTGGGGCAACATTGTTGCTATAGCAACACTTTCAGTAAATGTGCTATAAAACTAAGCCGATTATTCGACTTTAGAAAGTAGCTGAGGGACGTTTTCCAGATTCATGACTGTGAAGTCTTTCATCCAATAAAGTTGAGTAGGAAAACTTTAATTCTACAAAACCCCCTGAATTTATTCTACGTGGTCCAAATTTGTTTAAAAGACCACAGTTTTGTTACAGTGTTCAGTAGATGTTAACAGCTGTGGCTACTTTTTTCATCGGCTGTGTGAAACACAAAATAAAAGCTCTTAATTGGAAAGATGTATTGTTCAAAGATGAGCAGAGGTTCCCAGAACAATAACCAGCGAGGTTGAAGATCGATTGGAGAGAATTCGCCCGGTTGCAAGAAGCCTCGAGGCCTCGAAGGACGGCGCCACAATGCAGCGCATCGATTCCTCCTGTATCGACGATCAAGAGCCAGACGCGTGTTTCCAAAGGCACAACACAACGCGACAACCTCGGGGCACGAACAGCAAGACGCATTCAAACATAGTCATGAATTCAGAACTCAGAATCAATAAGAAGAAGCCTCTTAAACAACAGCACAGTCGATCCAGACTAATGAGGTTCGCTGCAGAAAAACCTGCTCACACTTTAACTGCGACTCACCGTGATGCACAGGAAGCGCATCATAAGGCAACATTAGTAATTAGCAAAACGTAATCTACTTAAACCGCAGAGAGGAGCATATATTACCATTTAAGCGCTTTGAAATCTATCATCCAATTGAAGTTAATTCATTGAATAATTGTGTTACACTAAGTGACAATGTCAACACAAGCAGAGATTAAAGTGCATTTACATCAACACATGTATCCTTAAGGCAAACAATAATTATATATATATATCAGTATATTTATGGCAGAAAACTTCGAAGATGCAACAAGACTAATTGAATGTTCTTCTTTACTTCTGATCGCCATGAACAGTTTTAGGCGTCGGCCATTTTACTCTCCCTGGTTGCAGGTTCCACTTTTGTGTTCGCCTAAACTTACTTCATGTAGAAGGTTAATTAAAGTTGCACGTGAACATAATACCCAAAGTATGACAGGAAAAACAATGCGACTACAATACGACAAATAAAACACGCAAAGTAGATTCTGATTCACTCAGGTTTAAAATGTACATTTCCACCGTGCTGAATTACAGAGAGTATCCCTCTGTAAACCCTTTTGGTCACAAGGAAAACGCTCAAAAGCAAACCGAGTCCAACACGACACACATCCCAGAGCTGCCACTCAAAAAAAAACATTCCACGCGGATCAAGGGTGTCACTCGGGTCGCCAGTCAGTCGGCTCCGGGCGAATTTCGTCCTCATCCTTTTTTTCCACGAGCCACCAATCCATCAATCAACCCCTCCACTCCACACACCCACCCATCCGTCCACCGTCACTCAAACATCTGACCCTGCGCCAGCTCCCCCGTCACTCCGCAGCCTGAAGACCCAGAAAGGCGGCGGCGGCAGCTCCAGGTGACGACCGGACACGTCCGAACTGTCTGACAAACACTTTCTGTAGAAGATCAAACTCAACTCGCAACACCAGAAAGTCCTATTTCGTAGTGGCTCTGCGTTAAAAGTATCGTTAAATCCGTTTGACTCTTGGAACCTTCTTTAGGCTTTAGTGCCATAGTCCAACAGCCAATGGGCGATGTGTGAGGTCGCAGGGACTCTGTCTACTTCGTCTACACAAATGATGTGTAAGACTTAAGCAGCATTTGGAGGCTCACACCGCTGTCTAACAAACACATTAAAAAAAGCATTTGATAAGATGCCCCATTGTATGTGACTTTGAAGTAACTTTGTCTTCGCTGGAGCCTCGTCTCTTTTATCTGTTCTGCGTAGAATGAGGACAAAGACCCGCTTTTAGCCTCCTTGGCCACGGACTGCTTTTACACCTCGGGGCGCTCCTTTATTTAGCTTTATTTTCTTTTATTCAAGGTAGGCGGTTCAAGTTAAATAACAACAAAATGTTTCAGAGTTAGTGATATAGTGATTTCCCCTGGGGATAAAGACATTTAGACAAGAAAAAAACAAGACGTCAACATAGTTATAAAATATTCATAATCCTACATTCCGCATTGAGCTCATGTTGGAGCAAATCATATTCATCACTGAGAAAGTTTCAAGCATGAATTGTGCTACTGCACATAAATAAACCTGAGATCTTTGAACTAGTCATCCATCTGCATCCATTCGTCTGACGTGAATTCACTCAGGTGAATTGGTCCGTGTGCACGGACCTGGAAACAGCATCGTCCGTCAGTCAGTCCGCAAAACGCTCTGAAATGAGCCTTCGTGAGGGGCTTGTGTTGTGCTGACTTAAGAAAGAAGGCGTGTTCAGTTTGCATGAATGTTTGTACACAATTGACCAATGTTTAACACAAAAAACAAACAGTTTTAGTTTGACAAAATGATGCCAAAAATGTCAACTGTTTAGATTTACAACAAAAGAAGAGGAATAAAAAAATATATAAAAAGGTCAAAATGTTTTCATTAAATACACTAAATGTATGACTTAAACTACTTTTTTGCATTTTTATGAGATTAGTTTAGATTACCTTTTTTCGCGACAATTGCCAACATAGGATTTTTTTAATACTTATTTCGACCAAAGTTTTCGGACTTTTCAAAATGTTTTTATATCAAAACGTTTTTTTAACTATTTCTACTGTTTTTTTATATTTTTTATATCTGTAACCGTAGATTCAAAAATACTTCTCTGGTGTCCATCTAAATTATAAAATGAAGTATATTATTCCTAAACTGTGCTTTTTCCTTCTGGAATAATCTCCTGCCAAGTGTGTGTGTGTGTGTGTGTGTGTGTCTGTCTGAACCATCTACCTGTGTCTATGAGCATGAATGGGATGACCTCTACCACCATCTGTGCTTCTGTGGCACTCAGCCATCCATCCGCCCATCCGATAGTCCATCCAACCATTCACCCAACACAGCATACTAATGACACCATTATACATCCTAGAGGCATACAAATGTTCGCAAAATGACATTTCTAATCCAGCCAAACAAAAACTGCTTTTTTTATTTTGTTATTCCATCCATGAATTCATCCATCACCCATTAATCAAATCATCCATCTCTGAACAAAGAGCATTGTGTTTTTACTTTCCCTGTTCCCCGAGTCGTAATGCAGTCAATAAATGTACGACTCCAGACTTCAACACATTCTCTCTCTGTGTGGGCTGCTGTGTGTCAGCAGGCCACTGCAGGAGGGGAATGAAGACATCCCTAACCTAGTTAACACGCTCAGTGTGTGTGTGTGTGTGTGTGTGTGTTCAGTTTATTTCTGAAAACCTCAGCCCCCTCAGTCTTGTGTTGTTGTAATGAGATTCCTTTTGGGGATGCAGCGTGTACTGTTTTTTCCCCACTGAACTATATGCGGGCTTTTTATTTCTGGATTCAAATAAAATACCTCTCTAAAATATGCATTTGTATGTAACCTAACACTCTTCTATCACCTATGATCTATTCACAACCCCCCCCCCCCTCCCCATTCGCCATGATGTGGTATAATAAGAGCGCTATATTAGATCAAAATGATCCCACAAACACGAGGCTCGTGCAGCGTAACTTCAAGGTTTCCCAGAACTCAATCAGCTCAATGGAACAGGCCCGCTGAGTGGCGGCGGCTTTTATCAGTGCAGACAGCACATTTTATAATAAGTGAAATACATAGTCGTCAGCTGGCTGCACACTGAAAGGCTCTTTATGCCGGGAGACGCAGACACATTCTAATTATCATTGAATCCGGGCGTCATATAATAACTTATATTGGTTAAATGGATGAAGCGCGACATTGACGAACCCTCTGTGTGTTTTCAAGAACGCGTCTTTCCGTCCCGCACGTGTTTCTCAAGGGCACCCGGCTGTTACAGAACAATCAAACAAAAGACGGAGAATAGTCGCTCCGTTAATTATTTTCACGGGTCACGGGACAAGGGGACGAAGGCGAGGACAGCCCGCTGTATCAAACCCTCTTGCTGTGAGGCGTTTACCTTTTAAACCTGGGTGAATCAACCCACGTCGGCAGTGCACACCCTGCAATAAAACACCTCACGTATTCTTTCCTGTTCAAGCCACTTTCAAAATAAACTTCCATATTTAACAGGATTTAAAAGGAAGTTTAGTTTCCAAACGTCAGTGTTGACATGTTGGGAGTGAGTACGAGCTGCATTATCAGAATTGGCAATTGCTGGAGACATGAATAAAAGGGGGATGCACATTGTGTGGTGACGAGGGAGCGAGAGACTATCAGGTGACAATAGCATTGACAGTTTAGCCCCATGGTGTTACATAATATAATGGCCTCCGTGCCGCTTGCCTGCCAGCTCGGAGTTTCACCTTTTGCTCTCATCCATACAAATGGGACGCCATTCTCATTCATGGCCCGTGCAGACTGACTGAGTCAAGGGCAAACGTGCAGAGGGAGAATAGAGAGGAAGGGGGAGGGGAGGGGGAGGCGGGTGAGCAAGGACGCTCGTATCTAACGTGATGAAGGCTCGCATGGTTTTGGGGAAAGATAATGATGGGAACACGGAGCCGGTTTGACGTTGAAGTGGGAGTGACAACAATGCGCCTGAGTCGCTCAAACATGCATCGCATGTCATCGGGAATATGATCACCAAAGAAAAAAGACGACGAAATAATCCAGACCGAATCACCTGCAATTAATATAAAAGGAAGGTAAACATGTCGGTCTCCATCTCGTATAGATGCCCCTCACCAAAGTGGCCAATCACATGTAACTTGCTTAAACCAAGGTAACCTTTCAACTTGGATTATCACAATCAAGCCCTGGACAAATGTTGAAAAGCTTCTCTTTGAGAAAGTTGCGGGACGGAAACCCAAACACATCTGGACTGGCTGGTTCTGTCTTTTAATCAAATAATATCACAATATTTATTTGACAGATCTTAATTAGAAGTTTTTTTTTTATCTCCTGGCGGCTTGTGAGCTGCTGTCTGACATGCTATATTTTTAATATAAACTCTTCTCTGTCTGTTTCGCAGCTTAGCCGAACTTATTACGTTTAATAAAGTTGTGTTTTCTTCACACTCTAAAGTGCTTAATCTCCCAAGCTGTCTCAGAAGCTGCACTTTCCTGACATGAAGTATTCCTCTGAGGGAATGATCGTTCATCATGAGCATCTTATTCCGGCTGAGAGAAGGCTGTAATAGGAAACATCTGGATATGCAAATCACCAACTACGGCTCTGACATTAAGTGAGGCGGCGGCGCGTAGGAAACAAGCCATCCGGCCCCCCCGAACTGTGCTTCTCACACTCGGCGGCTGCTGCGCCTGTTAAATAACAGCCGTAGTTCAGCGTGTGTGTATCGGGGTGACGCATGTTGTAAACACAGATTTGAATTTGCATTAAACATTCTCTCTCTCCTCCTCCCCCCCTCCCCCACACACACACACACACCAGGTCTGATACACGTTAGTTCAACACATGTGGAACAGGATCCAAGCAGTTTATTGTCAATATGCAGCACAGGGATGCACAAATAAAAAGTAGCTGTGTAGCCTTTTGGGAATTTGCACCATAAAGAACGTTCACCGCGGCAACAGAAATCTCTCGCTCCGTCTCCGGGCAGAATATACGTCCGACATGTTCGCATTAAAGATTCAGCTCTTACTGTTTGCGTTGAGTCGTGAATGACGACTCAACCGCCTCCCGTCCCACCGGGGTCCGGCTCCCTAAACCTCCGTCCTCCCGTCCCGGGATGAAAGATGGATGCAGGTCTGCGTGAGGACGAGAGGCTCAACGGCCATCGACCGCCAGCTGCGTTCATCCGTCTGGTTTCTCTCGGCTCTCCTCCCTCTGGGGCCGTTTGGTGGCGTTCGATAGCTTTAGTTTACCTCTTTCAAAGTAAAATGCATTTAATTTTGACCTGTACGACCTCACGTGCAAATGGCTGCAGTTGCTCCAATGTATCTAATAATGGCGAGATGGTTGGAAGGGAGACCGGGTTGGGATTAATGTTCAAACCTGCTGTGATAAGAACTGAAAGAAATACCTCCAAAATCCACCGATCGAACACAATACTACGAGCCAAATGGCAAAAAATATATTTTTTTTTAGTTTTTTGGGGGGGGGTTTTCACCCACAATGAGAAATACACAATATACACAGACATATGTCTAAGCATCTGTGTGTGTGTGTGTTTGTACAAGTCTATCACTCCTGCACACACACCAGCTCATCTGTTAAATCCCGTCCAGAGCGCGCGTCCAGCTGGCCGCCCACTCGCAGTACCGCCAGCTGTCAATCAGAGCCGGAACCCTGCAGACACCGTCCCCATCTTCTGCCAGGCTCGCTGACTGTAACAGATGAGCCAGGACTAAAAACAAGCACAAACTTCACGACAGCAGCCAATGAGGACGGCATCACGAGAGAGAGAGAGAGAGAGAGAGAGAGAGAGAGAGAGAGAGAGAGAGAGAGAGAGAGAGAGAGAGAGAGAGAGAGAGAGAGCTGTCAGTGAGGCCGTCTTCCACAGCTGCATTGCTACTCCTCTGTGAGGGGGGGGGGCGTCCGGGAAAAAGCAGGACCCCTCCACAAAGAGCCTCGCAGCATCCTTCTATGGTGCAGAATAAACCATCTCGATAGTGGTGTTGTTTCATGAAATTTGGTGAGAACATTCTCGATCACCAGCAGCAGCAAAGTTTCCATTTATTAAAAGGAGAATATCTCAACATAAAATGTCGTTCTCTTTACTTTTAAAGACACAATTATAGCATTCCATGTGAAATGAGGATCACTTTCCTTTCGGTCATGTTATTTTACCATTGAATGACAAAAAACCCCACTACAGTGGCATTAGTATTAACAGACTGAGTCCCCTTGACTTCATCAACTTAACAAGAAAAGTGTCATAAAACAAGCCGCAGGGCGAAACCATCCTTCTGCGTTTGACTTCCTGACTCACACGGAGACGGAAACAACACAGCGTTCACCAACAGCTGTCTAAATACAGAAGCCCTAATAACTGTGGAGGCAACAGGCGCTGCCAATCAAAAGCAAAAAGCAAATGATCATTGTTCCTGATCCACCATCCTGCGGTTTCATTACAGCAGTTTCAATTAGCTTTCCCCCCCAATCACAAAATACATCAATGGTGGTTCGGTGGAGTGAATTGTAAGTGTGTCCTCAACAAAAACATTTTGTCAGTTAAAAAGTTGCACACTGAAATGCAGCACCATCCACACAAATACATTTATACACACATTTACGCAGACGTGATCTCCAAGTTGAAACTAAAATTTTGACATAGTAAGCTGCAATTAATTATTTCTGTATAATTCAGGGTTTCCTTAGGAAATTGTCCCAAATAAAAGAGTTCAGAGTCAAAGGGGCAATGGTCCCAGATTTAAAATGCCACAGGAACTTTTTAGGATGTTAGTGGCAGGGTTGAATTGGAAGCCTGAATGCAGGAAAACCTGAAACTAATCTAGAATGGCGGTTAACCTCTGCAGCATTTCCTGTTATTCAGTTTGATGTTTGCGCCATTAGCAGCCATGTTGAGAGCCATAAAGAGACAATGGAAATCATCCCAATACGGAATCTAACACCTTCGAGGGTAAAAAGGAGCGGGAGTCCACAAACACAAACTAGGCTGAACTGTACTTGAGCTGCACTCTATTTTTATTCTACTACAGCTCAGACATTTAAACAACAGCTCAGCAAAACACTTTATTTCACAGGTCATTTCAGTCGAGTGCGTAAAACAATCAGATCCTCTAAAGAACATTTTCCTTGACGACTTGGGGGGGACTGCAGCACAGCCCACCAACAGCTACAGCCATTATTTGAAACCCCAGATGGACTGTACACAAACACAGTCAGTTGTGTGCTTGAATAAAACACCAAGACATATACAATTTCACAAAAAGCTCCGCTGCAGGGGAAGAAATCTGCATCCATAGAAAAGAAAGTAACAAAGGAAATCAATTCAAGCTGCAGGTGATCACAAAAGGGGGGAATGAAATGAACAGAAAGGCAGCAGTTTGACTCAAAAGGCACCAAGTCCACTCAGACATGACCAATGGGGAAAGAAAAAAAAGACAATAAACAGTCTGAGGCAGAAGCAATCATCGAATCCATTACGACCGAGGAGCGTGCGAGTTAAAAGTCACTCAGAGGAACGTCGAACTGGTCATCAACCATCAATTACATGTAAACTGGGGTTTGGAGCAGACAAACTAGTCCGCGGAACGACTGGAGCAAATATGAGAAAAGCCTTCAGGTTGTTGTGCTCTCTCCTTCATGCCCTCTGTGGGAGAACATAGAGTCAACGTTTGTACATTTTTCCTCCCTTTGCGGCGCCACCTCGAGAAAATGTATTTCATTGAATGACTATTAAATTGATGTTTTCAAACAGCTGTTCTTCATCCGATACGTCGGACATGAGCACAAACTGCTGTGCTCATTCCAAAAGGAAGGAAGAAAGGAAGAAAGGAAGGTTACCCTGACAACAAACTATCAGTATACAAACCACGTGTGTGTGTGTGTGTGTGTGTGTGTGTGTGTGTGTGTGTGTGTGTGTGTGTGTGTGTGTGTGTGTGTGAGAGAGAGCGGTGGAGGAACACAGTGTCAGAGGTCGTGGAAGGGACCTTACTGTCAGCTTCGATTGCAGCACGTAGCCGAGCTGTTAGCCGGACTCATGTGCTGCGCTGACTAAACCATTAGCGCCACCATTAATCACAGCCTGGCGTCCACTCCCATCACCGCGCCGCTCTGCACAGCCGCAGAGGCACAACGCGCACTTTCCAAGTCAGAGTCGGGCTTCACGTTAGACCTGGATATTGACAACGTGCTGATGTTGTCTTGTTGGAAAAGCAGCAAAAAGCTGAACCAAAGTCCAGCCTTCTCGCCGTTGCGACCATTAAAGTTGTGACACGTGATTGTCAGGTCGTCGTCACCTCGGACGCTTCCTGGCGGCTCGGCCTGCAGAGGCGTTTCTCCTCACCGCGTTTGGCATTTTGACAACGACCATCAGTTCGACGACCTTTCGTTCGCGCTGCTGCTGCAGCCTGCAGCCTCCGAGGGGCCGACGTGGATTCAGAAGCAGGACAACGCTACACAATGTGAAACCCAGAGTGAACCTGACCTCATTGCCCACCCGGCAGGTTCTTAAATATTAAAAATAAAAATGACAAATCCCAACATTGACTCGTCCCCTCTGTAAAACTGGGCAACACGATGCCGCTCCCCAAATCACGGAGTGATGGTCGGTGGAGCAACGCCTCGCTCTCACACTCATCATCGGAAAAAAACGAGCGGCGAGGGAACCTGACCCGCCGGCTTTATTCACGATTCGTCACGCTCTTAATGACCAAATTCTATGTAAAAATGACTTTGAATGTAATTACAGACTTCATCTTGATGAGTGAGACTGCCGCCGTCCGCAGATCAGGTGATTACTCAGTCTGAGATTTCTGGGGCAGCGGCTCGATCGGGGTGCGTTTAAAAAGGGACGATGGTCTGATTTAAAGCTCTCACATTGATTGTTCTGATAATTTATTGTTTTTAAAGAGCAACTGTAGGTGTCACGAAGACACTTAACAGTCAGTCCAGATGTGTTTGGGTTTCCGTCTCGCAACTTCCTCAAATAGAAGCTTTTCAACATTTGTCCAGGGCTTGATTGTGATAATCCAAATTGAAAGGTTACCTTGGTTTAAGCAAGTTACATGTGATTGGCCACTTTGGTGAGGGGCATCTATACGAGATGGAGACCGACATGTTTCCCCTCCTTTTATATTTCTGTCCCGGACATTAGAGCCCATTATTAGTCCTGTGGTTCGGGAATCCTTCCGATTGATGACCTAAGACTTGATGACCTGAGAGTGAACTGCTGAACACCTCCGCCTCTCCCTGCTTCTCCTTCTCCGTAACTCCGTTCGAGGTTTCCGTGTTTTCACTGTTTGTGTTTTATTAGGAGCGCGTTGTCCTCTGCAGAACTGATGTCCTGGGACTTCTTTTATTACGAGCCCGTTCCCCAGTTTTTATATGCGTCAGTTTATTTTTTGTTCTCTCATCTACATTGGCTCTAAGTGATCTCATTGGTCGCAACAAGGTCCCCAAGGACATGGCAACAGAACGGAAACGTTGCGCAGGCCGGCAGAGAGACGGGCGCCGACGTGGAGGCAGACAGGATCCGCGGCATCGACGTATTTTATATGTATAGTTTATTCACCCTGTAACACAACTATACAACTACGAGTATTTGTGGTGCCATAGAAACTCCATAGGAGGGACACGTCCTCTTCCATAACTCTTTTATTATTTTGAAGTTAAACAATTAAGACGTGATCCTTTTGTGACAATTAGCGCTCACTGTACACACTGACAAGTTTCCTCAGACTTTTTGTCCTGTTGTCAAGGCAACGAGGCAGTTTTCAAGAGGCTCGGCAACACGCAACCCCCTCCCCCTCCCCCCATCCCGGCCCCGCCTCCCCCTTCAGTCTACAGCCGTGCCCCCGAAGTCTCCCTGGAAGAGCTGGAGGCCATCTCCGTCCTCTGAGTTTGACGTGTCCAGAATAACTTCAGACCTCACTTCTTCTCCGAGGTCTTGTCTCGAGCCCGACTGTCCAGAGCTAAAAGACAGCAGAGGGGGGACAATGTTTGGACGCTTTACTTTCGTGAAGGACATTTACATTTCTGTAATGAGTAACACTAAGTCCCCTTTGAAAAGGCGGAGCGCGTGCCGACACGTGTCTTCCCCGTGAGATGTGGCAAACATCTGTCCTTGGATGTGAGTCACACGCTCCGTCGGCTGTTGGCAGCGTGTCGGCCATAATGCAGCGCGGGGCACAACGAACCACTGCTGTTGATAACATCCGGCCCCCTTTATGAATAAATGAACCCCACCGCCGCTGACTTATGCCGCCTGGAGATTTAGCTGTGCGAGGAGACGGACTCGAGGGCTCAGTGCGTTAATGTCCTCCGTATAGATTACCGTGCTAACTAATTCATGCAGCAGGGGGTAATTTATTGGGCTTTCATGGAGGTCTCCAATGGGAGATAAATGCTGTCCGTCCGGCCCTCTGCAGAGACCTCTGTGAATTCATCAAGTGGAGGCTAAATTGGTTTTCACTGGACTCTTTGGGGAATTTTTTTTTCTTCCCCCCCGATGGGTGAGCAGCGCAGGGCCGCTGCACTTCTCTCGCCCCGTCGTAATGCAAATCCTCATCTAATCCGTGAATGTATCATTTTTTTTTCTCATTATTCTGGTCCTTCAGCGTCCAAATACAGCTTCATTTTCACGATCGCAAGCGAGGTCAGAGGTCACAGCGCCCTGACAGAATACTGTATGTAACAGATTTTCCTCTGACCTGTCATGGCTGGAGGGGCGCGGGGGGGCGAGGATGAGCACTGAGGAGGCTGAGATGAGGGATCCCTTGGGAAGCAGACGTGCAGTGTGTGGATATGGGTTTTCATATTCATGATGATTTAGGATTCATAGAAACGAGGTCAGTGTTTTGGGTTCATCTTTCGGCCGCAGCACGGAACAGACACGCAGTATAAATACTATATACTATACATAACTTACTACATGTACATTGACATGCGCGTGCTAATATTACTTAAGGAAAGACATGACTAGTAGATGTGTTCTGTCTATGTATGCAAAATGGACTTTGGCTTATTAGCTATGTGCTAGTAACTCGTAAATCTGTATCACTTATTTTTTTTTGTTTTGCATTTAAACATTTTACTTGTTTGTATAGTGTTATAGTATAGGTTTTGTATGATTGTCAGATATTGAACCATTTAGACATCCTTCTTGTCCTGGCGTCACCAGGGGAGGACAATCGTTTTGGCTTCGTAGATTGGAACATTGTATCTACTGAGAGTTTCAGAGTCTGTTTTCCAGGAGGCCCACGGCTTGTTTTGCTGCCTGTTGCAGGGGCCGCTTCCAATTTATGCCGCCCCGGGTTTATCACCAGCCTTTGGGCCGCTCTGAGCGGCGTTAGTGTCAGCAGGGGAGGGGAGGTAATTTGATTTTCCACATAAACACTGGCCCATTTAAGTCAGTTATCCAGATGGAAAAGTAATATTGGAGGGAACTCTTGGTGATCCTAGAACCATGAAACAACTTCACCCACAGTAACAAGAAAGAAGTGTAAACTTTAACCGGATTGAGAACACGATTCTGCGCACGCTGTTCTGCAATGTACATTTTTAAATGCCGGCTTATTTTGGTATATTTTTTTAATAATTATTGACACTCCTGTTTTGTATTTTTTTATTACTCAATCGTCTGGTTTATACTGTCGCAAGCACCTGCTTGGCCCTGGGGGGCAGATAAGAGTCTCATCCAATCGATGCAGCGGTGCCCCCCCCACCGGTTATATGACCGGTGCCATCCAGATGTTGGATGGATCGTATGCGACGCCAGATGACGATGTGAGCGGAGAAAAACAACACCAGAGAAACTGCCGAAAAGTAAAGTTCTCAAAAAAGGTGTTTTTCACCCTTCCCTGCCGAGACCTTCGTCTACAATATGCCAAAATGCAACACGTGACCATTTCCTTGAATCCATGGCATTTAAATCTCTCACAGTTTGTCATAAAATAACGCTGTCCTTGTTGGGGTGGAAAAGCCTCTGAATCATTTAGATGATCCAGTCTCTCTTTCAGCACCTTTAGCAGCTGCTCTTTAAAGCTCAATTCCTCCTGCAGCACAGCAGTGATCCCCAGAATTCTGGAATAGAAACCGAGTGGCTGCTGTGTGGTTTTTAAAACTAAAGGAAAGGTTGAGTCAGATCTTGTGGTTAAGAGGGGCCGGTGGCATTGGTGTCTCTTTCGATAAAGCACCAGGTCTCACTAAAGGAGATGTTATAGTTTTTTGGATCTCTGTGGCACAGTGCACAAGGACATGCCAGTCTTTCGGTATGTAAAAATGTGCAGTTATTATTATAAACTGCAATAATTTGCGTGGCAGTGTTTTCAATAAAACGCCAGCTCTCTGCTGAGCCTGTGGTTGCAGGGGCATCTTTCTTAATAACCCCGCCGACCCCGCCCCAAGGGCCATGGTGCGACCCAGCATCACAAAAACAC
Organism: Apeltes quadracus; assembly: GCA_021346845.1. NCBI lineage: Eukaryota > Metazoa > Chordata > Actinopteri > Perciformes > Gasterosteidae > Apeltes > Apeltes quadracus. The sequence continues at coordinate 3,593,831 of CM037920.1, forward strand.
AGAATTATAGCTGAAACGCGAAACAGCAGAGACTGAATGTTTAAGTAGAGCCAGAGAGGAAATTAAATAGGTGGAGAAAGCAGGTAATGACGCCCTGCCCTGAATCTTAAAATATCTCACATAATGTAGACGAGGCGCCCCACTTAAACACATGCTTAACTACCCTTGACCGTTCACCGCCACGTAATCATCCTCACATATTTCCCTAGCCGGTGCAGAACTTTCATCACACCTGGGGGTTAATTTGTGGAGCAGCGGTGGAGGGAGTCACGAGGACAGCTGATGGGTAAATCATGTGAACGGCCGTGGCAGCCTGACGCTCGGATACATTACAAGAAGCTTCCAGCGAGACAATATGGCTCCATGAGCTAAAGCAGGAGTTTTATGAGGCACGGTGGTTTGCGTTTGGTTAGTGAGGGGAAAAGGACGTCTCTAAATTATTATTTTTTTGTTTAAAAGTTGTTATGACGAAAAATGTTTCGGAAAAAGTGACCAAAAAACATCAGTGATTTGAAAGGTCAAAATACTGTATTTTCTGTAAAAAAAAAAAAAAAAATGAGAAAAAAATAAAAAAATTAAAGAAGTTTAAATATGTTTGGTCAAAAAGTGTCACAGAAAAAGTAAAATATTGTATCTAAAAATGTAAACGAAAAATGTTCAGAAAAAAATTCTGCATACAACATGTTGAGAAATGTTATGGAAAAAAAACAAATATTTTTGGTCGAACAATATTATGGCAAACGGAGTAAAAAAATAACAGAAATTATCTTATATATCTTTATATCTCTATCTTTATAATGAGTGCTCTTCCTTCCACGGTCCAAAGACATGCAAGAGTGAGGTTATTTGGCGACTCTGAAACTGCCCGCAGGTGCATAAATGGCAGAGCGATTGATATTGATTGATATTGATTGCCTGTTTTTAAGTTGCGATCGACACCCGCCGCCCTGCGACCCTCTGAGGATAAACGGTAGAAGATGAATGACAAACGATAGCATCATTCTGCGTCTATTGCACTTCTGTCTCTGCTGCTCCCCTGAAGGTTTCTTTCTCTTAGGATGCTGTGGTTTCTCTGAGGATGCTGTGTGCTGGACGGATTGTACAGTAAATCCTTCTGAGGTAAATTTGTAGTTTTCAAATTGAATGGAATTGCAAAGCAAATCCATGTGTCAAAGCCGTCCAATACTACTATGACCTCAGAATGAGGTGTCATGTCCTTTTCGTGCATACGGTCCCAAAAGCCATGCACGTGCACACATGTCTGTAGAGCAGTCATAAGTTAAAACCCACTAAACAAGAGGCTAATTGGAACACTGGCACGTTATGAAAAATATTGTCGGTGGAAGGAAGCACGCCAAATGGAGGATTTGACCTACATCAGCTGGTGACTGGGAGTTATTTTCTGGCGAGCTCAGCGGCCGCAGGTGGAGCTGAGCTACAGATCTGACATTAATTAGGGGTGGGGGGGGGGGGGGGGGGGGGCGGCGGCCTCTCTGAATCTGTCACGGCAGCTCATCATCTCAGCCGTGTATTTTTCTCTTTCTCCAGGAAACATCTACCTATATCTCCATCGACGGTATCCATCACCGGTGCGTAGTGCGGACGGCGTTTTGATCAATGGCCGGGCTGTAAGTCAGAAACTGGTGATTCCAGGCGACTTTCACCTGTTTTTTTTCCATTTCTCTCCTTCGGGTACCCGCTGACGGAGCTCTGGCTGAAGTGCGAGCTCAGCTCTGAGTGCAGCAATGCAATGTCTTCCAAGTTAGTGTCAAATCTGGAGCCCGGAATAACATTCTGGACACTTTTTTTTTTTTTTGTGCAGATTTTGAGTCACATAGCGCCCGAGGAGAGAAACTAAAAAGAGGCTGCGAGAGTTCGTTGGTGTTTATTTGTGAACTTGGCCGACTCATTGACGTTGCGCGCTCGCTTGCTCCCAACCTAGCCTTGTCTCAAAGTGTAGCCTCGGCCTTGACCTGTCACCTCTTCCAAATGTAACTCTGACAACCCAAGACTGGCGACTTACGCCGGAATCGTAGACCCTCTTCCTCCATGCCGCGCAGACCGGATTTCCGTGATGTGGTGGTGACGCGAGGATCCGGGTGCCGTGCGAGGCCGTCTGCCTCCACGGGAACGACGGAAGCACCTGTCAAGCGCTTCAGACGGAAATCCTCGTGACGGCGTCCTGATGGAGTCACGTGCGGGTGCTTGACCCGTTCATGACCTACGTATGTTTATCCCTCGTCTGTCAGGATGAAGTGCATGAAGGTTTGGACGCAGGACGCTGGCGTTCAATCCCTGACCGCCATTTCAACCATGGCCGCCATGTTCACCAGACCTTGATCAGGCGCTTCTTCCAAATCCTGGAGCAGATTGTTGCGTGACCTCCAGCAATGAACTTGTGTGCCAACAAACTCTTTGAGAAAAAGAAGAGCTGGGTTTTATTTCCACTATGTAAGAAAAAGTGTCTGAAGGTCAGCGGGCCTGAAGAGTTCCAGACACAACGAGGGAGTTCCAGGAACGAGGGAGCTGAGCAAGTTCTTGCTCGTATTACGGTTGTTTGTGCGCAGCACAGTGGCTTCCCAGCTGAGACATGGGAACCCTCCAGCGCCCCCTACACGTAACTCGGCTTCGACACCGGATGAGACGTCAACATCTCCTTGACTCCCCGCAGCTGATGGAGCAGAACCGTTATCAGTGTTGTAATCACTGAAACCAGCAGATAGGACGTTAATAATTCCACCCAGCACCTGAGCCTCATCTTCCAATAATCTGTATCCACGCATATTATCTGTCACGAAGGGGGGAGGAGTGGGCAGGGGGGGGGGTAAATCCCTGCAGTCCTCCGGTGAAGTGAAACTGATTTGATTTCTACGCGGCGATGTTTTTCTCTGTTCCGTCGGCGTAGACGTGAGGGCCGCCAGACACAACGTGCTCGTCCGCGATGTATTTCATGGCTCGAAGCGACACCCGTTCAGACAGAGGAAATGGAAACACGTCTTGTGGATAATGATTATTTGTGTGCGTCATTTTCTCAGCTGATAAAAGAAGCCAACGCGTCCCGATAAGACGATGAGTGAAGATCTTTTTTTTAGTGCAGTTTCCTACGAAAGCCATCAGCACAATTTTCGACGCTGCATTCATACGGCAAACTTCTGTCTCAACGTGGAGCAACTTGTTAAAGTTAAGAATCAGGTTAAAATATCCTTCGTACTGGCTGAAGGGTTTGTGTTTGTTGTGGGTATAGACCTCCAAATGCTTGATGAGACAAGGCTGAATAAGCTGCAAAATTATGAAATCTACAAATGTGAAATGTTTTGGAACATTTGTACAGTAAAGGACGTTCAAAATGGAGGAGGTCTTCTTGTCGTTGTTTCTTATCCCAGACAGAAACTGAATCTCTTTGTGCTGCTAACAGGAGGAGCAGAAAAGTATTTTAAGGTCAGGACTAAATCAGAGGCCGTTTGGTTTGAATAGGGAGCATAAATCACACACACCCCGAGGAGGGTTCATTACCTTGAAAATAAAGCTTTTACCGCTGATTGCATTCGGTAGCCGCGCGCAGCCCCCACAGCTCCAAAGCCCTTCCTCTGTTCACAACACCAACAGAGTCTTGAGATTTGATGGAGGGATAATGCAAAACAACGCTCCTCGGCTGGTTGAAATTCACACCGGGTGCTCTTCCTCCGCTCTCAGTCATTTCTCAAAGGCAGTAAAGAGTGGCGCCGCGATAACGGAGGAGATTCTCAGCCTTCGCTTGGTATGCTAGACCGAAAAAAAAAGAGGGAGAAGACGCCGGCACGGAGGAGGCATTAAAAACTCCCTCGCCTCATGTCTTTGTGTGTCCTTCCCCCCTCCACACACACACACACACTTAAAAGTCGGAAGGCGATTGCTGACGTCTGCGCTCTCAATAACGTATCAGTGTTGTCTCAATAGCTACAAATCAATCTGAGTCCGGACAGCCTCTGCATTGCAGGCACCGGGCTCCCGCTCGGCGAGGCTGCGAGCGCAGGCTGCAGGCGCCGCTGCCCTGCACGTCTGTCAGACGGAGGGAAACAAAGCAGAGGGGAGCTGTTAGAAAAACGCAGCCTAGATGAATGCACTATCATTTAACTGAAGCACTTAAAATTAAAAAAAAAAAAAACGGCGACGGAAGGATCTTTGCTTGAGGGACCTTTAGCTTTTAGAAGGCTGCTAACGGAGGCTAACGGAGGAAGTAATTTAACACATGTTACCTTTCAGCCGGAAATGAACTTTCTTTGTGAGGTTTGATGGAGGCAGATCCCGTACCTGTACTCCATCAAATCTGTAAAAAAAAAAAAAAAAGGAAAAATAAATGTGAGAGAGGGCGTAAACTGTCTGCCACGACTCTCCAGATGAAATAATAGTAATAATATGTTCTCATGGGGCCGAGGCCTTCGGCACAGCTGAACGTCTTCTCTCGGGGTGGAGACCAGATTTCTCATTTGGTTCCCCACTGAAAAGCTGGAAGAAGACAAATGGAATCGCTCGGAGCGACCTGCAGACAGTCACCGGGTCACATGCGGTCCAGCTCCGCTCATCGGGTCTGTGACTCCACCGCTTCCTCAGGCGAGAGGCAATCAAGAGACGGGACGGAAACGGAGCTCTGGAACTGCGTTTATGAAAAAATGCAGTTTATTTCACTGCAAACTGTGCAGTGGAAGTTAGTTGTTGAAACGGTGCTCGTTTCACTGAACATGAAACAAAGAATAAATCGTCCTACATCGCTCAACACTGTTTATAATTAGTGGGTCACTCCGTCATTTTGGGCCATTGTTACATTGAGACAATTTCATGAATGGTTTAACGTCAAAGCGATGCTTTGAATCAATCCACTTAATAGGTTTTAGTCATTTTATACTCATTACTAACTGACTAACTGAACTGGTTCATGAAATCAATTTAAACTTTGCCGAGAAAGTTTTTGGGTACAAGAGGAAAAAAAAAAATCCCACAAAGCTTTGTTCGCTTTGTTAACCTCAAAAAAATTCCATATATTTTTTAAATTTTCCATCATTCTCCATCATTTCCTCGTCCTTTGGGAAAAACAGAAAGAGTGACACATGCCAACCGTGGACTACTTTTCCTTATTTGACGTAGAAAATTCAACAGTCAGACACACTTTTTCAGTTGTGTTTTTGTGTACATGTGTTTTACTTTCTCGTGGCAGAAAATCCAGCTCAAGGTCGAGTGGTCGGGATCTCCTGCCTCAGACCGGCCGTGGAAGCACACAGGACTTCACATGAAAACATTACTCATCTGGTGCAGCCTGACAGAGAGCCTAAGACCTTAATCTGCAACCAGAGGTCATACACGTATACACACATATACACACACACACACACACACACGCGTATACACACACCCCTGTGCAAGAACTCATTCCACACTCAATAAACGCTTGTGCGGCCGGGCAGACGAACCCTCTCACAATTTCACCTGTCAGAAGTGGTTTCGTTTGGGGCTAAACAACCTCTCTGCAGCCAGCTGGAGCTCTGAACCAACAATCCATTGACTTTGCTTTAAAGTGGCTTCCACGTATTGCATATTGCAGGTTACGCCTCTCTAACCCGCCCGGCGCGGCGGAATCCGCGGGACAACGGGGGCCTCGGGTCAGATTGCATCACGGCTCCACGGCGCCAAGTGTTTGTCTGGAATTCAATCCCGCGGTGCCGTGATGAGCCTCGTCCCTCCGGCGGCAGGAGGAGGTGGAGGAGGAGATGTCAGTGTTTTTCGGTGTTGCCGTCTCCTCAGTGGATCCGTAGTGTGGCGTCTGTCTATGGAGAAGGTCTTACTTACATTACTGACTGCGCTTTATGGAGATAACTTATTCTGAAACGAGTTTCTTTAAGCTGCGTTCTCCCCAGTGACCACCAGGGGGAGACTCCTCTGGTCCTCTAGACCAGTGGTTCACAAACCTTTTACACCAAGTACCACCTCAGAAAATACTTGGCTCTCCAAGTACCACCATAATGGACAACACTATACAGCAGCGTAGTAGGCCTATGAATATAAGTATTCATCAAAAACCAGGCAGAAGTATATTTAGTATTGTCAGTCGTTGTAACATTTTACACAATTTCAAAAGTAAGCCTGCGCTTAAATATAGAAAAAAAAACTTTACTTAAATAATGATTCAATTAAAATGTATTGCACATAAAAGTCAAATAAACATTGTGCTAAAATCCACAAATCACTAATTGAAGATAACAGCTTCCCTCCATGTTCTCTTTAATATATTAATATAGCGGCAGACACTCGCAGTGGTGATCTTTCTCCCCATGTTTTTTTTTTTACTCCCCAGAGAAGCCGGCACGCTGCCGTAGAGGAGATCGTGCCGTTTGAGGAGAGTAGAATGCTAAATATTACATGCAATGTCAAACTGTATGTAGAGCAGGCCAGAAATACACCGGTCACCTCCTGTGCTGACATGGAACCGCAGTGAGAAATGCCTGCATCAGAGAGAGACTGTGTGTGTGCGTGTGTGCTGAAGCAGTTGTGTGGGGAAATGCAAGCCTGCAGTGTGACTGCATGTTTGTGTTTATGTGCACATTACTGTAACTTCATTGATTTCCTGAAACGATTCCCCCGCAGTGAGTTCTCTCCTGGGGGATTCTGGGTAGTGGTGACAGAAAGTGATTCCAGCCTTTGGGAAAGAAGTTGTGACCTTTCTCCGTCATTCAGCATTTGCAAACTGGGGAGTACTGTTGTTAATTCACTGACTGGTTAGTAGTGTTTATGAATACATAAACGTAAAATCCACGTGATCACACGCCTCTCAGAACCGCCGATGGATCGGTTCCTATTCAGGAGATCCGTCGACATCCGGCTTCCTGCTTCGGTTACCGACGGTTACCGAGGGAAGCTGCTGACAGCAGCACAGAGGGGACCTTTTATTCATCCTCCTGCATTACGCGGCGTCGAATCCAAAGGTGAGGAGTCCATTGATTGGGGCCTGATGTGTGCAGTGCGTGTGGTCAATTGTGTGTCTGTGTGTGTGTGTGTTTGTGTTTGTGTAGTCCTAATGGGATCTCTGGGAAGGCAGCAACGCAGGGGTTACTTTTATGCCGTGGTAATGCAGCTACGCAGACTCTCGAAGTTCATTAATGTCACGTAATAGTTTTCTGAACCTTCGCTGCGATAATGCAGAGCCAATACGTGGAGACGCATTCCTCCTCTGCAAAAAGTTATAAATCATTTTAAATAGATTTTTGGCCCCTACGAGAAAACAGAACGGGGAGGAAGCAGGCAAAAATCAAAGACTTGGTCTGTCCTGCGATTGATAAGTCGCAGTGTGGCACCGTTCTCTTTGTTCAGCCTCTAGAGAATTATTGGACTGTGCTTTTAAAAAAGTGGACTATTTACTAAATTTTCCCATCTGCTGGATATTTATGTCCAGGTTCACTTTAATGCTCCACCTTTGAGCATTTCCCTCGATGTTGACGTTAAGACACGCTTAACCTCATTGTCCCTTTGTGTTCATCCGTGTGTTTTACTCATCCGTTCATGATGCACCTCGAGGAAGGTTGGGATTAGGAGATTGAGATTTTGTTTCCTGATGGACACCAGGGCGGCAGAGTTAACCAGAACGCATCCTCCGTGCCTCACGTGACCTTTCCGAGAAGATTCCCTCCTCCGTCTGCAGACCGGCCTCGTTGCTTTGGGAAGTAACTCGCTGGCCGAGCGTAGACCTTCCTCAGAGGAAAGACCTTCCTCTGCCCACAAGGAGTGGTGTCTGAGGCCATGTGGGGGGGTGGGGGGGGGGGGGGGGGGTGATTCACCGCTGGAGAAATGCCCTGATGACTCCTGTCAGCTCTGCTTTAGTAACCAGGAGATCTGACAGCAGCATCTCGCCTCAAGTGTAGTGAGTTGTAAACAAAAAAAGATACCAATAGATTAGGCTGCAATGGGCAATAATAACACTATGTATATGCTCAAGTTAAAGAGTGATATACTGCGCACACGAGTCTCCCACAAACAAAAGCATCCAATGTTCTCCCTCCACCTCCTCTTATCCCGTTATTCATTCCAAAAAGTTTAATTTAAAAAATACTCACAATATTTTTTTCATCAAACAAAATGTTCTGCAGTGCCAACACAAAAGGATGTGTGGGCATTCAGCCTTGATCGGGAAGTGTTTCCTTTCCTACAGGCACTGCCGTCCACGTGGCCGCTGCAGCAGCAGTTCACCAGCACCACGAATCACAAAAACACCCAGCGACGTCTCGGCATGGTGATGCTCGGATTATGTGATTTTTGGTGTTGTGATACTAAAGGAACGATTCTAACCTTTGTCCTGTGTCGCCTGCACTTTGCTCTTATTATTCCGTCGCTTTGCTACTTTCTGTTTTCCAATCGGAGCATCCTTTCTGCTTCTTCGTCCATTTCCCCTTCTCCTCTTCCACGCCGCCCCTCCTCCCCTGCCCTTGCCTCTGCGATCCTGCCGCCATCTGCATCCTGCGCAGAGTATAAATCACCTTTTTACGAGCCCCCCCCCCCCCCTCATCCCCCCTCCTGCCGCCAGTGGGGGAGGAGCCGGTGATGTCACATGATGACCCAATTGGGAACAAGCTCAGAACAAGCTGGCCGATTTATTCTTCTCTTTTGTTTCTTTCTGCTTTCGGTGACTAATCATTGTGTCCACCGCGAGGACGCGTCCATGTCTTCATGTTGCCTCCTTCAGGACTGTGAAAGGTTCTTCCAGGTACCGGAGGGCTCTCTGCTCACCTGCGCTGGGCAGAACCTTTGATTCTGAATATCAGCAAAAGTACTTCTCATTTATCTGTATTTGCACGACCACTAAAATGATTACTTGTTAAGTGTGAGACAAAACAATCAAAGCAGTCATTTCCTCAATCTCCTTTCTCAAGTGGCATTGTGGGTAATTGGTCTAGACGGAAGTTCTATAATCACACTGCAATCATGTGTGAGAATAGAAAAGACAGAAGATGGTTCAGTTTATGTTCTGGCCGAAGACACAATCTGTATCTGTTATATGAACACTACTAACAGACTTTATGTAACTTTTATCTCTTCTGCAGTTTATTATTTGTTTAACTTATGGTAAAGGAAACTGTGAGGTCCGTCTCTACGGTCAGCTGAATAAATGGGCATTTTTTCTTTTTTCAGCAAGCTGGCAGCCAAACGACGGATCACTGGTTGTCTGAGGAGGACGTGCAAAAAATGTTATTTATTCAGCAGTTTTGGGTTTGGATAGTGTTGAAGTTGAAATGTCTGGAATGATTTTTCATTTCTGTTATGTATGTTTAGTTATTTCCTGATAATTAGAACTAAAAGAATTACCAACATTAAATGCAGATAACTCATTTAGTACCTTTGGTGTGGTTCGAATGGAGCACGTGACTTATTAAACTCAACCTCAACATGAGCACATCTCTGCTCTCACCTTTTATTATTTGGAACAAATAAAAACATATTCCTTTTACTGTTAGATCGGCTTTTGTGATCATGTAGATATTTAATCCTCTAAATGGCTTTAAACGCATTTTGAAAAATGTTCTTACCCATTGCACTCTTTGAAATTCTCTTATTTCATGTGGACCTACCTGCAGCTCTGCGACTTCAAGCTGCAGCAGAGAACAAGGAACATCTTGCTGAACTCAAACCAGGGAACTTTTACCCATCAACAAATTCAAAACATTTAAATAGAAGCCCTTATCCAGGCAACAAAGTTGCTCCTTGCCTGTGCTTTTAGTGTCTGCGTAGCGCGTGATTTCTCGCTGCAGCTTCGACCTCGTGGGATACAAATTGCCTGCTTCTGCCTCGGGATCTAACCAACCTCGTTTACATTCCGAAAGCACATTCTAAATTACCCACCAGCTCGGTTCCTCAGCACATTAGGAAAACATTTTGAGACATTAATCACTCAGAGCTGACGTTGCTTTCTCACCCACGCCGCAGACGAGTGGCTCCGCAGACAAATGGCTGATCAAAGCCACCAGGAAACCTCCATCTGGAGACTCGGCTCAGCCTCCTCCTCTGTTGTCTCCTCTGTTGTCTCCTCTGTTGTCTCCTCTGTCTCGCTCTCTGTCCCCCCGCTGGTTCCTAAGTGGCCGCCGAAGACCAATCCTCCGGAAGAATCCGTGATGGAGCTGGAGCCCCTGAGGAAGGAAGCCTGAAGAGAAAAGGGTTAGTGGGGGGGCTGAGGGGGGGCAATGGTGGAGGAATGCTGTCACATTGCACCTTTTAAAGTGTTTTCTTCTACATCGTGACAAACAGAGGAGCTGTTCCTTTCCAAACTCCTTGCCTTTTTCTTTTTTTGTCGTATCGTCACTTAGTGAAGGAGGAAACCTGTGTTCAATCCCACGACACCAAAGCCCGCGTTTTCAGTGTTCGACCCCGAAGCTGCAGAAAGAAAGAGCAGAGGCGCAGACGGGGCTTCAGGTGCATCCGCGGGGGTCTAGTTGTAGTCTAGCTGTGCCGTGGCTCTGCTGCACAACGACAACAGAAATAGTGTTTATATTCAGAGAGAGTCTGCTCAAACCGCTGATTAGCTCTTCAGACCTCGCAGGAGACCGTCTGCTTTGATTAGCTCAAACTCCAGATTTTCTGAACTGAAGCCAAAACTCGACAGTGGTTATTAGACCCTCAGATCTGATGCTTTTAGTACTCAAACTCCCACCGGACCCACAAGCCAGATGCCCTTCATTTCAGTCATGGCGCAACATCGTAAAATTAAATTGCATATACGGGATCCAGGAACTCGGAGAGAGGGTGAAGCGGCTGGCGGTTTACTGTGAATCCTCTCGCTTTCGATCTCATAGATCTCCTTGGCTGTTGGCTACTATCCGTGCTGCGCTGATGTTGAAATGTTCCCTGGACCCAGATGCATCACAGTGGTACTACTACATCAAGGACTTACTGTATGCTGCTCTGGAAACACCTCGTACTGAAATGTCACTATCAGCCATGGTCTAAAACAAATGTATGACCTGAAGAAGAGAGAGCGACAGACAGAGAGAGACAGAGACTTGGCCATTGAGAACTTATTGACAGTACTGCAGCAGCTACACACACACACACACACACACACACACACACCTCAGCAGCCATTACTTGGAGCTTGGAGCTCCCACACAGGCCACAGGGAGAACTGAGCTCTCTGGCAAAGATGTTTCTGATGTCGGCTTGCACACTTTTGCTTGTAAGAAAAACATCCTTCTGCCGTCTGTGATGCGTCACGGTCACATTCAAAGTCACTTCAAGGAACCAGCCTGTCGCAGCGGACGAACACGTAACCCGAAACAACAACAAATATAAGTTTCTAGTGTAGCTTTAACATTTTAATTTTTTTTAAACGTTGTAATTTTATAGAAATATTGGAAACAGTGACTGCTCAGCCCCCTCACCCATGGAAGTAGACCAAATTACAGACGCACAGTTAGCAGGCACCAAAAGAAAGGCTGCTTTCACAGATGAATTAGGTCTGTCTGGATTTCTTTTATATTACAAGTAGATTAAAATGCCAGGATGAATCATTATACTTAAGGTCAGACTTGTCATGGCGGCTTCTGATGCTCCGCCCTCTGGCGCCATATCCATGTCTTACTAATTGGACTCTCTTCCTCTACGGGAACTCGGCGTTCCCCCCCAAAGGGAAGGAGCTTGTGAATGTAGATTATGACACTGCCGGGAAGTCAGTGATATATTCATTCTGATACTATAAACTATGTCCCAAACATTGTGCACCGTAAACATGGAACAACGAGGGACAAAATGCTGTGGAGACACAACGTGAGAAACAATAATATACGGTCAATTGACCTCCTGTAGGACCACTGACTCCTCCTTTACAACTTCTTCCTCTTCCTGTAGGACCACTTCCTCTTCCTGTAGGACCACTACCTCCACCTGTTGGACCACTTACTCCTCATATTCAAACACTTCCTCCTCCTGTAGGACCACATCCTCCTCCTGACTTGTACAACCACTCCTTCTTCCTGTAGGACCATTTCCTCTTCCTGTATGACCACTTTCTCCTACTGTAGGACAACTTCCTTCCCATGTACAACCATTTCGTCTTGCAGTACGACCACCGCCTCCTCCTGTATGACCACCACTTCCTCCTGTTGGACCACTTCCTCCTCGTAGACAAACACTTCATACTCCTGTGGGACAACGTTTTTTGTGCCCTCACCTCCCCCCCCTGCATGTCCCCACTCTCACTCATTTCCAAACCCTATTCTGTCTCTCAGCCCCTCCCCCCTGAACCAGCCCAAAAACACATAGCCGCGGTGTAAAGACGCTGTGCAGCCAGCATGGAGGTGCTATTGGCAGAACTATAATGGAGGCAACGATTTATAGTCCCCATCAGGTGTGTGTGTGTGTGTGTGCGTCTGTGTGTGTGTGTCTGCACGCACTCCATAAGCCGTGAGCTAATGGACTTTTCCCTGATTTAGATTAGTTTGGCACGGAGACAGTTGGAAAGACAGAGGTATTAAATGCGATTAACGGTTAAGCTTTGGAACAAGAATAAAGTTGGGAATCAAAACAGAATAAAAAAACAGTGGGTCTGTTGTAATGGACGGACGCCTCGGATTGTTTTCAGTACCTCAAACAGCAAAGAGGCGAAAGGGAATCACCCGATCTCACAGTGTCACCCACACAGATCTCCACAGTGCTGCGATGGAAACGCATCAGCTTCCTGGAGAAAACCTTCCATTCACAACTCAAAGCTCATCACCATATTTACTCATTTTTCCTTACTCAATGGTCCGGGGAAATGAGAGCCCTCTGTATTGTGCACTTTATCTCCCGACACATTTCGTCTCTCTTAAGTTGTGCTACACTTTGTCTCGCATATGTTCAGGTTCACTTTCACCCACTAGTCCACAGCCTTCTATTTTAAATTAGTCAATTTAACCACTTTTGTGGTTAAATTGTGGCAAAATGCCACTTTTGGTTAATTGTCTTGTTGTCCGTTGTCTCATTGTCAAATTCCTTGTATCTTTTGGCAATAAATGTTCTGTATTTCTGATCCCTGGGGTTCACTTTGTCTCTCATGTCTACCGTGTGGCGAGCTTTGCTGCAAACCTAATTTCAAGGACAATAAAGCCTTAAACTAGATTCAGTGCGAGACGCGGCAGAAGAGGTGAGGTGCTAAAGGTGGATCGTTGAATAATGAAAGACTCACGAAAGGAGGCAACTATGTTTACCCTCAATATATATATTATACACCGTAAAGAGAAAGACAATGGTCAATCTTAAGGCCAATGTGTTAAAACCTCAAACCCTTAAAAAGAAGGGATTGCAGGAGTAAAATTCATCTTTCGAAGCAGAATGTTTTTGACCAATACGTGACTGATTTATTTAAGTACATGTTTATTATAGACATGGATTCACAGTTGAATGTTCACAATTTTGAAAAAAATGGAACCACAAAAGCAATTTCCTCCCCATAAATGTAAATTTTGAAACACAAATTCTGAGGTGCACTTACTCTGTGAGTCTCGGAAAATAACACTTCGTGTGACCCAGATGATCCTGCTGCTGCTCCTCAAGGGCAAAACTAAGAAATCCACCTGTCCACACAACGTTCCTTCATGAATGAATAGTTGACCTCCTTTGACCCTTTGGCAGCATACTGGAGCTATTCATGAACGGTGTGCGCTTCTTCGTTCCTGTTTTAAGAGTATTGACAATTTAGGAAAAAATAATGGACTTTCATTCCTTTCTTTACTCCCAGAATATGTTTCATGGATGAAATTACCTCATAGTAAAGGATCCAAAAAGTCCACGATGCAGCGAGTGCATGGACAGCAGCAGGAGAAGAAGAAGAAGAAGATGAAGAAGAGGAGGAGGGTGACATCACTCGTGGAGAGGAGGGCCTGTCAAGTGCGATCACATCACCAAACCGCCTGACCTTTGAGACGGAGCCTTCACCGGGGGAGCCCGGGCGGTTCGCCTCCTCCGCGCGTGACGGACGGCTGTCCGAACCGCTCACCGATGACTCGTCAGCCTCGGGAGCTCCAGACCTCCTTCATCTGCTGCGGTGGTTCAAGTCCGACTTCACGGATTCATGCCACTGCGACGCGTTGGGCTCTGATCGGCCCGTGGTTTGGAACCGAAAAAATGAGGCGCAACCTTTCGTTGGATATCATAACAACATCGGTTGTGCGAGGATTCCTTGGACTGGCTCGCGCCCCCTCATCTCATGAATACGGCATCGGGGCTGCCGAGGGACCGCCGAGGGACTCCTGTACACATCTATCATTCATAACAAACCGGGAAAGGCGTTACTTCCCGCTCAGGAGACGGTTTGTGTTTACTAATACCCTAAAACAAATTTCTCCGCAGCAGCTCAGCCTGCTTGATTCAAATAGCATTCCCAGCATCTTTTTCCCTGAATTAGATGCGGTGCCTCCCCTTTCGTCTTTCGGCTTGGGATCCTCCGCTTCCCCTCCTGGGTCTCACCGAGAGGATGCAGACTGCTGCTCGAGCGCCGTACGGCGTGGAGGCCAAACCGGGCGCACACATGTCAGAGCTGATTGCAGCATGAATCACCGGGGAAAGTGTGTTGATAAGAAGCAGCGAGGAAACCCAATCTCCTCTGGTAACTCACGCGCTTCCTCCCTCTAAATCTGCTCCTCTGGCTTCGCTCCTTTGCCCGTCCTTTGAAGATGTGCTGCAGTCCTGATATCTGTGGTCACTGGTCTTACACCTGGGGGCCTTTTGGGTGGAAAAGAAAGACAGAATAAAGTTGACCTTGTTAGCAGAGCCAGAGAAAAAGCATCATTTCGATTTGCGGCCCGTTTGTGTCCACCTTATAAATGAAAGTGTCTCGTTATTGGTCAGCTTCTTCTGCGAAAAACACAAAGCTGCCTGACTTTCCTCCCCGGCTGCTCTCCAGTGGGAGAAACAGACTTGTACATTAAATACTTTGTCCGGTTAAGGAAAGAACTTCAGGAATGTAGCAGAAATACACTTTTTGCAGGCGCGTCTGCCAGGTATCCCACCAACATCCCAAATTCCCGGTAGAACTAAAAAGGTTCTCTCCTTTTCTACAGTTGCTCCTCTTGAACAACTTGAAATGCACTTATTGTAAGTCGTTTCGGACACAAGCGTCAGCTAAAGGACGTAACGTAATGTAATGTTTCCCTCCAGCAGGGTGGACAGCTGAGGATTGCATCAGATTGTTTGTGAAAATGTGCGTTTATGCGTACTGGTGCCTGCTTATTTGAAGGTAAAGCGTACTAGTCACACTGTTACAGTGCCGGCCCGAGCCTCTTGGGGGCCCTAAGCAGAATTTTATTTGCTGCCCCCCCTTCCACCGCGCACAGTCACCTGTACTAGAAGATTATTGGCACAAATGTCACGCTATACTGTTATAGCGAAAATTATAAACGAATACAGTGAGGTTATAATACAAAACTAGGGCTGCTTGCAGGGGGCCCCAAGCAGCCGCTTAGTTCGCTTATGCCTTGGGCCGGCCCTGCACTGTTAGACTCCTACGTGTTCCCTCAAACCCAAAACAAGGCGCTAAAAGAGACCAAAGCCGCATTACTTTCAGGTCTTTACTGTAACACACGGAGGAGGCTCTTTGTCGCCTTCGCGAAGGTTCATCCACGGCACTGGACTCCTTCCACTGCCGCGATGGAAAACGCACACGTGCTCAATGAGGCCCCGCCTCATCCGCCGTGTGTCGCCGGCGGCGTCACGCAGCGTCACGCAGCGTCCTTCCACGCATCCCGTGGTGACCAACGCGTGACGGAGAGCGTTCTGTGTTTTCGGGCCGAGCAGGGAGCCGCAGAGTGCGTTTCTCATCCCACTCTGAGCCACATGTGGCTGTTGGTCAAACGCTTCCTCTGCTTGAGCGGAGTGGACAGCAGGGATGACGCAGCGCCTTTACTCACCGATTCCACGTGTGTTTTATTTCATTTCACATCCTCGGCGGCGTACACACAGGGCCATATTTAAAAAGCAGATATAAGACAGGCGGTAAGCCGTTATGTGTCTGTACTTAAAGGGCCCTTGTTTTGATTATTTTTCAAGTTAAAATAGGTCTCTGAGTTCCAGAAAACATGTTTCTGAAGTTGAAGTTTGTATGCGTGTGGAAGCGCCAGAGACACACAATAACACCCCAAATCCCAGAAAAAGTGATTTTTCCTTAATATGGGCCCTTTAACAAGCTGAGTGGATTTAATAAACAGCTCTCGGCCGTCTTCTCCTCTGAAGAACAAGCTCACAGTCGGACGGCGAGATAACAGAGGAACGCGCCGGTCTGACCGCACCTTAAGGACCTGGTTGTGTCAGCGGTGAAGGCAGAGCAGGAGCGCTGCGGGAGGACAATTACCAGCAAGACGGGTCTCGGATCTGCCCGTGGAGAGAATGACGAGCTCGACACTTTTATTAAAAGGACGTCAGCCGTGTGTCTTACACTCCTGAACAAAGAGGGTTTGGCTCTGGAGGATAAAAGGTAGGAGACCTCAACGGAAGGACTCGACGAACAGAAGTCACCGCAGTGGGGCTCAGGGGGAGCGGAGACACCGCATTCGTCTGTAGTGGCGACACCGGCCCGTCAATCAAAGCAGCTTCACCGTTCAGAAGAAAAATGCAACGAACGGTGCCAAAGACAAAAGGTTTCATTGTTTGTGTGACGTCGTTTTAATGGAGCATTGAAATGCTCCCACGTCTCAGGGGGAAGACTGATGTCTAATATGTCGTCCGGTGATTCATCGGGATCATTGAGAAAGAAACAAGCCGACGAATCGGGACGGAGATGCTGAGGCCCGAGCGGCTGCACGGAGAAGCACGCGCAACTCAGAGAGGGAAAGCGTCTCTGCTGGTGATTCAGCAACAGCATCTTTAACCCGCGACAGGCTTACTGTACAGCACTGTGTGTGTGTGTGTGTTCCTGTGCTGCGTGACTGCCCTGTTTTCCTCCCAAAGCAGCCACCAGCCGAATCCTAATGAGGGCGTTGCGTGTTTGTGGACGTGTGCGTGACAGCGGGAGGAAGGTGGATACGAGAAAAGGCTTTTCCCTGCGCACACAAACAGAATGCGCATATTTGTTTGTGAGTGAGTGAGTAACTGACAGATTTAGAATGAAGGATAGTGCAGATGCACATGTGCAGAGTGCATTGGCAAGACTGTGTGTGTGTGTGTGTGTGTGTGTGTGTGTGTGTTTTGGCGCCGTAGCGGAGGGGAATCCATCATCGTCAAGCTCCTATTGATGTGATTGTCAGACCCGGTGAGGAGCGATCACACTGAGATGCTCCACAAAGCACTCACTATAATTAGACACACACACACACACAGGCGCGTGTGTTTTGTGGGCCTGAATCTTTGAGGGCCGCACACCTCACACACACACACACACACACACACACACAGACAGAGCGTGACATCATTTACTCCAGAGTGACTCAGAGCAGTTTGTCATTTTAACCAAAAATAAAGTAACAGCTGCGTCCAAAGTCACTTCCTGTTGGCCGTCTGCTGCCCTGTATCAAGTCTCCGAGCAGAGAACGAGGCGCTGCCGTCCACTACACATTTTTTGCTTCACCTTTTGCCAGGCGGGTAAACGATCTGTCACATGACGGCACACCTGTCCCTGATTGCACAACATGGCGACTACTCGTGAGAGGGGAACGAACTAAAGATGATGATGCGCGTTCATTGAGTCCCAGCGGCTGTGCTCGTCGTGAGGAACAAATCCTCCTGGCGAGGCTCCATCCTCTGGGTTATGTGAGCATTTTCATTGAGAAAAAAAAAAACGCAAATAATTCCTGAGATGTAACATCGACTCTTTTGGAATTAAAAACAAAGAGAAATGGAAACGTCAACGGTGACCTTAAGACAACTTTAAAGCGCCTTAGCCCAGCAGATCTGGGTCAAGGTGTCATGAGGTATCTGGCGCTCCACCTCGTACCTTCGTAGGTATTTCTATCAAAAGTGACAATTGTTGCCGAATAAGTTATTGTGTAAACAATAACACACACACAGCACAATGTTGTAGTAATTGACAGTCTGCACTCGTGGGAGCACATTAGCAGGCTGCATAGAAACCCACACGCATGCCCGTAAGCTGGTGGACATTTTATTCATGTCTCATACAATTAAGTGTGTTGATATATTATTTATCAGCACTGCAGCTTTTCCATATATTACAAAGTAAAGCCACGAAAGAAGAGACAAAATGCCCCCCGGTCAAATTATTATTAACATTTCTACATTAAACATAACGACATACCAAATACTTCTGAATTACAGAGAGAGAGAGCGAGCTTCATCTCCCCGGAGGAAAACGCAGCCGCAGCCGCGGACGGATGACATATGAAACAAAAATATTAAAACGTCCAAAATGTCCCGTGAAGCATGAAGCAGAGGAAGAGGGAGGCCTATTTAATCCGTGTGACTCACACAGTGTTCAACGCGGCCCTTTTTTTTTTAAAGTTAATATTTGAGAGTCAAATCTGCAGAAGGCAGCCGGGCTCCGGTTGCTCATCTCGGCCTCCTCCTCTTCCTCCTCTGCGTCGGCTACATCTGTTCGCTCTGCCCCGCGGGGGTACAGCTGGGCTTCGGCCTTCACGGGACAATAGGGAGGAGACGGGGGATGAATGAGAGAGAGAGAGGGAGAATCTTTTCTGCTTTCATAAGCCCTCACATGTCTTGCACACACAGTCCCAGAAGTCAGTGGTCTAATGTTGTTGTAATTTAGACGAATACACCACGGGGGCCGGACAGATCTTTGCTGTGCAGATGTTTGCCTGGATAACCCCGGTTCACTGATGAAATTCTAACCAAGAGAAGAAAGGGGGAGGGGGAAAGGCAGGTTTGACCCAGAAAACCAGAAGTAACTGGACAATTACAACCAAAGCAAAGCAGAATCACAAATGTCCAGTCACATCTGTGGTGCTGTGTAGCGGACACAGTTTGGGGTCCAAAGCAACACAAAAAAAAAAAAACCTTGCGTGCATTTAGACCCTGGTTTCCGGGATGAACGGACCCCGAGGCTCCGCACGCGGTGAGCTGAGAAGAAGAGAGGAGGCGATGCACGCAGGCCCGTGTTAAACCTGAGGTCAGCAGCTGCGCAGGGAAACCGATCGATGGCGACGTCCCAGGGTGCTGCAGTGCGTCTGCCGTCAGCACTCGCGAGCCTGGACGGAGAACGGGAGTGACCCGCGATCGATCCGATGCTCGCGTCCGTCGAAAGCGTCGCCTTCGCTGGCGACGTTTTCGAAGACGCGTCTGTCTGAGATTAGATTTCAGGTTCACAGGAGGAAGCCTGATACATTCACGACAGGTAAAGTGACAGCGACCTGTTTTTCCATAGAAAATATACACACGTATATGTATTCTATTTGTACTATTTATTGTTGCTAGTGAGAGTAAGGCTCTTTTGAAGCACAGCGGTATTCGTCGGTGAAGTAGGTACTCAGAACCTGGACACACTTTTTGCTATTGGAGTCAGTGCCGGCCTGAGCCTCTTGGGGGCCCTAAGCAGAATTTTATTTGGGGGCCCCCCCTCCCACCACGCACAGTCACCCTGTGCTAGAAGATTATTGGCACAAATGTCACGCTGTACTGTTATAGCAAAAATTATAAACAAATACAGTGAGGTTATAATACAAAACAAGGGCTGCTTGCAGCATAAGCAAACTAAGCGGCTGCTTGGGGCCCCTTGGCCACCAGGGGGCCCCAAGCAGCCGCTTAGTTCGCTTATGCCTTGGGCCGGCTCTGATTGGAGTGCAGCTCGAAGCACTTATGTCTCCACGTGATTCGCCTCGACTCGTAACGAGATCAACTTCTGCCACGGCTTCCTTTCTGCAAACTGACTCAGTGCAAATGTTTAAGGACAAGTATGTATTTTAGCTTCATGGTATCACTTAAAGATTACGTCAGACATCAGACCATCAGGACTAACTGACCAGCAGGGGGCGACTCCTCTGGTCCCAGAGAAGTGTGTGAGAAAATGAATGTACTTCAGATCTATTCCCTCGGTTGACATGAGTTTTCAAGTCTTCTTCAATACAGCATGATGTTTCGTAAATGATGGTCCATTTAGAGTCAAACAGACCATAAAGCGGGAATAGAGTTAGGGCGGGGCTACGCGCTGATTGACAGGTCACTGGCAGATCATAAAGCAGGAGATTTCTTGTGCCACATGGGGATTGACAGGTCCAGCGACCAGCGGGTGACAATTCACCCGGTTACTGTCGAGTTGGTATCAACGTGACCAAGTCTGCCTCTTCTATTCACTGCGACTGCCTCCACTTCTTGTGAACAGTCTGTTGTCGTCACACCACCCATGAGCCTCCATCGGGCCTCAGCCGGAGCTCGTGCTCCAGATCCACGCCTCCCCGCTGTGAACCTCCAGGAAGAAAAACCTGCCCGACATTTTAAATGAAACAGACGAGTTGCCCAGGACAACTAGTGGCTTTCTTTTCATGTACAGTAATTACCTGCATACATATGTGCATAAATTCCATGTGACTCACATACTTAGTGGCGTTTGCTCCCTCGGTATCCCGGGAGTAGCGTTGAGCACCAGCAGGTCTGCATGCAGCCCCTCGGCAGGAAGTTAGTGTACACATTCTGACAAGGTCAGAGTTCATTTCACATTGTTCTGTCATTTGTCATCATTTTCCATCCGGAGAATGAAATACTTTCAGTTCTGTCCCCGCGGCGGACTTCCATGTCTATTTTTTTTTTTTGCTTCTTGAGTGCTGAATGAAGGGAGTTTACTAGTATCTGCAGTATGACTGGCTGACAACAACAGTTATGCTACAGCGATATCTGACAACGACCCACCAAGGTCGTGTTTTAAAGAGCAAATTGATGGCGGACGAAAAGGGAAAACGGCATCCTGTCACGTTCAAGGACGGGCAAAGAGAAATAATGATATCTTTAATCCGGCTGGTCTCATTGTGTGTGAGCAGGCGTAGTTCATTCAAGCTTGTCTGCAAGTAATTATGTTTATGTTCAATTAATTTTCATTAGCATATTTGTGTTTACAGGCGCGCACACACACACACACACACACACAGACACAAACAAAATGCCTCTTGTACAAATGAGGAAATGTTATTAATGTATCGGGCGAATCAGTGTGCATTTAGATACACCACAATATCTGCTGTACAAGCAATGATACATGTGTTATAATTAGATGTATTTTTAGTAGTAATAGTAGGTAAAGATGCGTAAAAATGTTTTATTGGTTCTTGGGTTTAAGTGAGAAAAGCATAAAAAAGCTTTACATCACATCGACTGACGAATAATCTACCGGTTCTTCAGCGATGATGAATGTGGGTCAGTATGCGCTTTTTTTTTTTTACTGCAACAAAGAAGCATCAACTCAAAAGAAAAGGTTATTATAGTTGTAAAACTTCCACAGGAGAGGCATCTTCAAATCAGATTACATGAATTGGCCAAACGCGCATTGTGGTCACAGTGTTCCGAAACAGCGGCGGGACATTTTATTCCGTGGAGAACACAATGGAAACCAATCTGATTTAATTAACTCTTATCTTAGGGCCACGCCAGATCATTTCATTTTTCTGTTTTCTTTTTTTACTTTTCTTCAGTGCACTTGAGCACCTGAGGGAAATGTAGCGGGATGCTGCTCCTGTTGCATTATTCATGCTGCCGAACACGGAGAGGTGGATTTTTTGCAATTAGAGGTCGTGGTGTGTTCCTTCTCCGCGAGATGCACGCGTGTGGTCCTTGTACTTCTGTGTGCATGTGTCTGTGGGGCCTTTCCCCCCACCCAACCCCCCCCCCCCCCCCTCTGTTTGCTGCATCACCTTGGAGATCGTTGCACCGGGAAGCAGATGGCGCTGTGACCCGAGTCCCGTCGGAGCGCCGTCGGGTCTCTGTTCTGCTAATCTGTCGCGTCTGGCCCGGCGCTCAGCGATCCAATGCAGATGCTCAGGAGATTTTATCCACGTGTTCCGTATTTTCTTTTTTTTTTTAATCATAAGCAGGACACGCGTTTATCGGGTTCACACGCCGGAGAGCTGCTGTCGTCAGCAGGCAACAGATGAGGTCACTCTTTCCCAAAAGTAACCTGCGATCAAACATGGCTGCTCTGCACGGCGCTCCCCTTTGTGCTTTGGCCGAGCTCCAGTTAGCAAGCGACCTCGTCTTGCTTTTATCTATTTTTAGAAGCACTTCACTTCACGCTTCTTCACTTCTATTGACACACTTTCACACACGCACACACAATTTGACGTACGCAGACATTTGTCCCAGCGGCGAGCGCCATGGTGGTTTCTTTGTCGGGACTGAGGGGTAAAACCAGGACGCGGAGCACGTGGCGCTGGAGGGGAGGCCTGTACGTTACTCCAGCCGCTCCCAGCTCACTCGGCGCGGCAGCCGGGTTTCACGCAGCGTCTCCGATTTGGATACAAGCCGCGATAAAATATTCAAACAGTTCAAGTGTGACTCTTGATCTCAGCAGGCACTCAAACAGCACGAGAGGATCAGCCCTTCTCTAAAGCACCAAGACTCTGAAGAAGGCTCAATGCCAGCTTGGGGTCCCGAGAGGATCCAGCTTGTATACTTTAACTCCCAGTCTCACTGCAGAAGGAAGAGCCAGAAAAACAACGCATCGGATTTGGGAGCTGTGTCGTGACGCGTGATGAAACTGGGTCGCATATCGTATCCCTGATCTGATTGCCCTGAAAATAACACATGGCAGTAACCTCTAAATGGTAACAGAGCTATCAGAGGAGTCATCATTAGACATATCGAAGGTGTCAGCACTCCATCCGCTCATCTCATGATGCTGCTGTTTCCCTCCCCCCCCCCCGCGCAGAGCGCGAGGAGTGCGGTGTCAGGCCCCCCCGCAGAGCGCGAGGAGTGCGGTGTCAGGCCCCCCCGCCGCTCGTCGATCATGATTTTCCTGGCGGAGCCCTCAATAACTCAGCGGGCCCTCATGCGCCATGAGGGCGCAATTATGTCGACTGACAACTGCATATTTCTGCTGAGGGATAAAGTGCCACGGGCCGCTGGGAATAATCTGACTGGTGCGAACGAACGGATTGTTTCCCTGCTGAGCTCGCTCCTTCGACCCGAAGTGAGGGGGGAGGATCTGAGAGGTGGAGGGCGGGTCGGAGAAGAAAAAGAATTAAGTCACTTCGGTCACTTCTTCTTGTTTTACATGTTTCTGGGGATCGTGGGATGTGAACAATGTGGATGTGGAGGAATGGGGTTTCTGCCAGAAATGACTGTTGGCTCCGTAACCACGACTACGGCGTTGATATCGATCGAACCCTCGATTGAATCCAGAATGATGTATTAGTATGGAGTTGAAAACGTCCCTTCATGTGTTTCTGATTCTGTCCCCCCGAGACGGAGCCTT
Source organism: Apeltes quadracus (assembly GCA_021346845.1). Classification (NCBI taxonomy): domain Eukaryota; kingdom Metazoa; phylum Chordata; class Actinopteri; order Perciformes; family Gasterosteidae; genus Apeltes; species Apeltes quadracus. The sequence continues at coordinate 3,617,178 of CM037920.1, forward strand.
TGTCTTTCGTCCACTCCAGACGACCTCCTGCCACGCAGTTTTAATAATTATTTATTTACTTTTGCACTTTTAATAGTTGACGTCGAGGTCTAATCCCTCAGCCTCTGCACATTTGCATCCCTCTGCAAATGTGCAGCATCTCCAGACTGCGGCGTGGACTTATAGATAGACTGCGAATGATAATGGGTTTGCTTGTGTGACGTCTTGAGGTCTTCATCACACCTCTCGTGTCTCCTTCTCTCCTTTAAACTTTTTAGGCCTTTCACATCACTGTTTGCAGAAATGTGCTCAGGTAACCAGAAGTGGTCGACACGCCTGCGTGAGGATCTCTCTCACTCGATGGGTGCCGCTGCCAGACGAGGCTGACATCTGAAAAATGCAAGATTTATAAATAAGCTCCGCTTGGCGCCATGACGACTCCATGAAAAGGTACCAACATCCGTGTGTGTCGACCTATTCAGAGAGAAGAGACTTAACTGCTGCGGAGCTCAGCACTACTTTTTATCTATTTGAAAGGAATCTTTGATTTCTTCATCATTTGAACTGTGTATGTTTATACAAATTACCTCTCAACATGACGACAACCAAGCAAAGGATTTAGAACCTTGGTCCTCTGCTGACTTCAGAGTTGTTAAAATGATAAGATAAAGATTTTCCAGCTGTCTCTCTTAGATCAGAGGGACGGGATCCACAGAGACAGCGAAGGGGAGGTTCAGTGACGGGAGCTATAGTGAGGGCGGGGGGGGGGGGGGGGCAGAGAGAGGCAGGAAGCGAGTGGCGAGGGAGGGAGGGCGCCACAGAACTATTCGTCAGTCTGGCTAAATTAAGCAGATTGCCCTTCGTGGTCCCCCGTGTGAATACGAAGAAACGTCCCTCTTAATGTGATTGCCAGCGGTGGCCTCGATGTAACTCAAGGTTGAGGTTGGGTGATGCCTCCGTGTGTGTGTGTGTGTGTGTGTGTGTGTAGGGGGCGGGGGGGATGTTGCAGGAGGACATTTACAATGTGACAATGCCAGACGAGCATCAAGGAGAGCCGGTCAGCCGCTTTGCCGTGTTGCATGCAGAGCAGAGCTAGCCGTGCTAGCCGAGATAACGGCTATCTCTGCTAGCCGGACATGCTGGTTCCAAAGGGGTGTTCACACCGAAGGGGACGGGGACGAAGATTTACACCTTTCAGGAGACCGAACCAAGTCATATTTTTGCATTTTTGTTTGGAAGCCAAACCGTGGTTCTTCTTGCCAAACCTACCGTAGTAGTTTTGTGATCTTCTTTTTCCTTTATTTGAATTTTTGATTGGCCATTTGGTCTACAAAAAATACAATCCCCAAAACCTAGATTGTAATTATGAGGAAGAAAATCAGCATCTGAATTTTTCCATTTCCTGAAGGATTTTTTGTGAAATTGCCAGTCAGTCATATTTAGCCGGTTTGTTTGTCTCCACAAGGACGGAATGAGTCATAATGAATCTACTTTTGATGGATGAAATTGAATTTGCGCACAAACAGTTAATGTTCCTTATTGTTATTCCTTCCTTTTTTTGAGTCATATATTTTTTTCATCCAAACCTTAAAGTGAATGAATTACTGGTAATATACAAAGTTCAAAGCTTAGGCCTCAACCTGCATCTGTCAACTCAAAATTGGTCTTGGTTTTCATTTAAAGGTCAAAGCCTTATTTTTTATAATGTGCAATATTTTAGATGTATTCATTATGTTTGCTTTGGAATTACAAATGAACATGAGTTCCTGCACAGGTATGCATCCAGTGGTAGCTCAGGAGTCCAAGAGTGACGAGCAGCCCGGCTTCAAATGTGTTTCCGTCTAACTGGCTCAACAAATGCATCTCTTAAATGCAAATGCAGCCTCTTAATATATATGTATGTAGCCTATCATCCACGGGAAGTCAAACAACCCTATTAACACAATCAACTGGGTGCGCTAATGGCTGCTTATTAAAGTGCTAATCTTAGGGCGTTTTTCTCTTTGAACAATTACCTCATAGAGCTAAAAGTAATTGGGACATTCATAAAAGGAAAAGCTGGAAGAGGCCCCGTGTTGTGAGTGTTCAGACAAAAAACTGAATCGCTGAATAAATAAAAGCAGCTCAGACTGTCGCTGGCCGCGAGGAAAAGAGAGCAGCGGCGTTTAATGAGGAGCGCTGAGCCGATCTTCCAATGTTCAGAGAGGAAAACGCTGTTTAGTTCAACCAGAGGAGGTTTCACGACCAAAAGGGCCTCCTCTAAAAGATGGACACAAATTCATTTTGACCTTCCTAAATCTTTAGTCTCTTCTTTTTAAATTGCACGTTCTGCTCGAGGATTCACGGGCTCGACCCAAGTGACGCCGTCATTCTGCTCGAGAATGACGATTAGCCATGTTTTCTGTTCGGGAAAAAGGGCTGTTGAGCAAACGGCTTTTCCATCCGAAGGGACACTTCTCCACTGCCAGGTAACCGCATGGGGCCCATGTTTACTTCCTGTCAGCTGATTTCATCCACATTCACTGCACAGAGAAATAAACAGGAACGCAACTGGAGTGCTTCCAACTGTGAAATGCTCTATTTGCACTGAGAAATAGCGGGTCATCAGAACAATGCCATGTCACCCCCCGTCGGATCCATTTCAGATACCCAGCGGCCTCCCTGCGACACTGACTTCAGCACTGCCTCCTGCAGCAGCCATCGATTATCTGCTCTGATATGAAAAATGCTCTCAAAGTCAATCCTCTCCTCAAGTCCTCCTCTGACGGCCCGGCGACGCGATGACCTTTAGTGATAGATAAATGTTACAGAGGCCCGCTGCTGAACCCCCCCCCCCCCCCCCCCCCCCCCCGGCGGACCGAACCGTTGGAGCGATGAGCGACGAACCCGCTTGTGTGCAGGAGATGATTCCACCAAGCGGAACGAGATGCACACGATGAACACAAATGCACGCGCAAACAAGCACAGAGCAGGTACGGAACGGACGTATCGCGCTGCCGCTCTCGGACTCCTGGACTCTTAAGTCGGTCAGAGCACTCGACTGTGAGCCTTCTGCAGGGGGGAGACTTTGTCTTTTCCTCCACTGGACTCAACAACTGTGGTCAGTTTGACAAAACGCTGCAGGGCTCTTTCAAGCTGCGACCACGAGACGCCTTCTCTGGACGTCAACGTCAAAAATCATGTTGCGTTCGTAGCGTCTGTAGCAATCGCACCCGCGTTCAACGTAACGGGTCAACGTTTATTTTTGTTTTTGCACAGGACGCAGCGCCCTCGTGAGTGAAAGTCCTCTCTGTGTGACCTTCATCCCCGTTTCCATCCGCACTTAGTGGATTGCCCTTGTGTCTTGTACTCCCCGTCATACCACTTTACCTTGTTACTGTCATTCATTCCTCATCTCACGAGACATCTGAAGACAAACAGGCGAATGAAATGAGACGGCGAATTTCTGAACGCTGATCTGAGATCCAGGAGAGCAAAAGGGAACAAAACGCCTTTCCAGACATCTACAAAGCTTCACATTGAAAACTATCACAGGCAGATGGTATCGTGCACACACGCTCTAAGCTACACAATTAAGAAATCAATGGGCTTGACTACAGAAATACAGTTTGTTAGGAAATGGTAAAAGAAGTGAGTCAGCAGTCCATTTATACACAAATGTTTCACATAATGCTGCCTGGTCAGCTTCAAACTGTGACGCTCTTTGTTCCCCTCTAGTAGAAAAGAGCCCAAAATGGTAGAAAAAAAAACCCAAATTTGCTGAAGAGGTCTGATTAATACGGGCTCTTGGCATCTGTGAAACTCAATTTTGAGCACGGAGAGCTGACTGACTCAAAAGAACCAGACGCTTTCACGTCGGATTGGCTGGCCGAGCGTGCAGAGTGTAGACAAACGGCGGGCGTGTGAGTCTTTGGATACCTCCGTTCCCCTGCAGTAAATGCTTCTATTCTCGCACCGTCAACAGCAGTACACAAAACAAAGCAACACAACAGACGTCAGAAAGAGCCGTTCCATGTCAGTCAAGTGCTTCAGAGGTGGGGGAGAAATGCAGCAGACCGAACTGTGAGCTGACTTCTCTCTCCAGCTCTCCGACCAGCAGCCATGTCGGACGGGGTTAGCAGAAGGCTAAGCTAATGTCCCCCCTCTCTCTCTCGCTCTCTCTCGCTCTCTCTCTCTCTCTCTATAGCACGTGGCCTCGTGTTGTAGCTCGGGCTCACCAACCACCGCCTGCCATCTGGCTGGAGATGCATTTTAAGATTTTCCCGATACTCCGCTGACTCTTGTCCCCCCCGAAGGACCCAACAACACAGAAAGGCGGCTGCTCGGAGGGGATTCGTGTCCAACTCCAGCTGGCACATAACCTGCCCGTCTGCCCGAGGGGGTTGAGGCACCACACGGGGGACGACGGTCGCTCACGTTGCATGCTGGGAGTTTTTCTCGACTTCAGGGAGTTGAACCCGTAACTTTCAAGTGTCACAGCTGTTGGTTGGAGTTGCCCCACCTGCATCCATGTGTACCTGATGACTGAGGGTGGGGTTGGTTCACACCACGTCAAGCAATGACTGAAGCCCATCACCACCTGCTGCCACTATAAATAACCACCACAGCACTTTAACCTGAATGTACATAAAGAGCTATAATGGCTGTAATGGTTTAAATATTCGTCTAACTTCCCCAGAATTCCACTTTGCACTGAATTATATAAAAGAAAAGTGTCAGTTTGAAAAGCAAGAAGGTTTTCTATTTCAGGTTTGTTTGCTGACTCAGATCAAATGGAAAAATGTCCCACGTTATATTACTTTTTCTTTTCTTTATTTGTGTTAAGTTTAGAGCAATTGATCCATTTATTAAAACCCCAACTCCTTTCCTAATACAACTTCGGTGTGTTCCATTTTCTTCTGCTGTCGTTGCTTTTAATCCCTTATTGATTATGTCTTCTTCCTCCTCATTCGAGTAAAGCACTTCCTCCCAGAAAGAGAGAAAATAAACCCTGCCTTCTCTGAGCATAAGATAATCCCTTCAATATCAAATCTCTCTCCGAGAACACGACACGTCTGCGAAGTCGGTGTAAACTCAACAATAACTTCGTATTACTGTGTTTTCTCCCCCGAGCGGATCGACGCGTGAGAGGCAGAGCTCGCGTTCAGGCAGTGACACCTGCGCCGGCCAATCGGCGACGCGCTCTGGTGACCGCGCCGGCCAATGGCGGCGTCCCGGTGGGCGTGTCTTGTCCGCTGCGAGGTGCGTTTTTTCGGAGTTTGCTAAATGACTGCAGCAGGAAAACTCGGAACTCACCACCGAGGGCTGGCTGCTCCGTCTGCGACGTACCTGCGCGCGTGACAGTGCGACCCCAGTGCGCGCGTGCGTGCGTGCGTGCGACGGGTTAAGGGGCTATACTGTCACTGCCGCTCTCCCGCCACGGAAGACTGTCCACGTTTGTCCGACACGCAGCTCGCTACGTCTTCATAACACTGCCACTGGCGCCGCACGTTCTTCGCGATACTTCTTTTTCATTTCTTTCTATCTGTTCTCTTTTCCAACGGAAGCGGTGCCCGGATGGGAGCGGATGCGCAGCGCAGCAGCGGCCGCCGGTGCGTCTCCAACTTGAGCACCACCAGACAATGGGAGTAGCTGAGACGTGCTGCCTCAGCGCCAAGTACCACTACTACTACTACTACTACTACTACTACTACTCGCCCCTGGGAGACACTTGCGAGGAGAAGAGCGAGCAGCAGCGGGAAGAGGTAAAGAAGGAGGAGAGGGAGAAGAGGAAAAGGAGGCACACTTCCCTCCCTGAGCGGCGGCGGCGGCGGCAGCAGCAGCAGCAGCAGCAGCGCCGGGACTCCCGCCACAGCGGCCGTTACGCGCGGATCCAGAGCCACGCTCCGGCTGCGCGTGGGACGCGCGTGAGAGACACACCTGCAGATCTGAGAAAAAGCTCCCCTCTGTGTGGAATATAACGCGTGCACAGTTTGGCCAGACCTTTGGAGACGCCAGCAGCAGCCCGTGATTCTTTTTTTTTCTTCTTTTTTGGCCTCTCTCCACCTGCTGAAGGAATATGTCTTATTTCCTCTGTAACCGCTGTGGATCGCACAGACTGGACTTAAGAGTAATTGGTTGTAATTGCGTGTCAATTGGCAGCATCCTGTGAGCGGCTAGCCTCATCCAATCCCCCCCTCCCCTCAAATCCCCCTCCTTCCATCCGAAAAACCTGGACGACCCCCCCTTCCCGCCGGTGCCTCTGTCCGTGGTCCTGAACACAATCTCTCGGGTTGGATTTCGAAGATTTTTTTTTCCCCCGCCGGCTTCACGTTGGCGGCGGCTGGAGGCGCGGAGAAGCGGACACGAGCATGATTTCATGGCCGGTGAGGTCATGAGCATCCCGCGGCTCACCACCGGCGACTCTGGGATTTGAAACACACACACACACACACACACACACACACACACACACACACACACAAACATTTTCCGGCTCACCTTGGAGGTCATAAACCACAACCCCCCCTCCCCTCTCCTCCTCTTCCTTCTCCTTTTCCAACACTAAAGGATTTTTTGGGGGGGGGTTTTGGAGAGGAATTCATCCTCTCGAGTGTGACCCACCGCCTCCCTCCTTTTCAGCAACACCTGCACCCTCCTTAACCCCCACACGTCCCCTCCAAACAAAATGAGACTGGCAAAAATGTGCCGACTGAACGCGCTGTGGATCTATTTGTGGGAAACGGTTGTGTTTTTCAGGTAAGCAGAGGCATGAAATGGACTTCCCGTGATTATGATGTGTGTGTGTGTGTGTGTGTGTAACATGCTGTGGATTTCACATTAACATTGGAATTTGCATTTGTATTGCTCTGCGACGTGCATGGAAAGGTTCCTTTAGAAGGCTCCGCGGGGGGAATCCGCCAGGGTTCTTGTGAACGTTGTCTGCGAGGTTGCGTGCGTTGATGCTCAGGTGCTCGGGGGTGAAGTCGCAGTGAATCCATACAGGGTTTTATGGAGGGTGGGAAAAGGGGAGCCAGGAAGGTTCGGAGGGGGGCCGGGGGGGGGCAAACAGCGACCACTAGCGTTGGCGATGTGCTCCTCCAGAGTGTCAACAGGCACGTGAGGAGACAGGAAGACGTGTGGAATTTACACAATGCTCTTATTTATGAGGCCGAAGCAGTGAGTAATGTCCACGCACACACACACACACACACACACACACACACACACACACACACACACACCGCGAGGAGGCCGAATGTGTTGAAGGAGACTTTTTCACCAACAAAACAGTAAAGATGTGAATCATGTTCTTCTAAATTTACTGCGCCCACCTCTCCCTCCCCCCCATCCCTGACCTGTCTCAATGGTCCCATAAGACAATAAGTTGTTGTCAAGGGTTTGGGTTGTAATTTCTTTCTTCATTACAAGCAATCCATTAATCGATAAAGCTCAGCTTCTGCTGCTGCACCGGTTGTACTTCAAGCTAAACCCTGTTAACAAAAAGGCAAACGTGCTTTTTCTTTTAACTTTCACAATTGCTGCCTCATTGTGAGTGGAGCTCTTTGGCCAGCAGCCATATTTCTCCATGCTTCCTCCATGCTGGAAGCAACATTTACTCATCCCTGCATGCCTCCTGAGATGCCTTTTCAAAATGCGCCTTCAGTGGTCAAGCTCACCCTGATGGGGAACCTTCTCCCTTTTAACAAATAAAGACACTAGAGAAGGGTGATCAAAGACAAAGGATGAGGGCTGTGTAGTGAATGGTTCAGTAGAGGGGAAGTTGGATTCCAGAGGTATTTGGCCGTGGGACGCCTGATCAATCATCAACAAGGTGAATGCATTTAATACAGATCTCCTGGGATCACCAGTAACAGCATATTTGGGCTTTGTTGAGCTCACGCCGCGCTTCCGAACTCCTACCTCTGTGCGACGATTGGTACCGAGTGGTGAACAAAGTTCCTTAATTTGAGTAAAACTTTGAAGAGGCGCAAGAATTGCCATTTTAATGGGTTTTATTATACCGTTTTATGATTTGAACGAAAGCCCTTCAAAGCTTGAACAAATTACAAAACAGACAGGATAACAGATTTTGACGCATGATGGGAAACATGTGCACTGTTGATGAGAAGTGGGCACCCTCATAGTGACGTCACTAATTAGGCCTCAGGCTATTTTACAGCCGCCGTCTTGGATCATGCCAGTCGCCGTGTTGCCGGGTTTTTGCAACCAATGAAAAAAGTTACCATATTAGGTCTGTGGACGAAGAGGCCTGTCAATCATTGTGTAACCCAGAGTCTCCATAATTCAGTAATTGAACATCGTGCTGTGTTGAAGACGACTTGAAACTAGAGACGGAGGGAATAAATCAAGAGAAGAGTACAGTCATTTTCTCATAGGCTTCTATGGCTGTTACCTTCCTTTTCTTACATCTCTTCATTTGCAAACGTAAGACCAAATCATGTTTTTATGACACGTGTTTAAATTAAAGCAGTAAAAGAATACCTATGCCTCCCAATTTACACAGAATACCCTACCTGCTACTGCGCCTCCCTCGGGTTGGAGGAGGGGGCGGGGGGGGGGGGATTTCTTTGCATTCAGCACACACTGATTAGTTAATGAACCAGAGGTTGGGGTATTTTGCCGTCTCAGCTCCTCGGGCCGGGACCCTCCTTTTAATTGATATCTCTTTCCACCCCCAGCCTGATTCCACATTCAGCCTTATTACGAATCATTGATTAGCCTGTCAATGGCCTAGGCAGGACCTGATGAATACACATTTAAAACTCGCACATACACTCCCCCCCCTCCCCTCTCCCCCGACTCCCGCTCTCTCTCACCGCTGCCATTATTCATCAAGGAGGCCGAAGGGGAGATCATTTAGATTTAGAGATTGGACCTGCAGGATATTGTTTATCTCCACAAACCTTTAATCACGTATTCCGGATTAAAATCTGAATCCCCCTTTTGCCAGCCCGTCTCCACTTCTATTCACGGGAGGTGGGGCCTTTCGAACAAAATGAAGAAATGTATTATAAATCACCGTCACCAGATTGAAGAACGCCAGCGAAACTAAACCCTTCCCCCCTTTACTTTACTGGTCTGTTGGATTTATTCTCTTCACCTAAGGGAAACATAATAAAACAACAGCACCCGTTTGAACACACCGTCTCAATGGACTGAATGCGGATGTTGATGTTAAACATTTGATGAGAGGCTGTACGCATGTCGATGGGTTTACCAGCGTCCTCCTGGGTGAAAGTCCTGTGTAGTGTAACATTTATTTCGCTCACAGACTCTCCGCAACGACAAAGATTTGGATGGTTGGCCTTTGTCTTAAAATAACAAAATCCCGCTCCGGATAAGAACCGTATTGGACGAAATCTTCTGTCACACTGCTGCTCGTTCAAAGAGATCAACGCCTTCTGCTCTTCTTCCAAACCGAACGCTTAAAAGTTGAATCACAGGAGGGGTTGCAATGTAAAGCAACAGTAACAGCATCGCATGTTTAGGTATGTTTCGGCTTTAAATCACAGAGATCTTTACTCATACAGAGAGGTTGACCGCTGGTCCACTGGCTGAGCGTCACATCCAGCTAGCGGCTCATGCTCTGCCTGAGATGCGCACACACATTACAGGGCGGTACTCTACATCTTCATCAAGCAACGGCTGAGTGAACTTCGAGCTCATTTGGGACAGCAGATGGATCGCGAGCTAACCGGGGGCAAGCGGCTAACGTGGCTAACGAGCTGACCGAACACGTCCGCCACGAAACGTTCGGCGCCCGCTGACGGGCTGCGAACGCCAAGCCGCCATCCGTCCTCGCGACACGTGATCAAGCGTTCCCAGGTCGCCTCTTAACCTTTAGCGTCAGGGGATCAGTTGGTGAGAATGATTGACAGGTCGCTGTCCCATCAGCCAGCACAACCCTTTCTCTGAGTGATAGCACAGGGAGCGGTGAAGGCTCCAGAGGTAGAACTGGATGTTTTTCAGATGTTTAGGTTCAAATCCTCTCGAGGGAAATTTGTGTTCAACCGATTTCGATACGTTCCCGCAGCGATAGTGTCTCGGCCTCTGCGGCGGAGAAGTGCTTCGTCTCGCTTTTTAATCAGGCGCCGGACGGTGATTTTACGTCCGAGGCTCCCGTGTGTTCACGCGGCTCCAGTTTTGTCGCAGTGCAACCGCAACAAATAAAAAGAATCCTCTCAGGGGCGTCCGGGGGGAAAAAGGAGCGCTCCTCTTCCTCCTCGGATGTGGCGCTCTGCCCCCCTTCCACGTCCGCCTCGCCGCGATAACGCAGATTGATCGCCCCTCTCGTTTTCTGGGTGCTCAGGCTGATCGTCGCTGTGAACACGAGCACGCGACCGCCCCTCGGTATGAAAACTATTCATCTCCACCCAGACAATAAAGGCTGACCTTTTCCTCTATGGATTTCTATATTCGATAAAACTCCTTTATTCTCTCGAGTGGAAACAGCGAGCAGTCCATAGGAGCACAAAATCCAAACATACGGGGGGATGATTTGGTTGGTGCGGCGCCGCCAAGTAGCTGTCGGAGGGGAAAACGTACGATCTATAAAGACGATGTAATCTGTAGTTTCTATTAGCAGGGGCAATACTTCCCCCGCGTGCTGCTGGAAGGTAACCTTGAGATGACCATGAAGCCATGAAAACGCAGCTGCATGTGGGGGTTCTCTGCACACCAGTACACCAGACCCGCACACACACACACACACACACACACACACACACACACACACACCTTTATCACATCGCAGGGTAAATTAAATCCGACTTCACCAGCTCGGGAAATAAATGAATGTAGAAATGGCGATTTAAAGAAGGTAATTCGCCATTTCTGAAAAATTATTTCAAGGATGTCAGACTCGATATTGATATTAAATAAAAGTCCTTATCCTGAACGGGCAGCACTGAAAGTGACAGAGTGACTAACAAAAGACTGAAGGTCCCTGAGGTGTGTTCATTAAACAAAAGGTCAGGCTCAACGTAGACGGTCCCGAAAAACAGAGCCGTGACAGGCGTCTCGACCTTCAGCCACATCTGTAACATTTCCAGATGTGGGGTTCAATATACTGGATAAGTGATGGCCGTCACAACGTGTCTGGGTCTGTTGTTTTGTGAAGATGAAGTGAACAAACACGTTTTCACAGGTTGACATAAAGCACTTTGGATGCTTTTAAATCATATATTTTGTGAGTCAGATAGGATAAGTCAGTTTATCTACCCAAAACTATTTGAGCGTAGCCAGCTGACCCTGAAATACCAGGATGCAATGGAGCCCGAGACATGCAACGTGTTGAGTCACACGCCTGCTTTTTCTTGAAATTTCACGCATTTCACGATGCTGTGAAGACAATAACCTTTGTCATCAGATGACACATGTTAGAATGAATTGAGCATCGCAGATCGAAGGTAACAGCCCGATAAACGGAGCCTTTGAATAAATCTTCCGATCTCAGAGAGGAGAGAAAACGCGGCAGGAAATGAAAGCCGGCGGTCAGAATTTGTAGTTCGGGGACAAAATGGAGCCGGGCGGGTTTTACGGCGTCGCTCAAGGAACCGCGCAGAAAGGTGTAGAGCTCCGCCCGCTGCGCCTCTCTGGGATCACCCGCTGTCAGTTAGCATACACTCCTGGTCCGGCCAAAATAAAGCCACTGTGTTATTTATGAACCGGCCCTTAGGGCGGTTTCATTTGTTCTGTAGGTGCCCGTACCGTATTTATCACCCACATCTTCCATCAGAACAAATCCTATCACACACACACACACACGCACACATTTTTTCCCATTTTCTTCCCCAAATGAGAAACCATCGACTGCTACGATGGAGTTGGCTACCGTCCCTACAATAATTAACTTCTCGGCAGGTTCGTTTCCAAAACTTGATGTATGATAATACATTATTGATTAGCAGACGGGGACAGATGTGCACCATAAATAACAAGAGTATATTATCAATGCCCCCTCAAAAATGTAACTAATTTGGACAGACTTCCTGGAAAGGTTTGGCTGTACAGTACATTATTGTAATTAAAGTGGAGTTTGACAGCAACAGCAGGAGACAGATGTGTAGAAACAGTTGTGTTGTTGCTTCTAGGCTGATGAGACGAGGACAAAGAGAGAGTGTTCAAGTTTTCTGTTTTGGATTTGTGTTTATTAACAGACAAGCAGCTTAATGATCATCGTCATGGTAATCCAGTCAAATGTAATACGGCTAGTACAATTACAGTCCATTGAATCTGTGCATGAAAATTATTTCAGCTTAGAAATTTTCCTTTAATCCTACAATTTAGAATTATGCAATTACTCACAGTATGAAAAGGAATACTATGTTTTTTTTTAGAAATGATTAGATCAAGACATAAAACCTGTAGAAGTAGTTCACAGGTTACCTGAAATAGCATATTTATCATTAGCAAATATCTTAACACTCTTACAAATGAGTGTTTACGTGTTGCTTAAATATATATTATGCAGTGTGTTCCTTACTTTCATACGGAGATTAAATATGAACCCTGCTGAGGAATCTCGTGGGAGCGAGCTGCAGCCCTCTGGGACCGAAACTCTGCACATTTGTTATATTAAATATAGACTTCAAATTGCACTGCTGGCTGCCATCAAAGCTTTTTCATTTCGGAAGCTTTAATATCACATGAAACTTGTGAGAGATGGTGGACTCCCGAGTACCCAGAGGGCCTCGCAGCTTTGAGCAAGCAGGTCCGTAAACAAACTTCACACCAGGAAACAGCATGTGCTACTTAGAGTATGTATGTATGTATGTATGTATGTATGTATGTATGTATGTAGGTCATTTGATTTACATAACAGAACTATTTTAACTGGGGCTGTCAACATAAACACGCTGATCTATGCGATTAATGGGGCCGAGATTAGCGTGTAAAAATATAACGTTTCAAACAGAAGGGGGGTGAGAGGCAAAACGAACCGCTTCAAGCACCGCTACGCTAAGCTAGCTGCTACGCTAAGCTAGCTGGAAGAGTTGCTGGTTCAACATGTGGAATTCTGCCCCCAAGATGATCAAATGTGAGTTCAAACGTGAGTTTTATGGGCTCAATCTTGAGTTTAATTCAGTAAATTATGGTCCATTTAGATTTAAACAACACAACGGAGAGTTGACCACTATTATGCTCCTGAATGCATCGTGTGTGTGTGTGTGTGTGTGAGACGCGGGGTCAGGCCTACGTTCGTAGCGACGAGCGAGTGTTTGCTGGGCGAGCCCATCTGCTCGTGCCAGGGAAGCGAGCAGCCCTTTTGCTTTTCCTGAGTGTTGCTAAATGCCAAGAAGAGATCAATTAGGGATCCGGGTCTTCAGAGGCTTTAGGACCATAATGAGGAACACTTAAGGCTAATGATTGGAGCCTCGCATTAGCACACACACACCCCGCTCTGTCTTTCCCCCGCTGTGGGCATATTAGACATTGGCTCAGGACGACTCAGCGTTTTTTTCTTCTTCTTCGCCTCCTCAGCGTTGGCCCACGTGCCTCCGAAGTACCTGTGGCCAGCATTGATCTCAAATAATTAAAGCAAATTCGAACTTTGATCAGCGAAGCAGGAGAACAGGACGCTGGGGGAAGATTAACAACGAAAGCAGACGGAAAGGCCTCGGGCGGCTTTTGATCGAGTTGTCCACTTCAGTCCATTTGGGGAATAATGCCAAATTAGTGTGACGATAACGTATTAATAACACAACATGGATAGATACATTTACTACGCTGTTACCCCCTGCTGACATGCTATTCTAAACGAATGCTTTTCCCCTTTAACAGAACTTCCGATAGCAAAGAAACATCTCTTTCCTCTTCTTTTCCGTGTTTTAATCATCCATTGCAAATTGAAGTCTTATTTGCCTGCGTTCTATTTCCAGATGTTGACAACGGCATATTTTCTAAAAGCATCTTTTTTTTCTTTTCGTGACTGCCGGCGTCTTCATCCGACCTGTGAGCTCTTGGCAGTCGAATCCCACCACAAAAAAAAAGCGGCGTCTCCATCGTCTCTCTGCTGCTGCGCTTTGCTGGAGCTGTGATTTACTCATCGTTAGCGTCATTAGCCACACCTGTGCTCCGTCGCACCTGTGGGCGCCACACACTCGGATAGTATCGGGGGGAAAGACGTGTCTCTGTAGGTGAGAATCGACACAAACTGCAGTGCGTCTGCTACTCTGCAAACATCAGAACGGCAGATATTGACACCGGTCGGCCCGTCAAAGTGGGAGGTGGGTTGTTATGTTAACAGTTTGATCAGTAAACCCACCGTTTCTGCAAATGGCTCAAACACCGGCCGATGTATTTCATGGAGCAACACAGGAAAAGTAGGTGAAAATTAAGTCAAACTGAGGGATTGCAACCCGTACCGTTTATGACCTGCAGTCACGTGACGTGTGGTTGTCAGAGAGAGATTTGATTTTTGCTGACCAGAGACCGGTGTCGAGAAGCATTGTGTGTTTTTTGATCCCCCTAGTTGCCGTCGTGATAAAGAGGATTAAGCTCAGATTGGTCACGTCGGGGCAGGAATTATTGTCGCTGATCTCCGATCCACCCTAATTATCTCAACCCCTCCCATCGCTATGTGACCGCCGGTGGTTCGGAAGCGGTGACCCCACACCAGGTCGTCCACTCCACGAGGCTCCGTTGACCTTCAGCCTTCAAGTGGAGCCAGCCGGCCAGATTGGGCCCGTAAACCTGTAATTTGTCATCTTAGCAGTCTTCACATCTGTTACCTGGTCTCCTCTACCAATAACCAGAAGATACTTGACATGAGGTGTCTGAATATTGAACCAACTGGGCTCATTCAGTGTATTTTCTATTGACTTCCTCTTAAATTACTCCCAATATGTTTAATGTGCACAGTAGATCGGAACACGGCTGTAAAAGACATTTAGCTTCTTCTTTTCAGTCTCGTATCAGGTCAGGTCACACGTGAGGGCAAAAGCCTCGGCCGATATCGGGCTCTGGTTTTAGCGTCGGCCTGCAGACATGTGACTTGCACGAAGAGGGAAGTAACTTGGAGGTCTCGGAGGAAGTTACCGACGCTTCGGCAAATGCCACGTCCTGATATCGGAGCAAATACTTGAGGGCGCGCAGCCCGCGAGTGAGAATAAGTGCATCTCCGCGTGTCACGATGATGTCCGCGAGAGAAAGATGGAGGCTCGTTGCTCGGCTCGGTTGAACCTCGGCCATCGTTAGTCACCATTTTTGTTCTCTTCTCCTTCTCTTTTGACGATGGCGTGCTCTGATTATTTTTCTTCACGGCACCCGTGGCGTCGATGGTGTTTGTAAAACGTGAACCGTAAAAAAACACGCTAAATGC
Source organism: Apeltes quadracus (assembly GCA_021346845.1). Taxonomy (NCBI): domain Eukaryota; kingdom Metazoa; phylum Chordata; class Actinopteri; order Perciformes; family Gasterosteidae; genus Apeltes; species Apeltes quadracus. The sequence goes on from CM037920.1 coordinate 3,632,482, forward strand.
TTTTAGGGCCGCAGACAAGTGCCGCCGTGTCTCCCAAGCTTGACGCCTCCAACGCCTCCGACTTCGACTAAAAAAACGCAGAGGTGTGACAAATGACGCGCTGACATTTGAAGGTCGCCTTTCGCAAGTGTGAGTTCGGCAACTAAAGGTCAACGCTCCCGACTTTGAAGGGCTCCGTATGTTACACAAAAAACCTTGATGCAATGCTGGGCCCTGATTGGCCTGAAGCGTGCCTCCATCAGCGCGTCGGATTCATCCTTTTTTTCCAGAGGACTCGGACTGAATCACGAGTCAGCCGGATGAGTCAGAAACGCCCCGTGAACTTCAGCAGTGTTTTTCCACATCGATCCCTCAAAACGCGTCTGTCCCCTCCGTGACCTGCTGGCGCCGTTCAACATGGAAGCTGAGCTTCACCTCACACAGGAACCCGCAGTCAGTGTTTGGGTTTGGATGGGTGAAGCTAAACGTTGCAGTAATAAATAGACCAGCCAGTGCCGGCCCGAGCCTCTTGGGGGCCCTAAGCAGAATTTTATTTGGGGGCCCCCCTCCCACCACGCACAGTCACCTGTGCTAGAAGATAATTGGCACAAATGTCACGCTGTACTGTTACAGCGAAAAATTATAAACGAATACAGTGAGGTTATAATACATAACTAGGGCTGCTTGCAGCATAAGCGAACTAAGCGGCTGCTTGGGGCCCCCTGGCCGCCAGGGGGCCCCAAGCAGCCGCTTAGTTTGCTTATGCCTTGGGCCGGCCCTGAGAGCAGCTTTTCACATGAGCTTTTCACTCATATAATATATATATATAGTATACATACATATATACATCGGTTGTTTTACCAATCTTTTGCCCTTTTATACTATGAGATTTACCATTTCTTGGACTAAATGTATTTATTGATTTCGTACAACAATCTTTGTGTAGCACCGCCGCTAAGTGAGCACAGTTAGCTTTACTAAATATAGAAAAAAAATAAAACAGAAAAAAAAGGTTAATTCCTAAAAAATATTTCAGAAAATGTTTGATGACTAAGAACACAGTAAACTTTTGTGACACATTTGCAACTTCCAAAAAAATAGCAGCAGAAATCCAGGGCGAGAATATGCATATTCATAAAGAAATAACATTTCATTTAGCACACGACAAGCTGACAAAGGTCACATGGTTACCAAAACCACCGTGACGACGCGATCAGATTTATGCTCCCGTCGACGATCGGTGTTTCGCCGGGATCTCACACATCATCACTCACGACGGTAATAATTAAACGATGTTGCTTATGATTTACAATCACAACAACAGCATCATCAGCAGCGCCGTCATCGCTGCGCAGACGAGCGAGGGCCTCATCCGTCAGCTCCGTCAGACACCACTTACTCCCTCCCGGCTGAAACGTGCACAGACATTGTTGCTATTCTGAGGAAGGACCTTCATGTGCACGTTAAAAAACGTTTGGGTTCCTATTTCTTTTTCAATAGAAAATAATCTGCAAACGGTACATGCAGTTGCAAATTTATGGACGTTTTTTTTTAATATACAATTCTGTGAACGTCCATTCATTGGATGGGAAACCTCCAGCTGGAGGCCTCGTAATGGCCGTCGGGTCAGGAGGACGACCGTCCGTTTGGATCTCTGTTAGTTATTGTGGGTTTTGCGCAGGCGGAGGCCGTGACGGAGTATCGCTGTCGCTATCATTCGCAAAGTTTCCCTCAACATTTATTCAACATCACGTCGCCTTCCTTTCTTCAGCGGCGTCATCAATTACCTCCGTTAGGATCGTTATAATGTCGTTACCAGCGTGATGATTTATTCTCGTTTGTAACATCATCATTACAACGCCGCAGACAGCCGCCTCCTGTTTGTGTGTGTGTGTGTGTGTGTGAGGAGGAGGTCACGTGACTCAGCAGGCAGCTTGGCCAGTGACCTGACAGGCAGGGTGACCCGAGCGGCTGGTAACACAGCAGCCAAAATGCATCTATTACTCTCCTCCTTCCTCCGCTTACCCCTCTCACACACACACACACACACACACACACACACACACACACACACAATCCTCCTGTGTGCCCCTGCATGATTTGTTTTCCAATGTTTCTCACTGATGAGGACCAGCTCTCCGAAGGTCGCGTGTGTGGAATGTTCTTCTGAGTGTGATTGTATACGGTTGTGGGTACCTGATTAAAGTGTGCGTGTGCGTTTACACAAAAACATGGTGAGGCGGCTGCTAACAAGGCGTCCGTGGGCCTGTGATTCCCGATAAGCACTTTCCCTGATAAAGCGACGCTGAGTGTTTATGAATCGCTAATGGCGCCATTCATCACGCCGCGCGTCACGATTCGACATATTGAAAGTCACGGTCGGCCGGTTTTTACATTTAGGCGGCGGATTCCAGCGCGATCGACTGAATCATCGGTCATTTTCATTTATGAGAGATTAATGCGGCGATGCACCTCACCCCCCCCCCCCCCTCTCTCCCCTTCCCCCTCCTAACTTCCCCCCCCCGTCCTTGCACCTTAGCAGTGGCTAATTGTCACTTTTTACCACTTCCAACTCTCCGTGTTGCTATGGAAACTTGTCTTCGCCACAGGGTCGATGAAGGTCAGATGTTTCGCTCCATGGACTTCAAGTGTAAATCCCCCCCCCTCGAAAAAAAGAAAGTCGAATCCGGCTGCGGTTGCCCCGCTCTGTGGCCTCAACTCAACTTTGAGGGGCCGAATCGAGTGTGTTTTCAATGATTGATAGGCAGAGTTATGGGGATGGGGGGGAGGGGGAGGTGCCCGATGGCAGAGGGACTCGACTGCTCATGTCTGAGTGCTGCAAAGTGAAAATGTTCCATCTGCGGGATGAATAATTCCTCACAAACACGGGCCGTGACTTCCTCTCCGCTCAGAGAAAGTTTGTCTCCGGCGGAACCGAAGTAAAACATTCATATCAGAAAGAAACTCTGGCTTCAAATCCATTTTTCATACATATTGATGCATTTTTATGAGCGGTGTTCGCGTAGGGTTTTGATCAGATGACAGCAAGGTCATTTAAATAAGTGATGTTGTTTGTTTCATTCATTTAAAAATAATATTTTACTGTCACATAGATACATTTATTGACTTCTACATTTCTCCTCAGGTTTTTAATCTCGTCTGGCTGCATACTCCAATACCTGAAGCTGATATATTTAGATTAAATGAAATATTCATTTTTGCGGGGGGGCTGCACTAGCTCATAAAACTGTATAAATGATTCACAAGGCATCTAGAATATTTCATATTTCACAAAATGCAGCCTGACTAATACACTGGAAACGTGATGCAGAACGCAGAATACATCAATGCAAGTGAAACAAAAGGGAAATCCTGCAACCAACAAGATGTTTTTCTTTTTCCTCCTACAATGAGTGATTGTATCACGTCTCCGATGTGCAACATGCGCAGAACTATGCAAGAACTTTTTTTTTAACGTTGATAATGACAGGACGCAACTGACTGTGAATCGTTTAAGAACAAAATGTAATTTGATTAACGATAAAAAAAACTGAAAAAACTTTGGGATTGATGTGGTCCTTAAGGCGCTGCACCACTCGGTTAAAGTTGGAAAGAAAAAATCTACGTGTTGAAATAATAACACGACACTGCGATGCAACGATTGTAACAACGTAACAACGAAGCACACGCCGTGTGCCTGGGGGAAAGTCCTGTGTTTGTTGTGACCCGTCCGCCACACAGACGGACTCATTTCACCGCACTGATCACTGGGAATCCTCCAAAAGACGCTCAGACCGAAAGCAACGAAACGGGGCGGCACGGCAGCAGCTTATTTATAGCCCGGATCACGCCGCTGTCCTCTCTCTCTCTCTGTGTCTCTCTCTCTCTGTCTCTCTGTGTCTCTGTCTCTCTGTTGATGGCGCGCTTCCGAATCCGCAGGTGTCGCGTCTCTGCAACGCGAACGACCGAGAGTCACGCCGAGTGAATGAGGCAATGACTGACTGAATGAATGAATGAATGAATGAGCGAGCGGGTTGAAAACATGAGTAGAATCTGTGTTTTTTATTTGCATACCAGACTACGGGTAAAATGAGCTTTTGTTATGAGGTTGGAGGAGTCGGTTGGTCCCTGAAGGTCCTCGCATATAAAACTCAAACATTGATTATTGTGGTAACCGGGGAGCTAATTAGTGAGCTTTCTTCCTTCTTCCATCCATTGTTCTATTCCCTCAAAGTGGCTCGCCGGGGATAATTTAAGCAAACGGGTTGTTGGGATTGTTTTTAGCTCCATCCATCATCTGCGTGTGTTATTGACCGTTGAAGCCGGAGTCATTGTGCGTCCGTGGGCCGAAGGCCGGACTGGGGATCCGTCACACGGTCCGTGCGGAGAGCACACGGGCCTCCTGATGGAAGGAAGGTAAAGAAGTGAACTGTGGCTGATTGTAAAATCAATGTGGCACTCAGCGCAGACGGAGCTGGTTAAATGGATTAGAGCGCCGGTTGAAATAGGTACTCTAAGAAAGCACGCGTGTGTGTAATAAGCACTAATGCACTAGACTCCTGTCAGCACGCACTGTCAAAGTTCACTTTAATTATTCACGTTTTAATTCAATTAAATAGAACTAAGCGATGGCGCTTTTTGTGACGTCAATCATGAGACACCAGAGGGAAAAAATACAGCTCGGTTTCCGTTTCCTGTGCTCATTATTGTGTTCATTAAGATGTATTGGTTCATCTCATATGTAGTGTGGATGTCATTGAATGTCTGTGCCATTGATAGTGGCTTTATTCTTAAGATTTTATCACTAAAACTATTTGTTTTCAGTTCACACATCGATTACGTTTTGTAAAACGTGGCCACCGACCTGCTTTACCTGATTTAGTCTCCCATCGATCCACCCATTTTTATTCTTAATCGAGGGGCTATTTAACGGGCCTTCTGAAGCATTATAATTTCCTCTTACTGGCTTTATTTCCGGGGGGATGTGGATCAAAGGCTTTTATTGTGAAAGGTAAGCGCAAGGAGGAGCGGATCGGGTGTGAGCTGCGTCCGGGTTGTGTGCAACTCAACAAAACTGCTGAGGAGAACGTTAATGCGCCACGACGGAGGTCCAGTTCTCTTCCCCTCACAAGTGTCTCACCTTTTTCTGTCTTCCAGCCTGGCGGCGTCGAAAGAAGCCGCGGCGAGGAAAGCCGCCACCCCGATGCCGCCGTCCGAGTTCCTGGACAAACTCATGGGCAAAGTCTCGGGTTACGACGCCAGAATTCGACCGAATTTCAAAGGTAGGAGTTGCCGCCGAGACTCAGTCGGACAAAGGCGGGGGAATGTGGCCAAACAAAACCCCGACAAAGGGGCCCCGACGAGCGGCTGTTTCCGCATTTCATGACCTTCTCTAAACGCCTCTTTTAAGGGGTTTAGTCAAGGTTGTCGCCGAGACAGGTTTGTATTGCAAGAAAAATAAATGAACATACAGAGACTGTATTAAAATTCTGTTGCTTTGTGTCTAATCATTGTTGGTCTCAATCTGTCGATCTCTTTCATTCGCCCTTTGCAGTGCTCCACAAAGGTAATTCTCCCCATCGCGCCACTTGTTCAATATAGATTAGGCCTTCAGGTGTTTGACCCCCCCTTCCCACCCCTATTTCTTACAACCCCCCCCCCTCCTCTCTGTCCCTCTGGTCACACTCTAAGTACACGCGGATCTGTGGCGGCTCGCTGGCTGCATTCCTTGCTGTCCACAGTATCCACAGTGCTTGTTTTTTGGGTGGTCAAGGAAATGATGATGCATAATATGTGGTGACCTGTCCCTGAATAGAAGCCCCCCCCCCCCCCCAGCTTCTCCGTTCCCCACCCATGAAGACACATGTCAGAGGTTTCTGCATTAAAACGTGCTCACAATGGGAACGAGGTCCGGACAGGAATATGTTTGTATGACGCAGCCCTCCATATTCATTAGGTTGGGAAAAAAATAAAAAATCTTGAAGTGATTGGAAGAGACAGAAATTTATGTGACAACAACTGGAATTATTGGCCTGATTTTCTCTGTGTTTTTCCAACATGATCTGATCTAAGGCAATAAAATGTGACACTTGAGCCTTGTTGCATGTGAAATACCGACGTGTCTTAGTTCTGCAGAGTGGATGTGAGTAATTTCTGTATGTTTAGTTGGGCAGGTCATCCGTGTGTTCTGAGTGTACGCAACATTAGCACCCTTGTGATATTCCACCGTCCCTTTTTTTCGTAGCTCGTATGTAGCTGCGTTTCAATACGTAAAGCTTACTTATGGTTTCTATCAGTAGGAAGAAGAACTTCTCCTTTTGATCTTCTGTCGTTGCCAAAAAACAAAGGCAATGAAAGAGTTTCACGTTTAAACAGCCTGAGCTTTGGTTTAGTCTGCAGGATCCCGGACGCTCTCCTGCGCTTTTGTCCATCAGTCCCAACAAAGAAGGGGTTAAAGGTCACAGAGGATCTTTTAACAGGTGGAGTAAAAGGGCGTCCTCACGATGTGTACACTGAAAGCACCGAGGAGCAGACTGCGAGAATGTGCGGCAGTGAACCACGGCTTATTTTTATGAATGCTGCCATGGAGCTTTTCCTTCTTTTATTCCTTCAATTTTTTTTTTTTTTTTTTTTGCCTAGCCCATAATGGCGTAATCTTTGTGAGTGGGATATCGCATCTCATGCACGATAGAATTGAGGGAGAGGGCGGGGGGGGTGTGTGGCTAAGTCTGTATTATTAAACCTGCCGCGGCTGCAGAGGAAGCCGCTCGTCCTTCCCGTCGCGCCGCGGAACCTCGTGCTGAGTCCACTGCGGACTTTCTGCAGCCTAAGAGTTTATTTCCCCGCCTGGTGCCGCACTGACCTTTCACAAATCAGGATTCAAACGAGCCGGCGTGACAGTTATTTGAATTTTATGGCCTTTATGATTTTTTTTTTTTCTTTCTCATTCTTCTAATGTGATGCAATAAAGAGTCAAATGCAGATGAAAGTACGTTTTGGCGGCGTGTTGGATGGTCATAAACACCCGCTGGCGTCAGCAAGCTTTCACAATCCCCCCCCCTCGCTCCTCTCACCCAGTATCACAACCGGAAAACAAGTCAAATGAATGGTAACTCCCCTTTTAGAGGGTAGACGTCTGTGATGAAGATGTCCTGAGGAGGAGGAGGAGGAGCACATCTTTTATGTAATCTGCGCAGCTGATCTCCAGACGCTGTCGTGGCTGTCAGGTCGACGGAGTGGCCGACCTGCTCATTCATGCAGTGTGTGTGTGTGTGTGTGTGTGTGTGTGTGTGTGTGTGTGTGTGTGTGTGTGTGTGTGTCCCCTACCAGCTATGCCTCTACGTAACCAGCATCACATTTATGAAGTTAACAGCTTGACAGCTTTGCTTAATAAACTCTGGCGGAGGCGAAAGGCACTAAAGGATCACAAACTCACACAGCGTCTTAAATGTTTCTTAGTCAAATATTAATAATTTAATTAATAACTAGATCTTACCATATTTTAAAACAAGTTGAATTCTACACGTTACAACTTTGAATTGAATCTTGACATTTCTTGTTTCCTCATTTGCTAAAATATATTAAGAGCAAAAAATAAATCCATTTGTTGGCTCTAACAGCGGTTTTTTTTGTTTGTTGCAGAATTACAGAACTAAATGGGAACAACAGAAATTTAAACAGGAATATTTAGTTTATATTGCACAGTGGTATAAATTAATATTGCAGATTTAAATTTTTAATATACTGTTATAGTATAAATACATTTTTATGTACTATTTTTAACCTCCTGATTTAATTACTTAAAACGTGTTCTTCTGATGTTTTCCCGTTGGTAGACTTTGGGGGGGTTGGGCCGGGCTCTAAATGGCGATAGCATGATGGTGCAGCTAGTTTTACTCCTCCGCCCACGTAGCCCATCAAATTAGCACCAGCCCCACTAATTTTGGATGGCAGGCAGGCGGGCGGAGGAGGGTGGGAGGGGAGGGCGGGGGGGGGGGGGGTGACTTTGGATGGAAAAGATGAGATGAGATTTGCTGCAAGCCACTAATGTGCCAGCATGAGAGGAAATTACACTGATCGTGACCGGGGGTCGGCTGTAAGGGGGGGGGTTGCTTCCAATTGATTTAGCAGGTTCCTCCGTCGACACAAACGCTCCTGACACATTCGGGACGAGCCATTTATAATCCATGACTTCATCTGTCCCGTCCCCCCCCCCCCCCCCCCCCACACACATCCCCTCCTCCCCTCCCTGGGCCTCCTCAGCATCGGAGGCCTTGTTTACCGGAGCCACTGACTTGTGAAACAAATTGGACTCCTTTGACGGGGCAGCCAGTCGAGGACGAGGGCTTTTCTTAATGGCCGGACACTCAGATTTACGCGTGTGAGCGGGAGGCCGACAGGAGCTTCACAGAGATAACGGCGTGTTGACACAAGTGTGTGTGCGTGCGTGTGTGCGTGCGCCCGCGCTTGATGAATGGCACCGACTACAGCTGCGACTCCCCTCTCCGCCATCACCTTGTCCTCCCTAATCACTCAGGCCGAGATGCAAACGACGACGACGACGGTTTCACGCTCAGCCAGAACAGGCTGCTAGTGAGCCGGCTACCTGATCCCCCCCTCGCCCCCACTACCCCCCTGCAGGATGGGATCGGTGCACAAAAGTGCAGCTCGGCAGGTCCCCCCCCGGCTCTCCCTGGAGGAACTCGAGTTTGCTTCCTTATTTTCCTCCCAACGAGCCGGACGAGTGGGTGAACGCACAACGCGTTGGGCTTCCCTCCTCTCTGTCCTCCTTCTCCACAGCCGCGGCACTTGTTCACACACCAACACTACACCGGTGTCGCGCCCTCGCCCGCTCCCTCTCTCTCCCTGCCGGGGGGCGAGCGCGCCGCGGGGGGACCGTTGTTATTAGCTGTCGGAGCCCGACGTTTATTTGGTATTATCATTGCTTGTTTAATGGCTACTTAATGGGATTAATGTGCATACGGTAATCAGCGTGGGTCGGAGGAATGGCTGCAGGAAGGAAGGAATAAAAAACGGACGGGTCATGCAGAGGGGGGGGGGGAGAAGGAAATGGGAGAGGTGAAGGGAGGAAAGGAGTAAAGGTAGCATTGCAAATGGCGGAACCAAGTGCAATTCAGACTCTCTACTGCTAACACAGTATGTTTCCACTAGCTTAGCGCCGGGGTATTGATGCTAATGTAGTTCCCAGTGGGCTGCAGTTTGGCTCAGTTGTGTACAACACTTGCAGAGTACATGATATACAAACTGTAACATCCGCACCCAGTGCCGGCCCGAGCCTCTTGGGGGCCCTAAGCAGAATTTTATTTGGGGGGCCCCCCTCCCACTACGCACAGTCAACTGTGCTAGAAGATAATTGCCACAAATGTCACGCTATACTGTTATAGCGAAATTTATAAACGAATACAGTGAGGTTATAATACAAAACTAGGGCTGCTTGCAGCATAAGCAAACTAAGCGGCTGCTTGGGGCCCCCTGGACACCAGCCGCTTAGTTTGTTATGCCTTGGGCCGGCCCTGCCCCCACCCCTTTCCTTATCTTTTTTTATTTCTTTTTGAGAGATATACTCTGCTAAGAATGCGATCACGGAGATCTGCTTGGAGTGAAGGGACATCCTCACCCAGAGGACGGCCTTTTTAGTATTCTAGGTAACGGCCCCATCCTTTCCGAGCCAGGAAATCCGGACGGGTGGGGGAGCGGCGGGAGGGTATATTGCACAGAGCGAGGAACTTTAATGTCACCGCAGAGGTGACTCTCTCCTGAGTTATGATAAAAAAAATATTGATCGCGCTTCGGCATCTATAGCGGGAGAGGAATATTGAAGAGTGGCTTTTAAATGCAGCCGACGTACGCAGACCCGCAGACTGTGTGTGTGTGTGTGTGTGTGTGTGTGTGTGTGTGTGTGTGTGTGTGTGTGTGTGCGTGTGTATGTGCGTGTTAATGCCAGAGTCAGGCGCTCCGGTGTTCAGATGTTCGACAGGCCGCCCGGGCACCAGGCTAAGCTCGGGCTTAGCGTCGACGTGGAGAGCGGAGGAAGGGGGGAGGGGAAAAATTGCCTTTCGTGGATTCAGAGAGATTATAGAGTTTAAGTCACCTGTCTACAACAGTTCATGCTCACGACGAACACTTTCCATCTATCTCAGGGGCCGTTTCCCCCTTCTTTTCTTTTCCCCCCCCCGGCTGACAATGACAGATTGCAATATCGCTCCCAGACTTCTGCGCGGCGTAGTCGCCATCCCTCACAATGGCAGATGTCAAGTACAGCAAAGCAGGCCGGGCACGGTTCACTCAGTTCAATGCGGTGCGGGGGCAAAAAAAAAAAAATAGGACATCAATCAATGAATCTGAATTAGAATAGAGTCAGAAACAAAGTCCTCGCATCAGAGCCGAGGATAACAGGCGGACCATGAAGCTGTGCCTTTTGGATGTACTTTTAGATGGAGATCAAAAGGCCGCCTGCTGACATTTCTTACTTCCGCTGAGAATTGATTACGGGGGAAACACATTTGCAGTTAAACACGCGATGCGATAATTATTTGCTCCATGAGCATAAAAACATTTTGAAGGTCCGAATGAGCTGAACACCGGCCGACCTTTTGCTGCGCACAAGGTCATTACAGGAGACCGGATAGGAAGTATCTGAGGGGCTTCGTTGTAAACACAGTGTGAGTGTTTGTCGGACAGTGTTGACGTGTTGTAGGGTCGGTCGAGTAGCTGCCAATCAACGGACGGTTAAACGTGTCCTTCTTTCTAGAATAATGACGACACATCAGGAAGTGTCTGCTCTGACTTTCACTACCTTGACATTCGAAGTTTGGCGTTTTCCCTTCACGCGTCAACTTGTGTGAGGTTGGTGTTTGTTTCCGTCTCTATCACGAGGCCCGTGTGGACGTGGTTGAAGTTCAACATTTCAGGGGGGTGGAAGCGGAATATTTCAAAGTAATGGCGCCCATTTGAAGGGAGAAGATGTCTATAATTTCATTATTTGGCCTTTGAGATGATTCATTCCTACGGCTCAAGGGGGGGTGGGGGCGGTTTCAGCGTTCGGCGATCACTCGGTGGGTGGAGGAATCTATTTCATTCAGTCAGTTGCGTTGTTCTGAAACAAACAACTCACCACCAACTTGTTGCCCCAAAAAAAAAACACAAATAAAGTTCAATTTCTTCAGGGGACGAAATGAGGCAAAGAAATTCCAACTGAAGCCGGTTTGACATGTAGTCTTTGCATTGCCCTCGTCCTCCTCTCCTCCTCTGGCCTCTTGCATCTCCCGTAGTGCATTTTGCTAGTACTGACTTAAGCTCCTCTTGACAGAACTGCATTGCAACCCTCCTCCTCATCTCAGTGCATCGCCGCTCCTCTCCTGCAGTATGGCAGTACGACTGTTCCTCTACGCAGACTCGTGCATCCCTCCTTCCTGCTATTGCCTTCACAGTATGTTGCCCCCCCCCCCCCACCCACCCACCCCCCACTGCCACACACTGCCCCCCCCCCCACCCCCCGCTGAGTGTTGGCAGCAGTGCGACGCCTTAGATAATCCAGCCTTGCTGTCTTGTTGGCTCCTTGATAGAGTAAACGGTTGTTTTCCTTGTCGAGGACAAACAACGTACAGTTGCTAACGTGTTGTTAGAATATGCTGTGTTTAATTCTGATCTTTTTTTTATTAGACCCCAAAGGCTCCAAAAGTGAAGCTACTCACAAGAAAGGTACTTTCCTTTTTCTTTTTTCCCGCCATTTTTTCTTCTTTTCTTCCCTGACCAAGGTTGTGTGCTTGTGAACAACCCGCCCCGTGCGGCGAAGAGGCGTTCTGTGCAGAGAACTTCTTTTTCAGCAAAAGAATGTGATGTCGTAGGTTATGTTTGTTGAAATGGTCCAAATGTGCGGTTTATATTGTGTAGGTTTGACAGGTGTTTGCCAAACGCCACGCATAACTGTTTAATGGCAGAACGTGCTCCGTGTGAAGGCCTTAATTCCTCTATAACGGCAAATCTGAATCCGTTTCAGTAAAACTTTCAGAGTTCTCTGGCGAATAAACCAATACGGACAGATAACTTTTTTTCTTGGTATCCTCACCATGTGTGGTTCTGCTGCTCAGAAGACTCCAATCTTGTACCTGTTGTGTGTGCATGTATGACACCTCACAGCTGAAACACCCACCAATGATCGCACAGTAGTTACCGCTGCAATACTCTGCTCAGCTAACAGCCTAAAGACAAATCAATGTTTTATATTGTTGTAGGATGGTGTAGTGTAGTTTAATACGTGGTACAGCAGAGGATGTGGTACAGTATTACTCTGTAATGCTGTTGAATAACCTCTTTCTGGCCCATTTGGCTCGTTAGCTTAACATGCTAATGCTGGTAGCAAAGCACAGTGGCTCCAGTGACTCGTGACTAATGTGTACGTGGCCCTAATTTACATGCACAGAAAGGAATCCCTCCCTCGTCTCACACACACACACACACACACACACACACACACACACACACACACACACATCCGCCCTGTTCTGCATCCTGCATTTAGTGCTGCAGGACTTTCCAGGCAATTACTGCTGGTGATGGCGTGAAAAGCGGAGGTGACGGTCGGGTCGATCTTTTTAGGCGCTGCAGCCAGACGAGCTCATTTCGGCTCCTTCCTGTAATTACGGCGACATTGAATGCTGAGGAAACTCTGGAGGTCCCAGCGCTCACAAAGGGAACTCGAGGCCGCGCCGGCTTATGAAGATTAAAACAAAAAAAAATTCAACTTCAGCAGAGTCTTCATGCGCAGCTTTGCAGATATGATCCTATTGTGTCTGATTGCTCTGGGTGACTAATGCTATTGAGAGAGACTCGGTCGGTTTGCAGACTAAAGATCCCAATTACCTCCTGAGCTCGTTCCACTGGCCGATGCTGTCTGCTTCACAGGCGGCGGCGTTTTATAGCAGCGGCCCGTCGGCCTCCGGGCCGCCGCCACGCATAACTTACCCGCCGACGCTCGAGGGGGAGGACAAGATGAAAAAAAATAGCTGAGCTAATAAGAAATAATTTCTCATTTTAATGTTCAAACAGCAGGAGGAGGAGAATCGTGAGAAGTTCAGGGATGGGCTTTGAGAGGGAGACGATGTTCTTCTTCATTTCGTGACAATATTTGAAGTGGCGGCTTGAGGCTTCGTGGAGCGACGGCATCAGAACAGAAAAATATTTAATCAGTATTATGTAATTTCATAATAATATGCGTTGGTTTTCTCACTGTAATAACATGCGCAAATATAATGTGCAAATGGCAAACTCTCTGTAGCGGATGTATTGGATACCACCACAGGATCTGGGTCTGTCCCTGGTGGACTGGTCTCTGCTGGAGGATCTGGGTCTGTCCCTGGTGGACTGGTCTCTACTGGAGGATCTGGGTCTGTCCCTGGTGGACTGGTCTCTACTGGAGGATCTGGGTCTGTCCCTGGTGGACTGGTCTCTGCTGGAGGATCTGGGTCTGTCCCTGGTGGACGGGTCTCTACTGGAGGATCTAGGTCTGTCCCTGGTGGACGGGTCTCTGCTGGAGGATCTGGGTCTGTCCCTGGTGCACTGGTCTCTGCTGGAGGATCTGGGTCTGTCCCTGGTGGACGGGTCTCTACTGGAGGATCTAGGTCTGTCCCTGGTGCACTGGTCTCTGCTGGAGGATCTGGGTCTGTCCCTGGTGGACGGGTCTCTACTGGAGGATCTAGGTCTGTCCCTGGTGCACTGGTCTCTGCTGGAGGATCTGGGTCTGTCCCTGGTGGACGGGTCTCTACTGGAGGATCTGGGTCTGTCCCTGGTGGACTGGTCTCTACTGGAGGATCTAGGTCTGTCCCTGGTGTACTGGTCTCTGCTGGAGGATCTGGGTCTGTCCCTGGTGGACGGGTCTCTGCTGGAGGATCTGGGTCTGTCCCTGGTGGACTGGTCTCTGCTGGAGGCCCAACTGGTTTCTGAGCAATATTCTCTGTCTATTGAGCATCGGGACTAAACTTGGACTGGTTCAAATTCAGAGGATGAGGACTGAACTGAGACTGGTTCAAATGGAGCAGGGCCGTCAAACCCATTTCAGGTCCGGGTCAGATTCTGCCCACTTTGACCGAACGCGGGCCAGACCATTAAAATCACAGGGGAGGGCGGCGCTGACGGTAGGAGGAATACTCCGGGAGGAAACACGTCATATGCAGGAAGACCGAGAGTGCAAAGGAAAAATAAATGCAAATGCAGTGAAAGGACAAAGAATCTAGCAAAGAAAAGGCTGACGGAGGAGGAGCGGCAGAGAAAAGGTAATTATGTAGAAAGAGAAACGAAATGGAACAAAGTAATCAATAAAGGACAATAAAGGGGAGTAGAGTGAATCAAGGAAACATAAACGCAAACTAAGGGACAGCATTGTTAAAAAAGAAAGGACAGTAAAAGAGAAACGAAAAAGGAGTAAAGAGCCAATGGAAAGGACACAAGTAAGGACAAAGGAAATGAGATGGATAGAACACGAAAAATAATAACAATGAGGAGGGAAAGGAAAAGACAGAGACGGCAACCGCAGAGAATAAATGGATGAGTCAAAGAAACCTGGAGCAGAGCAAACACTCGCCAGGCAGAGGAAGCCATCAGCGAGGGGGAGACGTGGGAGGAAGGGAAGGAGGAAATCACTCTCTCTCTCTCTCTCTCTCTCTCTACTTCAGCGTGTTCAGCTGAATCCAGTCGGCCGGTCGGCCCCCCGAGCGCTGCCCTCCTCCCTGATGAGGAGGCTCCGCTCGGCTCCTTCTGTTGTGGGATGCCAAGCGCACATTACACACGACTCACCTCCCGCCGCCGCTTTATGCAGATCACTGTCTGTCTGCGAACCCGACCCGCCCACCTCGGTGCCGTGCAGGTTTCTGCTTATCCAAGCGTGCGGCTTCGTGGGGGACGGCTTAGGAGTGTGATTGCACAGTGCTGCTGCGCAGGGGTCGCAGAGTATTGTGGATATTTATTTTTTAGACTGCGAAAAAGAAAAATAAAGAATCTGCTGCTACGTAGATTCATGCGCCTTTTTGTAACCTGATTGCACAGTGGAGTGCAGAACAAGCCCACACTGCAAAACGAACACTGCGGGCCGGAGCACAGAGTGTGCTTCTGGAGAATGTAAAGCAGAATATCCCTCCCTCCCCCCACACACACCCCACGTAATGCCCATCCAACATGGCCGCTCGGCGCTGGAGGAAGGACCCGCTTTGGGCGCGACGGCGGGGCCCAAAGACAAACACATGCTCCTATTGACGCGTCACAACGGGGTCCTCCGTCAGGCCCGGCGGATATGAAGGTTCCCTGATGCGTGTAGTTAGCACACCACATGCCTTGGGTTGAGAGGAGTCCATGTCCAGGACAAGGAGACGCACACGGGAACAAATATTTAAACATCCAAAGAATCCCGGGAGGAGGGAAGCTGTACAGTTTGGTGGATGGAAGAGCTGCTGGAGGAGATTTTGGGATCGTAGTGTTGGAACGGCCTCATTTAAAAGAGATGTTCAGTCACACTCAGAGTAGATATCAATATTAAACTTACTATTAAACAGCTCATCACCCATGTTAAGAGGATTTGCAGGGAGCAGACAAAGTGGGACCGAGGCGAGGAGGGTCAGGGGGGGGGGCAAATCACAGGGCCGATCCAACCTCCTTTCAAAAGGATTCAAAGCACGTAGCTAGGAGTGAATTCTCACACACACACACACACACACACACACAGGGCCGCAGCGACAATGCAAACACTACACACACACAGAGCATCATTACCTCTCAGTAATCCACAGAGACTCTCCGCCTATTGATTCCTGTCGGGCAGCCGTCGCGTCGACGTGTCGGGTGAGCGAAGGGGCCTGTGCGCGATTTCAAGCCGCCTGAATGTGTCGACGCGACCGGACGTCATGTTTCTTTAACGGGAAGAAAAGACACAGTTTCTCTTTTCAAATGTCGTTAGAGGAGCACAATGGCACCTGTGTGATGTGAATGTCGCCGACGGTGGAAACCTTTTTGTGTCTCACTTACAAAGTCAAATGAAGGCTTTTTAGTTGAGTTTTTGTTTGTTTTGTATTCATTTACATAAATAAATACATGTATATTTACAACATATATTAAATTAAATGTAATGTAACAGAATTGAGACAGCAGGTTAAATGAGGCGGACTTTTCCCGTGTGTGTGTGTGTGTGTGTGTGTGTGGATAACATGTATAAACAGAGGGTAAGTGGGAGAGGGGAAACGCACACATGCATCCACATGTTGACAGGCAAACACACACACACACACACACACACACACACACACACAGGGCAAACACACTACGTCACCCGGTGAAACAGAAAAAGCTTGCAGGCATGAATGGCAATTTTAAATAAATATGCAAAGATATGCTCATGTGTACACGTCCACACACGTCCACACACGTGCACACACGCGCGCACACACACAGCCTCAGGTGATTTCGGACCAGGCTGGCGAGCATCCATCCGTCTCGCCGTTCCTCTCCTGCCTCCCACTTTGAATACATTTGGTCTCATAATGAAACTTCAGCACCCTGTGGCTGAATGGCAGAAAGTGGAAGAAGCAAGAGGCACAGTGACGATGAGACAGAATAAATAAGCCGGAGAGATATAAATGGATTCATAGAAACGAGGAGGAGGAGGAGGAGTAAAACTTATCATAATGACATTTCTCCTCCCTCGCTGGGAAAGTTTTTTTTTTTCTCCCTGAAGTTCCCCCCACGAGGAGGCGATGATGGATGGCTGAACATGTCAGCGGGAGAAACTGCTATTCCTCATCTCACTGCTTCAATTAAAATGTGACAGGAAGTGCCCCCCCTCTCCCCCCTCCCTCCCTCCCTCCTGGCCGCTGATCGGCCAACTGTTTACCTCCTTGCTTTAAGTCTCCCAAAAAGAGGGTTTGCTGCTCTGCAGGAGAAGCCAGGTACGGCCTCTATATGTGAGAGCATGACGAGAGCCGTCCGTAGAGAAGACACATGGGAAGGAATGTAAAGGGAAGGAAGCCTGACAACCACAGAAATGAAGGCGGGAACTGACTTCCATTGCAGTCTGTCCATCCCGGGAGAGGGATCCCTCCTCTGACGTTCTCCCTGAGGTTTCTTCCCTTTTTTCCCTGGAAGGGTTTTTTCATTTTTTGGGGAGTTTTTCCTGTGCCGATGTGAGGGTCTTGGGACGGAGGATGTCGCATGTGTACAGACTGTGAAGCCCTCCGAGGCAAATTTATAATTTGCGATTTTGGGCTATACAAAATAAAATGAATTGAATTGAATTGAACTAGCAGAATGAAGGCAGGCCGTTTCTTTGTTGAGCCGCTGGGAGTAGACACGAGGAAGCGGGCGAGCGGTAAAAAGACGCCCTGTTTCCACAGCGTTTTCCCGTCCTCGGAGCTTTCCCCTCGGCGAAAGCTGTTTTTCTCCGTTTGGATGAAACGAAGGAAAGGCTTTGAATGAGATAGCAGCAGATTGAGAGGGAGATAATCTTGGATATTATTATTGGATATTATTATTACAGCATGGCATCGATTGAATGGGAGCGGTTGCAATATCTGGCTGGGTTTGTCCTGCACACACGAAGTTTGAACCGAAGCAGGTGTTTGATGTTAACATCAGCAAACGCATTGCCAGGCCAGAGTGCACTGCAAAGGCTTTTTCGGGAGTATGGTGGAGAATTGGTTTTGTGACTTTCAGCAAACTTTTCTCCCAAAGTCGAGCAGAGCAGCTTCATGGAAAATAAACATCTCAGCGTTTGATAAAATGTTCATTATTTCACTGTTTCACCATCCGGGCCGGAGATTTATGATGCTTTAAAGTTCCCAGGGGGACTTTTCTCTTCTCTTTTTTTTTCTCCGGCTGGCATTTGGGCTCTGGTGTTTATGCGTGGAGGATCGAATGAACACCTCATCGGCTGTCGTGTCCGGACGTAATGGAGGAAAAACAGAAAAGAAAAAAAAAACACTCCACCTTGCGCCCTCTTTATCCGTCGAACTCGCTCGCCATACTGCTTGTGAAATGAGCATGTGTGGGTAATGAATATTAGTGCAATAAAAAATAAAACTTTCCTCTGACCATGCAGGCTGCAGACGACGCACTATGAATATTTTATGCCTATTCTAGGATAATTCAGAAGAGGATGTTTGTGAGCCAAAGACTCGACGGGAAACCGAACAAAAACGCTGGATCCTCTTTTGTTTCGCTGCATTCCGTTGGCACGTTAAGTCGATCGACCTGTTGGCAGAACTCGAGACCAAAGTGAGGTCAAAGGGAGGATGTTGAGAGACAAGTGGCTCGTTGAAACGGAAGAGAACATTAACAGATTACGCATTTTGTTTTAATAAAACTGTTCGCAGGCGACTTAATGAGCGACTGGGTCTTTCTTATTGGGTTTGTTTATTGGACTCCAATGTGCAGGAGATTCACCCCCCCCCCCCTCCCCCCCCACACACACACACACACACACACACACACACACACATCTACTGACCAGATAGTCACCAACGATGCAGTATTTTATCACAGCCCACCAAATATACCATGCCATTTGGATCTGGCCATTTCCATTGCAGCGAAACATTCCATGTGAACAAACAGGACTTTCAGCCAGGAAAATGCTGTTTGCGTCCCGGATTAATTAGTAATTATTTCTCCCTGTTTACGCTGCTTCAATGAGACATAATTATATGTAAATACCTGTAATATAAAAATAATATATCGTTCATCCCTTTCGTGAAAAATGATCACGATTGAAGAGGCAGTTTTAAATGGGGAATGGTGTGTAAACACACCACAGTTAAAGGACCTCGTACATGAAGAATACAAAGTGGTTGAGCCTCCGAACCTCCAGCAGCCTCCCACACAGGACGTTTTATTCTGAAATGCAGCCGGTTTCACGGGGGGGGGGGCCCATGTGTATTTTAATGAAACGAAGACCAGTACAATTTGTCTCTGGAGCTGCTGTTTTGAGCGCCGTTTCCCCCAGAAAGAGGCTGCAGTTAGCTGAAGTGCTGAGAGGCCGAGCCGCTCCTTCCATCCTGCTTTATCGCCGCTGTCACTCGTTTTTAATGAAAGTGGTGCTCAGCAGCAGCAGCAGAGGAAGAAGAAGAGGGGGGGAGGGGGGGAGGGGGATTTGTGGCGACGCACCTCAGCAGGCCGCCTGTGTGTGTGTGTGTTTGTGTTGCATGTAACTTTTTTTACACTTTGCTCGCCAACAGCAGTGACGGGATGAATCTCGCCAGGACATTCTCTCAACAGTCTAAATAATTCATGCTCCTTGTTTTCCCGTATGAAATGTGAGGCCCTCGCCCTTCGTGAGGAGAGCGGCTCGATGGCACGTAATCACATTTGAGTTGGCAGTTCGGAGGTTCAGTTTCGTGTCCAATGACCCGGCCGGTGGATTCGCTCTGCACGCACGCTGGTCAGCGGGCACGAAGCTCGTGTGCGACGTGTTTACGAGGCGTGTGTGCCTCCGTGGATCCGTGCAAAAAGTGTGTGTTAATGAGCGCCCACGTGTGCGGCCTGCGGGCTCCATGCACACTGCACGTGCGCCTGCATATCTATCTGCGCACTTTACCATCAGCGGTGTGCGTTTTCTTTATGTGCGTGTGTGTGTGTGTGTGTGTGTGTGTGCGTGTATCCGTGACTTTTGTTTGTGGAGCTTGTAGCTTCACAGTGCGTGTTTGTCACTTCATCCTCTCTGTGTGTTGTTGGAGCCTTGAGACTCATTATTGGTGCGTATGTGAATGCTGTGTGCATAATTCCATAAATACATTTTGAGTGAGGCTGAGGAATGCATTATGTCATCTAGGGTCCTTAAAGGACTGTATAGAAGCACCCTGTGTGTGTGTGTGTGTGTGTGTGTGTGTGTGTGGTTACAGTAGCTCGTGAGTCACACTGCCAGCCTGTCCTCCATGACAGTTAATGAGCTGTCCTCTCGTCCCCCTCTCCGTTTTTTCCTGCTTCTCCCCCGTCTCTGTCTTTATTGGAAAGCCATAAAGCGCGACTGTCTCGCTGCTTCTCTGGGTGGTTATTAAACGAACCGCTGTGGCAGAGAAGAGGGAGAGAAGCCGAGGGAAGAGGTTTACATAGAGCGGGGGGGGGTAATAGCATCTCCTCCTAAGTCTTTTTTCTTTGCATCATGTGCCGCGAAGGACGTCAAACGAAGACAAATGATGATATCCATCCGCTCGCCTCCCTCCAGCGAGAGACGCTCTGGAGGGAGGATTTGGAACAAAGCGAGGATGCAGGAGAAATGTGTCAGAGGACTTGAGTTAGGCCCCGGAAAGCCGAGCGGGAGGGGGGGGGCGCAGGAGGGCAGGGTGGTAATGTAACAGCAGCTGGTTTATGGATAAACCCTCTGATGTACTCAAACACATCAGAGCCCGTATGCACATCAGACCGACGCAGTACGGCAGTGATTATTTACCAAGAAGCTTCCAGAGCACATTCGTCCGCCGGTGCTTCTCCGCCAGGAGGCAACGTCCGGGTCTGAGAGGTGGAGCTAAAGCCGCGGGGCCTCGAAGCTGCTTTCTCTCTAGTGACCACCAGGGGGGCGACTCCTCTGGTCCTGCAGAAGTCCGTGCGAAAATGACTTATTCCCTCAGCGAACATGAGCTCTTCGTAGGGAAATTTAAAAAAATAAGTGCGTGTAGGTAAAACAGAGCTTTGTCTGAGGTTGGCACAACTTTTGTCTCCATCTTTGAAACGCTTCACTGGTATTGTAAGACTCTTTTTTACAGACTTTTCAGGCTTCATTTGCGGTTTTCGGCAGCCATTGTCGACAGTTTTAGGACGTGAAAGATTAACACGTTCTCTTCATAATTATCAGGTTTCCATTGTTCTTACAGTTAAACCATTGGTTATCTTTCCTGGCAGGGTAACTGTTCATCCGGTTCATCAGGAAACTACTACTGCTCTCTCTCGCTCTCTCTCTCTCTCTCTCTCTCATCTGTAAGCAAACATGGCCGACTGAATGTCTCAACTTTTGTTCATCTTTATTTCCTGAGCGAGTCCTGTGAGTAATCTGATTTGTTTGTTTTTAATTAGAAGCTGTAGATGTAAGTCACGTATCCGCCGCGCCCGCCTCCGGCTACTTTTAATGATTTTTCCCTCTCGGCCGAGCATCTTCAACCCAATGATTCTCCTCTATGGCTTAACCACAGTTGCTTGCTTGTGAGTGTGTGTGTGTGTAGGGGAGGGGGGGGGGGGGGGGGGGGTTTGTGAATGACTCTGAGATTATATCCCTCCCCAGTGGCCTGCGGCAGTCCTCAGACAGTGACAGTAGAGAGTAATTGGACATCAAAGTAATCCAGACCCTTTCTTCATTCCCCCGCTAGCCACTGGCCAGCAGAATTAGACACTGAATTCAACCAGGGACATTAAACGCAACCTCTTGTGTGCGTGCGCGTGTTTGACCTTAACTCACGTGAACATGTATGAGAAAACGACAGCGACGCGGCCACTCCACTTTTTAGGAAATGCACTCTGTGTTCCAGCACAAAATGGCGTTTTTGTTACATTTAACGCGTTAAACATTTAATCTTCATCAGGCACATCGGGTAAGAGGATTACAGCCATCGCACCACAAAAAGTTAACGACGTCAAGCAGCGACCCGATTGTTTCACAGACAAAGAGCCGGACATTTCTGCTTTGTCTACTTATTTCAGTCCATTTTAGTGCAGACTTGCATTTTGGGACTGCCCTGCTTGTATATGAGTTATTACAGCGAAGCAATAATCTTTGCAAACAGGGCTTTAAGCGCGTTTACATAGATGCATGAGAAAAGCGCTTTCTGCGTGCCCACTGTGCATTATGCCCCTTTTACATTCAGATAAGTGCTGAGAAGCACGGAAAGCAACACCCTGAGAGTTATTTATACATTAACAATATATATTTATACATATAGATACATACGTGGACATCTCTAATACCTTTGGACTAATTTAGCAAAAAAGGCATTCTCAAAAGGTGTTTTTCTACGTGTCGTCAGTTCCCTCCCGCTCCGAGGTTCTCCTCTGAGGTTCTCCTCAGCTGACGGATAGAACACCTTGTTAACGCTGTAAGAGAAGTGAGCCAGGAGTATCGGTCGTCTCTGTCATCATCTAACCACCTGGATAAGAGGAGCTTAGGTGTAACTCGATTGGATTTAAAGTCAATATGATGTCCGCTAGCTGACGGAGGCCGTCCTCCTCCTCCTCCTCCTCGCCATAGCTCCTCCGCCGCCGTCAAGTAATCGTATTTGTGTTTGTACAACCTGGTAATGCGGCGAATCGATAGCCGCAGAACGTCCGCTATTTACTTCCACTTTGACTCGTCTGAGAAACCACCTTGAAGGCAGCGCGTCATCTCCGACGCGCTGAGTGATACGGGGTCTGTTGGTTTGTCATCGTGAATTCCTTTGGAAATTAAAGTTTTAATGAGACGGCTGGTGTTAAAAGTCCAGATCCGAGCCACTCTCCTTTACTTTGGTGACTTCCTGCAGTCCGTCATGGACTCACTTCGGCTTCTCTGCTGCTTTAACATCCGCTCGCACAAAGAAATAAAAGCTACTTCACGTCACACAAGAAAAAAGGATTTCTACAAGCTGGTTTTTGCAGTGTTTTGGGCGTTGAAGACTCAGTTTAGTAGTCTGGATTCAGAAAATGATGATTATGTGCGATATGAAAGGAGCTAGAGATGCATACTTCCGCTCCGCTCTTCTGTGTATTATAACGTCTTTACACTTTCAACATGTGTTCCCCTTCTCCGCAATGTGACCACAATATTTTATTTAGTTGCATTAGACTGTAATTTATAGGCAACGGGGTTAACATTTGTTCCTAATGTTGCTCCAGGAAATGGATGTGTAATCAGGCAACTGTTTGCCAACACACAAAAAAAAGTCTCACTCGCCCGTCTCTTTCCCTCTCTTTTCCCTCTCTTTCCCGCTCTTTTCCCTCTCTTTCCCGCTCTTTTTCCTCTCTTTCCCGCTCTTTTTTCCTCTCTGCAGGTCCGCCGGTAAACGTAACCTGCAACATTTTTATCAACAGTTTTGGGTCCATCGCTGAAACGACAATGGTAAGATCAATCATTGTTAATATGACCTGGTGTGTATTTGGATGTTATTTACACGCCGTGCACTTTTCATTTTTCATATCCATGGAGAAAAAAAATGAAAAGCCTTCTGCCCGCTGAGTGTTTAGAATTGCCTGCGCCTCATTGAGCCCGTCTCCCATTTCAAACACTTCATTTGAAGAAGAGCGTCACTGCGGCGGCCATTTGCATAACAACGCTGCCGCAGTCGCGCTTCTTTGCGAGCAACCAGGGGAAATTTACGCTCATTCATTACGCAGAAAAACCATTAGTGTCGAATATAAGTGAACCATCAGCCTCACAGGGCAACAATGCCCAAAGCAGATATGGTGGCACTGAACTGTGGCGTGTGCATGTGTGTGTATGTGTGTGTGTGTGTGTGCCAGCAGGTGATCTCATCAGCTACGGCGTCCATTAATACTGCAATAAAGCAGTCACGCTCAACACTCTATCTCACGTAAAACATGTTAATCGGGGTCTGTTTAAACCTTCTGCAGCTGGGATCTCATGTCGTACACAAAATGGCACACCGGGTAGATTACAGTAACATTCCGTAGTTATTCCAACGTCCCTTCACATCTACGTCCCTTTTCTTCATATTATAAGACAACGTGCCTGAGCCTGATTGATCGTAACACTAGTTAAGGTTGTAAAATAGTTGTTGGGAGGAAATTATTGATCAAAAAACAAAGAAACATCCAGAGCAAAGGTGGTGGGGGGGGTTCGCAGAGCCCAACCACCCGAGCACACACACACACACACACACACACACACACACACACACACTCTGAAAGTGCTGCCTGCTGCAGATTTTCGTCACGCAGCACAAACTCCGGATCCAAACTTTTCTCTCAGTGTGGGCGGATAATCACGGCCCCTCGTCCCTCGGCCCCCCATGTGACCACTCGGTGGCCGCTTACCGAGGGTTGTCTTTTGATGGGGGGACTTTACCCTCAGTGCCACTTTTATTCTGCCACAAAGAAATGTTCTCATTTTTCCCCGTGGAACATTCCTCGTCCAACTCGCTGATCTTGGAGGATTCATTCCGACGCGCCGACCCTTCACCTCCGGCGGCAAAGTAAAGCAAAGAGAAGCTGTCAGAACTCGGATGCCTCAGGAATCTCACGCGTCTGTCAGACAAGGCGACGCGTCGCTCATGTTGAGCCCCCCCCGATGTTGCCGAGGCCGCAGACGCCGCGGCTCTGATCTCTCAAGAGGTGAATTAGAAAGTTCTGAGGTAATTGGATTCATTGCGTTTTTATCAAACTGGAAAATCCATTTTAAAGCTCCGGAGGCCGAGCGCCATTTGTGCGTGCAGTAAGTGGCTCTCGCTCTGAACTCGGGCTAACGGTATCACTCCATCCACGACACGCACACACACACACACC
Organism: Apeltes quadracus; assembly: GCA_021346845.1. Classification (NCBI taxonomy): domain Eukaryota; kingdom Metazoa; phylum Chordata; class Actinopteri; order Perciformes; family Gasterosteidae; genus Apeltes; species Apeltes quadracus. The sequence continues at coordinate 3,656,938 of CM037920.1, forward strand.
CACACACACACACACGCACACGCACACAGTGCTGCTGGAGCCCAGTGATAGATGGAGCTGGTGGAATGGCGCAGTGCGTGTCCAAGTCCCGGCGGTACGCGGCTTTATTCCTGTTTCAGCGCTCTCCCTGTTCCCTCGCTCGCTCCCTCTCTCTCTCTTCCTGACACACACACACACACACTCACGCAAGCACTTCTCTGCTTCTTCATCCCTCTTCTCCACTCGTCTTCTGCCCGCCTCATCCTCCCCTCGTAGGAACATCAGCTGTTAATCCCACACTTGAACATCAAACGCACCATTCTGCTTCCCTTCTTCTCTCTCTCTCTCTCTCTCTCTCTCTCTCGCTCTGTCTCACACTTGACAATAGCCTTTAATATCTTGTTCTCACTAGTAGTAAGTGCATTCACATCCAATCAGATGAAGACGTCAGCTCTTGTTTGTATGCAAAATGAACCTGCCGGTCATCTTAATCTGACCTCAAACAGGTTTTTTCATCAGGCTAAAAACTCGCAGTGATGTCACCCAAATTAAAAACAACAGCTGTATGTTTGCAGCTTTAGTGACCGTTAAAGTTAAATAAAAATCTAGAGAGAAAAACTGTTGAAAAATTTGATGCTTGGTCCAAGCATCAAATAATAAGCCACTTTCTCATTTCCGGCTGTTTTCTGTTTTGCCCTAACACGTCTTAGTGACCCATGAATTTAGCATTTAGCCTCATATCGCAGCTTTGACGGACCCACGTTTTAACCTCCTCTGCTTTGAAACGGTCAAACGTGTCATTTGTCAAAATCACCTTCGGGGACGGCCAGAGGAGTTTGCTGTTGAATCAACGTGAAACATCGCACGCCGCTGCCGCTGCTGCCGCTGCCGGCGCCGCGGCGAGAGGAGGCGTCTTCCTCCCCTCTCAAGTGTTTGAGCAGATGTGCGGCCGTAACGTGCACGCCTGCGTAACCTCCGGCCATCCGCCGCCCCCCCCCACCTGAGCGGCGTCCTGGGAGCCGGCGGGACGTCGTGACGGGAACGCGGCCGCTGCTGCTCCTGTGGTTTTGCTCCTTGTTGTTGTTGTTTTGGGGGAGAGGAGGACGAGGAGGAGGAAAAGGGGGAGGGAGATTGCGGCCTCCCCATGCGCGGTTTACTGCCTGAGTTTAATGCATGCGGAAATGAGCGCGGCGTTGTGTAAGTACAGCGTTTCCCTCTGTTAATGGCTTCTCAGCAGCGCGGCAGGTGGTTGTGTTGGGAAAATTTTCAGGGCAGCGTTTCACGGTCCAACGGCCAGATGTCAGGACATTAAACCGTGGGCGTGACCCTCCAGAAATTTATCTTTTTAATTCAACGTAAGGCCAACGCCCCGCAGCAGCGCCCCCCAACCCCGAAATGCTCAGTCCGCAGCCGCCCCGCTGTCAACATGTCCGTCCATTCGCGACCCTAAAGTCACTCATCTGCACCCGCAGATTACTTTCCCCTCATTTGAACCCGAGCGCCACGTCCGTCGGCCCCTCTCACTTTGCCTCCGTCTGCAGCCGCGAGGAGCCGCTGACCCGTGAAACTGACATTTTAATGGCCGCGTGACGTAGAGTAAAGGGTGAGTCAAACAAAACAGGACTTTCACCCCTGTGGCCGCGGATTGACGCACATTACGCCATGTCGCAACGCCCCGTCGTGACCCCAGTCAGGCGTGGCTGCACGACGGAGGAGCCTCTCCAACATAAAGAGCCGCTGCTGAAGAGTTAAGAAACGCCACATCAATGGGCTCGTCTGACCTTTTGAAGCACCACGCTTGTGTTTCCCAACTACAGTGATGCTCACTGTAGCTCGTGTGTTCTTGCTCTTTCCGAGCCGGCGTCAAGCGGCGCGAGCGGGTGCGCGAGCGGGTGCGCGAGCGGCGTTATGTGGCCTTCCTCTGACTCCCCTCGGTTCTCCCCACCTCCTCTCAGCGCCGTTTCAGTTCCTCCATCACTTTCTTCCCGAAAAGGTCGAGCTTGTTTGTTTCCTTTGAAATATTCAGACCAACATGTGACGTGTGACTGTGTTTTGCACGCGGGCGCGCACACACACGCACGCACGCGTGCAGCAATGTGGCTGGTTGCTCCTTTAAATGCCACCCGCTGGGGCTGCTGGCGTGGCCGTGGGTCGTCCTGGCGACGGCTCCGGCCTGGCCCGAGTGTCCGAGCTCCATATTCCGAGAATAATTGACAATTACGGGGGCGGATGGGCGAGCTAATAGCCCCCCAACGACCCCCCCGCCCCCCGTGCCAAATAAAGACACTCAGGTTGTGAAGCGGTGCAATGAAGATCAGGCTGCAGAGGTTTTACGACAAAGCTCAGTGGGAGCACTGGTTCATATTTTCAACATGCGATCAACTCTGAAAAGTTTGACCCTCACAGCAACTATTGGATGCAACTTTGACCACTTTAACACCTTTTACTGTAGAATCACATTGGAAAAACGGTCAGCAATAGAAATGTACAAGATTACGTTACACGTAGATTTACGTCTAGGTCTTTGTATCCCGGCCCTTCCCCCTAAGCCGCTCCCCAGAAACACACCACTCCTGCAGGAGCAACCTGCTCGTCGTCACATTGCAGCGGTCGTATTGATCTTCCAGTTAAACAGCAGAGGCAGGAACTTTTTTAAAAGCACACTGCAGTTTGGATTTAACCTCCATCGACTCGTAAATGGAACCTCGTAAATCCCACACTGAACTCTGGGCCTCGGAATCTTTAAAGTCAAACATTCAACATTATTTGAACAGGACATTCTGTATGTTGAGGATTTAATGTTGTGGAGGGTTTTAAAAAAAAAAATTTAAGAACTAAACTTTTTTTTCTAAACGTTTTCCGGTTGTCGAGCTGTGATATAAATATACTGCGTTTACATGTGGTATATTGTGTTTATCAATGGGAAGGGACATGAAACAACTACACACAGCCGAAAAAAAACTCTCCGATCCGCCCACTTTATTGCAAAAACGGCTGAAGGCTCCGTGAAGCCTCCAATGTCCTGTTCGTCAGACTAAAGAGGGAGCAGCCGCCCCGATGACCTTCAGCCGCCTGCAGCTCTGTGGCGTAACGACTCCTCGCATCCGTCCACATGTCGACCGCTACCTTTTACCGTAAAAACTAACCGAACCTTAAGAAGTGCCTTCCAGAAGGAGTTCAGAAATGACAACAGAGGGATGTAAAGGCAGAGGAGCATCATGGGGGGGGAAGAAAATAAGACGGTTCCTCCGATATCTTACAAAAACATTTCTTTGTGAGAGCAAAGGGAAGAAGTTACAATCACAAGTAAATCCTCAGCTTTTGTTCCATCCCATGTGACTCCTCCCATTCCGGACGGTTCGGCCTCCTCTGAGGGCACCGAATGTCTGATTGTCCCCCCACCCCCCTTTGCTCCGTCCCCTGTGTCTCCCCTCAGGACTACCGGGTGAACATCTTCCTGAGGCAGCAGTGGAACGACCCCCGGCTGGCCTACAGCGAGTACCCCGACGACTCGCTGGACCTGGACCCCTCCATGCTGGACTCCATCTGGAAACCCGATTTGTTCTTCGCCAACGAGAAGGGGGCCAACTTCCACGAGGTCACCACCGACAACAAGCTGCTGCGCATCTCCAAAAACGGCAACGTGCTGTACAGCATACGGTGAGTCGGGGGGGGGGGGGGGTCATTGAGAGAGAGTGAGAGAGAGAGAGAGAGACTGTGCAATGATCATTTAAAAGAGATCTGACAGCGATGGGGAAAAGCGAAGGTTTGCAGGCAGGAGAGGACGGAGAAAGGTTATATCGAAACAATCTGTTATACTGTGATGGAAGAAAGAAGGCGACTTCCTGTTTATTGCGTCCCGGAGACCGTGGTCCTCGTTGCCCTCATTGCGTCCAAGTTGGAGGTTTTTATTTCCTCCGGAGCTCCACTTCCCTCCCTCCCTCCTTTTTTCTTTTTCTATCTCCGAGACATCCCATTCAAGGCTCTCAGAGTTATAGCCGCCTTCAGCCGACAAAACCTTTTAGTCCTCCGGTGGCTGCCCTTCCTCCTCCTCCTCCTCCTCCTCCTCCTCCTCCTCCTCCTGCTCCTCGCTTTTATTGCCTCCGCTCAGGGGCGAATGAGAAAGAGACGCAGCAGCCATGGTAATCTACTCGGCCTGTTAGTATTCCAGCGGCGAGTCCAATCCGTTAGCGGCCTCGCCTCCTCTCTCCTCAGTGTCCTGCAGGAGGGGGGGGAGGGAGGGGAGGAGGGAGAGGGGGGGGCGGTTGTTGTCCCTTTTTATAGAAATTCTCAGAGGTAATTGATTGCTAAGCTAACAAAGGTAATTGATTGCATGGACACAATTTGCACCACAATTCATAACTGTGCGTAGTCAGAACTTTACTGGGATTCCCTCAGCTTCTTTTGTTTTTCAAAGCGTTGAAGTGATAATCGTCATCACTGCGAACAGGAAGTGCTGCCGGCTCATTTTAATTCGTACTTTAATTCATTTAAATGCATTTAATCAAATGTAAAAGGTCTTAACACTGACTGGCAGATTCCTTTAGAATAAAGAGTATTTAGTTTATTTAGCTTATACCAGCTTATACTATACTACTATACTATTATACTATACTATTAAATGTCTTTTCCACATTTCTAAAGGTTGCGTCGTGTGATCTTTAAAATGAACTTGGAGTTGTGTTGTCGTTGTGTTGTGTTGTTGCACAAGGCTCGGATCCAGCTGGAGTCCGAAGCGCGACACTTCCTTGAGGGGGGGGCAGCATTTGACATGTAGGTGTGTTAATGCAGAGAACAGGAAACCACAGAGCAGAAGCTTCCTCCTGAGAAAGTGGGACAGCTGTGCAGGCTGTGTGTGTGTGTGTGTGTTTGTGTGTGTGTGTGTGTGTGTGTGTGTGATACATATTCAGCATCCTGTCGGAGACCAACAATGTGCAGACGTGGCAAAGTATTGCACATCCGGCCGACTGGACGTGTGTGTGTGTGTGTGTGTGTGTGTGTGTGTGTGTGTGTGTGTGTGCGTGTGCGTGTGCGTGTGCGGTAGCAGCGGGTGTCCTGTTGGAGCGGGGCAGGAGGACGCCGTGTGTGCGCTCACATCACCTCTTGCTCGACAGCCTGCTGACGGCTGCGGCAGCGGGAACCGGGAGCTGCCTTCTTTGTTATTATCACATTTTGCTCTTTTCTTCATATTTAGGGACGCAGAGATCCTGGTGACGGAGGTGATGGATGATGGATTTTGGCCGGCGTTTAATAACTTGTTCCATCTTAGATTTAGCCACGGTGACATGACAGATAACGGCACCTCACAAAGAAAGCAACGCATCATGGGAATCTGATTTATCTGATTACAAATCACCTGTTACAGAAGGATGAATATAAGAACGATAATGATTCAACTTTGGTGATTCAAGGTGAAGAAAAGGTCTTAGTGTGAATAGTCAATCACGCTGACTTATAAGCTCCGTTGCACAGCAAGACCATGTGACAGCTACTAAATGGTTCTTATTATCTCTAAATTATGTTTTGTTTTGGGGGAAATCAAACTCTGGACTTTTTGCAAAGCTCCTACGGACATTAGTGCTGAATTAATTATGATACAGTGTAACTATCAATTATTTCCAGTTGAACTAATTAGCTGCGTTAAACACATTGCTTTTTTAGAATATCATTACTTAAATTTACAGACGAACCAATTCATGGAAATTTCAAACCACTTTTTCATTGATTTAAAAATGTGGTATATTTTGGTAGCATATCTAAATGGTTTTCGAAAGAAACAAATACTGCGGCCTGTTGGGTGCAGAGGAATCTCGTCTCAAAATGAAAGCCTTTCATTCCGCCGATGCATCGAATCGGTTATCACGGGGTTTTTTCCCATTAATTTCTGGGATGAGTTGACTTTTTTTTGCAGAGGCAAGTTCCATCCACGTGACAGCAGTAATTCACTTCTGTTGCGCAATGTCTGATCCCGCTGAAAAAAAGAAAAAGAAGAAGAAGAAGAAGAAGAAAAAAAACGCTTCCTGTCGGATCAAACAGCGTTTGAGGATTCAGTCACGAAACTCCAGTCCGTCCACATGGGCGTTCTGGGGAGTGTCAGTGTGTGTGTGTGTGTGTGTGTGTGTGTGTGTGTGTGTGATGTGTGATCATTTTTTCCTGAGTAAAAGTTGTTTTTCTGAGGATCTCGTGAAATGCCTTTTTGTGTCAGCATAGGAATACATGTTCATAAATGGCTGCTGGTGACATATTCATTCCAGCTATTGTTCTATTGTTGACAGTCTTGATAACAGCAAAGGCAACACCTAATTTTTTGTTTTTTTAATCCCCCCCCCAGAAATACATGTTTAATTCCTATCAATTTCAAACAGGTGCTGATCCGTCGCTGCTCAGCGAGGCGGCTGGATGAGCGACACTGATACGCTGCGGATAATCCTCTCAGTACCAAGTGATGCTGAGCGTGTGCGTGTGTGCGTGTGTGTGTGTGTGTGGGGGGGTATGTGTGTGCTTGCAGAATAACACTGATCCTGGCCTGTCCCATGGATCTAAAGAACTTCCCGATGGACGTCCAGACCTGCATCATGCAGCTGGAGAGCTGTGAGTCACCACACACACACACACACACACACACACACACACACACACACACACACACACACACACACACACACTAAGCATCACTTAGTGCTCACGTGCCTCACTTAAGCACAAACCCACTGAGATGGAGGAACAGGCGGTGGGATATTTGTCATCTCAAGTAACTAAGTTTGAAACTGTAGTAAAGTCCGACAACAAAGTCCAAATTCAGTTTTGTTTCATTTCCTTTTTTCTGAACATTTTTCCTTTTTCATTATTTTTCTCCCGTATTTGAAATCGTCTTAACCTCCTCATTTTTTTACTCGCTTATTTAAGTTTTTTGTCTCCTTCCAGATTCTTTTATTTTCCATTTCTTACCTTACCTCCTTCTTATTTTTTAAACTTGCTTATTTCAAAGGTCCATGGACAGTCGACGTGGTACATTCTCTATATGCTGATTGTAGAAAGCACCTTGAGGCAAATACAAAAAGAAGAGTCAAATTTTATTTTTACAATAACCACACAGCTTTTATTACCTAAACACACTTCACTCATGTGAATGATCCGCTGAGAGGTCAGAGCGCCGTCAGCTCACCTCATGACACAGTTTCAGCTTGTGTTGAACTGGTCAGAAAGATCATCTCCCTCCTCGGGAGGTGGAGGGGGGGGGGGGGGGGGGGGACATGACAAGCGACCCACACGGCAGTCTGACCTCGTGCTCCTCGCTTTCTCTCCTCCAGTCGGCTACACCATGAACGACCTCATATTCGAGTGGGATGAGAAGGGAGCCGTGCAGGTGCACGACGGCCTGACGCTGCCTCAGTTCATCCTCAAGGAGGAGAAGGACCTGCGCTACTGCACCAAGCACTACAACACAGGTGGGTCACGTTAGTGAGGCTCCAAATCAACAAAAGGGTGCGCTCGATATACGCGCCAGCGGGAGATCTAAATTCAGAATCACACCTTTGAAATGTAGACGCGGCTGAACACTGAGATGCTGCAGAAATCACTGACAGGATTTCATTTTTTGTGTTTAGCTGTGGAATTAACGGAGGAACATTATTCCCCCCAAAATACTTCAATCTACTCTTTTAAGTTTGAGTGTGACTCAGAGAGAAAAAAGTTCGTCTGAGCCGCAATCTCCAAAAATAACTTATTTTATCTTTCAAAGTTTTACAAGTTTACTTTTCCATATTAAACATTAAGATTCATATTTTAGGACCAGCAACATTTCACTAAGGATTATGACTCAACAGAAGGTAAAAGTAAACAAAATGACTTGCGCTAATGAGCTTATATTGTTACTAAACTGAGGTTAAATATGTAACGCGTATGCGAAACAGGAAAGGTTCTTCTTCATTATAGAAGAGAATAAATGAAATGAGAACAAGAAAAGTAAAAATTGATTAAAAAGCAATTCGGAGAAGATCAGTGACGTAAAAAAAGTGCAATATCAAAAAGGAATTCATGTGAATTCTGTTATTATTAATGAATGAGGACGCATACAACCAAACGGACGCGGGATACATGAGGTGGAACAAGAACATCAGAAGCAGATGTTCTTATTCTCTATTTAATTGTGAGAGTTTTCCAACAACAAACCTTGAATATAAAACCAGAGGAAAAAATAATTATTCTTTTCATAAAAATACAATACTGACAATTCTCAGTAAAGACCATCTCCAGAACTCCCAACAGTGTGTGTGTGTGTGTGTGTGTGTGTGTGTGTTTGTGTGTGTGTGTGTGTGTGTGTGTGTGTGTGTGTGTGTGTGTGCGCGCGCGCCCACAGCGGACTGATTAGTTCAGATTCTGAGCCATCACTCACACAGAGGTTGACGTCTGCTGTCGCCGCTGAGGAGACGAACGATCCACCTCCAGACAAAGGCCTTGGCCCGAGTCAGCACGCACACACACACGCACAGACACACACACACACGCACAGACACACACACGGTAGAGACAGTTGGGTGATAATCCTCTGCTTTGTTACATAAAGTCTGTTTTCTCCCAGGCGACACATGTGATTCCTTTTATGGTGTTTCCTCTTTCCACAATTACATCACAACGAAGGACTCTTTCATCCAATACTTTTAAAAGCTTTTTATTTTTAAGTTTTATTTTTAGAAGACGTGACTGAACCGTAAATTTACCGTGACAAAAAAAATGAGCTTCTGCCATCACACTTTATCAAGTTAAACCGGATTCTCCTTCTCTTCGTCACTTTGTGCCTCTCTCTCATCTCTTGCTGCTCTGTGTGTGTGTGTGTGTGCGTGTGCGTGTGTGCGTGTGTGTGTGTGTGCACACGCCTCGCTGCTTCCAAATCAAGCATTAAGAGAGAATTAAGGTGTCGTTTCTACTCAGATTTATTAGCTGCAGTCGATTGTGACAGATAGAGAGGAGGGCTGGTTGGGGGGCGGGGGGGCATTTACCTGCTCTCTCCCTCTCCTCCTTCTCCTCATCCTCCTCCTCCCTCCCACTCACGTCTGTCTTTATTTCTTTCTTTCCATCCCTTCATCCACACACACACACTAAAGAAACCGCTCCGTTGGAAATACTAATGACTGTTTCTGCTGCATTGCAGTCCTCTTCTAGTGATGTATGTTGAAACTATGTTTGGCTACTCGAGGAATTTCCACACATACAAAAAATAAATGCCGTGTCAGCGTCTCCATGGAGACACCATGGTTCACTGCCCCGTACCCTCTTCTAGTTCGGGCTCAGCTCCCCTAATGGAGCCTTTTTCAGGCTAAAGCTAACGTTTGTTAAAGCTAACGTTTGTTAAAGCTAACGTTTGATAAAGCTAACGTTTGTTAAAGCTGACTCCCCGCTCGCAGAGAAAACAGATGAAAGCTATTTATGTTGTTTGTTTTTAAATTAACTCTAAGAATCAAACTCCAAGGCTGACATTTTATTATCTCACGGCGTCAAACGACACAACAGCGCGTGCAAAACCGTCTTCTGTCAATCAAAGGGCCCGTTAACAGCTAAGGCCGGTGTGAGCGCCGTCATACCGACGGTTAGCAAGAAGTGTCGGCTATAAGGTCGACACGTAGTTAGCTAACGTGTGCCTTCTAGTAACACACACACACACACACACAACTGGAATCCATTCTGTAGCTCGTGCACACACACACACACACACACGCACATACTGAGAGAGATAGAACCCCGAGAGAATAAATTCAATCTTCATTTCAGATGGAAAATATGGACAGCACTTAAAAGCTCTGAAGTGTATCACAGCGATGAATCAAGTGCTCCCCCTCCTCTCCAACGTCACATTGACTCCTCTCTGCTGCTTTCCCCACTCCTCTTTTTTTCCTCCTCCTCTCCTCCCAAGTCGTTTAGGGTTAACTGTAATTGATGAGGCCGCCTTCCATCGATTCCCTTTGATTAAATGGATCGTCGGCCATCTTGCTCTCATTACATTACAGCAAGACAAAGAGGCACATCTGCAATGTAAATAAAACCTCTGCAGTGTGTTGATTTAATTATCCGTGTGGCAGATTTCTGCACAGAGCACGCGCACGTTTCGTCTGTTTGACATTCCCGACAGCGTTGTCTCAATACTCGAACACATCGTGTGCGACAGACGCTCAGATCAGAAGAAGCATCCTTTCGTCAGAAACATTTTACTCTGCATGTCTGCTCTTCTCTCGCCTCGAGTAAACATGTCCTCAGAGGAACCAGAGTAGCTGTGATGGACTCGTCTTAGACCAACAGTCACAGGACAAATCGTCTGTGAACATGTGAGGTTATAAAAGATAAATACACAAAGCCAGTTGACCTTTTTCACATTGCCCTTCGGGGGTTAAAACTGGCAGCAGCGATGGTGGACATATAAAAGTCACAAATCCACAGCGCTTTCACCTGCACGGTGCGGTGAGACGGGAGCGGAGGGATTAGAGGAGCAGACATTCCTCCCAATCTGCGCTGGGGCTGCGAGCGTAAACAGCCCGTGTTGCTTTTTTTCCCCGCCGCGGCCACACAAGGACGAACGCCGCCTCGGGCGGGACGCGACAGGCAGCTGAACTGCGGCCCTCCCCCAGTGCTGCGGGAAGCGGCTCGCCGGAGTCACTGTCACAGCTGTTTTTCTGAATTTAAACAGAACAACAGCAGCATCGCTGAGGAGACAACAAAGAGCAGTTTAATATTTTCATGATCTCCATCTTTTGGGATTTATTGAAGAATGTTTTAGGATTCATCACAGCTGGGAAAACCACGACACGTCAATGTGGCATGTGACCCTGATGACCCTGCGCTCTGTGATCTGCGCGTTTTCTTTAGTTTCTTGAGTCTCGTGGAGTTGACAGACCTGAAATCTCACTACAGTTGGAATCTCCCTGCACAGTCTCACCCGTACAGAGTTACTGTAACACTGTACGGATGTGAATAATAAGTAGGGTCGCGTTGGGAACAGACAGTGGGCCGAACTCACAAAGGGATTCTGCAGTCGTCAAACCTGCAAATTACCCAACATGAGGAATCCGTGTAATTCTCAAAGCGCCTCAAAGGGCGAGAATGCTTCAGGAGCGACGTATTTAAATCGGGTAATGAGCAGACATTTGGCCCAAATTAGACGCTTTCTATGCAAATTGCCTAAAATATGCCACACTCTTCATTCTTTGCCTTTTGGGTGGAGCAAAGTGCAACTATATTTTTAGGGGTGACCAAAATGTAACAATTGACTTTCATGAAGCAAAAATTTGTAAGACGTCAATCACTGTGAGCCCCACTGTGTAGCGTTCTTTTTGGCCTGTTTCACTCTAAATGGACCATAATTGAACACATTTGATTCACTTTGTGTTTCGTGTCCACCAACAGGGTTTGGTGTGTTTAAAAGACGTCCGTTAATAAATAATAAGAAAGGGTCAAGCGTCCACGTTAACTCGGGCATTAACAAGTCTGATAGATGGAGCATTAAAGCCTGACATGGCCGCTTGGTCTTGAATAGAAATGGCCTCCGTCTGCGGCCTGGAGGGAAGTCACGAAATTGGTTGTGTAGTGCGTGTGTGTGTGTGTGTGTGTGTGTGTGTGTGTGTGTGTGTGGTATCTGAGGATGTTTGTTCTTAGTCCTCGGAGAGGATTGAGGAGATGTTAACCAGTGTTAATGTGACAGTCTTAAAAAAACAAACCAGAATAAAAGGCAACAAGAGTTTTTCGTAAATTTCTTAATTCAAAAGAAAATCTTTTTTTCTTTTTTCAAAATAAGTTTTATTGTCTAGATCTAACAAACTGCTTTAGAAAAAGATACGTTGCAATACTTTGTTTTGCAATAATTTTTAGTTTAATTACCCTAACCCCCCCCCCCTTCCCGTCCCCCAGGTAAATTCACCTGCATCGAAGCCCGTTTCCACCTGGAGCGTCAGATGGGCTACTACCTGATCCAGATGTACATCCCCTCGCTGCTCATCGTCATCCTCTCCTGGGTTTCCTTCTGGATCAACATGGACGCCGCGCCCGCCCGGGTGGGTCTGGGCATCACCACCGTGCTGACCATGACCACGCAGAGCTCCGGCTCCAGAGCCTCGCTGCCCAAGGTGAGGACGAATCAAACGCACCTTTTCCTTTTCCTGTTCGGGTTTCATTGTGTTTCACACAGAGCCAGAACAGCCGTTACCCCCCCTCCGTGCCTTGTCTTCATGCTAAGCTAGGCTAGTCGTCTCCGAGGTCCAGTGATGGGGGCAATCAAATGAGAGGCGATGAGATTAAATTAATTTTATTCTTGTGAAAGTAAAGCAAAAAATATAAATAAATGTCTTTGGTCTGAAGTTTAAGGATTGCTTTTGTTTTCTCCCCACTGTTAAACAATTCAATTTGATTGATTGATTGTTCAACAGACATTTACGGGTGAAAAGATTTAAAGAAAGAATAACAAAGTGTAGGCAAATTAATATGGTTTATTAAGTTGCCGGTCTCTTTTCTCAGTTGTTTAAAAAAAAGGAGAATAAAAAAATTAAGGGAAAGGTGGAAAAAGTTCAGGGAAACAAAGATTAGAAAAATAACTTTTTCATTTTAAACTAAGAGAAATCTTTTCCTCTGAGGGATTTTCAGATTAAAGGAAAAAGGAAAAAAGAAAAAAAAACGGCCAGACTTTGCGTGAGCCAGGATTGTATAATTATGTCGAGGGAAGCTGTAATCCCCAACACACACAAACACACACACACACACACACACACACACACGCACACACACACACACTGTATTTGTTGACATTAGGTGCTTCATGCGCTCCAAAAATTGAACAAGTGAAGCGTGATTCCTCCGCAGTTCAGCTGTCACAATAATGATCACACAGCACAGCTGAGCTTAGGTGGGCATACTGCTCAAACACACACACACACACACACACAAGTACACACGAGTGTGTGTGATTGACGGACACACAGGAACGCGGCTCGTCTCTGACGCCACAAAGGACGGACGAACCACGTCAGGCAAAAGGCGATGAGGAAAGGAGGTGAGGAAAGGAGTGAGAATGAGATGTGCCTTTGTGAGATATTTCAGCGCAGCAGGAGAGCTGCCGCACAATAAGAGACCCGAAAGACTAAATTACACAACATCAGAAAAAGGCTGGAAAGGATTCTGATCCTCCAGATGAGCGATCTCTCCTTTTATTCAGTTCTTCAGGAGCAAAATGTTCGCCTGACACAAATGGGATGTTGCACACAGCGTGAGCCTAGAGAATCAGTGTGACGGCCTTCCTTCAAAGTAAAAGCACCGCTGGGGGCTGCATTTGGTCCCGTGAATCTTTATCTAATAATCCCACCTACCAGCACTCACGGACCAAGAATCAAAGTATTCAAGTTTCATTCTGTCTTCACTTTAATGATATTTTCAAGCATTGGATCTAAATTGTAAATAGTGGCAATACGAGGAGACGGCTTCTTTCCGCTTATTTCGCACATTTCCAGTTCTCCGGCTATAATCGGCAGTACAACTGAGAGGACAGCAGGACACAAACTGATTAGAGACATGATGTCCAACAATTAGTGGGAGCACTCTCCCTACGTTTACTCCGCTCAGTGGTTTACTTTCCCAGAATGCCTCTCAGCCACTTTTCAGAGAAGGAACTAATTCCTCGAATGAATGAAAAAGGGACATTTAAAAGGATTTTACTCAAATGTAAAATCGTTTCATGGAAACAGGTTCTTCTGCCGCTCTCTCTCTCTCTCTCTCTCTCTCTCTCTCTCTCTCTCTCTCTCTCTCTCTCTCTCTCTCTCTCTCTCTCTCTCGGCGGGATGACCATCGACCCGAGTGAACCGGCTGACCCCGCTGGCCTCCCCTCTGTTGGGCTGATCGGGGAGAGGCTTTGTCGTGGTTTAATTGGATCTGAGGCGGCCGATGGTGGGCTTCCTCCTCTCCGCGGGGATTCCTACCTCTCAGGCGGCGCCGTGCGATGGCGTGCAGAGGCGTGCAGAGGCGGCGAGTTGTTATGACAGGCCGGGGCTGAATGCACTTGAGCGATGGCGCTCGGCGGGCAGATAGCGATCGGACGATGATCCGAGCAGACTCCGTTTAGCGCGTGTTTTCCGGACGGCCCCAATTCTTCACTGTGTGTGTACGCGGAAGCTGCTGACACTCCACCGGGTTTATGTGCTGATTCGCTGCCTTTTCTCCATCTGTCTATTTAACTACTTAAAGTTAAGTAGACAGATGGAGAAAAAAAAATGCGCGTTCATGTGGTAACTCATTCCCACTCTAACAGCGGTTCAACCACTGGCCTTAAAATGACAAAGCCGCATTCTCTCAAGTGACCACCAGGGGGATGTCATCTAGTCCCATAGAAGTCTATGGAGAAATAACTCTCCTTCTGTCTTGGTTTATTCCCTCAGTGAACATTGCAAACATGAGTTTATGGTCTCAATCTCTAATTTCGAGTATTCTTCAATACAGCGTGATGTTCATGTGGTAAAGTAAATTGTTCAAAAAGGATTCTTTAGGCCGGGGCTACACCCTGACACGCCTACTTTTGCGTCATTTATGATCATCACTTCCTGTTTCTCACCTGCTCCTCCCTCCTCCGCAGGTGTCCTACGTCAAAGCCATCGACATCTGGATGGCCGTGTGTCTGCTGTTTGTCTTCTCCGCCCTGCTGGAGTACGCCGCCGTCAACTTCATCGCCCGCCAACACAAGGAGCTGCTGCGCTTCAGACGGAGGCGACGACACGAGAAGGTGAGCGCCTTCCGTCCGCCTTTCAGAAAGAAAGGAACCTTAAAGACAGGAAGTAGTTCGGGGGCGGAGATCTTGTAAGACAGGAGTAACCAGACGAGTTTTTCACACGGTTCTGCGTGAAAGATTCAGCGCTCTTCACGGTGCAGAAGACAAACGAAGGAACTTTCGCCTCGCCTGAGAAACTTTTCGATGTGGAAATGCATAATTTAGTCTTTTTGGTTTTAGTTCAGTGCTCGTCGGTACTTTGTCTTTATTCTGTCTTTGAATTACAATATGCTCGAAATAAGATGGTCTGTGTCAGGGCCGGCCCAAGGCAAACTAAGGCAAACTAAGCGGCTGCTTGGGGCCCCCTGTCTAGGGGGCCCCAAGCAGCCGCTTAGTTCGCTTATGCTGCATGCAGCCCTAGTTTTGTATTATAACCTCACTGTATTTGTTTATAATTTTCGCTATAACAGTATAGCGTGACATTTGTGCCAAAAATCTTCTAGCAGGTGACTGTGCGTGGTGGGAGGGGGGCCCCCAAATAAAATTTTGCTTAGGGCCCCCAAGAGGCTCGGGCCGGCACTGCTCTGTGTGATCCTTCGGCGCAGGGGTCCCCAACCTTTTTTCGCCTCACGGTCCGTTTTCATATTAGACAATATTTCGCCGACCGGGTGTTGGTTATAAAATTAAATTTAAAAAAAAATCTGAAAAAAAATTAGTATTTATTTCTGTGGTGTGGCCCGGTTAGCGCTCGTCACATGCACTGCCTTTTCAAAATAAAATTCACTGGGGGATGAACTTTCAACCGTACGGCATGATCCTCCGCAGCAGAGGTTGTCCAATTATTATGAAAATATAGATAATCAACATGGGTAGGAAGTGCTGAAGGTCACATGACTGAAACGCTGGATTTTATAATTGGAACAAGTAGCTGGCAAATGCCGGATGACTGACACTCAATGTGTGTTTCTACGCATGTGTAAACAAAGCTTCATCCAGTACTAATGGAAAACATGACATCAACCACCCTGTCTCTGAGAGGTCCGAAACACATTTACCATCCTCCTCATTTTTTTAAATTCCCCCTAAAACTTTTCTCTTTTTCTGACCTCCTCTGCTTTCTTTGGTTTGTTTTGCCTTTGAAGCATTTAATCAATCAATTCTACTTGTCCGGTTGGATTCATCAGCCCGAAGCTGAATAAGGAGTAAAGCTGCCAGGCCTGCAGGGAATGTTGAAGAGAAGGTTGATTGTGTGTGTGTGTGTGTGTGCGTGCGTGCGCGTGAAATGGAGAGGCCGTATCCTCACAGCCGGTGAGCACGCATGAGTGCCTGCGTGAGTGCTGTCGTGCATTTCGCCGTTGCAGGGCACGTGTTGTTGGTGCTGCGGCGGCTGGAGCTGCTTGATTGCATTCGACGCGTTTTAGTTGCGCGTGAGCACATCGGCGAGTTTCCGTACTTTGGAGGACCGAGCGTCCTCGCCAGGCCGCCAAGGTGACGGCGCTGCTGTGCAGGGAGGACCAGGATTGGACTGTTTAGGGTGGAGGATAGGGAGAGGACACCGTGTCAAGAGATGTTCTACAAATACTGAGGGATGTCCTGTAAAGAGTTCATTGTGCACTAGTTATGCTTATGACATGATCTATGTTTCATCATCAAAATTGACCTTTTAGTAATTATTAGAATTTAGAGAGGGACGATAAATGTCAGTAGTGAGTAGCAGCCTCGTGTTTTGTTCCATTTTTTTGTTATAAAATGTCCGCATGATAAATAACAATAAGGCATTCAATCAAAGGAAAAGCAACAACAAAAAAGGCAGATTGAAGCTGTTTTTTTTATTGGCCTATCCTGCCGTCCTGTTCCTTCATTTCGCCCTCGCGACCCCTGTGATTAATCACGTGACCACTTGAGAGGACCCGCCCCCTCGGTTGGGAGAAGACGCGTCGGGCCGCGTCGGTGGCGCCGAGTTTGATCAAAAAGCCTCGAGGGAGAGAGAAAAAGGAAGGAAAAAGATTTTATATATATATATATATATATATATATGAAAAAAGGTCTAAAGCGTAAATCCTATTGTTGTAATCCCCCGAAAAGGCGGATTAGCCGTCCGGCTGCCGCTGCACTTCCAGGTGGATGTGCAGAGATCGACCCACATCCCAACCGGCTTCTGCACAGCTCTCTCTCTCTCTCTCTCTCTCTCTCTCTCTCTCTCTCTCTCTCTCTCTCTCTTCCCTTGTTACACGCGGAGGCAGAGAGAGAGACTCTTAATTAAGCTCTGTGGCCAGTCGTTGTAACGTGACTCTAATGTGATCCACGGACCTCCATTACGGCTCTCAGGGGGCCATCAGTCAGGGTCCAGAAAGGGCCGTCCTGCCGCCTCAGTCGCCCCAACAGAGGATCTATCGGTGAAACAAACCTTTGAATTTTTAATCGTATTGGGACAATTACATACAGGAGAGAAGGTTTCACACACATCACATGCTGCGGTGATTCCTCTACCATTAAACACCCCCCCCCCCCCCCCACCCTGAACCACAAGAACCATCTGCGCGACTCTCGTACATTAGAATTCACTTGAATTCTTGTGAATCCATTTTGGGAGACGCAGAGACGACAGCGACCAAAGCAGATCTTTGTTTTGTATCGTCTGTCCTTCCTGTATCGTCTTCTGCTGCTCCCGTAACAAAGAGCGGAACCGTAATGGGATGGAGAAATACGCACATGGCATTGTTATTGGGCGGCGGTGGGGGGGTCGTCCCCCGATGTAATGTAATGGTCGGGGGAAACATGAATGTATGGAATAACGACAAATAACCGATGGTCGTGAGTAGCAGTTCGTTTAACTGCACGTATCATCGGAACGTGGCGTGCCGGGTTGCCGCGGGGACGAGTCTCTGAATCCTGAGTGGAGGGTCTCCTCGGGGGGGGGTGGAGCTGGTTTCTGATGCCTCATCGATCCCTCAGTGACACCGGCAGAGAACCAGGCCGGAGGAGAGAGGGGGGGAGGCGGAGAGGGGGGGTTCTAATTAGAAAGGACGGATGGAATGGACGGATACCCGCGTCCTTGCGGGAGGGCGGGGGAGGGAAAATCCGCGCTCCTCCCGAGCTCCCTGGCGGAGGGTCACCTCCCCCTGCCGGGGGGGAGAGAGGACTGCAGGCCAGAGATGAGATCAATAGCGCCACTCATCCTTGAAGGATGGAGCCGCCTGGCAGCCGCTCGCATGTTCAACACAGACGAGCTCTCCAGGCCAGAGAAGAGAGACAGAGCGCCCCCCCTTCGCCCCTCTCCCTCCCTCCCTTTTAGGGAATCAAAGGGGAACATGGCCGCCTCTCGCCTCCGCTTCAGTCAGCGCCCGGCGGATGCAAAGTCTGCATTTTGTGAAAGGAGAAAAAAAAGGTGTCATTTGAACAAACTCTAAGCGCCTTGATCTCGCGTGGCTGTTCGGCGGCTTTGAGAAGGAAGCAGGAAGGAGAGCGAGGTGATTAGGAGGCGATCAGCGATCTCTCCCCGGCCGGGCGGAGCCTCTTGATTGACGGGTCGGCTGTGAAGTGAACACACAGAAGAAGAAGTCTCACTGACTGTGTCTGCACTGCTGTATTTCCTTTATGTTTATGTCCATATTCGTGCCTGTTGGACCTTCTGGTCTTATTATGCGCTTTAAAGCAGGTGGATCAGTTTGAACATGAATTCCGGGCAGGTTCTCGCACAAGACTCGATTGAAACCGGATTTTGGGGAAGAAAATAAAAGTTGCGAAAAAGGTTTTCACTTATAGATGAGACGGGACTTTCACAAGACAGACAGCTGTTTGGGTCCCGTGTGAGACAAAAGATCACCTTGACTTAATTTACATCAATTAAGGTTAAGTAGAAACTGTTTTTTTACGGCCGGATCTCTGAACCTGGTTGGAATTTAGCGTTTTTAAATAATAAGCTAAATGATGCACTATTGATAACAGACATGGACCCGTGTTTGTGTCATTATGTCCCCCTAGGTTAAATTTAACCCCACGTTAGGATGAAATTAACCCCGACTGACCTGGTTTGAATATCACGTTTCATGCATGAAGCTAAAGGTGCTTGAGACGCCGCAGCGGATCACGTGAATAATCATTCCAGGTCAGCAGCTTGATGAGCGAGAGACATTCGCACACCATGTTGTGATGAAACCAGGCACTCCATTGAAAACGAGAGAGGGGGGAGGGGGGAGGGGGGCATGATGGAGGAATGAGGATCTACAGCGAAGGAAAGGAGGGAAAAGAAGAGAGCCACGAAAAATGTCTCTTTTGTCCACTCAGAGGATCTCTCTCGCTGACTCTAAAGATCTCCTGTCCCTTCACTAGACCATTCATCCATTCATAATCCATCCATTCATAATCCATCCATTCATAATCCATCCATTCATTATCCATCCATTCATTATCCATCCATGCATCGTCCAACCAGCTATCCATTCATCCATCCATGCGTTCGTCACCCATCAAATCATCATCCATTCATGCATTTTTCATCCATCAGTCCATCATCCACTCGTCTCAGTTGTTTCTGCGTGAATAAAGGAAATATCTGATTAGTCATGAATCAATTTGAATGATCTGAATCCGGTTTCTTCAGAATGGCTGCACGGGTTCTCTCCTTCTTCCCCTCCTCACATGTCCCGCCTCCTTTCCTCATTGCGCCTCCTCCTCACGTCTCCTCCCGCTCCCTCCACATTAATCACATGGCAGGACGAATAAAGCGCAGCATCTGTAATAGTTTAGCAGCGTCGCTGAAGGTCGGGCAGAGGTTGGCTGGCATCGCGGCTAGAGTGTGTGTGTGTGTGTGTGTGTGTGTGTGTGTGTGTGTGTGTGTGTGTGTGTGTGTGTTTGTGTGTTAACGGTAATAGATGGCTTTGTGTGGATGCAAGGACAGAACAGGGACACAGGGCACTAAAAATGAACCGCTACCTACTGCTCTATCTCACATAGACACACACACACACACACACACACACACACAGACACACACAGACACATGGGCACACAGACACACACAGACACATGGGCACACGTGCCCTCTCCTTTACAACATTTGGGTTTTAATTGTAGTTCATTTATTTCAGAGATTCAGTCGTGAAGTTCTGCTGCCGACGTCTCTTCCTGCTCCGAGCTGCACCTCTTTCTGTGTTGTTGTATTTTGTTGAAAAGCTCCTTTTTCCTTACCCACAATGCACTGGGAAGATCCCCTCTGCTGATAGACCTCCCCACAGGTGGACACGAGTCGAGTGTTTTTCCATGAAGATGGACTTCAGCTTCCTTTGTCTGCTGATGTGTTCATTTCATGGGTGCTGTTCTGTGGTGAAAGGACACTTTGGGGCTCTGGTTATTTTCCTGCATTTGTTCCCACACACACACACACACACACACACTCTCTTACACGCAAACACACACACGCACACCGCGTCTCTCAGGCAGTCGCTGTGTTTGTGTTGGAGTCTCTGAAGCAGATAAGAAAGTCATTGTGTCTCCCGTAATGAAATGGCGGGGTGACGGCGCAGATGGGACTTCCAATATCTCCCTGCGCACGCCGGACAAATATTAAATAAAAACACTGCGCACAGACGCATGGAACCCTCCCCCCCCTCCCCCCCTCGTTGATCTCCATGACGGGTGAGATAAACACACGCGCTCCGTTTGGCTGGCTCTCGTGTTGATGACTTTTAGGCTGGTGATCAATGTGCAGCTCACGATTCATGAATCCTCCGTTTGGGACTTTGGAGTTCGTCCGGATGCTGCGAGATGAGACACCAAAAACAAAAATAATAACGTATTATTTGGATTATTATGTGATTAATACTAATGAATTGGACAAAAACTTTTTTTGACAGAAAACAGTGTAATGAGGAAGCAGTGTTGAGGCAGAGGCCATTGCTTAAAGTTCGGATCAGACCGTAGAACCCAAGGGATAAGAACACAAAGTCAGGATGTACACACACACACACACACACACCTCTAACGTCTGTCTCTCGTCCCGGGCTGCAGGAGGACGAGACAGGCGAGGGCCGCTTCAGCTTCCCCGGCTACGGCATGGGCCCCGCCTGCCTGCAGGCCAAGGACGGCATGGCCATCAAGGGCAACAACAACAACGCGCCGGCCTCGGCCGCGCCCGAGAAGACCATCGAGGAGATGAAGAAGCTCTTCATCGGACGGGCCAAGCGCATCGACACGGTGTCCCGCGTGGCCTTCCCCCTCGTCTTCCTCATTTTTAACATTTTCTACTGGATCATTTACAAGATCATCCGCAGCGAGGACGTCCACAAGCAGTAGTCGAAGACGAGGAGGAGGAGGAGGACGACGAGGACGAGGAGGGCAGGAACAGTGCGAGGAGGGGAGCACCAAAAACAAAACCAGAGATTGAAGCAAGAGAAATCATTCCCCCCCCCCCCTTCCCCTCCCCGCCGGCTCCTTTCCTCGTCCTCTAAAAGTCGAGGTTAATGCTTTTTGTGCCCCCCCTCTCCCCCACCCCCGCCCCGCCCCATTCCTCCCCCCATTCCTCCCCCCATTCCTCCCCCACTAGACAGTTTATGAGATATTTATTGCTTTCTTGTTCCCTTTATTCCCCCCCCCCCAATGAAATCCCCCAAATGATTTCACCACATCTTTACACTTCCCAAATAATCCGGACCAGTGCAATAGCAATGCAGTCAGATGCATGATATATGAATGTGGCAATATATTAATGAAAAGAGGAAAATCGCAGTAAACAGACTTTTGCGAGCGGGAGGAAGAAGAGAGACTTTTATTTTCCTTCATCTCCTGTTTGTTTTTGGCGTGGAGACAGATGTACGTCAGGGCTGGGATAAGGGGGTGGGGGGGCTTGAGAAGCATACAGCAGTGTAATATAGTCATATATCTATCATAAAAGGGGGGAGTGGGGGGGGACGCTTTGTTAGAAAGACAGGCATCTTACAATGTGGGATTTTTCACTTCCTCCCCAGAAAAAAGGAAAGGAAGGCGGATCGGTGCTTCCATTAAATAAAGCGATGCAAGGATCATGCGTTCTATATATCTAGATTTGCTTCAAACGTGTATTGCGAGCACTCAATGCTTTACCTCCCCCAAACCCCCCCCCCCCCCCCCCCGCTCGCCCCGCCCTCCCGGCCTTCCGCCACCCCCCCACCACAAAACCTTGAACTGCAGAGACACTCGAGGGACGATCGTACGACCAAAAAAACACACAAAAAAATCCAACAAGAAGCACTAGAGGAGGACTGTGAGACTCTCGTCTCCACGTGCCCCCCCTGACCCCCCCCACTCCTACCCCCCCCCGGCTTTTATTCCATACTGTATTCTGTTGTTTGTTTTTTCGGGGGGGTTCTATCTTAACTTTACGTGCCAAGTAAACATGTCGCTTGTGGCCGTGCGGCGCTCCGCAGACCCCAAACCCCCTCCGTCCAGAGTGGGGAGGGGGGGCGGTCGGACGTCTTCTAAAGGGGCCGTTTTTGGGGGGGAGGATCCCCCCCCCTCCCCCGAGGTGTGAGTGAACTGGAGGGGACTGAACCGCAGATATGTTTACATCTTATTAGTGCTTCCTTGCTTTGGTCCCCGCCTTAATGTGACACCCCCCCCCCCCCCAGCTCTGAGAGGACATATGTAGTAAATTATACAGATTATAGCACCTGTTGTACCTTAATTGACTGTACTTCCATCTCATTCACGCGCTCACCAACTGTCGCCATCTGTGCAACGCCTCGGGCCACACGGAGTGTAAATCTGGAATTCATTTTTTTTTCAAGTTTGAAAATTTAATGACGTGTGTTGATTTATTTCTCTTCTCTTTTTAACTTTGCGCCAGGCTTCTCTATGCAATAATTAGTATATGCAATTATGATTTTTCTTTTCTTTCCTCAAGCGACTCCATCTCAAAGTCGGGTTCTTTTCCGGCCCCGCTCGTCCCGACGCTAACTGCTAAACCCGGACGGGACGTGAGGATGAAAGTGGGGGGGCAACGTTATGGCATATTAGATGAGCAGCAGACGGATTGAGTCACAACTGTCAAAGAAAAGTGTGCAACTGTATTTAGTTACCGAAAATACACAGAGGTTTTAATGCAAGTGGTCAAAAACGAACAGTTAAAATGAGCTCTTTTGAATTTGTGATCGAGCCGCCGACGGCTGATCGGCTGCAGCTCGGTTGTCACGAGGTCCTGAGAGCAGGAGAATTAATTCCATTCCCCAGAATGTGGACCTCCCCCCCTCCCCTCCTCCCCCCCACGCAGGATGAAAAGAGCCGTCACCTCAACTGAGTCTTTTGTAACGACATTCAGACGTTGTTTCGCGTTTATCAAAAAAAAAAAAAAAAGCATTTGTAAGACGAAGGCTGATTATTACATATTTAACTTCACAATCAAAATGTTTAATGTTTGACTTGTGAGGAGGATTCCTCCACCAAGTTATTCACGCCCTGCTCCTACTTGGTTTGAAACAAAACCAAAGATGTTTTTGTTTTCATATTCCTCCTGTTTGTGTTCTTATTGTTGCCTTTTGCTGCTGTTTCAGATGTGTTGCAGGATGTGATGTGTTCAGTTTGTCTATTTTGATGATTGCCAGATGCAGTTTTGGGTTTCCCAGATTAACTTCAGCTATATAAATACAATTGCTATTATTATTATATATATATACAAAGGCATATTTTGATATGAAACATTTTCCCTCTACATTCATGTAATCCCCTGTTTTTATTTTTTTAAAGAAAGAAGATTACTTCTATTGGATAATTCCTCCCTATTACTACTACTTCCAAGATGTTTACCTGTAAAACATTTTTTTACATGTAAAACTTTCCCATGGAGACTTTTTGGATCTGGGGGGGGACAGATTACTTTTTGCTTGAGAGAGAATAAATCCTAAATGGAAGACTTCTCATGAGAAGCTCCAGCTGCTTCAGAGTGTCGGACTAAACCGAAGGGCTTCGCCACGCAGGTTCCTCCTTCTGCTCCCATTCCAACAGGTTTTAACTTTAGCGTGAACGTGCCATAGATTCATGCCATAAATGTGCATTTGATTCAGTAAATCATTCCCAGATACAGATATAAAAGCTCTGAAGGCCACGATCACCTAGGATGCTTCATTTCGAACGATTTGACCCGAGCAGATTTGTCTGTATTTAGCGTTTAGGATGCAAAGCATCCGCTGTACACTAGGTCAAAACCACGGACGCCTGGAGGGACGCGTGTGTGTGTGTGTGTGTGTGTGTGTGTGTGTGTGTGTGTGTGTGTGTGTGTGTGTGTGTGTGTGTGTGTGTGTGTGTGTGTGTGTGTGTGCGTGTATTCAACAGCATTGTGTTTTACAGCATCGGCCTCTCTGATCCTCTCGAGGGATCTCGAACTCCTCGTGGCTCATGAAAATGATCCTTAAATTACTTCAATCAACGTTTTCAAGCTCAACGGCAAATAAGAGTAGTTGGGAAGAAAAGTTAGCGAATTTCCACGTTGCTTTGTACAAAAAAACATTGTTATTACTATCTTGTTAGCAACGCTGAAGCTAGCTTACTTATACGCAACATATTTGAACGTAAGGAGGGCGGGAAACCTTACTTAGTGTACAAACATGCAGCTAATGCTGCTAATGTTGCTAATACAGCTAATGCTGCTAATTCAGCTAATGCTGCTAATGCAGCTAATGTTGCTAATGCAGCTAATGCTGCTCGTCCTGATAAATGCTGCTAATGCAGAGAACCAGTGAGAGAAATAGTGCAATAGATGTTTTTACAAAAGCCACCAAAAATTGTGAGGCTGCACCCGAGTGAAACTGGTGGAATTCTGGCCTTTGAGTCGTCTGGGAAGCAGCATTAGCTCGGCCTTTATTTATTCATGTTGCTTTACTTCCTACATGTAGCACTAAACATGTTCTTCATTCAGTATTCATGATACACGAACCTGCAAAGCAACAGACTCCCAGAAGGGGATTTAGTCGGCTGTGTGCGAGTAATAGATTAAAAGAAAATCAGAAATGTCAGACTTCACGCACTGCGTGAACAACAACGGATATAAGTGGAAAGAAGCCTGTGAAACGTCGGTTTAAATGCCAAAGTCAATGGCTGCTGAACAAGGAACAGGTATAGATTGCGTTGACATTTAAATAGCGGACGAGGTAATCCACGCCCGCCAATGTTGCGGCGCTCGGAGTCCCTCCGCCGCGACATCGGCGGGCGAAAGAGCCTCCTCATGTGATCGCGGCCTGAACTCGGCTGATTGGCGTTTGCCTCCGTGCCATAAGACAAAATCCCGTCGGTCGCTCACATAGCTTCTTCTCGTGCCATGAGGGACGGGGGGGGGGGGAATATGCAACTGAAGAAAAAAGATTTAAAAAAGAACCGCGGACCTACGAGCATATCGTGCATTCACCATCCACCATTTTTACAGGATCGGGGCCCTTTCTCCTCAGGCGTGGGGTGTGTGTGTGTGTGTGTGTGTGTGTGTGTGTGTGTGTGTGCCATAGTGACACCATTGTATTAAACATTGTTAAACTATTTGGGTCGGGGGGGGGGGGGGGGCAGCGGTTCATAACACGGGCGAGAGTGTTTATAAATCCATAGGTTCTGAACTGGATTTTAAAGTAGCATGGTTTGATTTGTCGATTATTAATGACTCTTGGTTTTTCGGTGGGGGGGTTGTTTGATTCTCTTGTATTTTATTGTATGTATTGTACAAGCCGATGCCCTGAGGGAGGAGGAGAAATACAGTGACTTCTGAACTGCTGTGAACTAAAGGAGATAGTTATTATTATTATTATTACAGTTATTATATTTATTTATTTATTTTGCACAAAGTTGGAATGGCCTTAATTTTTGCTTTACTTGCTTCTATTGTGAATTGGCACAAAGTGCACCCCGTTTCATTTGCGACAAATTTTACAAAGCTCATTGCGATGCTTATAATCTGAAAGCAAGATGAAACAAAAAAAAAGAAAAAAAAAGAAAAGTTCAGCAAATCCTTTTTATTTTTCATTAATCTGAGAAACAATATTTTGCATGAATATAAATACAATGGCAGATATTTTGGCTTGTACAAAAAAAATGAAGCAATTTGAAGAGGAAAAAAAAGAATGTACCGTTTCTGCTGTATCTGTATATATCTAAATATTTATTGAAATATGTCATACTACTAATTCTATTAACGATTAAAGGTTTTCTGAACAAAAATCTCTTTACCTGTTTTTGAACATTGTCAAAGGTTGTTGGAGTTGGATCTTCTGCTCTCTGTCACTCGACTCAAGGATCTGTGTAATCATTCAAGAAAAAGTATTAAAAATTGCAAATATATCCCGGCTGTCTTTATTGATTGTCATTGATTTGTTTTGTCCGTGTGACATCGTCCTGCAGACCACAGGAGTTAATTGGAAGAGGACATGGGCGTCACAGTTCACCACCAGGGCTCTCAGGCAGACGTTTGAGCCCTTCATGAAACCTTTCCGCCCATCGGCATTGGATGCAGACGTAGCCCAATGTGACGGTAAAAACACGTTAACTGGTTAAAGAAGTAAGACTTAGAAGTACTAAGTAGTTGTACTCATTGCCTTTACTGCTACTTTCATCACGTCTTTGAGGTACGTGTAGTTTATGCTGCACTACGTTCGCCGGGTCGTTTTTTAGTTGCTAGCAGGTGTGACAAACTGCTGGACGTCACATGTGGACCTGAGCCAGCAGGGGTTGCTATGGCAACATGAAGTTACACATGAAACTGACCCTGCTGGACTACCAGCATTTGAATGATTTGGTTCCTTAAGCAATCCTCCAGAAGTGAATGTCCCATGTAATGCTGAGACTGGATTCAAATAATTTAAGGGTCTGTTTTTTATATATATATATATATATAAGTATGGAGCACTTCTGCCGGGACAACAGATAGATGTGACAGAAAGACAAATAAATTTGTACCAGTTGGTGTGCTGGTTGCACTGAGATAAATTAAAGCTTCCCATTAAAAAACCAGGAAGCAGAAGCAGCCGCGTGGAGCGTCGTCAGTGGTTCACGAGGTCATCGGACACACACACACACACACGTCTGCCAGTGGATTTATGTGTTCATATAGAAAGAGCTGCATGTGAATGATTCACTATTTAGAATATTTTCAGTTCCGTTACATCATGTATGAGAATGTATTGCAGCATGAAGTCCATGAGTACTTTATTACAATTACCCACTAAACATATTTCAAAAAATAATTGAACAAGTGAATCAGTTTTTATTGAGATGTGGGAAAAGTACCAAAACATACTATTTTAATATGTACAAAGAAATACTGCATCTTACAGGGGAACAAATGCTAGAATCTAATCTGAACCAGTGTACACACTCAAAATATGAAGCAGACCAGAAGGTTTAAAACAGTAAATTACTTTTAATTTAGTCCTCTCATCGGCAGGTGAGCTCGTTTGATGATGAATGAAGTGCATTGGTGGTAGAAGCCCGACTAGGATTGGATGTACATGATTTGAGACATGCTCCGTTCAGACGCGCCCGTGAAACTGCACGTTACAAGACAACATCACTCAAATAAAAACTACAGTTCAGCTCTTGACCTGATAGAATAAAAAGACAAGACAGATCCATCGCTAGATACAACGGTGGCAGCAATACACAGGATTGCCCGAGCAGTAAAGTACACGTTCCTTTAAGAAACAGGGAGAACGCGAAAAAATAAAAAATACCCAACCTCTGGGTGTTTTAATCCCCAATTCAAGTAGTATTTACCCTTTTTTCTTTCTTGTTTCATGTGTTTGCGTGCGTTGACTTTTGTTTAATAAATTCAAGTTCAGCATGAAAAAAATAAAATAAAATGACTGAGTCGAGATAATACATGTGCTGGTGGAGGAATAGATGGGTTTAAAAAAAAAAAAAAAAAAAATACAACATTAAAATGTGAGGAGTGACATTGTGGATTCCTCAGAGGGAAACAAAGCAGCAGGTGAGGAAGAGGAGGAAGAGAAAAGGTCTCCATGAGACATGCAGCCTGTGCGCTCGGCCAAACCTGCTTCACACCAACAGAAACCCCGTCAAAACACTTGTGCGCTCACATTCAGAGAGAGAACGAGGAGGGGGGGGTCAGAAAGCAGCAGAGTGTGTGTGCATAGCGACCCAAACTCGGACTTGAAATTAACTTGTACTCGTTTCTGCTCCTAAGCTGCAGCGTGAAGGGGTTCTTCCCCCCCTCTTCTATTACACGTTTGTCTAATTGGTTCCTGCTGCGGTTAAAAGGGGGAAAAAGGGACCAAAAAGCATCAGTTGAATCCAGATCGTTAATCTAACTCGGGGGCGGTGGGGGTCTCCTCACTGGCGCTGGGCCGGGTAGCGGCCCTCGCTGGGCCCGGCGCCCCGCCCGGAGCCGAAGCTGGGCTTCTGTGCCATTCCTCCGCGGGTGGGGGGTCCTCGGGGTCCGCCTCCTCCACCGCTGCCTCCGATTCGCTCGCGGGGGCCACCGGGGCCTCCTGGGCCGCGGGGCCGGATGTCCCGCCTGTCGCCCTCGCGGGCCGACCGGGTCTTCTTCTCCTCCACGTTGAGCCGCACGTCGCCTCGGAACTTAATGGGCTGAAAAAAAAATACATAATATTACAGCGTCAGAAAGTTTTACAACAATTCTGAGCCAGAAGTGCATCCATCCATCCATCCATCCATCCATCCATCCATCATCATCCATCCATCCATCCATCCTCACCCGGTTGCTGAGGATCTTCTGCACCGGTTCAGAGTCGTCAAACACTACGAAGCCAAAGTTGGGCAGCTTCCCCCCACTGTTGATCCTGAGCTCCAGGACGGTGCCGTACTCTGAGGAACACACACACACACACACACACACACACACACACACGTTGAGCGCCACAGTTGCGGGGTTAAAAGTTCTTAAGCTCCAAAGTTCAGACTCACGCTCAAAGAACTCCTTGAGCTCCGTCTTGTCCACGTCGTGCGGGACGTTCCCCACGAAGAGCTGCTGGGCGTCGGGGTACCGGACCACGCGGCGCCCCTCCTGCTCGCCCTGCTCGCCTTCCCGAACTGAAAACAAAAACAAGTTCAGCTCAGACGCCGCACGTCCATCAGTGACGTCATGCCAGTGACGTCACAGTGAGCCGGCGTGTACCTGGTCGGGGTCCTCTGTGTACCGGCGGGGGGCCCCCGGGCCTCTGTTCCCTCGGCCTCTGGTCCCTCAGGGGTCTCTGCGCTGCCGTCTGCGACTCAGACTTCACCTCGGCTCTGGGCTGAAAGCGTCAACGTGCATCATTAAAAAGAGCGAGAGAGAACACATGCAGCGATTCAAGACGGCGTCCCGCTGCATCATCATCATCCGACTCTGGTAACCATACCGGTGCGGTGGGCGGGGCTTTGACGACGTGTGGGGGGATTCCTGAGACTGGGACCGCCCCGCTGGGAGGGAGGTTCTTACTGGTGACGGAGGCCCAGGAGAACGGCTGCGAGGAGACAACGAGACACTCAGTGCCAGTGGACAACACTAGAAGGGCAAGGAGCGCGACGTCACAGGGTCTCGTGGGGGACCTACCCGGTTCTCCTCTGGCGCGGCGGGGGCGGGCTCTGCGGGGGCGGCCGCAGGCTCGGTTGCGGGCGCGGCGGCGCTTTTCTCTTTCTGGTCGTCGGAGGCGTTTGTCTCCGTCTGCGCTTCCGGTTTCAGCTCAACGACCACGGGCTCCTTCTCCGGCTCGGGTTCCGGACTCGCCGCAGCCTCTTCTTCCTCCTCGTCCTCCTCTTCCTCCTCGTCGTCTCCAGGGATTGCCGGCTCTGAACTAGGAGGTACAAGATTGTTACACCACAACCTGCTGCCTGGGACGTCCCGTTTTCCCCAAACACTGGTCCCATTCTTTAACATGGGCGGTTCCATCGAGGAGAGCATTAGCGCTGGAACCACATGAAGCGTTAACGTACCAGGCCGTGGGGGCGTAGAAGGAGGCGGACTCTTCATGGGCGATGTCGGGGGAAGGGACCCTCTCCTCGATCTCCTCCACCTCGTCCTCGGACTCTGAAAAAAGGAACAGATGTTCAGGCCAACCACCTCCTCGTACGGTGCAGACGTCAAACAGCGAGGATCTTCAACTCCTAAACAAGCCGCCATCGATGAGGCGGCAGTGCAGAGGAACGGGGAGGATGAACAGTAAAGCCGAGAGACGGGACGTGGTCTCACCTTCCGGGGGCTCAGAATCAGAGTCGCTGAACACCTCGTCCTGGTAGCGGAACACGTCATTGTGGACGTAGAATTTGTTTGCGACGGTTCCCTGAAAAAAAAAAAAAAACATTTAAAGCTTTAAGACACCAAACACATCCGACAATGTGGTGTGACAGGGGGGGGGAGACACTGACCTCAGGCGCCAGCACGAAGGTCTGCATGAACTTCCTCATGGGCTGCATGTTGTTGGACAGCTCGCCCATCACCTGCACCACCACGCCCTCGTTCAGCGTGGCGTGGGCGTCCACGTGGCGGATCTTTGTGTGACATTCACGGAAACTCAGAGCCATCACCCGCTTGTGGATCTCCTGCAGAGCGAAAGGGGCGGGGGGGTCAATCAGGACGCTCTCACCAGAAAGTGCTACCCTGCTAGCATCTTTCGGGCAATGACTCACAGACTGTCCGTAGACGGCCTCCACGGGTTTGCCGTTGTTGTCCAGGCCACCGTGCACGTAGGACGAGTTCTTTCCATAGAACCTGAGCGGACAGACGTGGAAAAAGAAGGACGCGTTAGCTCCTCGGAGGACAGTTTGAGGACGACCGACATCACGCTGGGTGTTCGGGTCGTACCGGTGCAGGTAGTCGGGGGCCTGGTTCAGCAGTGTGTAATACTGTCGGACAAACTCTCGCCCGACCAGCTGGGCACTTGGCTTCTCCATCACCATTTCTTTGGTCCGCTGGAAATCTGTAGGGAGAAGAGGAGGAGGAAGGGGGGGTTAGATCAAATAAATCTGGAAACTGTTCCTCAAACTCTTTTGAGCAATGAATTCAGCAGTGTCCTATGATACCAGACCAATATTTAAATGACTTAATAAGTAATCCTTTACTCTCCATATTGCAGAATTACCAGTGGATAACAGCCACATGACTACTGGCTGAATACCCAAGGCTCCACCGTCAGGGTTGCCATTAGCAACCATTTTAAGAAACTGGGGAAACAATGGTTGGCCTTTTAAAAAAGAGGCGGCGTTGTTCCCTGGCGCACAAGTGGAGATTGGGTCATCGTGACCTTCGATTTCACAAAAGGCACAAAATAATAGTTTTGATTCACGAAAGCAGACGTTTGGATGCACCGGCACGAGGCGACGTCCCGCCAAGCGCTTGAACAAATATAATTCAACAGACATTAGCAGGTTGTTTTTACACGGAGATACAAAATGCATTTATACATCTTCACATTGAAGAGTCATTGAATATAAATGTCATTCTAAACACACCGCCTCCATATCCACAAAGTACCCGTTTGACCTTCAAAACGTTGACCTACATGTGTACGAATTTATTTGAATTTCTTCGACTGATGACCCAATCTACTGGGAGCGCAACGCTCGGTTTCACTCCGTTTAAGATGTTGTGAGAGGAGACGCAAGAGTTTTGTGCGTGAGCAACAATGTGCATCTCCGAATATGAAATAAGACAATAAATCTACCCATCTTTGACTGACTTACGTAGACACACGGTCCTGACCTACAGCGTGTCCCAGAAGTCACATCTTTAAGGAGGACATTTTGTTCCCTTCACTTTGTATTCAAACTGATCCATGTCTCAGACTCCGATGCAACCCAAAGTAAAAAAAAACAACCCTGAATTTACCTTTAGAAGTTAGAAAATGACTGCCCTGGTTCAATAGATTTAATGGATCATTAATAGGAATTTAGTTCCGCCAGGTCACGTATCAGCTCAACTTTGTTACACACATATATATATATATGTGTGTGTTATATATATATATGAGAGAGAATTGCTCTAGACAGCAGCGACAGCAATAAAGAGTCGGAGGGTAAAACCAGCACACCAACTGGTACAAGTTTCTTTAATTGTCTTTCTATCACACCTGTCTCACATCTCAACTGATCCACCGGCCCGAGCCAATTACGAGCTGTAGAAGGTGTGCTAATGCTAACGGCTAACAGTGTGCTGAAGGGTGAGGGGAGTGTAGAAGCGAGAATGGATCCAGGTTTATTTGAAGGTATGAAGTGCATATAAGGACATGTCTGCACAGCAGGAGCCAAATCACACCGCAGCTGGTAGAGGGCATAAAAAGGCAACGCATGGCAGGCAGACAAAGGCCACGCCGTGCCCGCGGTCCCGGTGCACTAACCGGCCTGTAGGCACGCGTCCCTCACCCTCCCGGTAGCTCCACAAAACGGTGGGTAGTTTCCGGATATAACGTTAGTTTTACAAAGAACGCGCATCGGGTAAACCACGTGCAGCATTAAGGTTGGGCAGAAACCGGCTAACATTGTATAGACGGGTTCCCTTAGACACCCTCCCCCCCGCCAACACGTGTTCCGGCCGGTGCCTCGGCTACTCTTTCCCGGTCCTGCGAGGTGAGTTAACAGGAGGTCGAACACGCGAGATATAGGTTGTGGATTTTAAGGAAACACCGATATACTAAGTAAAACACGAAGGGGGTCACGGGTAAATCATAGTAAGCTAACACATGGGCGGTGGGTACATTCTGGACACTCAAAATCAAAGTCCCAACAGCGCTGACTGTGTTTAAATTACAACAGTTCAGCACAGAGACAACTAGAACAGCCATCATTCGTGCTTTCCAGTCAGTTGCCGTCACGTGTAACGTTAAATTGCACACGACCGCCATGCTAATGCTACAAAAATGTTAGCAGCCACCACGTCCTCACCAGGATGTAGACACGGCCGCGAAAAGCGACCCAGTCAATCGGAGTATCAAGATACAGGAAAACATATTTTCCGTTTTTTTTAACGGAAAACGAATGAGAAAAAAAAACTTACCCGTGAGTCAACTATCAAAAAAAGTCTTCGATCTAGAAACAAGTGACTTCTTTTAGATTACCTCGGCGGCAGCCAGAAACGCTAACGGCTTCACAACGTGCTGGAGTGCTCGGTTACCGGTTTCAGCTCCGTAACCGAACTTGATACCCCGCCTCTCACGAGCGGTCCGACCAATCAGATGGAAGCAAAGTGACTCGTCAGCCAATTGCTTTGCCGCTACGGCCGGAGAGGGATTTATCTATAGGGCCAATGGCTTACCGGTAACAGACATAGGTGCGATTGTTTAATTGGCCGGTGCGTGCCGGTTGACGTTGGAGCTTATCAACCAGTGGTGCAACGCAGCCTCTTCTCCGCAGGGTGGCGACAAAATGTTATTCAGCATTTCAACTGACTTCATTTAAATCGGATGACTCATCAAATGACGTGCATTTAGATTCGGTCTAATTGTCACTGCAGGTCCCCACAAAAAATGTGGTTCAGATGAATGTAAGTGTATATGCTCCGGAGCCCTGCGCCATTTGAATTGCACTGTAATGATTTTTGAACCCACTTCTAGCATAATATATTGAAACACCACGCTCACTTATTGATCCCCCAGAATGCACCTGTGAAAACGCTCGCTAAAAGAAATCAGGGCTTGAACTCGACTTCAATGAGGACTTCGCTCTGAGGTTTCGCTCAGTGTGAAGAGTGCAACAATGCCAGTTTTTTAAGAGACTGTACATTGTAGATGTATTAAAATACACTGTATTTTGTCTAAAATACAGTATTTATGTTATGTTTAAGTCCTCATGACTGATTCTGTATTGAGAATAAACACTGCATTGGGGTTGAAAGATGCTTGAATGGATGTTATTCCTTGCATGGTAAAATAGTTCATATGATTTTTAACCTATTTAGTATTATGTTATATGTAGTATTTTGTGTGGAGTTTGAGTCTCAGACGTTGTTTTATCAAGACAATCTGAAAAAAAGTGTTTGTTTTTTTAAATAATTGAATATATATATATATATATATATATATATATATATATATATATATATATATATATATATATATATATATATATATATATATATATATATATATATATATATATATTTGTATATATATATATATATATATACAAATATAATCATGTGCTTTTTCGATGGACGTCCACTAGAACATGTGCAAAAAGCTCAAACCAAGCCCTCCTGCTGGCTTGAGGCTAAATGTGCAGATAAAAGAATGTTTAACGTAGCAAAGACATCCAATAGAAGAAGCGTTTCCTGTTACAGCTTTGGAGCCACAGAGAGGGGGGTGAGGGGGGGCGCCCCCGCCTGCTGTTTCACATTCTTGACACCGGGCTCTGGATGACCGGGTGGGGATGGTAGCAGGGTGCTACGTCTCTCAGGGGACCGCGAGAGGCTCGGTGCACAGACACACACAGACGTGTTATGTGGTGAAGTACAGTTTAAGAACAAAATGTTCTCGCCGTTTGCCTCCTTCTGTCTATTGGCCCATGGTTGGTCAGGAAGGAAAAACACGTTTTTACACATGTCACTGAATTGAACCCACAGTGCAATATTGAAGTGTACGAATGCATGTGTGTAGTTCATGTTTAGCCTCGGTGTGTTCCAGTAACTGTGGAAGCACATAACGGCTTATATCAGCACGTTTTCTTCTTGTGTTTAGGGTTTATTTTAAAGGCCCCTGGTTCTTACACACATACTTCCACTCATTGCCTGATCGCACACTTTATTATTGTAAAGAAACACAAAAAACAAGGCCGAGCCACAAGCGCTGCGCTCACTAGTTACATTTAAATGAGAATTCAACGAGGCTTCAGGTCCCATTTGGCCTGAACAAAACTAAACTACATCACAACAAGTTGACATTGACGGTTTTAACCGTAATGTGGATTCTGAGGAGGAAAAAATAACTCATCCTGCGAGACTTCTCCCCTTGTGGAAAGGACCAAAACAATATATCCTCTTTATTGGTTCAAATGTCAGTACACACGTGTCCTCGTCTGGGACACGGAATCTGTATGGAAAATAAAAATGAACAACTCTTAAAGCAGCGGCCCAAAGATCCAAAAGCCACAAAAGCACAAACACAAACGACAGCGAGAGAGACAAAGACTGCAGAAGCTAACGGGTCGTTTGTAGAAAGCAAGCAGAGGGAGCATTTATTTAGAAACTTTATTTTCATCGTTACATTTGTCTCAAATTGATCTTCAATTAAAGTCCTGAACAAATCCATAACACATATAAACTATTGTCAACAACATACGTTTACATCAGAGGTCTTTAGTTTTCTTTACTGAGAATTTCTCCTTTTGTAGCTTTTTTTTTTTCTTCTTTTTTTTTTTTTTTAGTGGTATAAGCAAGAAATGGTTTAAAAAAGAATTTGCAATTAGCACCGCGACTGTGATTTCTTTATTTTTTTTAACTTAGGGATCAGCACCTCGTCCCGTTAGCAGCGACTATGGGTCCACCGTCCGCTTAGACAATGAGGTCGTTGTCCACATCCTCTGCGAACACACAAACGTCACCCGTCAGCACAATTATTTATTATGGATACCTCATTTTGATATAGTTCCCTCATTATCGGAAAACTGGGCATTTAACAGAGTTTTTTCTTAAGGGAGCAAATCTGCTTTTTGTTTCTTTGCATTTCTCTTTTTTTGTCTCATGTGAAATATATTTACATATAAATATTTACTTTGAAGATGTCCGGCCATTATTTTACAACATGAACAGAATGATACAGATCAAACACATAACTGGAAACATTTCAAAATGTCCTCAAAAAGTCACATCCACTGTTGGTGTCAAAACATTAAAACTTTTCCTGATTCTTTTAAATAAAAGAGAGAGGTTTCGGGGCGCTCGGTACTCACGCTCCTTGATGCCGAAGCAGCCGGCCCACTCCTCCAGGGTGATGTATTTGTCGTTGTCGTTGTCGCACTGCTCGAAGAAGCGGGTGGTGCAGTGCTCCATGGGAATGAGGGGGGCGCGCAGGGGGGAGAGCTCCGTGTGGGTCAGGTACCTGCAGACGGCGGAGCAAGCGCGGAGAAAGACGTTACAATAGAGCCTCCCTCCAGCTCTCCCAAAGAGCAATGCATTCTGGGTGGCAGCCACACCGGTCGAGCGTCTCAAAGCGCGACGGATCCGGCGGCGAGGCCGTGGCGTCGGATCAAACGAAGCATGAGGTTATTATGGTTCTAACATCTGCTGACTCACACAATCTTTTTTTTTCCCGAATCTATGAAGAAAAAAAAAGCCGCGGAGGCCCGATTGAGTCTCGCTACGATGAAGGGAGATTTTTTTAGAAATGGCATTCTTGGTCAGCCAGCGATGGAAATGTTTCCCCACAAAGAACCACAAAAGGCACCACTTTCTTTTGCGTTGTGTTACTGGCTTATTGCGCGGCACGTACCCGTCGACGGGGTGCTGGTCCAGCTGGCCGAACTGCCAGTGCACGGGGAAGATGTACATGTTGTAGTTCTTCTCGAAGTCGTGGGCCAGCAGGTCCAGGGAGTGGGCGCCGGCCTGCAGCCTCTTCTCGTTCTCGAAGATCTTCTTCACCTGAAACCGCGACCCACACGGAGAAGAACCGTTAGTGACGTGGAATCGACTGCGGGCTGTGGAGAGCGGTCTGTTTGAAAGGTGTGGAAGTCGCCGTCGCCATCTTGGTCTACGGTCTTTGCAATGTTCTTGTTTTTACACCTGATATGCTGAGGACTAAGGAGTGACGCAGAAACGGTGCACACGTCTCTGTGTAGCCCCGCGCTGAAGCCCACCCTGCTCTATAATCTATTTAACTCTAAATGGACCATAATTTACTAAATTAACATCCTGTAGTCGTTTGTGTTGTTCCAACCGCATCCCACAATGATTTTCTGGACTCACCCTGAGCTTCTGCTTCTCGTTCAGCAGGTTGTTGTCCTCGTCGCGCTCGTACAGAGTCACCAGGACGTTCTTCAGCCAGTCCCTCATGCGCAGCGGGAACTCGCTCAGCTCGATGTCCATGCAGGGCTCGATGTCTGCGGGGGGGGGAGAACCACGGTCAGCTCGATTCATAAAACCCACGGCCGTTCTCTCACATGTGCCTGCTCTGTAGGGAGTAAATCAGTAAATCCCTTTCATAAAAACAAAATTACATCTCAAACATTTAAGTGCATTAAAAAGAGGCAAATGCAAGAAAAAAGCCTGCATCGAATTATTTAATCCCCAATATATAGATTGATACATGTAATACATCTGTGTTCTTTTGTACTGAACAACACCGTGATCTCCATTGGAGCCTTTCAGCCCACAGTAATTTCCTGTGGTGTGTGCGCAGCGTAAACAGTGGAAGAAATGCAGCCTGCGGGCCCAGACATGACTGAATGAGCCGCACATCAATCACAGCAACCCGAGAGCACAGAGAGCCCCGAGCCGAAGCTCCACGGCTCACATGCAGGCGGGACGGAACCAAACGCACCGGATGCCTCGAGAGGGAACAAACGGACAAAGAGGAACAGCGGCCACGTGACGGCTGAGCGAGGAGCGTGTGCAGGATAATGCTGTGAACTCTTCAACATCTAAAAAAAGCCGCTGACCACGGACGTTGGTACCAAGGGGTGGAGATGAGGCTTTCTTTTCTTTGTGGCCTCTCATGATCCAACAACAAAGCCAAACTTGTTTATATCTCATGTGCAAAGCACAGAGGCACATTTCTCTGCCTCGTTGGAGCTAAAGAGTTATTTTCTGTCCGCCGGGTGTGTCCACAGCGGAGGCTAAATGCTGCTTCACTAAATGACTCATAAGGGTCTAAATCAATGCTGGAGCTGGTTTAGTTCTACACGGAGCTGTCTACATATTTATCCTAATGACAACCCGACAAGGGGCCGTGTGTGAGAAGTGGGCGTGGTCAACGTGACGTCACCCATTGGTTTGTGAACTTTTGTTTTGATTTGTTTATTTATTTATCGGAGCTGATTTTCTTCGCCTCTTTTCGTGGACATATTCGTCCGGTATTTTCCTCCACGACGTTGCCCCCCCCCCCCCTCGACCGACAAAACAGACGTTTGCAGAGATCTGCGATTCCATGAATCGGAGGCCGTCCGCGCGTCCTTATAGTCCGCCAATGACACGTCGTACAAGTAGTCATATTCACGGATTTCTTCCGACAAAAGTTCTTCAATCTGGTTCATTCTCTCGGAAAATATCTTCGTTTCAATAATGGCGGAATTATGCTATGAAACCGTAAATGTGAGACTCCGGTGTGAGGCGTGATGAGATGAGCTGTGAGATAAAAAATTCAATGAAATTTAGCATAATTTACTGAATGAACATCATGCTGTTTTGAAGAAGACTTGAAACTAAAGCTTGAGACCTTAAACTCATGTTTACAATGTTTCCTGAGGAAATAAATGGAGAGAAGTAGAGTCATTTTCTCATAGACTTCTATGGAACCAGAGGAGGTCGCCCCCTGGTGGTCACTGGAGAGAACGCAGCTTTTAACACGTGACGCGCGTGTGGGAGCTCACATTTGCAGGAGCCGATGTAGTCCAGGTGCAGCTTGTGGCCCTTCTTGGTCCCCTCCAGTGCACACTTGGTGGCGAAGAAGTGACACGCGGTGTCAAAGGTCTTGTTGTCGCTGCCGCAAACCTGAGGAGTCACATGTCACGGGTCGTCAAAGCCTTTTAAAACTATTCAAGCATACGGCTGACTGTATTTTTTTTTTTTTTTTTAAACTCACGTGCTCGAACTCGCCCTCGGCAGAGGGGCAGGTGGAGGGATCCTGGCACACACACATGGGGGTGTTGCTCTCATCCACCTCGCACACTTTGCCCCTCTTGCACTGGTGGTTCAGGCAGGGATCTGTAGACGAAGAAGACACAAACTTAGAGACGAGAGAAGTCAGGATGTTGAGGAAATTGACTCCTCCGGTGCTGCGTTCATGCCGGAGGAAAACTAAATGAAATCATTGAAACGTGGGAGGATTATTCAGCTGTTATTTTGGTTTTAAAAAGAAAATGACATTCCTGAAAAAGGCTGCTTACAGGTACATTTTAAGCTACGAGACCAAAAGTACGTGAAAACGAGAGTTTTACGTGTTGGGCCCACAAACTTCAAAGCTACATCTCTTAAACATTGTTTCAGTTTTTAAAGGGACTGTGAAGAAAACCCAATTTGATATTGTTATTTGGATGAACTGAACTAACATAATTAAGACTTATTCAAGGGAATACATTTATTTTATTTCATTAGAAATTAACTTCCATCCACCTTTTGATGTGAAGAGAGATTTCTGAGAAAATCAGTACAAAAATAAAAGCATGTAGATGTGTTCTTATAACGCTCCGACGCTTCGATCTGAATTGCAAAGCGTTTATTCGTCTCTGCTGCGTTCAGAGGAACCAATTTGGACATTTGGGACATTTTGTACAGACTTTCTTCCTGCTGCGCCCGGGGCTCCGTCGCTGCAACCTGTCATTACGGCCCAGCGTGTTATTATGGGATGTTGGATTGGGTTGAACTGGCAACAGCGGAACTTTCTATGTAGGTTTTACTCCTTTTTGACAACTAATTCACTCACACAGCTTGGGTTTATAACACTCACAACGTGCACTCGTCGTTTGATGTGCTGTCATTATAAGAATTTGTCTGCTTCTAAGTATTTTAAAACTTTTTACATGTGCTTTGTAAAAAATGAATGAATTAAACGAATGTGACAATGTGAGCTGTGACCCGTCGTTTTGTCAACTTACTCTCGGTAGTCACCTCCTCTTCCTCATCCATGTCGATGGCCTCGTCGAACTCTCCGATCTCAATCTGCACCGGGTTGACCCCCACCTCGGGCTCCTGGGGAACATCACAGGTCAAAGGTCAGACCGCCAGCCGCTTAAGCCTCGCGAGTTGCTGAGGAATCTCACGTTAATCGTCCGAACTCGTCTATTTTCTGCCCGAAGTAAAGAAAACATTTAAATGCTCCTCAAAAACAAAATGAAGTTAAAAAGCCACCACGGAAGGAGGCTCCTCCCTGAAGGCCAAACAGAGTCTGGGAAACGTGGCCAACAACAACAAGCAGCTGGGTCCACATGTGGTGGAGCCCAGAGGAACTCGGCGGCTTCCTGTCGGGACCGGCTGAAGTTAACAGCTGTGGGTTCTCCGGTCCCGCTGGACCTCGGGGGCAGAAGAGGACGAAACGGTGGCATGCAGACGGGGGGAGCAACGGGGGAGGTTCTGGAGGGTTGGTCACGTGTGTCTCGGTTTCAATGCGTGTTTGGGTTTCACATTGGAGGAATCCCTCTCTGACACACCGACATTGGAACATTTGACGACCCCACGAATGACTCTCAGACTCAGACGAGAACACAAATTATTTAAATAAATAAGTTGAGAGTGAGCAGGATGAACATCTGGACTGACCTCAACAACTGGCTCTTCGGTGACCAGCTCTTCCACGATGGGCTCGTCCTCAGTCTGCAACACACACACACGCATACACACACACTTATTAAACATTTCTTGCAACACACAAAACTAGACACACAATTTTGGGAAGCCAGTCAGACAATGAGCGCAACCGCACAAACACACATTGAATCTTTGTCCATAAAAACTGATAAGAGCAATGTTCACAGACCTTTGACAACACACACACACACACACACACACACACACACACAAGTAGACACACACAAACTGCACACCGACACACTCAGACGTGACCTGATCATCACTGAGCAAAGGAGTAAGGAGGAGACGTTGAGGAAAGCCAACAAAGACAGGAACATGCACATAAAGCCAAAAGCAGACGACACACACACGCACGCACGCACACACACAAGCAGACAGACACGCACAAGGTCTCACTTACAGGAGCAGCCATGGCGTGGCCAGCCAGGCACAGGAGGAAGACGATCCACACCCTCATCTTCAAAGTCTGCGGACGCAAACAGACACGCGAGTGAACCCGGTTTCTTATTACTTAAATCCCATCGTCGTTTATACGACGCACTTGTTACTTTACGCGATGCATCGGTATTCATCCTTAAAAACAACAACAAACGGGTTATTTACGCAGGCCAGAGGGTCCCCGGAGGGTTCCCTGAGGAACACCTGGCTGCTTAATAAAGCTCGCTTTAGGACGCAGACAGAAGTCTGACCCGACCCCTCGCGGACCAACGGGCGCTCTCCGGTTTCCCCGAACAAGACCCCCGCTGTCCTGTTGAACAACCCCCGCCGTTGTGTGCGGGTTTGTTGAAAAGTCTACGCAAGAACATTGTTCAGCCCTCTGAAAATGTGTCCATCGCAAAATCACAGCAAGAGGAAGAAGCATTTAAAAGCTCCCCGTTAA
The DNA here is from genome assembly GCA_021346845.1 of Apeltes quadracus. NCBI lineage: Eukaryota > Metazoa > Chordata > Actinopteri > Perciformes > Gasterosteidae > Apeltes > Apeltes quadracus. The sequence continues at coordinate 3,697,939 of CM037920.1, forward strand.
CGGTCCCTCACATCCCCAAAGGGGCACAAACGTTTCAAATGGTTAAGAAAACAAAGCCAGGTTTTATTTCAATACGATCCGTTAAAACCCCGAGCAGCACCATTTTTGTAGCTTGTCATGTGACAATGAGATACGTCACATGACATAATCGACATTTTCACACAAAAGAAAACAAAGGTTTTGCTTTCTTTCCTTTTTACACCCAAAGTCACAACCTGGTCAAGTTTACACATTAAATACTTAACTACTTTTTATATACTCTGATTTCTTCTCTCCTCTGCATCTGATTGCCTCGGCGTCCATTGTTGGGGACTCTTCCTCTTCCCTGCTTCTCCTTCTCCAGCCCAGCCTCGAGGACTACATGAGGGCTCCTTGTTGCATTGCTTCGTCTCCCTCCCCTTATCTCCTTTTGCACCTCCATGAAGCCAGACATCTCAGAGACCATCTCCGCTCTGACATCCGAGGACAAACCGGTCTGTCGGGGTGAGTTAAAGGATCATGAAGGTTTGGATTTCATACGTTCCTGTTGGCTTTTCCCTCAATAACACAAAAGTGCAGCTGGGATTATGAGACTTACAAAACAGAGCAAGGAATACATGGAATTCCTGCAGCTTAACAACCAACAACAAATCCATAAAACGTATCCGATCTTCCCACTGAACATTATACTTGATTGAGAAGTGAGACCCGGGAGAAGCAGAGAAGGAGTCCAGAGCTCTAAAAACATCACCGTGAGGGAAACCGAACATGACATTTTGAGGTTGGGGGGGACGCTTTGTTTGGCCGGTTAAAACGTGGGAAGGGCCTGTTGACGCAAAGCAGCGTTTGAATAGGGCAGCGTGTTTGGACAGAGAGACGCAGGAAACAAAAGAGATGTCGACTGTTAACCTGAGGGCGCTTCTTTTCCTTCTTTTGTCAACTTCAAAATAGTCATAGACTTTGTGTGATCCCTTCGTCCAAGGGTGCAGGATAGTCTTTCGAGAGCCGTTCGGGCTCGTTGTATCAACGCCGGTGCTCCTCCATTAAAACAAAATGACCATCTCATTTGAAACCAGTTTTCTCAAAACGAAGAGATGCGGTTCCTTCAAAAGGCAGTCAAGTCACAACCGGGTCCGGTCGTAGAGGGACGTCCTGGAAGCGTCCAGGAAAGGGTCCGGAGATGAGATGTCATTAAGCGTGCTCGGGTCGTGGAAAATAACAGGTCAGTCCTGGAAGACGGCGGCGTCTCCAAACAACCCGCACACAAGGGCGCGTCTATGTACTTTATAAAAAAAGAGAGAGAGAGATTAAAAGAGGGCGAAAAAAAAGAGATGTTCCGCTGACGGAAAGTTTGGGGCAAAGGACTTCTGAGGCTCGTGAGAGAAGCTCGATGAAAAAGTTGTTCCACACGTTCTTGTTTGAGCATCTTCCCCGTTCGCGCCCCACGCGGCAGCAAAACAAATTATTTTATTTGGAAAGCCGCTCTCGTAATCAAACAGGGCCGGGGCGAAAAAAGGGAAAAACTTCAGGCTCATGAAGGAGCTCCTTTTTTCTCCGGCAACGTGTTTAATTTGGGAGGTTAGTTAGGTAAGCGGGTGCAAACTGGCTGCGGGAGAAAAACAACCTGCTATCTGCCTCCCTCCCTCTCGGTGACCTTTAAAGGGGGGGGGGGGCAGATTTAGAGGAATTCTTTCTTCGGCTCCTCGGTGATGTAACAGGCAGGTTGGGAGTCCTGGAAAAACAACCTGTGGCGGCTCGTCTGCCAGCAAATAACACAGACGAGCAAATATGCAGCAACGTGAGGAGGAACAGTGATTTCCTGCAGAGTCTTTCTTAGTTAATGTTCTTTGACCTTTACCCCGTTTCCCCTCAGTACGGACCTTCTTGTCCTTTAGATGTCACTGAGCTTTGTAAGGGTATTTGACGTCTTTCTTGGACAGAAACATTACATAGCCTCTTCAAAATAAAAGCCTGACACTATTTCTGTCTCCTACATGAATTTAGACGCGTGTGCACTTAAGTAATTAATAACCGGAAGTGAGTCATGATGCAACGGCTGGACGGGCAAACAAAAGACCTTCCGAGCAAGCCAGAGTTTTTCTTTGCTTCTCCACCATCGCTCTCTTCCTGTCTTCCCTTCCACGTCGACTCCAGACGATCATCGCTTCCCGTCGGGGGATTAGACCCAGCATCCTCGGCTCAGACACCTCCTCCCCTTCATCCTCCCACCCACTTCCCCTCCAGAGCTGCCACCTCAACAATTAGGCAGCCAGAGACGCTCTGTCTGCCCCTCGCTGGCACTACTCGGCCCTGCTGGACCGGTGAGGCCGTGGTGAAGAAAGAGAAGACGGCACAACAACTTCACAAAAGTTGCTCCGACCTTTCAATAAGCCGCTGGAGTAGGAACATGGCGTGACAAGCAGATGCTTGCTTTTAAAATAAATATATTGGGAAGTTAAGCCAATGCAGCTAAACCCTGAAACCAATTGTTTGCACGGAGGGCCGTGATTGGCTCCCGAGCTACGTGTGATGCCACAAGTCATCTTGTTCGTTCACGTGTACAGACTCATGTCTTCTGAACCCGTTTTCTTTCAGTGGAGGGGGGCTTTAAATGTGTTGCTGTGCTGTGACCCCCCCTCCAGGTGTCGGGGGATCTGCCCTGACGCGCTGATGTCAGGTCATCCGCTCCGGCCCGATTCCAGTTCATCCCAAACGTAATCGTACAGGGTCGGTTTCCGGACGGAAAGAGTCACACAAAGATTTTTTTTTTTTATTCAAACTGAAGGCCAGAACACGGAAAAGCCCCAAACTACTTTGAGCCCAAACTCTCTCTTGTACAGCTGGTGACCGATCGCCACGGCAACCAGCATTCCATTACGTGGGAGTAATCTCACAGACGGAGAGAGGGAGGGGGCGAGCTGGGGGAGTCACAGAGGGATGAAGGGAGGGAAAGGAGAGCGGCTCCCATTGCTCTCTCATGAAAGCTTTGTTGCAATCTCATCCACCCCCCTCCCTCCTCACCCCCTCTCCTCCCTGCTCCTCCTCCTTCCCTCCTTCCTTTACTCCTGACCAGTTCCTCCACTCTTAACGGCCATCAGGCCCGAAGAAGCCGAGAGAAGAGCAGAGGTTTGTGCTCCTCAACATGCCGTCCGACTCGTGAGCTTTAAGACGCATTCGTCGCGTGACAGCAGGCGCTGAGACAAAGCAGAGAAACCCGACAGCACATCAGCCTGTGTCTGCATCCCCCCCCCCCCCCCCGCTCTCCCTCCCTCCCACAGGCTAAACACCTCCTCCCCCCTCCTCCGCCCTTCCCCTTTGCCGATGTGGCACACAATTACCTGCACAGAGAAGGAACCCTCGTAATCACAGCTCGTTGGCTTGCAGTAATGACAGAGGAAATAGTTCCGTAGCTGCTCCTTGAACTCATTTAGTCTTTTTCAACATTTTAAACTTTAAATGGTTCAAACCTGTAGAGCTTTTTTTTTCTCAGCACCTCTGTGGTGATTTTTGAGAAGAAAACCTTTTTTCTGCTTTGTTCAATTTGGTCAAACTCGCAGACAAAGCAGATCACACGTGATTACATCCTTTAGACGGATGTGAATTCATTCTGAGGCAAATCTATTTCAAAGTGAAACTCATACCTTAACATAAAAGGGACGTTTTCTCAGCGGGTTTATCCCCAAAATCACTGAAGCCTAATGTTGTCCACCTGGTTGCTAAAGTGGTCCCAACTTGTGTCACGTGATAAAACGCTAAAAGTCCGAGTGAGAGCTCTTACCTTTGTATCTTTGCCTCGCAGGGACAACGGAGGAGAGAAGTCAGCTGTCAGCGGGACCCCGGGACGATCTAACAGCCTCAGCAGCGCACACAGGAGACATTTCCAGTGGGACGTCCCAGTTTGGACACAGGCCCTGCCTCCCTTGTCTTGAACCTCCCATTGCCCCAATCCCCCCCCCCCCCCTCCCCTCCACCTCCTCTGCAGCGCTTCTCTCCCGTCGGAAAACCTCCCTCTCTCGCTTTTACACGTGTTCGTTGCGTTATGAAAAGCAATCTTTAATTTCACTAATTAGTTCATTTGAAAATATAGTAAACAGGATGAATATAAAGAAAGAAAAGTTTTAAAAAAGCAGCAGTACTTGTATCAATCCGGTTCTTTATTTTCATATGGTTTACATTGGTATTCCAGTTCATATTGTTTAGCAATATTAGGCACTTCTACTAAACTTTTAAAAAGTTTTCTCCTGACCACGCTTGTGCCAACCCAAACACGAATTAGGTATTTATGGTTTCCTCTAAGCAGCCAAACTATTTTATTGATGTTAGGGAAAGGTTTGCGGCTTTGGTTAAATACTGAATAAATCAACACCGACTCGCTGCCAGCAGGAAAGTCAAACTTTTAGCATCAGGCTTCTCAGACTTTCATCTTTCTTTATGCCTGAAGGATGTCACACAACTTCCTAAATTGGGAACATAACTTCCCTGTGAGCATAACTCCTGAGCGTGAAAATAAAATCTTAGTTAGACACCACGACACTTCGCCCTCTTACTTAGACAGGTGAGAGGTCAAAGGTGAAGCTCGGAGGCGGGACAGCGGTCTCAGATCCACAGCTGTTTTGTGCAATGTGAATATCCCAATACGTAATGTTGTACAAACCCGAAGCTCTTTTAAAGCTTCTTCTGTTATGTTCAGTGAATTTGGGGTCCCTCTGGTAATCACGGCAAAGTAGAAATCTATCTATGGCTTTTATTTTGAAAGGATAGAACAGAAGGAGTTCTGCGTTTGTCAAGGTTTAAAAGGATTAATACAGTTGCACTGTTGGTTTCATGACACAAACGCAGTGCCGGCCCGAGCCTCTTGGGGGCCCTAAGCAGAATTTTATTTGGGGGCCCCCCTCCCACCACGCACAGTCACCTGTGCTAGAAGATTATTGGCACAAATGTCACGCTATAATGTTATAGCAAAAATTATAAACAAATACAGTGAGGTTATAATACAAAACTAGGGCTGTTTGCAGCATAAGTGAACTAAGTGGCTAGGGGGCCCCAAGCTGCCACTTAGTTCGCTTATGCCTTGGGCCGGCCCTGCATAAACGCAAACTATGTTAATGTGCTGGAAGGAACTTTGGTAGCTTGTTCACTAATGGAGGTCATGTAGAGGATCAGGATCAGGACAGTAGCTTTGCGTTCGCTTTAACCACAAACGCCCTGCTGCGTTTCTAAAGGGGAATTCAGTGCAGAACAGAGGTTCTATATTTCCTTGACGTTGTGACAAGGAGTCAGTCCTCTGCAAACCCTCTGGTCCCGAGGTCCAAAACACCTGCCGTCCCTCCGGGCAGGCAGAAGCAAACGAGCGCCGACGGGCGCCTTCTTCGTCCCGGGGCCGCACGATTCCTCCTGTCTGCGCCGCACAGGCCTGATGTGAGAAACAGCTGGATGGGAGGGAGAGGGGGGAGGGAGAGAGGTGGGGGTAGCTGCGATGCAACGTGGCATTTTCCATTCTGCCTGGAAGCCACAGTCAAGACGCCGACGAAGACGAGGAGGAGGCGGGGGAGGAGGAGGGAGGGGGAGTGATGTTATACCGTGAGACTCTCCTCCTCCTTTTCCTTCCACATTCACCCTCTCTCTCCTCACTTTTTTACTGCCTCCCTTCTTTAATTCCCCCCCTCTCACCTCTCGCACCGTCTTCTGACTGTTCTCCTCACCCCTCCTCTCTCTCTCTCTCCCTCTCCTTGTATACGTGGCAGTTGTCTCTTTCTCTCGCTTTCTCTCTGTTTTTGACTCAACATGTCTCACAGAGGTGACGAGCTGCAACTCTGTTTTTTCTATATTGCATACTTTCCAGCCCGATCGTCCATCTGCAGTTTTTTGTTGAGACGTGAAAGACCAGGATTTCCAAACGTCCTCTCACTTGCAACGTAATTAACGGTTATTAAAATAATTTCTCTGTGCCACATCATACACTTAAAAAGAGACAAATACTGACCTGTTTGGGTGCGGAGGACAAAACTAAGTTGCTATCGGGTTCTGATGAGAGACCTGTATCCGCTGAGTGGTGATGACGAGGGTCATGTAGCACATTTCCATACATCTAACGTAGTATTTCTATGTGAGCTGTGGTGGGTATTTAACTGATATTTTACCCAGCAGCAAAACTGCAAAGATGAAAATAATCTGGTAAACATGTGGATCAGTTTCAAAATGTACTTATTCACTGGTCAATTAGGTCTTTAATAGCTCAAATAATCACCGGGGGCCTCAAACCGAATGGAATGCAGCCATTTATCTTCTGCTACTGAAAGGGTCCTCATCTTCCTCATCTTCCTCCTCTTCCTCTTCCTGCGTTTATGAGCTGCTTTCTATCAAATGCTTCCTCTCAACCGCTACCGAACGTTCTTCCCCTCTCGTTGGTCCGTCGGGCCGAGCAGGAATGAGATTGGAAAAAGGAAAGTTCACAGCGCCCTCGAGGATGGAAGGAGAGGAACAGTGATACCCGTTGGTGTTGTTGATTGAGTTCCTTTTGAGTCAAAATACGGTATTTTTTTAAGGTCTCGTGCCGCATGCTGATGGTCACATGACCAACATGGGGTATCTGAAACAAAACAGTTATTTTTAAAGACACAATTTGCCTGCGTTCAATTAATAGAAACCATTGAATCGTTTGACAAAACCTGAGTAATGTTATTAAATAGCTGGTTACGGAAAACTATTTCTTGGGAGATTACCTAAGATCTATTTACTGTTAATGTGGAGTGGGGAATTTTAAATAAAACGCTTTTCCACATAGAAACAGTTTGTATGTTTCTTTCAGTGTAAATGTTGAACAGCTGCAAGAATGATGGATTATGAAAGATACTGTGAGAGAGTTTAAAGTTGGTCAAATGAGCAGCTGCAGACTGTTTGGTGACGTGTGGACTGCAGCTGGGACGCGAACACACACACACACACACACACACACACAGGTTGGGACTGCAGGCGGCACGTAAATCAAACCCTTCATTTCAGCATTGTTTGTCAATCCCAGGATAAGAGCATCTACGGTGAGTTCTGCTCTTTTCACCAGATTAAAGTATAATCTTTTTCCTGTGTTGCTTGCAGGTTCACACACGCGTCTGTGCGTGCTCAGCAAACCAAACAAGAGAAACACCCAACGGCAATCTGGGTTTTTAAACGACCTCCTCACAACCACACAAGGTGGAAGTGTTTTGGTGTGTGTGTGTGTGTGTGTGTGTGGGCGTGTGTGTGTGTGTGTGTGCGTGTTTAATCATGATGTTCTAAGGCTGCTGAGTCTGCGTTGGTCTATTTGTATCCTTTCAGGCTTCGCAGCCACAGGGAGATCGCAATCGATAAAAAGAGCTCCAGACTATCGTCCCATCGGGACCTATCCGATCCAGACCCTCCTTCAATATCTGGAGTCGGCAAAACAAAGCCACTGAGCCGGGACGACCTACGCGGCGCTGCTGAACATGTCTGCACGGCGTCTTTTCACTGCGTCTCCGCCGCTCACTTGTTTGTTGCAACGCCTCTGCTCAGAGCTCCGAGCCAAGATGGCGACAGTCGGAATCCAAGATGGAGACTTGGCCAGACCGCCGAACAGGAGGCTTCACCCCGAGTGCATCATCTTCTTGTTTTTTTACGTGACCCTGAAGGCCGCCGTCGTCCTCCAACGCACTTGCGAAAGGGTGCAGTGAGTAGGAGGAGGGGGGGGGGGGGGGGTTTGGTTGGATGCAATCTGCCACCTGGCCACTAGGTGTCTCTTAATCCTAAACGCCGCTTCTTTAAATATTATCGTGGGTTTTCAGACTTTTTGTGTTAAATCCAATAAAAGAATAAACAATTAATTAATGTAATTCTCAGCTTTTATAAAAACGGGGCTCGGATGCTCAGTGAATGTTTGGGTGCGCTCAAAAGAGGATATGTATGTAAATCAAAACATGTTCTTAACTATAATTTGTTACTCGGCGAACAACTTGACTTAGGGGGGGTTTGCATTTACATTTCTGTGTTACAGCAGAAGCGGTGAGATAGTAAACGGAGGTTCCCATCTCACTCCAAGCGGAGAGGAAATACCCAGCAGAGACTCAAAGGGGCAGTTTGCTCTCGTCAGTCAAACTGCACATTTCCCCCCCGACGGACCGCAACATCCTGGTGATGGGTGCGTTTGTTTTGGCGAACGGGATCCGACAGGCCCCGACCCCAGTCCCGCCCCGCCCACAACCCAAGGGACCCGCACAGACTTACATATTAGCAAGGTGCTGGTCAGCTGAGGTCAGAGTGTTAAAACGCTAATATGTACATTAAGTAAAATACAACGTACACAACTAGTGAACAGTGTGTACAAACATACATATACACACTGTAACTGGGTTATATACATCCCAAACACTCAGTGAATGTCAGTAGGCAGGAACAAAACCAATGTACTAAATGTTTTATTTCTCAGTGGAGACTGTGTGTGTGTGTGTGTGTCTAACATGAGGAATCCAGCAACTGTACTGACAATGCTGTTTTCTGTGGAGTTTGTGTGATACACAATGAGTCTTTGTTCAGACCCAGGGGGGCGGCACCGGGACCGACCCGCGCTGTCACGTAGACTCAAAATGAAGCCAATTTGTTTTTCCACTCAACAATGAGGTTCACAAGGGAGGTTTTGCTCGTTTTAGCTGCTCAGATGTCCTGCTGTCCGTCAAGTGTCCCCGTCCTCCTCTGCAGGAGCTCTAATCGCCTGCAAGGTCCAGCGAGCTGCTGCTGCTGGACCTTCTTCTACGTCTGCTGCCCTTTACTCCTCTGCTCCTTCAATTTTGAAATGCCGACCTCCCCCCCTCCATCTCTCACATGCAGAAGCACACAGCGCCCCCTGCTGTTCACATCCTACGGTTTTTTGTAGTAGAGCTTAAAGACACTGAATTAACCCAAAAGTTAAATTTAAGAGCATCATATACAGGAAAACATTTTCTAATAATCATTATAGTAAATACATTTCCTCTTGGTTTTCTTTCAGTTCCACTGGTTGGAACTGCCCGTTTTCAAATCGAGATTATGTATTTAAAACACTCGGTTGAATAAAAAAAGTTACGTAAAGCAAATGAAAATGTTTTAAGTGCACTGACATGATCGCCACAAGTTTGTTTAAAAGGGAAAAAATACATTGTTTAAATTCTTCCTCACTAAGAAAAAAGTAATGGAACTAAATCTTTGTTGGTAGAGTTGGTTCAATGGCGTTAAGATTAGGGTTGGGCACCGAGAACCGGTACCAATATAGTACCGGTTCCTAAACGACCGGTACCTACCGTACCGAAACACAACGCAGATTTCGGTGCTTCATTTCGGTGCCTGAGCCGATTGAAAAACTTTATTTACACTACTCTGATGACTCTATCCCCGCAACAGCTAATGATGACAGCTTACCGTTTGTGTAGCAACAGCAGCTAGCTAACCATCTACCTTGTATTCATATTTAAGTCAGTGTCCGTGTGAAGTGTTTCCGGTGCGCGCGGCACTACCGCCCCGACGGACACAGGCTTTCAACAGCAGACTCAGCGCGCGCGTCTACAACGCCGCCCTCTCCCGCTCTTATTTTTACAAACCTCCAATGACTCGGTTAGTTAAAGATAGTTTATCATTCGTAGCTTATAGCTACAGTAGCTAGCTAGAAAATGCCGAAAGGTAAACGGTCAAAAGTGTGGCTGTGTTTAAGTGTGGCTGGAGCCTCGTGCCGTCTGTCCCGCCTCCCCCTGCACGGATCTCAGCCCGGCACAGTCGCTCCGGTCCGAACCTACGCTGCTCACCAACAGCCGGGGGGGGGGCGGGGGGGGGGGGGGGGGGGGGGGGGGCGGAGACACCCACTACCCCCCTCCTGATGGGAAGGGCACGGCCACGGTGGTCAAGGAGCGCACCCTAAACAATTTAAGTTAAAAAGTTTAAATAAATTTTTTTTTATTCTAACAGTTAATATATCATTTCATATGTGTTTGTTAAAATGTTACCTTTTTTGCCTTGGCAAAAAAAAAAAGCCTTACATTAATGCGGTCACTTGTCTTTTTTTTCCAAAAAAGTACCGGTTCAGGCACCGTTTAGGCACCGGTATCGTTTTAAAAGTACCGGGTTAGCACCGGTATCGGAAAAAAACTAATGATACCCATCCCTAGTTAAGATAGGGTCAACCATTTTTTCAATAAGATGCAAATGTGCTCTACTAAACACTACAGCAGGGAGATAAGCAATATCAAACAAGATATCTTACTAAATACAACATATTTGCATCTCCGCTGACTTTAAAAAAAAGATTTATTCATGAAACATCTTTCTCATTTGTTATTCACACAATCATGCAGAACTTCCAGAGGACAGAATACAAACTCACTCTTTTTCCGCATAGTAAGTGAATGTAACAATTCTAGTGAAGCCATCGATGATGCCAATCAAACGGTACACTATGTGAGGCTGTAGTGATTTTATTTCCCCAGGAAAACAACATGAAGGCCTTTTCAATAATTGTAACAGAGTAGATCAACTGATTGATTAACGTGACGTGTGGTTTGACTAGTTAAGCGAAGTGTGACGCAGCTCAGATGGAGCGGTTGAGTCCTCCACCCCCTCGGTGCAGGTAGGAAGTGGAGTGCTTCACGGACCTCGGAAAGCTTACTTTAATGCCTCAAGAGGGGTATTTTGTGGGTATGAGATTGAGGTGGGGGGCCACTTGGGCTCCATAAGACGCTTCTTTATAGGCAAAGAACCGGGATGTTTGCATCAGCAGCAATTACTTCCTGCAGACACCACAAACACACAGAGATGGAACATGTCAGCTGACCCGTTCTGTAAAATGTAAAAATAAACTGAGTAGAATTGTATTGCCATCAGATTCTGGCAAAATGGTTTCTTAAAGACATTACATCTAATTAGACTTCACTAGAGATCATAATCACAAGTCAGTGTGGACTTTAACACTGCGTCCCCGTCACGTCACCTGCTCCATGCGAAGCACATGTTCCTTCACTTGGTGCCGTTGTACTTGACCTCCTTCCCGCACTTCTTCAGCGTGTCGGTGAGAGACTCGACATCCCTGTCGGACTCGATCCACACCAGCTTCTTGGGAAGGTTGATCTCGAACTTCACGTCTGAGAGAACAAAGAGGCCCTTTCTTTCACCAAGGGAAGCAGCAGTATTCACCATGACAGGCCTTCATTCTAATGTGGGTTATGGAAGAGGATCAGGCGAGGAACAAAAAACAGAAGCGTCACCGAGACCCTCCCCATTTTAAAACCGAGCCAAGTAAAAGTGCCTCAGCTGAGTCAGCTTTTTAGAGACAGAGAGGTCACGAGTTGGTCACGAGTTGGCTGTGATGCAAGTGGACTTAAAAGCTTCCAAAATGCGCTCTTGCAGGAGAGAACAGAGAGCAAGAGCACAGAGCTTGAGGCGTTTTTCTTTATGCTTCAGCCTGGTTAATTTAACGTTAAGGGAGGCAAATGGTAAACACTTGTGTCGGGTGGGAATGCTGTAATAATGCTAAATTATTTTACATGTCTATCTGTTAGCATTCCGGATCAAGAGTAACACAACTAATTCCTGTGTTGAAGTCCAACGTGTAACCCTAACGTGAATGTCAAGGCATGTGGATCATTTTCAGCCAAATATTCAGAACTTACCTCTTTGTAAGTGCATTTTCTCAGCATTTGTACTTAAAAACGTATACAAATATGCATGGATGTATCGTTTTAAGATGTGTGTGAAAGGCTGACGCACCACAGTATGATGGAATGCATGGCCCTTATATGGTATTTAAAGCCACATATTGATAAACACTAACATGATGAATTAGAGGACACCCGTCAGTCTCACCTGGCAGTTTGGTGAGAATCCTGGTAACGGCCCCGGAGCATCCCTCACACGTCATCGCCACCTCAAACTCGTGCTTCTGTTGGAGACAGAGGAACCTTTTATTTAATGACGTAATATTCTAACACGAATAGGATATTATATGACGGAACACTGTCTACACAATGTGCTGTTATCTGCCGTTAAGGATAAACAATTCCTTAATATGCCATTATGTGAGATCAGGCGTATTTAACGTCGATAGCAGCATTGATTGACGTAACCAGTCACGCTGTTCCCTGTCAGGTTAACGAAATTAATGGATAACCGTGTGATCGATGGAAGCGACTGTAAACTTATGAGCTAACTGAGCAGTGTTAGCTAGCTAGCTTGAGGGCTATTTAACAATGCAGAAAGGAAGTGCGCAGTTATCCTGACACTAAAGCTAAAATAAAGTGAAAATAACGGTCGTTACTCACGGTCATGTTTGTAGTGATGTGGCGCAACCCGATTGTCGGACGAGCTGTGGACTTTTGCCTTTGACCGACAAGCAACCGCCGGCCCGGAAAACCTCCACGAATGTCCACTAAACTTGGCCGGTATGAAGGTAGCTTTGATTCATATGTCTATGGCGTCGATCGAGGCAGTAACCGGATATCCCGTTTGGAAAACGGGATATCCGAATTGCTGTAGAGGGACATATTTGTATGTGGCAGCTTTGTAAGAAGTTGAGACCGCGACAATTATATGACCTCGATCTGTAGAGGAAATTTAAATCCTGATAAATATTGACTAAACGATTAAAGTTGAGTTGGTCCGTTTTATTGAAAACCAGTTTCCCCTGTGCTTTTATTTTGGCGTATGCTTATGCTGACTTGAAGCAAGCCTCCTGGTTGACTTGACTTCCTAGTAACTGCACACCTCCAGTTTTTCCGGTTGCTGGAGTAATTTACGAAGTATTGACACTTCAATTCAATCAACTCAGGCTACCGTCAAATAAACATTAATAAACAAAACAAAACATACAAGTTGAGAGCACAAATTTAACATGAAGAAATAGTAAATATATAAAAATCAAAATGCAAACTTATCAAGATTCCTGTTAAATTACATAACGTTTTCTATAAATAAGTTAAGTGTCAGATACCAAAAGTGAGGCTTTATAAAATGTATCTATGGCAACGACGCACCGAACACAGATCGTGACGCCACGTCGTTAGTGGGGTCACGTGACCCCTCCTTTGGCTCGGGGAAACATAACAGGGAAGCCCCAGCCGAGTCCCGGTCGAGTCCCGGTGTAACGTTTAATCAGTGGAGCGTCGCCGCTCCGTAACCAACCGACATGACGGCCAACGAAAGCTAAGAGGTTCTGCGACGACGTTAGCACAGGGTGCCCTCCTCCGCCCCCCCATACCCGCACCAGGTAGGTTCTTCGTGACGACCGAGAACTCCGGCGGTGTTCGCCGTTAACAAATTGGGGGCACGCAGCGCTAGCTAACATTTGGCTAACCTCGGTAGCTGTCAGATGATAGTTCGGTAAGCTGCCAACATGCCGCTACTCGTCCGTGCGAATGACGGCTCTCTAAGAGAGTTGTGTAGGTTAACGTAACGTTATTTAACCTAACACTAGTAAATATTTGTTTAGCCTACACCTTCTTTACTGAGGGTTTCTGAGGTTTAACGGTTATGTCCGCGGGTCTGTTTAAACGTTATCTGTCGGACTATGGGTTTTTTTTGTGCTGACATGAATTTACATGAGGATGACGCCCTTGGTTAGTTGGAGCGCACCCTGCGCAAACCATGGGAACGACGCCAACTTTGCTATATTATTTGATTTCTTTAGCTGAAATGTCGGTTTTTAATACAGAACACATATTTTATCCATCATTGAAGCTTCTGAGGCATGTCTTTGTATATCCTTGACTAAATGCAGGATGTATCAATCAAGCTCTAACTGGTAGAATAGATACATGCACACTGACACTTTCCCTTCAGTGGACTGCAGATGTGAAAGGGATGTGAATTGTTTGTTTAAAAAGAAAATATATTTCACCATAGTGAAAATATGTGTTGGCTGCAGCCCTGAGTAGAATAAATTAAAAAAAAGAAATCCCCTCATAAGGTCTTCTTGTGAAGCTTACATGGGATTCCCAAACGTTTGGTCCTCTTTCATTTTCACTTCCTTTCAGTGAAACCTTACATCTGAGGGCTTAAAGGAAGTGGGGACATCTAACTTGGCCATTGGTCTGTTAAACCCGTGCCACATCTAAAAGTAACCTGAACAAGTTGTCTCTGTTTTAATTTTTCTGGAATGAATGCACTTTTTATTCAGTTGTAGAAAAATGCTGGGCTTGATGTTCGGAATTGCACATCATGCGACTTTCATTTCAGAGGTGCGTTGCTTGCTCTGCTCGTCTTGCAGCGCATTGTGAAAGTTCGTGTCACTCATTATTTGCTCGCATCATCAAGTAACAATGTGTGGGTGGGGGCGGAGTTTGCTCACTGAACCACAAGAGGAACTGCCAGGAGATATGAATTCTCACTCACGGGAGGCTTTGTCTTTTCAAACTGTCCCTGTCGCTTAAACAAACAGTGAAACTGTGCTGCTAGATAACAAGGCCTTGTCAAACTCAAGTTATTTAAAGAAATACAATCCGTTTTCATCCAATGTTCTTCTCAGTTAATTTTGTATCCAGCAATTATTCTCTGAGAAAAACATTTGAGGAAGCCTGCTCACTAAACATGAAGTGTGAACTCTCATCTCGTTGACTGTGACGCGTTGTGTCCGTTGTGTACACTCGCACACGCGGTAGCTAAGTGCCCCGGCGTCAAGTGCCATGAATAAAATGACCACCCAACGCGTCGCTTTGTCGGCCCAAAGCCGGGACTGAGATATTAAGCCAACAGAGGGCAATCAATAAAGTGAACAATCCCTCCATCCTCACTTAAAAGGGCCAATAATGTTTTTTTTTTAAAGAGCGATATTTCTTACTGGAGCTTCTTTCTCCTCCACCGAGAACTTCACAACGGATCAATTTACCGCTGCGGAGTCATGCATTGAACTGCTCTCTCTGCTTTGCGACGGGTAGCGGTGCATGCTGGACTCCCTGATCTCCCGCCATTAGGATCTGTGCTGCTGGGAGAGACGACGACCGCAGTCCCGCCCGAGCCAACATGATGGCCACCAGCGACGTGGACACCCGGGGTGAAGGTAGGTTGTTTGTTTGTTGTGTTTTATGTGGATCTCTTCATGGGTCACCAGCAGGGTGGTGGGAGTGTATTGTGAAGTAGGTACAAAGACGCTGTTGGGATTACTTGTAATTCAAACTGACAGGTAAACGCTGACTGACCAAATGGGGCTTTTGTTTCTTTTGGCTCAGCTGGTGTGTTGTTTTTTTTTGTTAGCTTTGACCTGCCATTACCTCCTAAGTGAAATGGTGTGTTATTTACTCCCAATCCGCCTATGCTCAAACTGTTCATTTTTGACAAATTCATTTTGTATACAATTTCTCATGTGACTCATTAACATTTTTGTAAATAGAATCTCTTTAAAAAAAAAAAGACCAGCTCCTTTTTTAAACTAAGTGGACTTTTGCGGCGCTGCGTCTTTAAAGACTGCTCCCAGTTTCACTTTGCTATCACTTCTCACGTAGAACCATCCTTCAATAAATCTGCCGTGAACAGTTCCTCCCCGCATGTAAACCGCCGTTGAGTCACGGGACGCTAAAGTAAACTGCTCTGAGGTCAGCGATCCACGTGGAAAAGCAGTGAACGTTGGCTCACGTAGTTTAAGGCTTTGACTGTTTTATTGATCAGCTGGTTCACAACAGACATCCCTTTTTTTTGTCATCGTGACTTTAAAAGTCACTCTGCAAATAAACAAGTTAAAAATATGAACTTGTTTGCACACTAGCTTTCGATTGAGAAGTAGCTCTAATTTTCAGTCATGTGTTCATTTTATTATGATGTTTTAGTAAAAACACACTTTCTTCTCAACAGAGAAGTAGTTGTTTCAGAAATAAATCGAATACCATCTTTGATGTTTGCGGTATTTATAAGGAGGTTAGCAAAAAAGAAGTAACATGATGACCCTCATTTAGTGATAATGTTCCACATATTTCTTCTGATCAATAAATAAACTTCAAACTTTACACTCAAATTATTAGCTTTATTGATGCTACTGCCAGAACCGATATCACTCCTGTTCTTTTATTGATTACCTTGTTGATTTGTCATTTGTCTGTCCTTAATAGCATATGAACATGTTAAAATAGACCAGTCAATTCACAGACGTGAGGAGCAGCACTGCGTTCTCCTTTCGCACCACGATTTGTGGAGTTTTTCTCACTAAAAGATGCTGAAGGAATCGATTACCTCAGAGGCATGAATCAAAAAATGTAATAATTGGATTCTGCTCTCAAATGGAGCTTGTTGTCGATTCTGTCTATTTCAGCCAATATAAAGTAATGCTTTTCAATAAAATATGGAAATTATTATTCGATTGCTTTTTTTTTTTTGGGTTGTAAATATTTTGATGGGTTGATGAAGATACCTTTTTGTGCGTCAGGTCACTTTTTAGTCTCTGCGTTGTGGAAAAGAGGCTTTCAACAGAGTGTTTTTTTTAACCAGGTGTTCCGAGGGAGCTCAGCTTCTTGAGGCCTCCACATTAGACTACGAGACCCACATCACCTAAGCGCCTCACTGTTCTCCTTTTTGCCCTCTCTCCTCGCGGCAGGTTCTTTGTTTTCCGACCCAATTCCATCAGAAATGGATGCGCTTTGTCCTTCTCCTCCAGGACCCACCAGACCCCAACGCACCTACGAGAGGATCGGAGGACGGGAGGGAACCTCGTGAGTATTGTGATGTCTCTGTTGTAACTACAGCTGTGGTGACTGGCCTCCGACGCTGACCCAACTTGTTCTTCCAGTTTCTGTCAGACGCTCATCCACCTGTTGAAGGGGAACATCGGCACGGGGCTGCTGGGGTTGCCGCTCGCGGTGAAGAACGCCGGCCTGGTGGTAAGTACGCGCGGCTTTTAATCAGGAGAGCGTGTCCGGCGTTGCGGGAGCACTGCTTCCCGTTCGCAGGATCCGAGGCCGTGTGCGATATCCTGTGAACAAAGCCTGTTTAGAGGATATCGCACACAGCGCCAGGTTGCGGCGGGAAGTAATTTGCATGTCGCACCACAAGCAAATACTGCGGCCAGAATGATGGAGGGAGTCGATATTTTTTTTTTCTCCCTTCGATGAGCAGTTGTCTCCATCGGCGAAAACCAGTTCACCTCCACTCAAGGTTTTCACATGACTCGTAACACAATTATTTCCTTTCGCAGCAGTCTAGATGGATGAACTTGTCATGCAAAGTATTTCTATACCCCCCCCATCGGTTCCACAGCAATAAGAGCAAGATCTCTCTCTCAGTTTGAGCACATTTCTAAATGTTGAACTTATTTGGGCATGTCAGGCTGAAAGCTCTCCTGCACTGTTTATGTAATTTACTGAATCCATACAGGACCGAAGCCCACTACACGAAGGATGTTCTGTATGCGTCCACCTGTGGGCACACTGAATTTCCTTAGATCCCCCTCATGGTTTCGTCCTCGTGTTGACATCGAGCCTCTGTCTCTCCCCAGCTGGGACCCGTCAGCCTGCTGGTCATGGGGGTCATAGCGGTCCACTGTATGAGGCTGCTGGTGAAATGTTCCCACCACCTCAGTGCCAAGTGAGTAGAAACGCCGCTCTTGGTTTGACTGGATTTCCGTCATGTGGGCTGACCTCCAGTCGTACTGCTCACCATTTTAGCTCTTTGGAGTCTTTTAATGCTGCTGCGTCCAGCTGGACGCCGTCATTAACACTCGGGGAGGTTAAAGGTTAAAAATGCTGCCTGCTTGGCTGTGCCAGCGCAGACTTGTTGCACGCTGCGGAGGCTTCTGACCCGTGACTGGGCAGTGAATAGTGTCGCCAATCGGTTTTACAACCGTAGCATTCTGTGACGGAACCGTTGAGGCAATAAACCTCAAGTTGTTATCTGTTTGACAGCTGTTGTGTGGTGACCAGACACACTCTTATCAGATCAGCGTGTTTGTGTGTTCACCTCTAGTCTTTATTAGCCGTCACTCTTTCTTACCTAATTTACAACATGAGGAACTCCTAATCTCATGTTCATCCTCTCATGCTATCGCGAGTGGGAATGTCTGAATCGCATATTTATGAGGTTTAAATATCTAAATATATGAGATATTTAGGTGGGGGTGTATAGATTAAAATATGTGACACCTGTGCGATTGTTTCCCTGACAGGATGGACCGCCCGTCCCTGAGCTACGGCGAGGCGATGGAGTACGGGTTGGAGAACGTGTCGTGGCTGAGGAGACACTCGCAGTGGGGAAAGTAAGACCACGCTTCTTTTAAGTCTGGTTGTTGTGTTAAGTAACATCCATGTTTTAGTAAATTATCTTATCCTATTCAGGCATTAATGTTTCTGTTAAGTCTCATGAGGGGATAATTATTGTTTCAGATGCTCCCCCGCTAGATAAAAGAAGAACGGAAGAACTCATGTGGCCAGAATATTTCATGTGCTGTTTTTATAGCTGCTCATAGAGCTCCGGTTGTCTTACTCGTTTATGGACAGGCTGCTGTGACTTGTTGAAACTAGTAGTTTCATAATAATTAATAATTTCCTGTCAAATCTCATGAACCTGTTATTGTTGCATCATATTTCATGCTCAATATTTACTGTTTTCTCTCTGTCTCTCTCTTTCAGACATATAGTGAACTTGTTTCTAATCATCACCCAGCTGGGATTCTGCTGCGTCTACTTCGTCTTCCTCAGTGACAATATCAAGCAGGTCCGGAACACTCGCACACCTCAATAACCACATTAATCTTTCTTATCTCACCTCTCACGCATGTTTATGTACTCGTACCGCACAAGATGCAAATAAATGGGTCACAGGGAGGGGAGGGATGACTGACTGAGAGCACGGACATGCTGCAGCATGACGTGCTGCACATCTGCCAGCACGCCTGCAAGTACTGATCCTAAGCATGAGGAGGAGGAGGCGGTGGAACTTCTCTTCATCTGTGCTCTTTTAAATATGAAATCGATTTGCTCAAAAGCTGCAGCATTTCAAGTAGGGAGCTGTTCAGTTAATCTTGATGACAGACTTATAATGTACGTGCGTACCCATTTTATCTGTCAGTGATGCGTCCTTTTGACTGGTGACCTTATTACCAACCGTTGACCGCGTGTTTTGTTTGGAGATCGGTGAAGTTTACTGCCTACGCCACTGGGACGGTTTAGAGCTGACAACATGTCTACAGTTAAAACTTGTGATATATTAGAGCCCCTCTTGCTCCGTAAGCCGTCTCGCTAGCACCGTACATTGTCCTTAATGTGAAGTTCAGTCTGAGCATTTGCGTCAGATTCTCACAGAATTCTGACCTGTCGTCCAGTTTCGACCTGATTAATGGCGTCCCGTATCGTACCACTAGGTGGCAGTGTCAGTCCAGGTATACTTCTCACCTCTTACCTTATTCACTAAATCATATCAGCCCGACTTTGCTATTGTGAGAATTGCAGGAAGGTCCTCACGCATGCGCGGTGGCTTCTGACGGACGAGAGGCTCGTTGTGTTTTTTTTATTATTATTTAATTTTGATCAGTTTTGCGGGCGCATTTGTTCTGTAAGGTTACTGCTCGTAATTCCTATTATTCGGGGGCGAACCGCTCCTCCTCCCCCCCGTCGGCTGGATCGTCTGCACGCCGGTTTCCCGCTCGTCTCATTGATGATTTGTGCTCGCCTCCATTCTAACCTCCACCAGGTGGTGGAAGCCGCCAACACCACCACCTTCAGCTGCCAGATGAACTACACCAACCAGACCCAGATCCTGGTGCCGAGCTTCGACTCGCGCCTCTACATGCTCTGCTTCCTGCCCGCCATCGTCCTGCTGGTTTTCACCCCCGACCTCCGGTACCTGGCCCCCCTCTCTCTGGTGGCCAACCTGATGATGACGGCCAGCCTGATTCTCATCTACTTCTACTCGCTCACGGTGAACATCTCTCTCTCTCTTCGTTCTCTTCGTTATTTCAGTAAACCAACAACGTGTCCACAGCAGTCAGAGGACACACGCACACGCACACACACACACACACACACATTTAACCCATGCTGGGGTTTTAGCTCTGTTATTTTTACTTAGTTTATTTATTTGTCGTATGTCCTTTTAGTCTGGCGGAACCTGTCCTAGTCATTAACACAGCAGGGGAAACATTTAGATCAGACTCGGGAAAAGTAAATTTTTTTTTGCCAGCGATAATTTCCTGATCTGTGTTTATTTTTTATTTTTTGTCCTGCATGTTCAAAACAACAGGAGATCTTTTGAATTGCTGAAGCCTTTTTCATTTCTCAAATGCAATTTTCCAGCCTGCGTATTTCACAGCCACTTATCAAAGGCCATGTTCATTCATTTTTATTACCAGCTGAAAAAAAACATGTGGTGTCCCGGTGACTGCAAATCTGATCAGATGTGGAACAGCTGCTCAAATAAGACTATGCAGGATGTAAAGTTAAAGTTCTTTCTTCCTCTGCAGAACATCAAGTACCCCGTCGACCTCCCCAAAGTGGGCCGAGCTAAGGACTACCCCCTCTTCTTCGGGACGGCCATCTTTGCCTTTGAAGGGATCGGAGTGGTACGTGACGGACTGATGATGACGCAGTGCTGAAACGTGTTGCCGTGAACTGCTGACGCCATTCACATCTGCTCCAATGAACTCTGGGTTTGTTTATTTGGTCTCTGCAGGTTCTTCCCCTGGAGAACAAGATGCAGAGGCCTCAGAGGTTTGTCCCCGTTCTGTACTTGGGAATGGGCATCGTCACCTTCCTCTACATCAGCCTCGGCACCATCGGCTACATGTGCTTCGGGGAGCACATAGGAGGCAGCATCACGCTCAACCTGCCCAACTGCTGGTAAGACAACGGCAGCGTAAAGCTGGGCAATAAATCCATGTTACATCTACTTTCTTATCGGTGTGTGTGTGTGTGTGTGTGTGAGTGTGTGTGTGTGCGTGTGTCAAAGTATGAGGGAACTAAACCTTCTCTGTTCTGCTGAGGAAGTAACGTCTCTGTGATCTAGAATTCTAGACAGCCGGTATAATTCTTAAATGAACCGTTTCAAACAAATTCAATTTGTCAATCACAAATGACCAGGGTGTGCTGGTGGTTTGAATCCTGGCTGCCCCATGTGCCATGTCGAAGTGTCCTTGAGCAAGATACCTAACCCCTAATTGCTCCATGGGCAAAACGTATAAGGCATGGGAAAATGCAATGTGAGTGGCTTTGGATAAAAGCGTCAGCTAAATGACGTGTAATTTAAAGGCTCATGTAACTAATGAAAGTGAGAACACATTTAATATGCTAATGCCTCATAAGATAAGTCTTAATGTTTGCATCATATGAGGAAGCGGAGCGTAAGCGCGCACAAACCCCATGACCTCCAGGTGAGCTCGCCGTTCCCAGCTGTTCAGAGCAGCAGCTGTATCGCGTGCCATGAACACCAGGTGTTGTTGACATTGAGACTAAATTGTATTCCAACGACACGATGGCTGTTGGATCACTCTGGACTTTTAGCGTGTTAACAGTAGCGTCCTTCCTGACGTCCCATCTGAAGCCATGAAGGTCCTTCAGTGCTGCTTCATAGATTAACGCCACTCTTCTTCTCCTTTTGCTCATCACTTGTTACCGTCGTCACGGCGATTCCTCCTGTGACGAGACCGATGCCGTTAATTATCAGAATCTATTGACTTTTCAATGAGGTTAAAACCTTGAATGCTATAATTACGGCAGCTTATCAGCTTTTTTCCAATTAGCCGCACAATCGTAAATATGATTAGCATTTTGTTTTACCTTTGTTTGTTTTGAATCTTGTTTAACCTGCTCGGAGTTTCCGAGGTTGAAAATATTGACATCAAACGATGTTTATTTAATCTTGGGTTGGCGGTGGCACATGGAGTAGAGCGGGTGCGCTGGGAACCTCAAGGTTGGTGGTTCAAACCCTGTCCTGCTCCTTTCCCAATGTTTAAGTGTCCCTGAGCAAGACGCCCAACCCCTAATTGCTCCCCGTGTTAAACTGAATTTCTTATTTGGGCACAAATTATCTTTTTTTTTTTTCTCTCTAAATGCTAGCGAGCTTTTAACGTTGTTTTAATCCATTCATGTTTTTACCCACTTGTGTTCACTGAAACTGCTATTAAATGAGAACAGAAAGCAAACTGTCCCCGTCGTCTCTTCCCAGGACGTACCAGGCCGTGAAGCTGCTCTACTGCTTCGGCATCTTCATCACCTTCGCGCTGCAGTTCTACGTCCCCGCAGAGATCCTCATCCCGCCCGTGATGGAGCGCGTGTCGCAGAGGTGGAAGACGCCCGTCAACCTGCTGCTGCGCTCCGTCATGGTCGTCTTCACGTGTGAGTAGCGCGTCTTTGGAGTCGCTGCGTGCGTCTTTAGGGGCCCGGTGATGTGGATTCTTTTCAAGTGTAAAAGGAGCTTGAACAAAGCGAGACATTTTACTGCGCTGCAGCCGAGAATTAAAATAAAATATGAATGATTTATAATCAATAATGCACAATATTTTCTCCCTACTGTCACACAAACTGATTAATTTGCCCCAAACAAAAGCAGTGTGAATGTGAATCGTTGTTGTTTCAGTTTTGTTTATCGTAGCAAACGTGTCGCGGCGAAGACGACCTCATTACGTCTGGATCAAACATCCACTCGCGTCTTTGGACACAGATCAATATGCTTATGGTGATGCTGGGACGCATGTCAGACAGGATTGAGACGTTCTGAGCGAACCGGCATTTAAACTGCATCCTGACTGAGACGATACTTTTCAATTGGCAGGTTTGTGTGCGAACTGTTTAACTCATTAACTAATGTCGAGCGGTTCAGCGCTTCGCTTTCCTCACTTTTCTATTTGCTCGTTAGCGCCGTGGTCTTAATTCCATTCATTAGCTGCGTTTTAGTGCCTGTAACTAAGCAACTTGTGTGCGGTACAGGTTTCTCCTCAGCATGCATGTTGATGGGCCAATAAGGGGGAACGCGTGCGCGCATGTCGCTGTGAGCCCGCGGCTCGTTTGCAAAGCGGCACCTCTTTTCATTGTGTTGTGACTGCGTGAAACGCCGCAGAGAGAATCCGTTTCCACCAGTGGGATCCCACAAAGCCACTGAATAAATCATGTAGCTCCTATACATTCATGTCTTTTTCAAATTGCTTTTTCAATTTTTTTTTTTTTTTTTATACCTGGAGAATACGAGATGAGATGAGAGCAGAGCGTTGTGAAGTGAATCCTGAGGAGACGTCTCAGTCGGGCGTCCGGAGGGAGAAACTTTCTCCTCTTCACTCTACTGCTGGCGCATCAGTGACGGGAGTTTGTTTCTGAGGCCGTTGGGTTGCGACGTCACCATGACTACGTCCACTTATTGTATACAGCCTGTGGATGCAAGGCAACCTGAGTGCTGCAATGAAGGGAGGCTGACTCCCAAACAGGGATTTTTATTTCTAACTGTATTTTAAAGACGCCTCAACTCAGTTATTTTAAACTTGTTAAACCTGTTGTGGCGTCTTCGTTTTAACGAATCACCTCGGTGTAGAATCTGCTCCGTCGAAAATCAGGCTCCCCCAATGATGGAACGTGTAAACGCGCGGCTGCAGCGTTTGCTCGAGTGTCCCACATCTCTCCGGTTGTGCGTTCAAGTGTGGGAGTGAAGAGAGCAGACTCCTCTTCCTCTGCACAGCTGAGCCCGAGCTCTTAAAGGTCAGGACATTTCAGTGCACGGAGATGTCTTCCAAAGTGAGCCCTCCATTCTAGTTTAGCTGAGGGGGACTCGGAGGGGGGGGCGGCGGCGTTACTGTTGTTTTGACTTAAAGGGCCTGTGAGTGGCGGCTTCGCCTTTTCCTCTTCCTGCAGCCGTACGTGCGGCGACGCCATTGTGTCACGGGGTTTGTCGAGGATCGCCCCCCAGGCTGAGTTCTAGGATTGGCGTTTAACCCGAAAGTAAACCTCAAATGTGCATTTTTAATGTCAAGGGATTCTTCACCTACAGTAGCGGGAAGGTGGGGAGCCTGGTTGAGCTTGTCAGCCATGGTAATGTCATGTGATGTGAGGGAAATGTTGCTTCTTTTATAGCTGCATTCATTAGGTTTACTTTGGCCACAAGGGTGCAGGCCAACGCAACAAGCCGGCGGGGTGATGGGGTGAGGGGGGAGGGAGGGGGCGGCGGCATCATTCATAAAAAATAAATAGGAGCAAATTCAACTTTTTAGAGATGCAAGAATCCCATTTCTTGCAGGCGCCATGCTGCTTAGCGATCGTGGATGATGCAGACGTCTTTAGACACCTTGAAGTTGTGGAGGTTTGAATAAAACGAACGAACGTTATAAAAGATTCTGTTTTTATTGATTAAAAAAACGAGCTGTCCATCCCACCGCTACGAGCTAACTTTGATACAGGTGATGCAACTATGCATGCAGCCCCCCCCCCCTGTGGTTACTCTTACAACTGCATGTAGCGCCGCCTCAGGGAAATATCTGGCTCTTCAGCTGACGCGTGTAAAGCAGATCGACGTGGAGCTCGAACACTTGGGTCAAAAGTCACACACACTTATCTCGCTACGTCAAATTTAGTCTTTAATGGAGCCATAAATCCATCACTTGTATTCACGCATTCCTGCTGGGACGAAGCCTTGTTTTCCTGCGTCTGAGCAGCCAGCGTCGGTTGACCCGTTGACGGGAACAAGAGAGGACGTGAGCCTCCTCGCGTCCTCCTCCTTCCTTTTTGTTTTATTTTTATTCCTGTACTTGGCTGCACAAAGGTGACGTGCCGCTGGGAGTGCATGCTGCATGTAGCCGCAGGCCTGCCGTGTTTTTACCCTTTCAGAAAGCCTAATGTGTTCACCCTCTGCTTCTTACCGAGCAAGGTTTTCCTGTATCAGATGTCTGGTGATGTGATCCACATCATATAGAAGAAAGCCGCTGGAGCACAATGTCAGGCCTTCTTTTTGTTGCGTACGTGCACACTGATTTGCTTTTATACAATCTTGGAATACTGCTAATGCGAGCTAACTAGTGGGGGGGAGGATCACCTGCGTCCTCCATTTATCACTGATGACCGACTGGTATTGGTATCAAAAGTGTCTCTCTTCACTTGTAGTAGGACAGAAAGTTGTGTTCTTCAAGCGGACACTCGGGAACACACTCTGTTGTCATTGAAGCTTTTATTACAAACGAGTGTCCCGTTGGTCCTCTGCTCGTTTGAGGGCGAGATGGGAGTGAAGTGTCCTCTGAGGTCTTCTTTACCCACGCTGCTTGGGTCTTTGTGATTCTTTTTCTCCATAGTGTTTCCAGCGGTGCTTAATGTTCACTTGCTTTCATCAGTTTGATTTTGTCTTTGACTTTTTACAAGCACAAAGTGAAAAACGTATTTAAATGGAAAAGGGTCCCTGCGTGACAATTAACCGGTCTCCTGGCTTTCAGTTGTGCATCGACATGGTTCTTAAAACGTTTTGTCTAGTCGGTGTTGCTGATTGCCCTTGACGCCTTTGTGCGCGTTACAGTGTGAATGTCAGTGACGTTCTTCTTTTTGACGGTTGCTGGGTAGGTCGACCCCTACAGGTCAGCTGCGGAGCGACGTGGGACTGTTCTAATGTTCTTCGCTTGCTCAGATCTGTTTGGTTATTTCCACTTTCAAAGCACCAATTTGAAATGGCTCACTTGTGTCTGCCTGTAAGCCCGGATGAGTTTTATCGGACGGCCTTGTCGCTCGCTCGCCTTTTTTCTCTTTAGAAATGTTTGTCTCAGAAGAGATTGTCATGGATTTATTCATGAAACTTCAAACCTCAATATTTATCGTAATCTCCCTGAGAGCGTCACAATGCTCCTGTCATTGCCAAGTCATAGGTTAGTTACTTTTTTCACTGTTCTGTCTGGACATGTGGAGTCACGTTAGAGAGTTTTATCGTTATGTGAAAAAGGTTTCCGCGTGGACACTCGACCCTGGCGGCGCTACGACAAACTTTTGCGAGGACACGACAGCGATCGTTTGATTGAAAGTGTCTCCAAAGAGTCTTTCATCCCCCGCCGGTAATGGGACAAGAAGCGAACCGTCGTGTCCTCGCCCTCTTACCCCGGTGACAGTCTGTGCGTGTTGCCTTCTAAAGGTGTGTGTGTGTGATGCAACGCCCCGTCACCGTTAATTCCCATCTCCGCGGCAACGGCGAAAGATGACTCAGGGTCCCGGTGACCGTGGCCGCTGGCGCGTTAAAAACGATCTGCTCCACCGTGTCCCCTTGTCTCGCTCTCCTCCTTTTGTGTCGTCGTCCCTCTGACCTCATCCGTCTCCTTTACTCCTTCCTTTTTAATTCCCACAATGCAGCGTTTGTCTCCCGTTTCTGCTGTAGGTCTTTCTCACACAGCAAACGGCCCCTCTGCTCGCGTCCCTTTAGTTGTTTGTTAGTCATTTTTATAGTAAAGAAACTTGAAAGCTTGATTTTAAAAACGACCCGATCGGTCCGATGTTGTCGGATAATGATGATGATGATGATGATGATGAATTGCCCTCGCGCGTTGAGAAGTTTGGACGGTTCGGTTTCTTGTAGCTATAAAAGTCTGTCCCTTTTTAACCCGTCCACTGTCTCTCTGCTCGTCCTCCTGCAGGCGCCCTCGCCGTCCTCATCCCGGAGCTGGACCTCGTCATCTCGCTGGTGGGCTCGGTCAGCAGCAGCTTCCTGGCGCTGATCTTCCCCCCCATCCTCGAGCTGCTGACCTTCCACACGGAGGGCGCGCTGTCGCCGCCGGTGGCCGCCAAGAACTCGGCGATCAGCCTGATCGGGCTGATCGGGTTCCTGGCGGGGACGTACGTCGCCGTGGAGCAGATCGTGGCGCGCAACGCGCTGAAGCACGTAGAGACCTTCTCCGGGTTCAGCGTGCAGTGAAGGCGGCGCCGGGGGGGGAAAAGGCAATTTTCTTTATTTCACGCCCCTTCGCCTCTCCTGCCAAAGGAGGTGGCGGCCATTTTGAATCATGAATGCGTCACACGTGGAAGCTGCGAGGACCCGCGGGGCCTCATCACGTCACTGCTCACGAGTTCGCCTCATTCCCTGTGTGCGTGTTTGTTTGTTTTTGTCTTTTGATTTATGCCTTATCCAGTGACACGATGAGCTGCTTTGAGATGCACGACCCGGACTTCAGGTAATCAATTACCTGTAAGTTTGGGTTGAGTATCAAAAAGTGTCTCCTTTTTGTTGGACACAGTTTCAGTTGAATGAAAGAACCTTTTTAGGAGAAAGGAGCCAAATGGGAAAAAGATTCTTGTAGTTATAGTTTCTCATTTTCCCATAAGCAAATGTATCTGGTTCTAAATGAGACTAAAAGCATCCATGTTTTCAGATGTTATAATCCAAGCACTTTAAACGTACATCGCATATTAGCGAGTCTCGTATCATTAGTGTCCTGTCTTTCCTTTTACCTGGATTTGCCCTCATTGGAGAACCTGGATGCTCTTTGTCCTGTTTGGATCGGAAGGGGGAGGGGGGCCTGAATGAGCATCACGACAACAAACTCATGTTTTTAATCTAATAAAATCACTTAAGAATCTTTTACAAAGACCACCTGTTCTTTTACTAAATAATCTAGATCAGGAAACTTTAGATTTTCTTTTTTCCTCTCTGGTCTTCTGTAGTATTTTCATCCCGATCTGCTGTGATGGCGAGCTGCTGGA
Source organism: Apeltes quadracus (assembly GCA_021346845.1). Classification (NCBI taxonomy): domain Eukaryota; kingdom Metazoa; phylum Chordata; class Actinopteri; order Perciformes; family Gasterosteidae; genus Apeltes; species Apeltes quadracus. The sequence continues at coordinate 3,725,499 of CM037920.1, forward strand.
GACGATTCCTCACGTCCGTATGTACATAAAAGGTTCATTATTGTCCTTGCAGGAAGGTCGGTGCAGCGTAATAACTCAAATTCATTCAATGCTGGACCGACTCAAAGGGAAAATGGACATTGAACTTTGTGGCAAATATTTATGTATTTACTGTATATTAGATTAATCAGCGTTTTTTTTTTTTTTACGTTTTACATATTTTGGTTGGCCTTTTTTTATTTTTTTGCAGTCGAGATTTTCTGAAAAGCCAGATTTAAAAAAAATACTCGACCTCAGAAAGTCACATTTTCTTAACAAAACAATGAATAATTAATGTCAGGCTTAAAAAAACGTTAATGTTACTTTAAAATGTAGTTCTCCCTCTACGTCGGTCTGACGCTTCGATGTATTAACGCGTTTTTCAGATGGTTAAACCTTGAATTGTTTTTTTTTTGCTGTAATATCAGAAGGTTCTTCTTGTAAAATGCATCGTATGTAAGACACTGGTATTGATTCATAAATCTGCTTTGTTCATCAGATGCGGGTCAACGTGTACTAATAATAATGATTCTAAAGCTTCTGCGCTGGTGTGTCTTCAGTGTTTGTGACTCAAAGCGATGAGCCTTACGTGTAATAATCCATTTGTTGTACCGGTAAATATCCACTTACAAAATGATCATCCTCATTTTACATGTCCATTTTGCCCATGTTACTTTATGTTCTCGCCACAGGACACCTTATGATATTTACTTGCAGTAACCCAAAAAAGACAAAATGTACTTTGCACTCATTAAAGTTAATTTCTTTTGTTTGCATTTTTTTTGTTGAGCACAATTCCAGATCCCCAGTTTTGAAAAGCTGCACTCCACACATGTTTGAGATTGACATTTGACAATTCATTTAACGCTTTCATCGCTTAACTCCGTCATGAATAAATAGCGTTTAAAAAGTATCTACGTGTGCTTTCCTGTCTTTTTTTCATGTAGTCGCTGGACTCATGTTTATGTCTGAAATCTGCGTTCTCTCTATTGGTCGAATAGAAGTCTGAGAAAATGACTTCTCCAGCTATTCCCTTAGCAAACATTGTAAACATAAGCTTATAGTACATTTTGTACCATTGAGTAAAGCTGGGATGCTTTAAGGAAGGGCGACATCTGATTGGTTCTACATTGGTTCCCATCCCAAATGCATTTATTTGCATAATTAAATGATAATGATAAACATGAATTCACATTGCCGGAATAAGCAGGAAGTCCACTGGCTCCTTTTTCAAACCTCCACCTGGATATTTGTTTTATCTTTCTCTCTCTTCTCCCTTGATCCTCTGGTCTCCTCATCGCTGTGAAAACCCTCAGGCAGAAAGCTCCTCCCTACTGACCAACTGCCCCTCGCATCTCCCTGTTACCGCGGCAACAGGAGGGAGCAGGGATGGGTTGTGTGTGTGTGTGTGTGTTGAGCAGAGAGAAAGCAGACCATCATGTGAGATGTGATCTTTAGTGATTCACATAGAGAAAGGATGTGCATATTTGAGGACACCCGTTTAAATTTGAGTGCTCGAAACGCAGAATGTCGACTTTTTAACTCCTATAGCTGTTGAATTGAAATAGTAAAATGCACATTTTGGGAAATTATGCACCTCAAACTATGAAGCTTTACAAACTTATCTTCAGTCATTTTTACATGCACACACGTGTTCCAGGTTTCTAGCTACAATAAGTTATGTTGTAGTTACGTTTTTTTTTTTCTATTGCCATTTAGAGTTCTGTCAAATGTTTGTTTCCTCTTAAAATCCCCCGCCCACATTCAACCTGAAAATATCTATGGAACAATATGAGAGCGTCAAAGATTGTGTCTGGCCTTCACAGTGGACACAAAGAAGCGACACAGTGAACCTTCTTTTTATTAAAGACATATTTTTGGGGCTTGGTTGGTTTCTTTGTGTCTCATCAACGTTACAAACGTTCAGAGGAAACATTCTTCAAGGCGATGTGCAAAAGAACAGCGTATGGAAGGACAACCGGTACATTCTCATCGACTGTTGGCTTTCCATGCCATATATATATATATATATAGGCCTACATATATTTTTTTCCACCCCAAAACAACGGCAAGCTCAATCCATTGCATTGATTTTTAGCGCTTAAAAGAAGAAAGAAAAACATTACAGGTAAAAGGCCAGCATTTTGACATCTATATCCCTTGTTCGAATGTATTCAAATAATTTCAAAATTCAGTTACAATCTGCTACATAATGAAATCTAGTCATTCATACAGTTGAAACTAAACTTTTTTTTAAATTTTGAATCAAACCATTTTAAACATATATCTGAGCTAGGTGCTTCCCTCAGCTTCCACTCTTTGTGCTAATCCCAAACTATTGCATTCATTTAAGGACATGACAAAGCTGTCGATTTGTACAAAACTCCACGTTGACTTGTCACTGATAAACTCGTTTATTGAAGAGTTTCATAGTTAGTGGAAGCGTTCTATGTTTACATCGATAATCCATGTCCAGTTCTGTATGGCCAACACAGTCTCGTTAGCTCAGCTCGTTAGCTTAGCATAAAAAGTGCAAGTACTTGCTCACCAGAAAAAGCAACATTCAGCCTCCGCTTTCCAGCAGTGTGAAACAGTGATGCGGTCGAAATACTCCTCAGGGCTTAATAACCTCTCTTCTTTGTGTCATTCCTGTGTTTGGGTAATCAAATGTGAAGTGTAAGGTGAATATATTCACTATTTGAAGGTGTTTTTTAAGTGTAATTAAGTGCTTCTTGCGAACTGCTGCGGTGCTGAAGGTTGATTGGTATTGCTTCTGAACAGCAGCGACGCCGTGTTTTCGGGAAAACACGGACTCCTCCATGTGCGAGAAAAAGTCAACGCAGAGGTGTTTTTGTCCCAGATAGAAGAGGCCGATGATGTTTCCAGAGGATGAAAGACTTTACAAAGTGCCACCGACCAGAGGCGTCCGTCCCGCATGTCAAGTCCTGACCTTCCAATGTCTCGTCCATAACAAGCCGTAGACGATTCGCCGTTCACACTACTGGGTTTAGCAACTGGCCGTTTTCACCCCTGTTTCTTGACTCCTTTGAGAAAACGGTGATTGTCGTCATGGTGACAACAACAATGAAGCTCTGCAGACACACTGCAGGATAGTTGGCTCGGTAGGCTAGGTAGCTAGCTAGGTTAACGCAGGAGCGGCACACACTGCGCTTGCAGGGGCATTTAGGCATGGTGGAGTTAGCCAGTCAGCGAACTAATTGGCGGCCATTTTCTTAGCTTGCTGGTCACGTGATGCTACGCCGCTTACAGAAACACTGCAGAACCAACTTGTCACTGATGTGGTGATGGTAAAGTGTGAGGTGTGTGGCTGAAGCGTTATGTTGTAAAATATTACCCATCGTTCCTGCTACCTCCGTGTTTGTCCCTTTGTCTCCTATTTCATTTCTGTGGTGTGCAAACTTGTGCATATTTGATTTTAGAATTAGGCTACTTAATAACGTTGTTTTTTTCATCTGCTGCAGCCTCTGTGTCAACACGTTGGACATGAGCATATGGCAAAATCAATAAGGCCTGTGGAGAACGCCTATGCTGCAACAAAAGCCCCCGGTTTCCCCAAACAACATATGGGTGGACGTTGTTTTTGTTCACAGTTTGACCCTCCCTCCGCACGGATGTACAGGGGGACTGTTTGTGCCATCAAGCCATTCCTTGATTCAAAAGAACATTATTATTATTTTTAAAAAGCACAGATGTATTATTCTATTCAATAAGTCCCCTTTTTGGAGAGAAAAAGCACCCTCGTTCAGAGCAGCATCGGTCAGATTTCCCTTCCTTTCCCAATCCCTCCCAAACTAGTTCAAAGATCACTTAATGCATTAAAATAAATGATCAGAATGTTTGTAAAACCCAACAACTAATTACAGTATGACTTCACAAAAACATGAAGAAAATGTGAACAGTAATTATTAACCAAAGATGTCGTGATGAGCCACATTACTAAGTTACTCTCTCTTGTCTTCGACTACCTCTGCAAAGTCTCTCGAGTTCCCTGAAAGCATCACCAAAAACTGTATGGCACCGTTTACATCACCTCGTCTCTCTCCTCTACCTGTCCTCCTCCTCTTCACCAAGTTCTTCTTTCATTTCAAGTATTTTCCCTCTTTGTTTCACGCAGTACCTTGTATTTCTTTTCTCTTCCTCTCTGGTGAAGAGGTGATTTTATTTCTAACAGCGTACTCCCGTCGCAAAAGCTGAACCACGAGGGCCGGGCGCCTTCGGCCGTCTCAGCAGTGGAACTTGAAGATGATCATGACGATCCTCTTGTACTCCTTCCGGAAGTTGTGATTCAGGACGCCGTAGACCACGGCGTTGAGGCAGCTGTTGAAGTACGCCATGAAGTAGCTGGCCGTGAACAGCCACTCCGGTATCGCCCGGCTCAGCCCGGAGTCCAGCGCCACCGCCAGGCCGATGAGGTTCAGCGGCGCCCAGCAGACGGCGAAGAGCACGAACACCACGAACATGGTGAGGAAGTTGCGGACGTCGTGCGGCTTGATCTTCGGCCGCGAGTCGGGCTTGACCCGCCTCCTCACCTGGATGACGAGGATCCAGATGCGCAGGTAGCAGTAGCTGACGATGGCGATGGGCAGGATGAAGTGCACCACCACCACCGCGATGGTGTACAGCGAGCTGACCGACTGGGCGAAGGTGCAGGAGTACACCCGCGGGTCGTACTGCAGCGACTCCACGAACCAGTTGGGCACGATGGCGAGGACAGTGAGCGCCCAGACCAGCACCACGTAGCACATGGTGTTGCCGTTGGAGAAGAGCCGGTCGTACTTGAGGCTGTGGCAGATGTAGCAGTAGCGGTTGATGGCGATTCCCGTGATGTTGAAGATGGAGCCGATGACGCTGAGGCCCATCAGGAAGCCGCTGATCTGACAGTGGATGTAGCCGGCGATCCAGCCGTCGTGGAAAATGGCGGACAGCACCAGCGGGTAAGGGTAGATGGCGACGACCAGGTCGGCGAGAGCCAGGCTCACCACAAAGGCGTTTCCTGCAGACAGAGGAGGGAGGCGGTCTCGTCATCGGCACGCGGAATACAAACAGGGAAAACTGGAAGGTAAGTTTGGCCCCAATGATTGCTGTTTGTCTGAAAAGTACCGTCCGAATCAGGGGAGCAAGTAGTACTCGTAGTCGACCCGATGATTTGAAAGTTCTGCGAGGAAATTTATGAATGTGGGGCCTTTTGTTGCACAGAAGAGTGCTCGCTTTGTCTTTGTCATTCACAAAATGAAGTTCACGATGATGGACCGCTGTTGTTTCCCAGGAGGGGAGTAAACACTGGTTTGTAATCCGCCCACAGTGCAGGAGGGTCGGAGTTCATGCCGTTTCTGTTTCAAATACTTTATGTGTTTGACAATAACACAGTGCAGACCCAGCTGGTGTGCCGTAAAGGTCTCACACATGGGGAAATGAAGTTTGAGAGCCTGATTTAGGGGTTTAACATTTGCCCGTCGGGCTCGACTGGTCTTCGCTGCATTTCAATGAAACTCTCGTCAGCATTCGTGCTTTTGTTCAAAGCCCTCGGAATTTCAAACATGGTCCCTTCCTGTGAATTGGTCGTAGAGAAACAGTACGGCTTCATAATCCAGTGTGGAGTCACCAAGTCATCGTCCACTTCCTACATCCAGACTCACATTGAAACTGTGTATCCTAATTACCAATATCCTGCGTCTGTTATATCGTTTATATTTCACACTTCATCTGACAGAATCTGACAGAGTCGTCCTTTTAGACTGAGGAGTCTAAGCTCCCCAATGACCCATCGAACACGACCGGTTATGCGAACAATTAATTAATGAGCAGAGGTTTCGATCAGTGTTTTGTGACCTTTTGCATTGTGAACGCGGTCAGCGATGTGAGTCAGTCGGTTAGTGTTATTGAGTCATTGCGTTTGTAACAGCATGTCTCTCTCACACACGCCGAGCTTCTCGTAACCACAGAGACATTATTCTGTGAGTGATGTTTCCCTCTACTCACGGTTTTCATTTGTCTGTGTGTGTGTGTGTGTGTGTGTGTGTCTGTGTCTTCCTGACATTGCTTGTACTTTGCTGAAGTACAACAGCAGAAACAGACGGGTCGATCCTGAGACGCAGTTTGTTGAGGGTAAAAACACTTTCATTTATCTGACGTTTCTGGATCATGCCAGAGTTTTTATGGAAGCGATTTGGAGGTTCTAAGACACGTTTGGAAGCATTTAGAGTGTCACATTCAGGGCGTAGGTCAGGAGCTCTAATTCCCACAAACTTTCTACAAATCAAACTTAGATCCACCTTCAAACATTATGGTTTTCAATACTTCAATACTAACCCCTGTTTTTTAACAGGGGTTAGTTGGCAACTAGATGTGAACACATCGACTTCCTTTAAACTGATATAGTGAATCTGTCTCTCGCTTTCTGATGTTTTTTGGGTCCCTACCAACGCCGGGACTCGTTGGCTCTTTATCTGCTAAATGTTAATATTTGTGTACGTGCATTAATCTTATTTATACAGCCCGATTACACGAATGCATCTAATGGGGCTTTACAATCTGTACAGTCGTTGATGAACTACAAATAAGGGACAACCCCCCCCAAACAAAACCCTTCAGCGGAATCAGCTCCTCACAGATGTTTGCCGCCACCAACTAATGGCGTGGCAGTTTACATCTGTCCGTCCAAAATGTCGTCACTCTAGCTTTTCATCCGGCGCCGCGTTCCTGTTAAATCGAGGCCAACAGCGGTTTTCTGAGATTGGAACAACAATTTACAACCACAGCCTGATGGGGTAGAGGTGGAGGTTCATGCATGATTTGAAGGAACCGCTGCCTGAGACCGAGAAAGATCGGCGAGACCGAACGACTGGACATTCGGACAAAACATGAGGAGCCGTGCAAGAAAAATGGAACGAAAAGACTTGAAAAGCAGCTGATGTAATCGTAGCAGCTCATCAGCCTGTGAGAGGCTTTCGGATCAGCAAAACACCTGAACTGACGCTTGCAGTGGTTAGCAACAGAAGCTAGTCCACCAGTGATAGAGGCCGACGAGGAGGCTGCAGGTGAACCAGGAAGGCAGATTGGTCTTTGTAGTTTATTTGGGTTCAAGCCCAAAAAACGTTGATACTGTAAGGATGGGTTTAAGACGCCGTTCAGCACCATTGAAGTTGCATTAATCCAAACGTTCTACATTCGCACCAATGGAAAAAAGACAGTGACATTTATGTAACATCATAGTATTCCCAGAAAAAGGACATGAGAGGGTTTGAGAACAGTGGTCAGGGTTAGGGACAGTGGTTAGGGTTACTGTTAGGGACAGTTTTGAGGGTTAGGGACAGTGGTGAGGGTTACTGTTAGGGACAGTGGCGAGGGTTACTGTTAGGGACAGTGGTGAGGGTTAGGGACAGTGGTTAGGATTACTGTTAGGGACAGTGGCGAGGGTTACTGTTAGGGACAGTGGCGAGGGTTACTGTTAGGGACAGTGGTTAGGGTTACTGTTAGGGACAGTTTTGAGGGTTAGGGACAGTGGTGAGGGTTACTGTTAGGGACAATGGTGAGGGTTACTGTTCGGGACAGTGGCGAGGGTTACTGTTAGGGACAGTTTTGAGGGTTAGGGACAGTGGTGAGGGTTACTGTTAGGGACAGTGGCGAGGGTTAGGGACAGTGGTTAGGATTACTGTTAGGGACAGTGGCGAGGGTTACTGTTAGGGACAGTGGCGAGGGTTAGGGACAGTGGTTAGGATTACTGTTAGGGACAGTGGCGAGGGTTAGGGACAGTGGTTAGGATTACTGTTAGGGACAGTGGCGAGGGTTACTGTTAGGGACAGTGGCGAGGGTTACTGTTAGGGACAGTGGTGAAGGTTAGGGACAGTGGTGAAGGTTAAGGACAAGTGGTCAGGGTTACTGTAAGTGACAGTGGTTTTCAACCAGCACTAAACTCTTACAGTTAAAGCAGTTTAACAGTTCCTGTATATTTTAGGCGGTATAGGAGCTACTTCAACGGCTAAAAATACAGATTATATATAATGAGTTTCGGTCTGGACGATGTGGAATAGAACCTTCTTTTTCTGATTATGTATTAACAAAAGCATTGTGTGATTGTCCGTTCCTGCTTTTGTACTGTAGGAAACGCTTTTGAGTCGATGCAGCATTTTTTTATATGGGATTCTTGTCCTAAGAAAAGCAGAGGTGAGTCTCCATAAATATCTATTTCCCCGGCGACCTTTCTCTAGGGGAGTGGAAACCTGATCCTGAGGATGTCGAGATTTAGTGATGTGAAGGAAACACATTCCAACCAAAATCTCCTCCTATCCCCTTTAAAAATAAGAATAAAATACAGCTGACACCAGCATTTTCAGCCCCGGGGAGGAAGGGAAGGAGACAAGTGGAGAGAGGAAGGGAGCGAGAGGAAATGAGGAATGAGTCATACAGAAAGGAAGACGGGATTGGTTGAGGTGCAGAGATGCGGGAGTTGGATGGAGATGAGAGGGATTAAAGAAACATCGGGTGGACAGGGAGAGAGATGAGACGAATGGGGAGGCGGCGGGGTGAGTTAGTGAATTAATTCCACGGATGCCAGTGTAGGACAGCTTTGTCCAGCTGAAGGGAAAATCACTATATATAAATATCGTATTGATTCATGGGCGATGCTACTTTGTCACGGTGACAACGGCGGAGCCCCCGGAGCGTGACGGGACGATGGGAGGCTGCAGGTAAAAATGGGCGACATTTGAATGAAAAAAGGCCCAAAACAGCCTTTTGTCAAAAGCGTTCCCACGAGGCGTAATATCTTCTCTCAAACACGACAGCATGAAGCGTTCATTTGATGTATTGAAAAGTCTCCCGGAAACAAGGAGGAATGGACCTTTTGGTGGTTGTTCATCAGATGTTTTCCTTCCCAAGGCGTATACGTGTACCGGTATAAGTATATATTCACAGTAGTGAATCGATCCTTACCGCCTGCATTATGACTAGCCAGATTTTTAGCATCAATATTCATGCTTTGTTTGAACCAGTACAAAGAAGCTGCCCATCCTCTCTAATTGCATTAAACGGGATATTTACTCCAGCGGAGTAGAAGACGGATTGATTCATTTCTCTGTCTCAATGTTTAAGAGGTCCTAAGTAATCTCATTATTTCTGCACACAAGTGCTCCAGAAGGCTTATAGTCAATTTCCGATTAGATTTGCACACGGTTCCCATGGTGTCACCAACTACGGCCTCAACAAGCTCACACAAGTCAAAGGTCTCGTATCTGCCTGGACGCGAGGCGGTGCCGAATATTCTGCCAACGCTGAGTTGTCGTTTTCTCAGGACTACAACAACACGTCACCCGGCGTTCGGCTCCCGATCGTCTGCAGCAACCAGACGTCCTGTCAAAGCGTCCTTGAGCAGAACGTCAAGCGCCGATGTGTTCAAAGCGCCAACACAAGGGGCAAGGTTACACGGACCTGAGTTCTCTCTTACTTCCCCAAACTGGTTTATCTGATTTATTACTTATTTTATTATCTTTTATCTTATTTATTTACTCCTGCACAAACGCTTTCATTTGTCACTTCCTGTTTGCTGGTGCACTTTAGATTTCATAACTTTATTTTTCTTTTTTTACTAATCCCTAGCCTTAGTCTACTAACCCATAGTATTGTATTGTATTATATTTTATTCCTTGCACTATGTTGTCCGTTGTCTTGTTGTCCATTGTCCTTTGTTGTTATGCACCAACCGCCAAGTCAAATTCCTTGTATGTCTGACGTACTTTGGCAATAAATGTTTTCTGATTCCGATTTTGTTTATGATCTCACAATAAAGTGCATTAAACAGCATTTGATACACTTATGATGCACTTCTGACTGCTGCTGTATTTGATGCATTTAATAATAATCACTTAGATCTCTGAATTTCTTATTTATAGGGTCATTTAGATATTTCTTTTTGAAAAATGTGTTACATTATTGGTAATATTTTTTTTAAGAGTAAACTATTGGACACTATTGAGACATTAGAAGATATAGGGCACCATTGAACAAATTCTATCAAGGCTGATAATTATCAATAATCCCGATATTGTCGTTATGTAATATTTATCATGTAGATTTCTCCAAAGTTGACAAACCTGCTTTCCTGAGTTTCTTGTTCCGGAACACGGACACAATGACCAGCAGGTTCCCGAGAACGTCCACCACGATGGTCGTGATCAGGACGCCGGCCAGCAGGGTGGCCACCCAGGGGAAGGACTGGTGCTGGTGACCCGGAGCCCCCTCCTCCCCGGCCGGCGTGGCGTTGTGCGGCCCCAGGGTGCCTTCCATCAGGGTGGGCTCCCGGTCCTCCAGGGACATCAGCTGCGGAAGGTGCCTCGCGTCGACGAGTCCCATCGGGTCGCGGAGGGTCGCTCCGCTCAGCATCGCGCACGGATGGGGGGGCGGAGGGGGGGGGGTCAGCCGAGAGGTCAGTCAGAGCTTTAAAAGTGGCACGCGGGGGCTGCTCAGCCTATGTGATGACGCCATGCCCCTTGCTGGGCCATAAGAACGGGCGGTCTGAACCTAACGACCATTCACAACGAAGCAGCAGTTCACCGGAACACGCTGTGAGAGATGTTGTGGTTCGGCACCGGGTCAGACCGGGTCGGACCGGGTCGGACCGGGAGGTGTGACCGCTTACTTTGATTCAGTGAGGAACTTGGAAAACTTCCTCGGTGTGTCGGCGACGATAAAGGCTTCGCCTGCGGACTAAAGCGTCGCCACTAAATCCCCCACAACGACTCCCAGTAAGAAAACGTCACGCAGGTGCAGGCTTGTTCGTCGATTGCGCGTTGTTCTTCATAAAGCTGTGGTTTGGGGTTCTTCTTTCCAGCGGCCACGTGCCAGCGGTGCGCGCACCGGGGAGCCGTGCGCACCACCGCGCGTAATGGCACCGCAGCAAGAACGGGGACTCTCAGAGCATTTCTGCGATAGTAATATATTGTCTGTAGAGCAACCCGACGGATAATAATCTAAGACTCCTCTCAGAATCCTCCATCGGCGGACCGCTACTCTCCACTCTGAGGTCCCGCTACTGCAGCCGCGCTCTCAGCGCCTGGTGACGGTGTGCGCGCTCCTCCACTCTCTCTCTCTCTCTCTCTCTCTCTCTCTCTCTCTCTCTCTCTCTCTCTGTACCGTCTCTGTGCGTGGGTGCGTGTGCGCGCGTGTGCGTGCGTGCGTGCGCCTCACTCTTTGCGTCCTTATAATCTCACCTTTAACGTTCAGCTAAGTGTTTTCCTCCTGTCTCCTCTCACATCAGAGATGCACTATGACGCTTAAAAGACCAAAGTCTCCGCTGAGTAATAATTTAGTTTGTTGCATGTAAGCATCAACACACTTTATACACACACACACACACACACACACACACACACACACACACACACACACACACACACACAGGGAATATGCAAATATGCATGTGCTTTTTTTTAACCAAGCTTTTTACTTCAGATGTGTTTGTCGATCGTAAGTAGTGATTAAGGATAATTGAGAAGAACCTGTGTACACTCACACAGTCATGGTTGTTGGTCCAAACGTGTAGGCGGGCCGTAGTTTGGAGACCACTGCATTAAAGCGTGCATAACGAACCCTCCTGTAGATTCCAGTCACGTGCACGCGCGGCCTTCACGCCCCGGGGTCAGTGTTAGAGGAGCAGCGGCTCACCTGGAACCGTGATTGGACGACCAAAAGAAGCCCTTAAAAATTCTCTTTCATATCAGAGGATTCCAAAAGTTGTCCTTTCAAAAACAAAAAAAATTGGTTTGAGGGGAAACTCTTCTCTCACCTGAGATGAACGCAACCTTCAGAAAGTCTCTAGTCTCGTTTCTAAAACGGCTCACGGCTTTTTTCTGAAGTGAACTACAGATATAAAAGTCAAAAAGTTGTCTGAATATTAGATTTGACTTAAATAACTCTTGTTTCTGGACCGGTCATTACTTCTGCTCATATCTGATCACTGAGATCAAGGTGAACTCCCCTCCTGTCCACACACACACACACACACACACACACACACACGCACACGCACGCACACACACACACACACACCCGCACACACACACACACACACACACACACGCACACACACACGCACACACACACACGCACACGCACACCCGCACACACACACACGCACACGCACACACACACACACACACACACGCGCACACACACGCCACACGCACACACACACACACACACACACACGCACACACACACACACACACGCACACGCACGCACACACACACACACACACGCACACGCACGCACACACACACACACACACGCACACACACACACACACACACACACACACACACACGCGCACACACACACACACACACGCCACACGCACACACGCACACACACACACACACACAACACACGCACACACACGCACACACGCACACACACACACGCCACACGCACGCACATGCATGCACACACACGCACACGCACAGCACACGCACATGCACACACGCACACCCGCACACACACGCACACACGCACACGCCACACACACGCACACACACACACGCACACGCTGTTGGTGTGTGATCTTTGAAGCTGCACATGGAAACTGCAGTTTGGTGTATAATATATAATGAAACGCTTTATGAGACAAGATGTCATCTTTCCCGCCGGTCTTTGGAGGAAAGCTAACGTTGGCCGGGGGAAGCTGGGGGGTAGATGGAAGGAGGGGACGTACAATGAGTCCCTTTAACAGCAGATGGGGGCTGAGCATAAAAGTACTGGGCTGAAAAGAGAAGGGTTCTTTTAAGGGGGGGTTGAAGAGTTTCACCTCCACAGATGCGTCTTCTCAAAAGAAAAATGGACAAATATAACATAGGGGAGTTTTGGATATGTTATAGTTTGGTAACATCTGAACCGGAAGCCGATATGTCCTCTGAAATGTCTTTTGAAATGTCCTCTGAAATGAAACATGTGTCCCAATGACTCATCAAGCTGATATTAGACCCGATTAGACCGTCTGGGATGTTGCACTGTTGTTGTGTCACGACTAAGGGCCTCGCAGGCACAACATGTAATACACCTGAGATGATAACACCTTTTCAGTGGGACACCAGCTGTGTGTGTGTGTGTGTGTGTGTGTGTGTGCGTGAATGACAGGTAGGAGGACAGTGATTGACAGCTGACTCTTGGGAGGTCAGGCAGCACCACAGCTGAGGTCACTCGTTACAGCGGATCTACACTCCCATATATTCAATCGTGCTTTGTCTTTCTTTTATTTTTTTAACTACTTGAGTTTCTTTCATCCAGATCTGCGTGTGTCTCCTCCGGCTCCCCCTCCACTCAAACGGTGCACATTTCTTGCATGAATCCCGTTTTTTTCCCCACATTTTCAATAATATTTCTTCATCGGGTGCAGTTGGTGGCTCGTGGGCTCCGTGGGAACGTCGCACCGACAGCCCAAAAATACTGTTACAATGCAGCGTTTAGTTGGAACTTTGTAGAAGTGTTAAGGGTTATTTTTTTCAAGCAGTATGCAGTAAAGGAGTTTGATGGAGGAAGAAAGTACTTTAGCCGCAAGTAGGTTCACTAAAAAAAAATAAATAAATGAAAACACAGCCATAAATCATCGGTGTGATTCATTTCAGGCCTCAAGGCAACAGAAATAACAGCGATCCATAAATGACATTAAATGGCTTTCGATGAAATGGTGTAACTTTCCCTTTTTAAAGACTTTTTGAACAATGATTTATCCAAAAATCTTTCATATTCTCTAAACTCTGACAGACGATGTTTAAGAACGTCGTTGTTCCTTTGAACTATTGGATTTTTGTGTGTTTCTGTTTAAAGTGTACTTTAAATATCACCTTTTACAACTGTAAAGCACTGGTAAATAAAGAACGCACGTCTAAACATCATTGACATGCACGGGCAAATCCAAACAACCCCCGATTTTATTTTATTACCAGACAGCAATGAAACTCCCAGAAGAAGCAGCAGGAAGTCGTAGAACATAAATCTTTTATTCATATTCTCTTTACAATATTGAAAAAAAAAAAGAGAAGGACGGCATCTCAAAATAAAATCTCTCACAGAGAAACAACTGGGCAAAACATGGAGGGGGCACATTTATAAAAAAATAAACTTTATGATGAAACGCAAACGCAACTTACATTCGAGTGAAGCCGTGTTGCGCACAAACAACGGCCGTATGTACAACACAACACCTGTACACTGTTTGAACAAAATCTCACGGGTGGAAGTTTAAGCAGGAAATACAACAAGGATTACAGAAAGAAATCGTCAGATTTTAACAAAAAAAAACAAAAGGCTGGTGAACCTGAACGGAAGGCAGATGAAACAAACGAAATGTTTGTTCTAAAACAAAATTAATACAGTTGAATTTATGACGGAAAAACTGTCAGGCGCTCGACATTAGGACCCAATAATACTTTTAATTCATGCACATTAACTTCCAAAGCGTAAATGTTCATCTCTCTACTTGATTTGGCTGAATATGAACTAACATTCATAGTTGGATTTCACTCGTTTTTGATGGCAGATGAGAGAAAACATGACGTTGGAGCTGAAACAGCTTTTTGCTGGAATTTCAAAGAAGAAAACACCCTCAAATAAACACTTATATTAGCTATTTTTTAAAATACAAAATGTTTAGTTGTTGCTTTTAGGCTACACATTGACTCTTATTCAATTTCCAACATACTGACTTTCCGATACTTGCTCAACAAACTCTTCAACAAAACAACAGAACTTTGATCCTGAGGCGCCGCATATTTACACCATTAAAACATTTATTTACTGCTCCACATTGAATAGAACTCAAATCTCACAGAATCAACAGTCTTGACACGAGTAACACTCAAAGTGCAAACGTACTTCAGAGTGAGGATCCAGCCCTCCTCCTCGTCGGGTCACGACGTCACACCAACAGGAAGCACATCTCCATGTAACAGCGTCCTTTATTAATACCTTTACATCGGACACGAGGCAGCAGACACACAAAAAGGGGGGGGGAGGGGGTCAGAACCTCCTCAATAACCTCTGTCTAGTCTTGGGGGGGGGGGTCGTACTCGCACGTCAAAGGTTTGCAGAGGGGGTTCAGAGGGAGTAAATCACAGAGAAGGACGCGCGTAGCTCCGCGTTCTCAAAACATCACCTCCTCGCAGCTCCCGAAGTCGCTCTCCACCAGGCTGGAGCCGTCGTAGCTCCGCCGGTTGGGCCTCCCCGCCCTCCTGGCGGCCTGGGGCTCGGCGGTGTGGGTCAAGGGGGGCGGCGGCGGCGGCGGCGGCGGCGGGGCTTCGTGCTCGGCGTACGACGGCATGGCCACGCTCAGGCGCATGCTGAGCCTCTTGTAGCCCGCCGACACGTTGTCCAGGCTGCGGGCGTGCGCCGCCGGGTAGTAGCTGACGGCCGTGTACTCGTTGGGGCACTGGGAGCTGGGCAGCGGGAGCCCGTCGGGGCCCAGGAACACCTCCAGGTCCTGGTTGCTGTAGCACGGCGGCAGGGGGGCGCGGCGGTCGCAGCGGTCCAGCGGGAACGGGAAGCCGCCGAAGCGGGAGCTCCTGCGCGAGTCCAAGGTGGAGGTGGCGGAGGCGTTCTCCACGATGTCGAACCGGGGGAAGTCCTGCCCCAAAGGCCGGCCGTAGTAGTCCGGGTCCGCCGGGTACACTGAGGGGAGAGGACACAAGAGGGGAGGACATGAGGTCAGCGTTCACCACAGTGCGGGTTCACTTGGGTTCTGTTTGCTTCTGCATAGACTACGTAGTATTTCTCTCTCTACATCTGGGATTCAATATCTATGCAAATATATCTTTATCTTTTTATAAAGATATTAATCTATGCAATTAATGCGGCCCAATTAATGCAACAGAATATGCTAGGCTAAGCTAGCTGCTTATTAAAAGGGGATTGAATGTTTGTCAGACTGAACGTCTGACAAACATTGTGTGACAGTGAAATCTATATTTCTCTAAGCGTTTTTTTGTTTGAGATGGATTAAGAAAAAGGGGGCGGGCGAAATTAACTTCAAGAGGGGAGAGAGTCAGGAATACAAAGAGAGAGAAAGAGGGGAGCCATCGCAGAATACGCAAGGAGTATCAAAGGTAAAGAGAGAGAGAGAGAGAGAGAGAGAGAGAGAGAGAGAGAGAGAGAGTAAGTGGAGGCCACTCCCGAGATCACTTTGTTATTTCCCGATGGCGTCTAACCGCCGGTGAATGTTTTATCTTCCAGAGTTCAACGCATCTCCCATGATGCACCGCTCCGTTGTGACGTCACAGAGTGGAGCGATATCTGTTTGGGGGTTTGCACACTCAAAGCTAGGATGATGAGTCACGGGACGAAGAGGAGAGACAGATGTGGACGCCGGTTTCATCGATCCGTCGTCCCCCGGAGCTGAATATCAGCAGACATTACCAGCGAGGTTTTTTTTTAATTTTCAATATGGCAGTTTGATTGACGGCTCTCGTCACACTGCCTAACAACAGATCTCGCCTACCTTCGTAGGACATGTCCCAGCGGCTCTTCCTGAGCGAGTCGTTGTCGGAGCTGGACGGCGGCCTGGCCGGCAGGTTCGGGGCGACGCTGCACACCACCGGCCCCTGCGTCTTCGGGGCGTAAACCCCGCCCCCCGAGGAGACGATCTGGCTGCAGGGGCGGAGCGACCTGAAGGGGGAGTGGTCGAGGTCGTTGGTGGGACCCCCCAGCGAGCTCATCTCCATGGGGCGGGCCTCCCGGGCGCCGGGTTTGAGGCTCCTGGTCAGGTGGGGTTGGCAGTAGCTGGGGGGGTTCAAGTCAAATATGTGTTATGGTGGAAGAAAAGCAACTTTCTTCGGAGGACGTCCCTGCAGAACTTCACAATCTCATTCTTGACGTTTTTGTTTTTTGATGGATTCACATTTGTATTTCCACTTGATGCAGAAAGCTTTATGACAAAACTGGAATCTGACTCGGCACTTGAACACGTGTTCTTACCCGTTGGCGTCCTGGACGGCCTCCTCCTTCTCCTTCTTCTCCTTCTTCTTCTTCTTCCTCAGCTGCACGTAACGCTTCCTGATGCAGACGAATGCGCCGACCAAGAAGAGCAACCCGAGCACGCTGGCACTGATCTCCATGATCTCCACGTGGCTGATGCTCGGAGACACCTGATGGAGGCGCAAGATGGATTGAGAATCATTGAGGACACACACGCACGCACACACACACACACACACACACACACACAGATAGTGAAGGTGCTGACCAGGTGCAGCGGGTCGCAGTGGATGGCGTCGTCGATGACTTTACAATCCAGGCCCGCACGACACGAACACTCGGTCCGGTTGTTGCACCTGCAGGAGAAGGAAGGAGGTTTCATTCGGAGGACGGATCCTCGTTGCTTTGTGCGATGGTTGTGTGCATCGCTAATGTGGCATCGTGTGTAAACATACATTCTGTTCATTGACCCATAGAAGTCTATGAGAGAATGACTCTTTGTTCCCTCAGTAAACATTGTAAACATGAGTTTAACGTCTTCTTCACCACAGCAGGATGGTCATTTAGTTTCAGTGGTTATGAGTCCAACGGCGGCTAAAGCGAGGGCGGCTTTGGGGCGGGGTTACTGTGATTGACAGGTCAGTCCTCAAACCGACGGCTGACATCTCGATGGCGGCGTGCACATTTTGCATGGAGACAGTAACATGTGACACATCAATGAAAAACAAATTTGCATTTAAAAGCAAAAAAAAAACCTGGATTAGTTAGTGAGGCTTGTTTAGTAAATGGACCAAAGGTATCTACTGAAATAAAGTCTCAATCAGCCAAATTAAACACAATTCGGGATATGGAATGTGTGACTATGGAGCGATAAGGAGAGCAGCGGGGGTGGCTTCCCCCCCCTCGCGGGGCATCCATCTTCCACACGTGAGAAACGACCACGATTAGCGACTGGAGATGCCGAGAGGAACGGCTTTATTTCCCAGGGGTTGAATCCCTCCGAAGTTCCACATGATTATGAAGAGGTTTGCTTTGGGAGCGAGGGGAAGGAGGGGGGCGGCTTCGATGTATGTTTCCTCCCCCGACTGACTACTGACTGACTGATGGCTGTCATTATTGGACCATGTGACAAACCACCAGTCACACCGCCGCCAGCCTCCCTAAGGAGGCCCTGAGGAAAGGAGGAACATGCAAACCCTGCTCCCTGTCAGCTGGTGGCGGCGTGAGCGGAATACGACCAACGCGCGAGTGTGTGTGTGTGTGTGTGTGCGTGAGAGTGTGTCTGCTAATAGAATGCGCCCAATCATAAATGCATGCAATTTAAAATCCATGCACGCTTTTGCGGTTTGTACTTAGCATGCCATGTTACCATCATGATAATATTTCTGTGTCCAATTATGGCGTCTGTGTGTGTGTGTGTGTGTGTGTGACCTGGAGGACTTACAGCACCTCATCTTGAGTTGTGATTATTTCAATTACCATTTAGATGCGAAAAATTACATTTAAAATAAGTGGCCGCAGTGACGTCACCCGCCGGTTTAAAGAATCCCGCATTCGGACCTTCCTCCATCTTGTCCCACTGAACTCTGAACGAGACATTTTAAGGAGAGCAAAATATTTAACTGGAAACTAACTGTAAAAATCACTTGTGAGACGGAAAGACGGGCCGGTCGTTAGTGACCTGTCAATCACAGGGTTGCCCCGCCCTCATGCATCGGTTTGATGGACCCTCGTTTACTAAACAAACATCACGCTGTACTCAAGAAGACTAAAGTAATTGATTAGTAGGGAATAAATCCAACGGTGTGTGTGTGTGTGTGTGTGTGTACCGTGTGTCCGGCAGGCAGCTGCACATGTAACCTTGAGGTTTGGGCACGCAGGCCCGGCCGTGGTCACACGGCTTGGAGGCGCACGGGTTGTCGGCCAGCTCGCAGCGGTGGCCGTGGAAGAGTCCTGCACACCTGCAGCGCGGCTCTGCAGAGGGAATGAGACACGGAATGAGTCCTCCCCTCAGACAGCGGGACACCACAGCAAAGGTCACCCTGGTCTGTCAGACATTTTGTATTTACCCCCACAGGGACGCGAAGACTGTAAACCAGCAGGACACTGCGGTGTCGTTTATGTATTTAACGGGAAAGGCTATTCTAGATGGAGTAGAGAGGGTGTGCTGGGAACCGCAAGGTTGGTGGTTCAAATCCTGGCTGCCCCATGTGCCATGTTGAAGCGTCTTTGAGCAAGATACCTAACCGCTAACTGCTCCCTGGGCAAAATGTAAAAAAACATTTTGTTTCTTAAGAGCTGATGCATTTGGCCAAGTCGTGATAACCTTAAGACAACATTTTTGATTTCCAACACTGGGCCCCAACCCTCTCAAAGGCGGCATTATGCTACGTTTATTTTTTTCAGTATAAGTCCCAGGTCCCAAGTCAGTATAAGTCCCAGTGAGACGACCCCTCCTGGTGGACTCACCTCGGCCGGCGTCGTCGTCCTCCTCACAGACGCCGCCGTTCTGACAGTGGTCGTCCTGGCAGGCCGCCGCCCCGCCGCCGCAGCACCGGTAAACCCCGAACACCCGCCGCCCCCCCGGGCCGCCCCACTCCGCCAGCCCCGGCGTCCGCCCGGACCGGCGCCCCGTCCAGCTCCAGGCCGTCCAGGCAGCCGGTGAAGTTCCGCTGCGGGGCGGAGGCGAAGAGCAGGGCGCCGTGGCGCCTCAGCACCCGGCACGGCTCGGCCAGCGGCGCGGAGGAGGGGCGCCGGCCGTCCAGGGTCAGGCGCACGCCGCTGGAGTTGACCTCCAACAGGACGGCGTGCCACCGGCCGTCCGACACCCGGCCGGAGCCGATCGGCAGGGAGGCAGGGGCGGCGCCCGCGCAGCTGAACCGGAAGAGCAGCTCGCCGTCGGTCAGCTGGGGAGGGAAGCGGAGAGTCAGGCAAGAAGTGGAGCTTTTGATGAGCTGGAAGAACAAGTTCGCATCCGAAACGCACCGCAGGCTCTGTTGTCCTATTGTTGCTTCGTTGCCGTAAATGTTCCCCGAGAAACAGCGATTCCGGCGGATCCGGAGGTCGAGGTGACGGTCGGACGCAGAAGGTTGTTTGGCATTTGTTAAACTTGGCTGCGCAGTTGAATGTAAAACACTGAAGGTCAGCGTTTCATTTATGTGTGAAAGGGACGAGCTTTTTTCTCTCCTCTGCTTTGTTCTGCAGATGAATTCTCTCTCTTGGACTTTTCTTTGGCCTGAAGACGCCGAAGGACGTGGAAAAGAAGGAAAACAAACCTGAAGGCGGCTGCTTTGTGTTTTCATCTGTGTGATCTTTAGGGTTAGGGGTATTTGAAGAGCGACAGCATCGGTTTGACGCACCGATGATTCCACAATATCATCGGGTCGCCGAAGCTCTGCAGCAATCAGGATACTTCACTGAGCGCGTACGACCTCGCGTTTGCAGCTATTGTTGCATTTGAAAAGATATTCTGACTTTTTTAGCTGTCCGGCCCTTTTTGTAGCCGTCTCTGTGTGGTGGGCCGGGAACGTTCATTATTTTCAAAGAGGAGGCTCTCGATGGAGCCGTTGGCGTCTTGTTCCTCTGGAACTTTCTAGCAGGTGATCAAAGACGGCAGGCGAGCTACTGGAAACGAAACCCCAGGGAGGCAGAACGACCCAACGCTTAGTTATCCGAGAATCAAAATGATGGATTGCGCCCACGGAGGAGGAAGAGCCGCCTCTCAAGTCCCAATTTATTCACGCCTCTCAAAGAACACAACAATCCATCACCGGTTAACGCCACTGGAAGGTGCTCTGGAACGGTCCAAATACCTGCAAGCTTCCCCAGTCGCGGGCGCCGCTGGCCGTCACGAGGACGCCGTGGTCCTGCAGCGTCTTGAACCGCAGCGCCAGCCTGAAGTCCTGGCGGTCTTCGTCCATTTGGTGGAGGTACCTGAGGTAGGATTTACCGTCGAACCGCAGCGCCGACTCTGCAGCAGACAGAAGCAACACGCGACCAGGTTGTCATTGGTTGGCCTCAAAACAACAACAACAGGGGAGACGTGTTTACTCTCATCCGCTATGATTATCGTGATCATTTATTTTGCACGTTCTTCTCCGTTTATTTTGCTCTACGCGATCTAATAAAATATCTACGACTTCCTCCTACACTTCCTCACCCCCGCCCCCCAGCAGGCGTACCGTTGCAGGGGCAGACGCTCTCCCAGGCGTGTCCCGGGGTGATGTAACCGGCTCTGGCGGTGGTGAAGTGGCTCAGTCGCTCCGCCGTCAGCCGGACGGCGTTCCTGCAGCCTCGCGGCGGGCAGCCGGCGCCCAGACACCCGTTGTGCCTCACGCCGAGGATGCTGAGGCCCAGAGAGTCCTCGAGGTCCGGTATGATACCTGCAACAAAAGGGGATTCAGAACTGCACATTCGTCTCACAGGGCCGACTTGTGTTCAGGGGATGGGGGGGGGAGGAGCCAAACGCCTCATCTGACGTCCGCCCCCAACACTCAACAATGCAAAGCTGGTTTACTGTCTTAAACAGTCATCATGTAACGCGCATCACCAATTGATCGCTCACCTGCGAGCCTGCTGGTCGGCAGAGCCTTGGCTCCTCCCCCCTGAGGCCTCCAGACCAGCAGGGCCTCCAGGACCCGGGCGTCGGGTACCTGCTGCAGGCTGGCCAGGTGCAGCTCCTGCCTGGGCAAACCCAGCGCCTCCCCCAGGCCGCGCTGGAGGCCCCTCCAGTGGTCGCCCAGGAACTCCTCCGGTGACAACCCGCCCAGCCGCAGCGTGAGGCCGGAGTCCAGCGCCCGCTGCTCCGCCGCCCACACGTGAACCCTGACGCCGGTCCAGACGCTGAACTTGCCGTCCGTCACGCTGACGTTCAGCGAGTATGAGCCCTCCCCCAGGTTCTCCTCCGCCCGGATTTTGCCGTCGGCGGGATCGACGGAGAAGCGGCCGCCGGCCGGGCGCTCCTCCGGCGCCAGCCGGTAGGCGAGGACGTCCTGCGGGTCCTGGTCGGAGGCGTGGAGCCGGCCCACGACGCGGCCGGCGAACGGCCCGCCGGAGGTGGTGACGAAGACCTCCAGGGGCACGACGGAGGGGCGGTACTTGCTCTCCTCGGTCACGTTGATGTTGACCACGCAGATGGAGGAGAGGGGGGGGTGGCCGCTGTCCGTCACCTGGCGGCGAAATGCAGGTAGCGTGAGGCACAGCGGTTACAGCGAGAAACTCTCAAGATAATGAGCATAAGAAAAAAAGCTTTTCCGTTGTTCTGTTGCTTTGTTATTAAGGCCAAACTCTAAATGCTGCGTCTGGATCTTTTGGAATTTGAGCACCTAAAAAAAAATGTAGAACTTTAAAATATTAATAATTAAAAATACAGATACAATAAAATATTGTAATTCAGCAGTTTTAAATCCCAAAACATGTGAACCAGCCAAAAGAAAATCAATGCAATAGCAATCCACTGTTATGCAGATTCAACTGTACTAGAAATAAGTTGAGTTTGACAAACTTTCTCTATAATAAGCTTTGTTTCCGGGACACCTTGCTATTGATCCAGGGGGTAAAGACAATGCATTGATCCACCTCCAACCTCCGTCCCTGAGCCCCCACCTGTATCTTCAGCTGGTGGTGGGGCTTGACCTTCTTCCTCAGCGGCGCGGAGAGCGACAGCAGGCCCCCCTGGTCCACGTGGAAGCGGCGGTCCTCGTTGCCGCTGACGATGTGGATGGAGAAGGGCGGGCCGTTCTTCGGCGTGTCTCTGTCCGTCACCACGAGCTGGAGGACGCCGCTGCCGACCGGCTCGCCCTCCTGCAGGACACCAGGAAAAGAAGTGGGGGGGGATTAATTCAACCGCAAAAGGAAGAGAACTACGGAAACTACTTTAAAATACCTTTTAGAGACGAGTCAGCTGATCAGTATGGTCTGGACCATATTCTTTATTTTTCAATCCGGTCAGTTTGTTATTGTTTGTAAATGTTTGAGAGTTAAAATCTTCTAAATACTTTAGCTCTTCTAATTCTAACCCAGTTCAGAGGTTTGGAAAATGCTCTTTAGCAACTGCGCATAATGAAGTTAACTCTTATTGTTCGGCGTGATGGATTGCCCATCACAAGCCGTGCAAAAAGCTGACATTAATGGAACGAAAACAAGTAATCAATCTGAAAAACGGCCTGCTTTGGGCAGCAGATTAAAGGCAACGGCCCTAAAAGATCAATTTCTGCTGTGGTCTTTTAAATTTCAATCAGAGCACACAAAAGAAAGGCCGAGCGAGAGGAATGCTAAAAGGGGTTTGATTCACCGTCCAGGTGTCGGCCTGAAGTCGGCTCCTTTTGCCTCCACGGTGCCACTGTGACAGCAAAACCCCTCTGACCGCACGGGCCGACACAGCAGCCTCACGGGGCCAAACTCGTCTCTCCGATTCAGCTTGTGAGGATTTTAAACGTGACGCGTCAGCAAACGTGAACATTAAGATAAGTTGATTAGATAAGAACGATTAGGAGAAGTCAGGAGGAAGTAACTTCGGTTAAAAGCGTTCAGTGTGGAAGTTTATGTTTTGTCTGTAGAAAAAGCTGATGTTTTGATAGAAGATCTTTTTAAATTAAAATTCTATTCTATTCTATTAAAAGAAACCTCAACGAGAAAAGCTTTTCAACCAAATTTGGACTCGTCACTTCAGCAAATCACCGAATCGACGTTTTTTTTAAGATCAATAGTCATGCTTTCACACACATGCTTTCTAACCAATCATGACGCCCCTTTGGACACGAGCTGGATGACGCGGAGAAGGACGGGTGTCCTACCTGCAGCAGCAGGCTGTGGTCGACCCGGGAGAAGACGGGCGCGTTGTCGTTGACGTCGGCGACCGAGACGCCGATGAGGACGGCCGAGGACAGAGGCGGGTCCCCTTCGTCCGCCGCCTGCACCGTCAGGGAGTAGTGAGGCACCTGCGGAGGAGACGCAGCTGATCGATTGGCGCCTTGTTGTTTGTGTCGTGCGTTTCGAATCACCGTGAACGTGCGTGCGTGCGTGCGTGCGTGCGGGCGCCGACCTCCTCTCGGTCCAGTGAGGTCCGGACGGTGATCTCTCCGCTGCGAGGGTCGATGGAGAACTGCTGCAGAGCATCGCCGCTCACGATGGAGTAACGCAGCAGGTTGTTGACGGGGCCGTCCCGATCGCTGGCTGTCACCTGGGAGGCGGAGAGAAGAAGGGAGGCGTTTACCCGGACAGCACCCGACATGACGCAATGGCGAAGTAGACTCAGAGGTCGCGGTTATCTAACATCGTCTAGGAGAAACGACCTGTTGGATGCGAAAGATGCTAAAAGGCGACATGACAACCGCTGCGTTATCTCTGCTGCGCGCTGACAGACGCCGGCCGGCGTGTTGTCACAGAACGGCGTGCGTTAAAGAATCCCCGTTTGAGTCATTCAATCAATGCAGCCTTCGCCTCACCATGTCTTTTCTTTTACAACAGGAAACTCTTTTAAACACCCATTACGGCGTTACCTTCATCACGTGGCCGCCCGGCGTGAGGTCCTCCGGCACCTCGGCGCTGTAGTCGCCCGGCCCGAACACCGGCGCGTTGTCGTTGAGGTCCGTCACGCGGACGATGACGGTGGCGACGTCGCTGAGGGACGGCTTGCCCCGACTTCCCTCCACGGACAGGTAGTACTCCCGGGAGACCTCGAAGTCCAGCGGGGCCCCGAGGGTCAGCAGGCCTGCGAGAGGAGGAAGGGAAACACAGCGGGGCGGCATCAAAACACCCGCAGCCCGGCTGAACACGCGTCTGAGCTACAAAGCATCAAAGCTTGGAACTCGTGTGAGAGGAAGAAGGTATCTTTGCATTCCAACACAGATACTATTTAGTGCGTCAGAAGAGGGAAAAGATAGTATGTCACAATACACAGTACGACACCCCGTAATTCAAGGTGTTTCACTCTAAATGGAGCATAATTTACTAAATGAACATCATGCTGTATTGAAGAAGAGACCATAAACTCATCGTTTACGATGTTTCCTCCGTACGTTGAACGAGCACCGTCGCGTCATGTGACTTATGTTAGAGAACCCAGACTCCTGTCAGCTTTGAGTTTAACCTTTCGTGGATGATAAACCTCTTTGCGCGTCATCCGTCTCCCGCGGGTGAAGTTTAACCTTCATTAATGGCCGCAGTGAAAGAGGCGTCAAGGGTCTCTAAAGGGATCAAATGTGTCATTTGGAACTTTTTATTGAGTCACTCCTTTTCAGATGGCTTGAGGTCCTCGTCTCTTCTGACCCATAAAACCCTTTCCACCTCCTGCTCTCTCCTCCACGAAGCATCGTTATTTCTTTTTTATGTATTACGGTTTTTACTGTTTTTGCGGTTGTCGCCTGGAGCTTCAGGACCCTGAAATTGGTATTTGTGACAAAGTTCTATATAGAACAAATTATTTACAATTAAATGGTCAATGGTCTCGTAGCTGAGAGCCTGACGAGGGAATTTTCTAATTCGAGCAGTCTTTTCTCTCTGAGAGAGATGAAGAAAGAACAATGCTCAAAATAGAAATGCTCTCATTATTGTCCTGTAGATAAAAACCCCTCTCTGTCCGGCTTCACCGCCTCACTGCGCTTCCGGTATT
The DNA here is from genome assembly GCA_021346845.1 of Apeltes quadracus. Taxonomy (NCBI): domain Eukaryota; kingdom Metazoa; phylum Chordata; class Actinopteri; order Perciformes; family Gasterosteidae; genus Apeltes; species Apeltes quadracus. The sequence continues at coordinate 3,751,106 of CM037920.1, forward strand.
CTTTTTCCCGTAGAAATCCGACTGACTTCTACTTCCGTCCGAGTCACGCGCCGGCTCTCAACACGTCGGCTCTGACTCTCCAGCTCGTCCCCTCTTGTCCCCCAGTGTCTCTGTCGACTCACGTCCAGCACTGGGTGAGTGTGTGAGCGCGCTAATGTGTTAGTGTGGGGGTGTTTTCTCCGGCTGCCAGCCAGTCTGCGGAGCCACACTTCATTGGGACAGAAGAATAAAGGGGCACAGTGAAAACAACCCCCCCCCCCCTTCTCCACTAAACACCTCCAGGTTCCAACAAGTGAATCATTCGCACCTCCAACACGCAGCTAGCGACTCGCTTCATGGATTTTTTTTTCTGAGATCATGGAGATCTGCACAGTCAGGCCTGGTGTTTGTTTATTTACTGTTGTTTTGCCGTTTGTCTTTCTACAGCGGGAATTCAAAGTTGTGCTCTACGCACCGTAATTACCGTAAAGCTGCCACACAAAAGCTGCGCAAACGGGCAGCTTTGGAAACCTCGAGGGGAAAATGTATAAATCAGAGAGAAGTCCCGCTCTATATGACCAAACCGCAGCCTGACCGGGCAACAACCTCCGGTCTGCAAACTGCAGCCAATATAAAAGTGATATAAAACCTGCACTCTCTCTACTGACCACCAGGGGCGGCTCCTATGGTCCTATAGAAATCTATGAGGAAATTACTCAGAGTCTCTTGATTTATTCCCTCAGGCGACATCGTAAAAAATAGGTTTACGGTCTTAATCTGTAGTTTAAAGCCTTCTTAAATACAGCATGATGTTCTTTTAGTAAATTGAGTCAAACAGACCATAAAGCAGGGCATGCCTTAGGGCGGGGCTACAGGTAACTATGGTAACTATGGTGCCCGCATAGCCGCCAGACTCTGGGCATCTAAGCGACAGCCTTCCGTACGATCAATGTAAAAGTATAGAAAACATTCCCAACCGGTCTGTCTGTCCAGCAGGAAGCGCCCGCCCTCGTTGCCGGATGCGATCCGGTAGACGATGGGATCCGGCCCCCCGCCATCCCTCGTCAGGGCGGAGACGCTCAGCACCTCCGACCCCACCGCCAGGGATTCTGGGAGCTGAGCGGTGTACTCCGAGGTCAGGAAGACGGGCTGGTAGTCGTCCAGGGAGACCACGTCCACCGTCACGACCGCGACGGAGTAGAGGTGGTGAGGCAGCCCGCGGTCGGTCGCTTTCACCTTCAGCTCGAAAGTGGGCGGGGCTTCGGGGGTCAAGGGTCGCTCCAGCCGCAGTATCCCGGAAAATTCCTCCAGTGAGAAGTAGCCGCCGTCGCCCGCCAGGAGGGAATACTTTACCTCAGAGTTTATACCTGGAGGAGGACAAAACACAATTATTTGAGTAAACACAACATTATTGCCTTTAAACAATTGCTAAAATTACATCGTTGACGTGTAAAAAATGTAATCATCTCTTACTTCCGATGGTCCTTGAAAGTGACAGACAACACAAACATCAAACATTTTATTCCACATTGCGCTTTGAAAATGAGCCACTGATAAAATTTAAAAAGTTGTATATGTTGCTTTTTAGATCTGAGTTAAGTTGCCCTGAAGCTATATTTAACTACGCTACTTCCAGCGAAGGCTGTTTCCATGGAGGAGAAGGAATTTTACAGTCAAAATCAAAGGCAGGAAAATAAAACTGACTCAAGAGAGAAAAGCTCGGGGTGGATAAGTCATTTAATTGGTTTCAGTCATGTGACATATTTGTTGTGTATTGGGCTTAACAGACTTGCTGCTACATGACACCGACTCTTTTTAACTGTGAGGGAAAACAAACCGGCCCAGGAATGAGCTCTTGTTATACGAACTCTAAAAATATATTCTGATCCCTGCAGGGTGAGTTTATGACTAAAGGCGAGGACACAATGTTAAATGTTAACAATGTTGACTTGAGAACCACGATTGAACTGATAAGATGTTGATGTTGAACCATCAAAACGTCAAAGGGTTCAAGATGGGTTCAAGATTTAAAAAAAAATCAATGCACTGAATTGTTTTAAACCTGCAGTTGTGAGACCATCAAGGAGGCAGCAGAAGAAATCTGAGATTTTGCAGGATGGTGAAATACTGTAATTGACCTGTTCTGCCCACTCCCTACCGAGCTATTATTCAAAAAGCAACACGACTCCTCGTGTTCGCTCGCGAATCTCTTAAGGGCGACCTCTTCCAGAAGGTGGCTGATGGATTGAAAGAGAGAGGATGTGTGGGAGTCGTTTTCAGCGGCGCGGCGCACGGCTGCGTGTAAACTGGAATATTCCTCATTATTAACCTTCAAACAGCTCAGAAGGACTATTATTATAATTCAGAATAAGGATATGAAACTGAATATGTCAAAGGCCGTAAGTGGCTGTAACTTCTCACTCATTAAATATAATCTGCTTATTAAATACGTTTCACGGGATGTTTCAGGACAATTGTGGGAGTGCTGGAATTGAAGGTCAAAGGTTTTTGTTATTTTTGAAGACAAAAGCAGATGAATCATCCCAAAGGTGGCGCTGTGGTTAAAGGGCAACATTTCAAATCCTGCTTTCCAGAGAAACCAGTGACTGTTGATTGTCGTTGTCTGTCTTTGCTTCTGTTTTCCAAGTGTGAAATGTTACGAAAAAGAAACAATGTAACTGCTGCGACACCAGTTACATTCTGAATGAAGGACGATGAGGAAATTCATGGCGCCGAGTCTTCCTATTCACAGCACATTGAATAAAAAATGACCACGAAGAGAGATCACGTGACTCAACAGCATCTGTATTTACGTCTCTGCCCTTTGGGAAACCTGCAGGTAAAGAACATGTTTTTCTATACGATTACTTAAGCAAATGAAAAAGAAAAGCTCATTACTCATTTGTTGTCTGTGAGAAACTTGTCTGAGTGGAGAAAGAAGACAAGCTGCAGCACATCTGAAGGAGCGGCTGACCTGTTTCCCTACCTGCTCTGTGTGTGTGTGTGTGTGCTCTCCGAGTACGCACACACACACACACACACACACACACACTGACTGAACAACGGATGGTTTCAGATGAGGGAAAACTGTCGGTTTTAGTTCACTTTTATCAGACTTTGCTGTTTACACCGAGAGAAACCCAACGAACGATCAAAGCCGCCTCATGAATTAAACATTGCAACACCGCAGTGGAAATTTGTATCGAACCGCGTCAGCAAACTTCCGGGCCTCAGAGACGGGTTCAGATTTGTTCAGATCTAAAAAATTTAAGTGAGAAAGAAACGTGCGGTGAAACACAAATTGAAGGACTAATGTGTTTGAGAGAAAAAATAAAAATAAATACGAAGCAGAAACAGAAAAGGACAAAATAACCAAAACCAACAAATGTGAGAAAAGAAAGCAACTTGTGCTGTTTAGCAGTTACAGAACTAAACCAGGAGAAATATTTTACCGCTCAAAAGGAGCATGCTTCCCCCTCACGCCCCTGACGGCGCACTTCCTCCAGCAATAAACCCCGATGACATCGCGACATCCTCTGGCGTGGCTGGAGTCCGCTTCAAGGGACGGTCGGATGGAGACTCCTTCCATTTAGGTCGATGTGAGAAGCTAGCACGGTTGTTTTTGCAGGCACCAAACATAAAACAATGTTCACCTGCTATCATTCGCTATTTAGCTCTCCAACACAAACTGACTGGCGATGGTCGTGTGAGGTAATTGCCACTAAACCAAAGTAGTTTTGGACAAATTAAAAACTGGCACTAGATGAATCAATGAGGGCAAGCGGTTAATGCGAGCGAGCATTAAGGGGTTGAAGTCTGAGTAGCAGATGATTAGCAGCACAGCTGGGTGACACGGCGGAGAGGCACCGGGTGATTACGAAAGCACAGCCTGCTGGGAAAGGCTTTTATTATGTTCACAATTAATAGACCGCACACAGGGAGAGGTGCGCCCGTGTGCTCGGCTTTAGGAGCCGGGGGGGTTGAGTCGGCATGTTGTAACCTGACAGAAAAACGTTGCGATGCCCTCCGCGGCCTCTCAGCGCTCCTCCCCAGAACCCACCGGTGTCGGGGTCCTTGGCGTACACCACGGCGACGGGGGTCCTGACGGTGGTGTTGTCGAACACGGTGACCTCGTAGCGGCTGGAGGAGAAGCGCGGCGGGTTGTCGTTCACGTCCTGGACGGTCAGCCGGATGTCGGCCTGACACGACCGCCCGCCGCCGTCCGTCGCCTTGGCAACCACGTTGTACTCCACCTCCCTCTCGCGGTCCAGCGCGGCCAGAGTGAACAGCTGACCTGGAGGGGGGACGGATGAGACACCGGCGTCAATAAGTACAGGGTTTCTTTAAGCGTAAAGATGTTTAAATGCCACCATATTCTGGTTATTATTGCTGTCAAAATGATCATACATGCTTCATGTATCTTTATATTAACTGCAGACTGTATATTTCCACATTATTTGTTAAACGTCTATATGGAGAAGAAGCAGTGCAATGCAATGTTTTCTTTTCTTCCTGGCAATAAAAAGAAAAGAAAAAAAGTCAAAGAGAAAGACGTGATGACAGAAATCTCTCAGCGGCCAAGAAATGACAAAGGAAATGTTCTTCTTTGTTCAGAGTGCTGATGGTATTAGCAACTCAAGGCCTTAAAGAGGGAGGCACCGGTGTCACGTGAGCCCGTACCTGTGCGCTGGTCCAGGTGGAACTCGTCTGCGTTGTGGCCGTGGAGGCTGAAGGAGATCTGACCGTTGGCTCCCTGGTCCGGGTCCGAGGCCGACACCTTCAGCACGAACATGCCGGAGGGCAAGTTCTCCATCACCGCCTCTGTGTACACCAGCTGGGACGGGAGGGTGATAAAAACAATCAAACCCTCCGCTCACACTGCACTTTTCTGCACAAGTTGTCTATAAATAAAACGGCGCGGCCAAGAGGAAGCTTTCATCGGCGGATTTATCTGTTTTTTGTCAAGAATAGATCAACAAACATGATCTCAAATATGAAGTGGGTGGAATCTTGATGAATAAAATCTCATGGTTTTGAAATGGTGTCGAGCGGTGAAAGAGAAATTTCAACAAACTACAGGCAAGTTGAAAGGTTTCATTTTTGAATAATGTATGACGCCTGCTGTCAGAAATCAATGGATCAATAACATCAAGAGGCTTTTTGATAAATACTCCACTAACCACTGCAGCTCATAGCGTGGGAGGGAGGAGGAGGGGGGGGGAGAGAACTTCACAGAATCACAACAGGCCACATTTCTCACTCGGATGCTTTATATGAATGAAGAGGGCCCGAGTGCTGACGCTGCAGACCTGGGTGCACCTCTGCTTAGTTCTCTTATTGTCTGCCGCTCCACACAATGCACGAGAGCACATGAGGGGTTAATAGCTGGGGAGGAATCCTCTCCTCAGCACCGTATCCACGGCGTGTCGCCCGCTCACCTGGTCGCACTGCGGGCTGTTGTCGTTGATGTCGAGGACGTGGACCTCCACGACGGCCCGAGCCTCTGACCTCCCGTCGGTGGCCGTGACCTTGAGCGCGTACCGGCCTCTGGTCTCTCGGTCCAGGGCTTCTTTGGCGATCAGACCCCACTTGCCCTCGTCCTCCTGGATGATGGCGAACTGGCCGAGCGGGTCTCCGTCTGCAGGACCAGATGGAGAGCCGAGCGTTACTCGCTGTTCTTTGTCGCGGCTGATTTGTGTTGTTTTTGCTTCCGTTATTGTGTCTCTCGGACAAATAAAGATATGTTTAATTCACATTCTTCCTGTTTCATTCAAACTGAAACTTTGACATTGAGTTTAGATGACATGTTTTTCCTGATGAATAATTCAAGAACTTCTGTGTTCTTGGTGAATTTCATTATTGGACTGATCTGCGTACCTTTTATTTTATTGTTTTCTTACAAGCGTTTATCCTTTGAGATGAAAACAGTCGGTCTGTCGTGTGGCAGGAGGTGACGTAGGCTGACGGAGCTTCAACCCCCAGAAGGACACTGTTTGAGTTCTTTAAAGCTGTGTGAAGTTCTGCACGAAATCATTTCACATATTTCTACTGCCACCCCTTTGAATTATCCCTTCATTATTCCCTCCCTCTGTTTTTGTTTGTTGTCAACGTTATAAAACCCTCCCATAAATTATGAATAAACCCAAAGCAAATGCTCCCCTGTTGTTATGACAGCGGGCTGCTTAAGATCCGGCTTTAGTCTGAGGATTTGCCCTTTTCTCTGAATTTTTGTTTTAGCTGCAGGGTTTTGGTTGGTAATCCCGTCATGTCGGTTGTTCAAACTTCTCCTCTTTGTGATTAAACTGTGGCTGAATAATTTACCATTGTGACTCAGTTGTGGGCGATTTATAGAGATGTAATTTCCACCCCGGGTGCTGAAGAATCCAGTGAGTGTTGCAAAAAAACACATGCATGAGCAACACTAAACTCTCTCATACACACACACACACACACACACACACGTGACTCCAAACAAACGCACTAACGCACGCTCGGCCGTACGCACCCGTGATGTAACACGTCACCAGCCGGTTCTCCAGCGACACGTCGGCGTCCGTGGTCGTCATGGAGACGATCACCTGGCCGGGGCTGGTGTTCTCCGCCACGGAGCCGCGGTACACGTCGTCGGAGAACTCGGGCGGGTTGTCGTTCTCGTCGGTCACCGTCACCTCCACCTGGACGCTGGAGGAGAGCGCCGCGTCCCCGCCGTGGTCCGTGGCGACCACGTTGAACCGGTAGAAGCGGGCGGCCTCGCAGTCCGTCTGCCGCACGGCGGTGATCCAGCCGCTGTCTCCGTCGATGGAGAAGACGCCGGTGGCGTGCCGCGGCGGCCTCAGCGGGCAGAGGCTCCAGGCTGTACGTCACGCGGCCGTTGGTGTTCATGTCTGGGTCGTTGGCGGTCACCTGTGGGTAAAAACGAGCATTTTCCGTTATCAAATTAACGCATTTTTTGGAACATGTTACCCCTTCAGGCCTAGAGAGCAGATTCATCTTCAGCTAAAGACACTTGGCCAAGCAATAGGCTAAATTAGGATAAAACTAGAAAAGCCAGAAAAGCACACCTGCTTTACTAAATGAAGACTTGGTTACAATGTTTATTGAGGGAATAAATCAAAAGAGAAGTCGATTCATTTTCCCATAGACTTCTATACAATCAGAAGAGTCAACCCAGTGGTCAGTAGAGAGGATTCCCCTTTAAGTCATGAAGCTTTAGCTTCACTTTTCAGACTTGGAGGTTATTACCCATAAATCCCTATTGCTAGTTTGGTGCCCACGTTTTCAATCTGGATGCCAGAGTGACAATCAACTAGTTGCAGCAATAATAAGACGTTCTCACCTGAATAACAGTGGTTCCAGCCGGCATGTTCTCAGCCAGGTAGGCCCTGTATGGGTTCGCCTCAAACATCGGCTGGTTGTCGTTCACATCTTGGACCTCAATGCTGACCGACACCAGAGACGCAACGTCGGTCCCGTTGTGGCTCCCTTGAGCGATCACGTCGATCTGATACCATTTCGTCTTTTCGTGGTCGATGGTCTTCTGCAGCAGCAGAGTTCCGCTCTCTTTGTCCAGACCGAACACTCCGTCCCTGTTGCTTTCCACCGTGTTCCCGTTCACCAGGCTGTAAATGAGGGGCGTGTCGGAGTCGGCCCTTACCGAGCCCACCTCTGTCCCGATGGGGATGTCCTCTGCGGCCGAGAAGGTGTAGAGAGGCTCTGAGAACTTGGGGAGGGGGACCTCAGGGGGAACCACCCGCAGTTGAACGGGGACCGTGGAGTTGTAGAAAGGAAGGCCGCCGTCGCGAGCTTTGACTTTGAAGTTGAAGATCTTGTTCTCCATGCCGACGAGGCTCTCTTTGACACTCACGACCCCGGTGAAAGGGTGGATCTCAATGATGTCCTCGGCCACCTCGTCGGCCTCATCCACTGTGTAGGTGACGTCTGCGTTTTTGCCATCGTCCGCATCCTGGGCCATGATTCGGATCACGGGGGAGCCTATGTTCACGGTCGACTGGATGGAGACCTGGTACTCCAACGCTTTGAACTGAGGAACGTTGTCGTTCTCGTCCGTGAGGATAATCTTCACCGTGCAAAAGGCCACCCTTCCGCCTCCATCTTTAGCCATGACCTTGATGGCGATGACCCTCTGGGCCGGGTTCTCTCGGTCCAACGGTGCCGTTGTGACAATCTGCCCGTCGACGTCGATGGCAAAATTCTCATCGGCAAGTTTGTTTATGATGGTGTAGTCAACACTGCCGTAAGGCCCGTCATCGGGGTCAATGGCGGCTAGCCGGACCACCCGAGTGCCCGACTCCGCATTTTCAGCCAGCTCGGCTTCGTAGACGCTCTGCTTGAAGTGCGGACTGTGCCTGTTGCTGTTTATCATGTCGATATTCACCGGTGCCGTTTTCTGAAACACTCCGTCCGACACGGCCACTGTCAGGTTGTAGTAAGGATCCAGATTCCTCTTGCAGACGTTGGAGAAGGAGAGGATCCCCGAGGATTCGTTGATGTTGAAGAAGCGGCCTTCGTTCCCTGAGAGGATTTTGTACCTGAGGTTTTCCAGGTCCCCGGGGTCGGGATCCGAGGCTTGGATCTTGATGACCACGTGGCCACACTTTGCCAATTCGTCCAGAGAGGCGTCGTACTGGGAGCTCACAAAGTCCGGTGGGTTGTCGTTGACGTCGGTGACATTAATGAAGACTTGGGCTTCGCTACTAAGAGGAACACTTCCATTGTCAGTGGCTTTAATTTTAAAATGAAAGTGTTTGGTGTGTTCATGGTCCAGCACTCGTTTCGTGACGATCAAGCCGCTGAGAGGGTCTACCTCAAAGAAATCCGTCTCGTTAGCCTCCGCTCTCACCATTTGGAAGGTCAGATCTTTATTTCTGCCAGAGTCCCGATCAGAGGCAGAAAGTTGTATCACAGATGTGTCGATTGGAAGACCCTCCTCAACGGTCACGGTGTACGTTGGCTTGGAGAAAACCGGCACGTTATCGTTAACGTCCTCTACTTCCACTTCAACGGAGGCCTCCGAGAAAGCTCCGGTCACAGAGTCGGTAGCGCGAACCGTCAACACGTGCATGGTTTGGCTCTCGTGGTCGAGGGGGTCGGAGACGCTCAGCGCTCCGGTTTTGAAGTCAATGTGAAAGTGCCGTGAAGCGTTTTCCTCTTCGAGGTTGTAGATGAGCCGATAGCCCTCCGGATTCCTGGCCTGCACGTGCAAGATGGTGGTGAACGGGGGAACGTTTTCGGGCACTTTCAGCGGGTACAGAAGAGTCTGGAAAACCGGGTTGGTTTGGTTCCTCACTTGAATGCTGAGCTGTGCCGTCGCGCTGCGGCCGGGCTCGCCGTCGTCCGCGGCGACGACCGTCAACACGTACTTACTGAGGGCTTCAAAGTCCAGGGGCCTTTTGAGGGACACGTCGCCTACGTCAGGATCTATCCTGAAGAGGTCGTAGTCCTCCTCCAGCGAGTACACGACGGACCCGTTCTCTCCCAGATCTCCGTCGATGGCAGTCGCTTGATACAAGACGTCTCCTGGTTCAGAGCTCTCGGAAATCATCATTGAAAAAGGCAAGTTAAGAAACTGTGGCGCGTTGTCATTGACGTCATCTATGAAGACCTTGACCCGGGTGGTCGCTGTCCTAGCCGGTGTCCTCGCGTCTTCCATCTTCACCAGCACGTCGTAAACATCCCAGCTGCTCTCGGTCAAAGGGGATACCAGTTGTTTCGAGAACCCCGGATGTCTGGCAGATGACAAACCTCCCCACCGGGTTGATTATAGAATATTTAAGAGGCTCATTTAAAAAACAACCCTTTGCCTTGAGTGCTGCCAAAGTTTTGACCGTCTTCAGGTTTTCAGAAACACTCGCTGAATATTCTGTCTGCTCGAATCCAAGATCGCTCGCTGTGAGGTTTGTCACATTTACTTTGACCGTAGCGGAGTCTGTGTAAAGCCCGTCGGACACTTTGACCACCAGCTCGTAAAAAGGCCGGAATTCTGACACGTTGCTCACGGTGATGACTCCGGCGTCGTGGTCAATTGAAAACGCATTGTTGACATTCCCCTCGGCGATGCTGTACGCGACCGCCGAGTCTACGTCGCGGGCTGTGACGCGCACCACCTCCGCGCCTCCGACGGCCGGGAAGATGATTGATGGCTCGTACACGGGGGCGGCAAACTGTGGCGGGCAGTCGTTCAGGTCCAGGACGCGAACAGTGACCTTGGCGGGCTCAGCTGCGTACAGCGGGGGCTCCCCGGAGTCCTTCACCTGCACGGTGAAGTGGTACTCGGCCTTGGCTTCGAAGTCAACCGGGGAGATTAGAGAGATGGTGCCCATGCTTGAGTCTACCTGGAAGACGTCCAGGGCCTCCGGCTCGAGGATCTGGTACACCAGCACAGAGTTAGAATCTTTGTCTGCGTCCGAGGCCTGGATGACCAGAGGGGCGTTTCTCTCCCCCATCACCATGCTGTTTACGTGGGCCGCCTCGCTGACCTGCCCCAGGTACACCTGCCGCCGAAACGCAGGAGCGTTGTCATTTTCGTCGATCACGTAGATGTGCACGACGGCGCTGGACGAGGCTCCGGCCGTGGTGGAGGCGGCGACGTTGAGCTTGTAGGAGGCACAGTTCTCGAAATCAAGGGGCTTCTGGGTTGAAATCACCCCGGTAACTGGGTTGATGTGGAACGTTCCATTGAGGTTGCCACTCTCTATCCCATAATGCACAGCGGCGGGGCTGGCGGCTGAGACGGTGACCACCGGCGTCCCGCGGGCGGCGAGTTCGCTGATCTCCGTCAGGTATTCGTCCGAGGAGAAGGCGGGGGGGGTGTGGTCGGAGACGCGCAGGAGGACGTGGACGGAGCAGAGGTCACTGCGCTGAGGGAAGCCCTGATCGGTGGCCTTCACCGTCAAGTGGAACCGGTCCTGAGGCTGGAGGTCCAAAGGTTTGACCACACGGATGGAGCCCAGCTGCGGGTCAATGGAGAAGACGTGGTCGATATTCCCTGCAGGTAGAAAAACGTTGGAGAAATGAGCTACTCTGAAACAAATGCTAATCAACCTTATTATTTGTTGCCGCTTCTTTTTACCTTGTATGAGGACTCATTACCTTACATTAACTATATATTTGTTAATATTTCAAAATATTTTTTTCAGGTCACGCAGGTCTATTATTCCTTCCTAAAATGTCAATATTTTGATTATATATTATATATTATCTATATTATATAGATAGTTTTGTTTTTCACAATGAGCGAAGGTGTCATCATCACTGTGCCCTTAAAAGTTAAATACAATATTTCTCCCATCTCTCTCTCTTTGAAAGCTCACCGGAGATGAGAGAGTAGCTGACGTCGGCGTTGCTGCCCACGTCCTTGTCGAGGGCCTTGACCCGGACGACCTCGGAGCCTGTCGGGGCGGAGCTGGGGACGCTGGCCTCGTAGCGGGGGCTGAGGAAGACCGGCGAGTGGTCGTTGCAGTCCTCAACGTGAACCACCACCTTCACAAAGTTCCTCTTCACCGGGATCTCCTGGTCCCGCACCTGATGAGGGGCAAAGAAATGTTACGATGGTGAAAAAAAAAAATTGAAACTGACGAGATTCCGCTGAGATAGCGGAGTCGTTACCATGACGACGAGCGTGTGAACGGAGATCGTCTCGTAGTCGAGCTCCTCCGTCAGGACCAGCACGCCGCTCTTGGGGTCCAGGTGGAAGAGCTTGGTGCTGAGTGGGTGGAGGCCGCTGTGGATGGAGAACACCAGCTTGCTGTTGATGTCGGCGTCCTGCGCGCTGATCTGCAGGATGTCCTTCCACAGGGACGTGTCCTCGGGAACCCTCACCTTAAAGCGCACAGGGAGGCACACGGGAGGAAAGAGGGTGTCGTTCGAGTCGACGGGGGGGAAGAAAAACACAGGGGAAAAACATTGGCTTGGAAACTTAATACTACACACTGGTTTTTTAATCATCATCAATCAATCAACGCGGAACAGCAGCAGAGATTTTGGGGAGAGGAAAACGTTCCGTCAAAGCAACAATTTCAGAGGCTTTGATGCCTGTGATTATGAAAGGAACAGCAGCCTTGTATCAGCCTGTCGGACCCCCTCATAAATACAGCAATGCATTCCCGCAGAAGTTCGTCATAATCCTTTAAACTTTCTAAAAGCTTCAGTGCTATTGCGACGTCAAAATGAGTGACGCTCTGCCTGCAAGCTGCATAATACCCACTTAATGCATAATGTGACAAACCATCCCTTCAGGACTTTTATTCTTGAGATTACAGTGGGCTGCTTTTTGCACCCGGTTGATCTGTGACACGCCCAGAAAGATCTGTAAAGAATGTCCTCCGGGGCATCGCTGCTCTACGTCTGCTCTGCTGCCAGCTCTAATCATCGAATGGAAACCGACCAGATGGGCTCTCACCTGGTAGAGCGGCTTCAGGAAGACGGGCCGATGCTCGTTCATGTCCAGCACTCGGATGTAGGCCTGCCGTTCGGAGGTGGGACACAGGTTTCATTTAAACATTAAAGCGAGGACATAATCCTTTTCTATAGATACGAAAAACTACTGAAATGTGTTTGGCCGTGAACACAAGGTAGATATATATATCAGAAAAATATAGGATTTCCATTAGATCTGTTTGCTTTCTACAATTCTTGTGTTTTACTCCAAGAATAAAAGGGAATAAAAATACCTTTTCTACTTTTTACAAAATGCGAGGCATGCTATTACGTTACTCACCTGTGTGGTGGCGCTGTGGTTGCCATCGGTGACCCGCACCGTCACGTTGTAGTTGGAGCGCCGAGCGGCGTCGAGCCGGCGGGCGATGGAGATGGTGCCCGTGTTCCGCTGGATGTCAAAGTCCTTTTCCTCATCGCCTCCTGAGGGAGAGAGAGAGAGCGCGTGAGAGAGACGGGTTTTTTTTCCGTCCTCGGTGTCCGGCTGTCACATCGGACCTCATGGACGCTGCGTCAGACTCTACTTTGGTCGGGTTTGGACTTTTTGGCAGGGAACGACGCAGCTTGGCATCGTCCTCCAGGCTGATGGAACCAGCTGAAGACGATGCCGTTCATCATGAACCAACGAGCCCGTCTCTTTTCACTGCTTGCGTCCTCTTCACCTTTCCTTCTCTTTATCCCTCTCCTCTCCCCTCTTTGCTTCCTGTGCCCTAGTGACTTCATCCCTTCCCTCAGCAGGTTGCCTGTATGTACGTGTGGCGGGTAAACCTCACGCCTGCTTCGACCAGATGGTGTTTGTTAAGAATCGTAACGAGCGAAGGGCCGACGCACATTCACATTTCTTTTTAATCTGAATTATGCATTAATGAGAAGAGACAATAAAGCACAGATACATTTCTCCCATTCCTTATCTTTCCTTACTTGATGCTCCAACATAAACCAACCACATTATCAGTCTGCTCCGGCGTAATAAACGAGCTGAACATCTCTGCATTTACCCACTAAGGCCTTCGTGAGATTGAATAGGACGCAACAATGCTCGGCGCCATCCGTCATCTCAGCACAAGATGGAAGATGTACTGTGAAGACTATTTTTCCTCTTTACTGATCACTTCCAGGAAGACACGCACCACGGATGGAGGTCCCACTCGGTCGCGCTACGCCAAAGATTTACTCACTGCACTGGGAGGTAAAAACAAAGTATCCTCCAGGACATTCTCTATCAACCCATTCATCTTGTGGGTGTTTATCTGGGTCAGGGGCAACAAGACAAGCAGAGAGGCCTCTGGCCCCTCATACGACCCCCCCCCCCCCCCCCTCCCTCCCTCCAGTTATCACTCATGTGAGGCGGCATTCCTCCCATTGGGCCTCGCGCGAGTAGCTGAAGGTCAACGTGTAGTCGCTTTCTTTTCTTCCTCATTCATCCCGGCTTTTCGGGGGAGAATAAACACTGAACAAACACAAAGCACTTTTCTGTTCTTGCTGCACCGCCCCTTCGTTTACATTTGGATTTAAGTGACCTTTCCTACAAACACCCCGAAACACATATTTCCTAATAGATTCAACAAGTGGCAAGTTTTCTGCCGTGTGAGACAGAGGGTCACTGTTGGGAATCAATTGATTCTCTCTCTCTCTCTCTCTCTCTCTCTCTCTCTCTCTCTCTCTCTCTCTCTCTCTCTCTCTCTCTTCACTCCAGCCGTGTAGAGCAGTTAAACAAGGTAAATATTGCTCTGAACTGCAAATACGACCGCTTTGTGAAAGCCACGGATTTTCCTTCTTATCCCCCCCCCCTCCCATCTATCCCGCGTCAGACCTGCAGGTGCCGACCCTTCGACCCGGACCACATCGCACCCAGCTGGGACCCGCTGCAGCACACGGATCAGTCGAGCAAAGCCGAAAGGGGCAGCAGATTTCCCGGCCAGAAAAAAAACAAAAGTAGGATACAAATGTATGAAAAAGCAGCAACTCTGGATCTGAACACGTTTACTCAACTAATTAAAAGACATGCATTTCCTCTTTTGCATGATTTCTTTATTAGTTTTTTATTAGTGGCAGATGGTTTTCTTTGGCTGCGCAGCACGTTTTTTAAAGTAGGCTCTTAAACGCATCAGTATGAAAACTCGATAGATAGTAAATGCATTAGACTTCTTCCCATCAATGGAACTTGGCACAGCGAAGTGCCAGGAGGATCTTTGTTCTTTCTTCTTCTCTGACCCCCCCCCCCCCCCGCACCCCTTGTTCCTCCTTTGGGGACCTGGCAGGTGATGAGAGAAGGAACGCCACATGAGGGAAAGACCCGCTGACACAAGACCTTTTTCTTCCCTCTACTCCTCCTTTTTGCTCTCTGTTCAGCTCAGGAGCTTCTGCGGCTTTTCTATTTATCCATGTAAAATAATCCGAACGTCATCAACAAGTGAAAGATAAACGTTTGATGACCGAACCAGGTGTGAAAGGGAAGTGTGCTCAAAGGGGTAAAAAGGTCACATTTAGATTGATGCAACCGCTAAACGGTTATTAATTAGGAACTTGTTTGTGAGAGCCGGCGCTCCTCAAGCACTTTGATGCCAGTTGTTTTCTTTGCAATACGGTGAATGTCAGACAGAGTTATTCATTTTGTGTTCAATCCCCCCCACCTCACCTATGATATCGAACCACCTCTGCCGGTGCGTCTCCGTCATGATGATGCCCACCATGTGAGTGACGGGCTCCGTTTCCATGACGGCGAAGGTGAAGGGGGGCTCGTCGAACGTGATGGGCTCGGCGGAGGGCGGCGGGGGGGCGATCCACTCGATGTGCAGTCGGGTCGTGGAGAAGCGCGGCGGGCTGCCCTGGTCAGTGGCTTTAATCTGGAAGTCAAGAAAAGGACATTTGATGAGGGTCCCTGATATATGAACAGTCAGTTTGTCTGCTCCGGATGCATAAGCTGATTTAGATGTTACTAGACACATGCCTAATACACACTCTTGCAGTGTAAATAAAATGTATTTTTCTTTGTTTATTAGTGTACAGCTCATTTAGGATATTACTGAAATCTATTATTACTAGGGCTGTCAATAGATTAAATTCTTTTACTAAATAATCGCACATTTTGATTAATGGCGATTAATAAATGAATTAAGTAAGTCAGTCAAGTAAGTCAAGTAATGAGTAATCACTTTAAACGTATATTTTAGGACACTGTTGTTTAATTGTCAATGTTGTTTGAAATACAAAACTACACACATTGATCATCTTTGAGGCAGAATTCCACCGGATGGAACATGTTGAACCAGCAGCTCTTCCAGTTAGCTTAGCGTAGCAGCTAGCTTAGCATAGCAGCTAGCTTAGCATAGCGGAGCTTAAAGCGGCCTGTTTGCCTCTGACCGCCCTTCTGTTTGAATTCCTCCTCACAGTTCTCCGCTGTATGTCGCGCCTCTGTTTGTTTTACTTCCAATGCCATCTTGAGCTACCGTCTTGCTTTCTGCGAGCAAAATAACTGACTGCAGCTAGCGGCTGTTTAGTTTCCGCAATCAACTTCCGGTTTACACCCGGAAGTAAACAAACGTACGTTAACTACATTAAACTATTTTGTCGCATTAATCTCGTCCACGTTAATCGCATGAATTAATGTATTTATGTTGACAGCTATAATTATTATATATAGCACAAGAGGGAGAAGTCATGTAGTCAATGTAGTACGTCCTCGTATTTGATGAAATCTACAATGACCAGCTGTTTTAAGAAAACGAGCCCCTCATATTTTTCACCACAAACCATCACAACTGTCGAATCAGCACCCACCGTAAGGATGCTGTAGTTCCCGGGCCAGAAGTCTCTGAGCGCCGTCACCTCGCCGGTGACCGGGTCGATCCGGAAGGCTTCGACCTCGTCGCCCTGCAGCCCGTAGGTCACGGCGGCGTTCGGGCCCTCGTCGTCGTCGCGGGCGACCACCCTGCACACCTGCCGCTGGCCGCCCCTCCCCCGGTGGAGCCCGCGAAGCTTGACGTGGAAGCGCTTGTCGCTGAACTTGGGTTGGTTGTCGTTGGCGTCGAGGACTCGGATCACCACGGTGGCGCTGGACCGCAGGCACGGGGATCCGTTATCGGACACGATCACCTGAGAACAGAGACGATTCATGACGTCATAAGTAGCATTTGAATTAGCATTTGGTCCGGTTTCCGTGTTTGAGAATTTACCGGTAATATTATTTGATATTATTTGATATTTGTTTTATTTTTATAGTATAATTTACGCTTTCAGAAAACACTTCAATGCAGTGTATTGACTACACAACAGTCGGGTTTGTTTTCGTCTACATTAAACCCCCCCGAAGGGAAGTAAGTGTGTCTGAAAGAAAGACTCACCTCGATACTGTGCTCCGACTTATCCTCCCGATCCAACGCGGAGACAGTGCTGATAACACCTGCACACACGCACACACACAAACACACGCACACACACACACACACGCACGGAGAGAAGAATCAATATCGTTGGTATGAGTCCCTGGGAAGAGAGAGTTCTAATTACAGCTAAACAAACACGAGTGGGGGTGTGTGGTTGTGCAGCAAACACATGTTGTTTTACGGATGTTGTTTCTGCTGTTGTTGTGGTTGGTTAAATTGTGTGTCTGTGTATTTTTAACTGAAAGTTATATTATGTGTGCATCTGTTTGTTTCACTCTCTTTGGACCATTGTTTCACATCAGAATTTTTATTTTTCCACCAAGGAAGACTTTATACTGGCATTGTAAAGATGTACCTGACGAAATCAATGTCAAATTACCTGCATTCATTTGCATCCGTTAAATCTCAATTACAGTAAGTCACAGAATTTCCTTATAGCATTTTTCAATTAGTCAGTTTTTACTTTTAACAGTATTAGTTTTTGTCAAAGAACAGATATTAATTTTATATGTTCATTCTAAGAGAACCATGAACAAAATGAACAGCCAATCAGAGAGCCCGCTCTCATCGCCACTAACACAATCTGGATTTCATTTGATTATTTCTGGCACAACCTGTGATTTCAGCTGAAAGCTATAAAACAAGTTTGGTGAGTCTGTGTTTGTGTCTGCAGACACTGTAAGCAATAAAGCGTGTGGTTATATGCCAAAAGGCATGTCCACTCAGATTCACTTTTTAATGTTAGTTGGAATGCGTTTTGTCTTTGACAAACAACCAGCTTATCTAAACTAAAACCAACTGGGTTTTAGTTTAGATAATGTCACTATGAAGAATAAATTATTTTCCCAGTCGGCCTTTGGACCTCATCTCATCTGATTTTTAAGAATGAACAGAATGTCAACAGGGTTACTCTCCTCCACCTTTCCTTTACTATTTTAGTGTAGCCTACTTGTATGTCGATTCACTTGATGTCTGTGTTTTTATTTTGTCAACAGACCTCAGGTAGGACAGAGTGAAGGAGGCACACAGGAGGAGGTGTGGGAGAGCGGCTGTGTGGAGTGGTGGAGTGGCCCTGCTGAGAGTCCTCTGGGCCTCATTTCACAACGGTGCAAACGAGCCCTGCAGGGAGCACGTGGTCGGGACAGGTGGGGAGCATTAATAAAAGCGTGTTTTTGTCATCAGGAAGTCGCTGCGGGACCACGTGAACACAAACACCCGAGCTCTCTACAGCTGCTGCCTCGCATCTCCTTATTTGTCTTAAAACAACGAGGCGTTCCAACCAGGAGCGCAGTCAGTCGAACGTGTCAAAGACCGAGAGGCAGCGGTTCAGAAGTCACAAAGCCAGCCCGTCAACACTTGCTTTTAGAGCATGTTAGCTGTTAGCCTCGTTAGCTCAGCGCCGTTTGGAGGCAATCGAAATGTTCCCAGTCTGCAGTAGTTTTTGAGTAACATGACGTTCTTTGCAGGATTTTAAGCAATTTGCTGTTGCAAAGTAATAATTAAATTGGGCAAAATCCTGGCCAAATTACTGGCCTTGCTGAAAACACACAATGATCCCCGCGGCGAAGTTACATAACCCATGCAGCACATATTTCAGTAATTTTGCACTGCGTTGCTCTCTGCACCAGCCCGTCGTCTAAGTCATCCAGCAACTTTTTTGAAGCCACACGCTCAGAAAAGGCAGATTGCCCATGATTTGATTAATGTTTTTTATGTTGCCCAGCACGCACTTTACGCCGCCTCGACCACATAAACTACTTGTTCAAAGCATAATTAGAAACACGAGGCTATGAGCTGAGTCAGAGACCCGTGCGCCGGCCATGAGTCATTTCACCCTGTCCAGGTACGAGACGTTTCAACACCGACCACCTGCGCATTAGAAAAAGTTGGTTGTGAACATACAGGTCACACTATGAAGTTAGATTAGTGGTGGGAATGTCAAAGTATCTCAATACCTCACATTCGATTCAATTAATTTTATTTCGTATAGCCCAAAAACGCAAATAAAAAATTTGTCTCAATTTACCTCTGTCCCGAAAACCTCGCAAAGGACTTTTTAATTTACACGGCCATAAGTAAACAGACCTTTAACATTGTAGCTGTATGTGACATTTGAACATCTGACTCTGAAAGGCATTAATGTGACACTAAAGCGGCCTTCACTCTTTCAGTTTCAGGCTTTCCACCAGATTTTGGGTGCAGAGATTCTTTCAGTCAGAGAATCAGTGAGGTACGTGATTCGGTCTGGCTGGTTTCATTTCATCCCAGGAGGTCGTTGGAATAGTTTAAACTTACAACCAGTAAAACCAGACAGTCCAGTTCTACCACACCAAACTGGGAAAAAATGTCATTTTCTTCATCACAGGGGACTGGTCATGTTGGAATGATGGAAATACAAAAAGGAGTCTTAAAAAACTAACGAGTGCCAAATTTTGTTCAGTTTCTTTCCTGTAACCGGCGTACAAGCCAAAGCCTCTTCGTAGACTCGCTTATTCATTTAAATACTACTGTAAGCTGACTGATCAATGCCCCTTTTTCACCAAACACCTTCTTCATTCTGTGCTTTTACGTAGAACCCCATGAATACCAAATACACCTGCCCTTCCAAGAAAAAAGAAAGGGCTGTTCTAAAGTGGCTGTTTCAACGCCTCCTGTCCTGCTGGCCTTTGTGTGACGCCGCTCCGTGAAGCAGAACTGGCCCAGTGTCAGTAATCCTCGGGTATATTGGCTTTAGGGGTGTGGACGAACAACCAGAGCTACCCAGAGATCACATAAACAAGACAGGGCTTGCAGCTGCTTGCAGCGTTGTCGGTAATGCCGCGCCGATTTGCCTAAACGCCAAAGTCCGGAGCAGATGACTCAGTTGCAACTGTCAGAGATGAACACGCAGATACTTCTGCTATTTTGGTTTCCTGCTTCAAAAATCCTTTCAGACCACAGATGAGTGAGTCTGTGAGTGACCTCTGAAGGGGTTTCTCATTTTTAAGTTGCACGGTTCTTCTTGGCATATTCTGCTCAGACTTGCAACAGTGCATTAAGACCAAAGCCAAATCCCCCCCCCCCCCCCCCCCCCGATCCCCCTTCACCCACTTCCCTGCCGGGAAATAACCCTTTGGGAGGTTTTTACAGCTGCAGCAATTCACCTAAATCAGTCTGTGCGCAGGTATGTGGGAACAATTAGCGAGAGAGAGAACAGAGAGAACATGGACACTTTCTGGTTTACTCACAAATCTAGCGCATGTGTTTTGAAAATAAATAAATAAAGACTTATAATACCACCTGACAGAAATCTTATAGGCCAATATTCCAAGATGGCGATTCCAGGCTTATAAGTGGCGTTACCATGACTACATCGATGTATTCAGTATATACGGTCTACAAATTCCACTTGAAACCAGTAAAAGTGATTACTGTTTTCTGCTATGCTTTATAAATTAAAAAAAGTTGTATTTAGTAGAGCCCTGCTTATTCACTCTTAATCACCTGTCCGTGGATCCACGTCAAAAAACGTCCGATGGGATTCCGGCATCTGGAAGGACAGCTTCCCCTCAGAGGACGTATCTACGTCTGTGGCCACCACCTGGAGGACGGACCGGACCGCGTCCACGTTCTCCTTCACGGACGCGAAGTACACCGGCTGGGAAAGCTCCGGAGCGTTATCGTTAACGTCCAGGACATCCAGGAAGACGTGAGTCCAGGAGATCAGAGGCTGCGCCCCCAGATCGGTGACGTACACGGAGAGCCAGTAGTGAGGCGCCGCCTCGCGGTCCAGCGCCATTGTTGTACGAATCACACCTGAGACACGGGTCGGGGGAACAAGGGTTGACTGCTCTGAACACTCAATTATACGTGTGTTAACTTGTTTCAAACCGCTGCTGTGCCTCAGGAATTGATCACTTATCTTTTTCTGTTTAATAACTGTAACTGCTGTAACAGAGTAAATGGCGACCACAGTGACTTTCATCTAGCTTAATGTGGCCGTTTGCATTTTTTTTTTTCTGGATTGGCGCCCAAAGGCTCAACACCTACACTTCAGGGCTTGCTGTAGTTTAGGAGAAGCTGAATGCTGAAGGGGAAAATGGTTTATTTTAGAAGCAGTTTGAATTTCGTTACCCTCGGGGAGTTCTTGAGAGGCAAATAATTGAAAACCAGATAAAACGCCTTCAGCATCCCAGAGGAAATACCATCTTTTACTTTAATTGCAGACACAGAGGTGAAAAGAGAAACATTCTTGACCTTGAAAACAACTAGTGTCTAAATAACCTCACCAAAAGTCAAGTATATGAACTAAACTCGTAAACATTCATGTCAACATGGATGAGAAATCTGTACAATCCAAAAAACGTAGTAGACGTATGTAGACTTCATGTAATGTTGAGGTGTTTATATGGAAAGGACAAATGAAGGCTGCTTGTAGACTTTTAAAATGCAACAACCAAGCAGCAACATATCAACCAATCTAATTCTTCTATCTCCGTATTAATTAGCTATGTGGCTCACAAAGAAAACTACATAGGAGGCAAACTACGCCAGTTAACCAGCAGAGTTATTTCTTTTATCCCTTGTGTGGATCGAGCCAAATAATGATTCCCCCATTTACCCTAATTACCGACAACACAACCATCAACTATAAGCAAGTAAAACAAGTGTTTTTACCTGTTTCCTCGTCAACAGCGAACACTCCAAGACCTGAACCTTCGTTGATGTGGTACCTGACCACTCCATCTCTGCCCATGTCCTTGTCTGACGCTGTAAGCGTGACCACTGATGTCCCCACTGCTGCATCCTCCATCACTCCCGCTTCATACACAAACTCTGAGAACACGGGTCTGTGGAGGTTCTCGTTGACATCCAGGACCTGAATCTCCACAAAGCAGGAGGAGGAGAGGGAGCGAGGGAGGCCGTGGTCGACGGCGCGGACCGTCAGGTTGTAAACGGGCCGCCGCTCAAAGTCCAGCTCCCTCTCCAGGATAAGGGCACCCGAGGAGGAGTCGAGGTGAAAGATCCCGCCTTCTGTATTCTTGAGGTTGTATGTAACTAGTCCTCCACTTCCAAGATCCAAGTCAACGCTCTCGACCCACACGAGGAGGGTGCCCACAGGTATGTCCTCCGGAACCTTAACTTTGTAAACTTTCGGTACAAACTTGGGCGGGTTGTCGTTAATGTCTTCCAAAACCACCACGAGGTCGGCCATGGAAAACAATTGAGGGCCGATTTTGGCTTGGTCTCTGGCTTCTATTTTGAGGTCGTGCCTCGGTGAGGATTCTCGATCCAAGCCGCTCATCACAGTCACCTCACCGGTGACTTCGTCGATTCTGAACACGTCGGTAGACGTCACCAGGGAGTACCGGACGTCTCCGCTCGTATCCACGTCCGGGTCTGTTGCCAGAGCCGTGAAAACGATGGAGTCCACCTCTGTGTTTTCTGGAACGCGTATCACATACCTGAGCTGATCGAAGGCGGGAGGATTGTCGTTGACATCCATGACGTTCACGGCAACAAACTTCCAGACAGACGCTTGCGGCATTCCCAAATCATACACGGTGATGTTCAGGATGTAGAACTCTTTATTCTCCCTATCTAACGGGCAAACTAGCTGAAGGTCCCCGGAGAAAATGTCAATGGAGAAACAACCTTCCTCATTTCCACTTGATATGGCATACACCAGCTTACCGTTGAACCCGGTGTCCGCGTCTGTTGCCTTGAATTGAACTATGGTGGAATTCAGCGGATGGTCCTCAATCAAGTCGATTGAACCCGCAATGTTGTAGTCAAACCTGGGAGAATGCCGGTTGGTGATGTGAACGTCGGAGAACGTGTCTTCCTCCTGATTGGATAAAATGGGTATCATTGACTCAATCAGTTTATCGGTCAGCTGTTTGAATATGCCGGTTTCATGGCAGCGGAGCGTTGCTTCATCGCCTCTGTTAGTGACGGTTACCCTGAGTAGCGAAGCATCGGAGAAATATTGCCCGTCAGTCGCTACGACTCTCAAATTGAAAGCCCCCTCTCGCAGGGGAATCGGCTGCTCAAGGGTGACGGCTCCCGACACAGAGTCAATAGCAAATACTTGGAGCTCATTTCCCGACTCAAAGGCATACTTCAACTGCTGCAGCTCGTCCACGTCGATGGCTGACAGCTCAGCGATTGTGTGTCCCACGAGTAAATCTTGAGGTACGGTGGTGTTGCAGCCGACCCTCTCAAAGAGGGGGAGGTTATCGTTGACGTTGTTCAGGGTAATCGTCACGGGGCATTCGCTGACCTGACTGAAGGGGCTGCCGCTGTCTGAGGCCCAAACTCTCAGGTGGTACTTTCTCTTCATCAGCTCGTAGTCCAGGTGCTCTGAGGTAGAGATGACACCTGTGAACGGGTCCATTACGAAAGGTATACCCCCCGCGTTTGCAATAGCGAAGGTCACAAAGCCGTTTTTTCCTTTGTCCATGTCGGTGGCTGAGACTTTCACAACACTGCTGCCAACGGGTGTGTTTTCGTCCAACGTGGCCTCATAGGAGGTTTGTGCGAACTGCGGGCTGTTGTCGTTTTCATCGGTTATCTCAATCACTACGTGGGTCTCGGCATCACCATGATTGGCAAATACATCAAACTCATATCGGTCTTTTCTCTCATAGTCAAATTTATCTGTTGTTGTAATAATTCCAGTTTTGGGATCTATTTTGAATTTAATGCTGTCCAGGTTATTTTTTATGCTGAAGGTGACATTGTAAGGTACAGAGGTGACCGAAACCTTAACAGCGTGAGTTTTAGGCGGTGAAAACTCACTCAGGGTGACAATGTAGGTGTCCTCTAAAAACGCCAAAGGGCTGTAATTATAGGCTGGAACGTGGATTTGCTTAATTGCCGAGAGTAAACTCGGGGAGCTCCTGTCTTTAGCCTGAAGAGACAGATTCAACCCAAACGGACTCTGAGACCAGATAATCCTCTTTGTAGAGATGACCTGGAATTCACTGCCCTGCACACCGAAAGGGATTATTTCAAAACACTTGTGGGGATCCCCTCCAACAATATTTAGGGATTCCACAGGCTTAACTCCTGCCTCCACGTGGACATCGATAGTTATTCTGCCATCTGTAGATACCCTCGGTCTGAGGGGAAGTTTGATAACTGGAGACCCCGTGGCCGTCTTTTTAACGTTTATTGTTACTTTGGCAACATTGCCGAATTTTTGAAGACCGGATATCTTCTTCGTCCGGTCCTCAGCTAAAACCGTGAGGTCGTAGCTCTCTGTGCGGGCGTGGTTGAGCATCTTGACCAGGCTGATTGTGCCTGTGTAAGGGTCAACGACAAAAGGGTGAGCTCTGCTGGTAAACAAGTAATAAAACTGACTGTTGCTCCCAATGTCGGCATCTGTGGCGCTCACTGTCACGACACTTGACTTAACTGGAGTGTCCTCTCTGATGGCTTTGTTGTACGAGGCAGGATAGAAGAGAGGCTTTAGGTCGTTGGTATCAAGCACTTGGACAAACACCTTCGTCTTCGCCTGGAAGTCAAAAGTGTTTTCAGCCGCTGCCACGGTCAGAGTGTAAGTGTCTCGGACTTCCCTGTTGAGTTGCGCCGAGTTACTGCTGCGGGTTTTGATCCTGAGGAAGCAGAAATCTCCAACGTTCACTGCCTCTGCTTGGAAAAGACTGTCGTCGTCCCCGGAGACAACGTCGTATTTGATTTCCCATAAGAGATCCGTCACCTCAATACCCATTTTTACCGGGGTCTCCGCGAAGGTTCGCGGTGCGGAGTTCTCATTGATGGTGGCGTTGTAGAGATGATGCGTGAACCTCAGCGGCGAGCTGTCTTTTCCTTTTACTGTGCTCCCCTGACATCTCGCCACGTGCAGGAGAACTGACGCTAAAGTGAAGAGAACTGTTCCCAAAGCCGCCATCTTTGATACTTCCATGAAGATCCTCAGATCTGGAGAAAGGGAAGAAAGAATGAGATAATTAAATGCCATGTGAATATAATGTGAAGACTGTTGGGAGATAAAAGTTGTTTTCTTAAGATAGTTAATCACTGCATTTGTAGAAAAACCATGTAATACACACTTAATTCTTGTACCTGCTCTATTTTCTCAAAAGAAACCCATCATTGCCCAAAATGAATGAACAATGACACAACAGTAGAAGGGAAGCCTGTGGCGAGGTATCCAGGTCCTGCCTCAACTTGCCCCAACACACAAAAAGGGAAGGACAGGTAAAACAAGGCTTTGTTTCAGCAGTAGAGTTTTCTCTGAGCCCTTACAAGCAGGTGGCAGCTCAAGACCTTCCCCATAATTATTCCTTTGGTGGCCAAATTTTGGCAAAAAAGTACTCGTCATAATTACTACTTGTAAGCCTTTGTCATCACACAGGTCTGAGGAGGGATTTGGGGAGTTTGATGACTCAGTGTAGTGCAGATGACGGTGGGAGGTTCATGCTGATCCGAGTTTAAACGGCTGCATGTACACTGTGTGTCTGAGCCACCAAACAGCTGCTTTCTTCATCAACAAAGGATCAACATCCCACACTCGTCGCATTTCAATACCTCCGTTACGAGGGAGGACTTGTAGACCACTGACTGAAAAAAAGTGGGAGCGTCTCAGATGATGTAAAACATTTGCATCGCTTGTAAAACATTAACAGAACGCTGCATTTAATTAAATGCAAGTTCTTTCTTTAAAGTTTGTTTTTAAGGGTTTTTCCGAACATGCAAAAAAGAGATTCTGCAAGGGTGGAGACTGGCGCATTAGATTAAAGTCTATTTTGGGTTTACTGTGTACTACATATGGTATTTTCTTTTCAATAAATGCACCCGCAGAGTTTTATTTAAAGATATTTTTCTGGTTTATTCTCATTTTCACTTTCCTTCAGAGCAGAAAAAAAAGAGAGCAGATTGTCTCATCTTATTCCCTTCAACCATATCTGCATTCTAATGAGTGTTATTTATACTAACTGTTTACCAGTGTGCAGGCACAGCTTACAGTCAGGTACAGTCGACACTCCACCACCTCCACCAAAAAAGTAATAATTCAAGGTTTTGTGACACTCACTGGGCCTTTGGAATCGCTCAGTGGCCCCATGTGGTGAAGCTACGAATACCGGTATCGTACATTATCTCTGTTTTTTTGTGGGTTCATAAAGAAAGCTTGTGCTTGATGTGTGTGTGTGTGTGTGTGGACTCCAGGAAGTGCTCGGGGTTCCAGTGGAGGGTGACAGGTATGTGGGGTTTTATCTCTTGGTGAATCGGCTCACCGTGGTCAGGCTCACAGATATTTGAGGCATTTTGTTTACTATATACAGTTCCAGTCGTGCTGTACACACCTTCTTATTCAATTGTATTGTATTGTATTAGAAATAGATGGCTCAGTCATACTTTAAACCAGGGACACTGGGGAAACTTTTTCCCTAATACACTTTAATGTCAAAAGATACCTGATAGATTACAGCCGTCACTGCATGAATAAATAATAAGAAGACTATTTATTCAGGTTGAGCGAAGCGTTTACGTCAAACATCAAATAGATCTCGGCCTCAAAGACATAGAATAAAGCAATCCTGAACGCTTCCCTGTGGAAGGAACAAACCCCTCTGAAGTGAGAACAAGGTTCTTCTCAGGGGGTCGGTTCACTCAAACATGAGAAGAAACAGCGTGCTTTCTTTTAATTAATAGTGAACAACACTGAATTATGTTCAAAGAGAAGTTTGTGGTTTGTGGATTTCAATCGTGTTTGAAATGAGAGAGACTAATGGTGTAAGTTAAGGCCATTTAACTTTGTATCGGAGGAATCAATTCACAGTTTCAAACGAGTTGCATTGGGGTTTGACCCAGAGATTTGATTTCAAATGCAGAATGTTTTATCATAAAACCTCTTCAGCTTCATTGTTTCTGATAATGAGGGTAAAGGGAAATTGTATCACATGTTGCGCAGCTGAAATCGAGGAACTTTTGTCTGATTCACAAAACTATAAATGACCTTCGAAGGGGAAGATGTAGAGCACTGAACACTATTTGGAAGCTCCAGAACTCAAAAGGAGAAACAAGTGAACGAAAATGTGCTTCATCTGATGCGACCAACCAGAAGAGCTCTGATTGAATACTCCAACACAGAAAGATGATTCCTTCCATTTGTATCTAACAAACGCTGTTGGACATCTAATGAATGCCACAAATCAGATTTACTCGCCTCATCAGACTTCAGACTTATGAAACCCCCAAAAATATTCCCTCACTCTGAGGGTCAGAGGACTCTGCTGCAGAGAAGGAAGCTCAGGCCATTGCTGCAGAAGCAGGTTACGCAACACCGTGGTCTCACACACACACACACACACACACATACACACGCTAACCACAAAGGCCTCCCTCCCAGTGTGTGTGTGGGTGTGTGTGTGTGTGTGTGTGTGTTCCAGGTAGCAACCTGCAGCCACATGTCGAGCTTCAGCTTCAGATCGCATTTCACAATTGCCCCGGTGGCTGATCGTTCAGACCGAGAGGGATCTGGAGCTCCACCACCTCCACCACCTCCGTCCGTCAGCGTGGAGCTGTCTGAGCCCGGCATTGTTTCACACGGATCTTATCACCAGTTTTTTTTTCTTCTGCTGGTAGACGGATGCTATCAACGTTAATGAATGGTTGATCGGGGATAAAACAGCATAAGAAGGGCACTTTTTGTGGCTTTGAACTTTTTTTACTCCCACAACAAAAAGGAAGACATCCAAAATACGCTTTTTTGTTGTTTATTTCGCTTCTGTGTCTATTCGCGTCTTTAGATTGATCCTAAATACCCCCCAAATTGACCATTAATTTGCATATTCAAACATAAAATTACAGAACCCCCGCCCCACCCCTAATAAATAACATTTATAATACAATCAATACCTTATATATAATAAGTTTACATTTTTACCCTTTTGACCTCTCAA
The DNA here is from genome assembly GCA_021346845.1 of Apeltes quadracus. NCBI lineage: Eukaryota > Metazoa > Chordata > Actinopteri > Perciformes > Gasterosteidae > Apeltes > Apeltes quadracus. Next base: position 3,778,830 of record CM037920.1, read on the forward strand.
GAAAAACATTGTCTGGGTCAATAAATGGAGTTAGGACACTTCATGACGACGTCAGTTAAACATTTCACCCTATTCATCCTAAACAATGTGTCTTTTCATTCGCAGGCATCATTCATGATGATTTAAAGTCTCTTATCTTCCCCGTCAAAAGTGGATTTATACCTGAAGCATGAGGTCAAAGGAAGGTTCTCCACATGCACCGAACTACAGCTCATTGTCCGAGAGGAGGTTTGGTGTTGTGAAACATGTCCAAAAAAACTCCCAGCAGCTCAGAAAGACATCTTTATTAGACACATGGTCATAACCTGAAACAGATAGCCGAGCTAAGCCCCACCCCTTTCCTGCTATTGTCATTGCTAGGCTACCACGGAGCTTGTCACCAACTTTAATCCAACGTTTTAATCCATTTAAGCATTGATGGGGACAAAGTGAGGACAAATCACTCACTGTCATACAAATAGCAAGTAGCATTGTTACGCTGGTACCACTGAATACACAACGTTTAACCTGGACGAGATGCAACAACCCAGCCTGAACATAAGGAACACCTGGAACATCTGGACGACGTTGCAGGATGTTGCAGGACGTTGCACGAAGTAGGAGTGGGCGGGACTTAACAAAAGGGTCACTCGCCTCGTATTTCATGTTGTGCACGTGGGTTTATAGTCTTTTTTAGAAAATTTAGAAATCAATAAAAAAGTCAGGGCTGGTGTCCTCTCTTGGTCTTTTTTTTTACAGACGGGGTCTTCTGACTCACATGTCCTGCACGCTAATGACTCTCTACCTCATTCAACATGGAGGCAGTCATCCACTTCCTGTGAGTCGACTGTGGCAACGCAGACGTGTCCAGTCATGGATCTGTGCGGCTTTGTGTAAATCCTGGGACGTGTTCATGACAGGAGGGCCGGTTTTGATCCGATGGCACACAGAAAGTAGTTATCCTCCCAGTGTGTTTCTACAAAGGCTGTTCAACAAAATGCTGGTAAAAGGTTAAGAAAGTTGTTCTTCTAAAGGATATCAAGGGCTAATTCATAATTTCCCCCTCCTCTTCCTTCTCCGACTGCATTCATCCCAGTTACCTGCTTCCTGTTTTTTTTTTGTGAGGTAATTACACCCCCAAATCTCCAGAAGAAAAGGAATAAAAGGCGAGCTGCTGGGACTCAGTGGAAATGTAATATCCGAGGAGCCGGCTCTGGGACGTGGGCGTTTCAAGGGGAATCATTAAAAAAACAGATGGCCCGACGTACAAAGAAAGACGCCTTTATTTAACCGTTGAAGGTTATGCGTCTTTACGGGGGGGCCTTGTCCGTCCACCTGAGCTCACCTCCACCGACCCGCTCCGTTTAGTCCTGAGCGACCTATTAAATATGAATTATTGATTCATAAGCGGCTGCTTTCTTTCACAGTTGTAATCTGTACATTATATGTTATATCATATATATTAATGTATTTATGTATGTTTCAAAGACCTTCAAGGTCCTCACGAGTTGTTTTAAACTAATTAATAATTATATATATTATACACATAGACAGTCAACAGAAGTATCATGTAGCATGTTTGTAGCATTACATTCAATATTATGCATCATGCATTTTGTGTACCTGGTCATTTAATAACTTTACATGTAAAATGATGCAGCTACAAACAGCGCGTGTTTCAATTGTCCTTGTAGGACCTTTCACGTTTTCCTTCACGTGCAACCGGACTTTCAGACTATCATTTGCATAATTGGAGAGTTCAATTTCCTGCCCATATCCCCCCCCCCCTCCGCTCCCCTTTTACATTCATCGTCTGCGCCTCAATACAATCTCACGGAGCAATGAGTCGGCGCTGCTGAGCGGTGATGGATAGACGGGCTTTACTCGCTGTCGCTCTATTAAACGCGTGCTCTTGTTTCGCCGTGGAAACAAAAGCAACTGAGTTTGTTGAATCTGAAGTGCAGATTGTGCTTTGTTCCTCTTTTGGGAGCCAAAGAGGGAAACCACAAGCTTTCAGAATAAAAGTCCTGTCCTCAGTCATCATGGAGGTCTTTATTGATTAGATCCCTTATTTATTTATTTATTTATTTATATTGTTTATGGGTCTGGGGAAGGCGCTGGGCACGAACTGCTGAGCAACAACAATCTGAAAACTTAATTTAAGAACAAGCCATTCGTCAGTTAAAGACGACGCCTGCACAGCTTTGTCTAAGACGGCCAGACTTTATCCGAGCTGTAAAACATCTGGCGTAACCGTCAGCACATCGATTGGTTAAAGTCTATTTAACATCTTACATCATGACGGCAGGCGACCCGCTGCAGCAGATTACGCTCTGCGTTCTGGTAAAAGGTTTCAGGATGCGATTCGTTTCTGTCCGGTTTGGACAGTCTGGGAAACCTCCACCGTGGATTCGCAACTGCGAACAATGGGGCCTTGGTTACGCGGCGGTTTGAACCATCGGCGCTTTCGCACGGATATCAAAAGTTGGCAGCTGCGTGGGAGGTGTTTGGACGTGATAGTCATCACCGACTCTGCAGCTTCCTTCAGCTCATTCTAGCCTCCTACTGCTCATTCTGGACGCTTCCAACAGGCTGAATCCAACAGAGAGATTCCCAAAGATTTCCAATCCGTCTTATATAATATTTTAGGAACTTGTGCCAGAAAACGTGAAAAAATCCTGATTTGAGTCTTCATCTCAGGAGTTGCTCCCCTGTAAAGCAGTTAAAGAACCAGGCGGTGACGTCTACCAGAACAGAAAGAAAAAAAAAACATCCCTTCTACAACTTATTCTGGTTTATGGAACCTGCCTCCCAGCGCTCTGCTCTCACTGGTATCTGGTGCTTAATGACTCTGACCCTTGACCTCTCGGATCATCAGCATCCGCTCGCTCTTCTGTCCTTATTCAGGGAGGTCATTCCGCCGTCAGCGTCAGACTCGCAGGTTTCACTTTTGATGGGCCATAAAAGTCTGAATACTTTTGATCACTTCAAAAGGAGACTAATACGATCTGGGCACTGAGGTCTGCGTTCGCTTCGTTCAGTTAATTAACTCAAAACACAGTCGGCAGATACGTCCCACACCTCTGCAGGAGCTTCAGATCAGACCTCCTGTATGACCTGGGGGGACAGTGGGGGTCGGGGGGGGGTTACGACGCTAACCCTCGCCCGAAGAGGTTTGGGGGTTGCCGACCTCTCTCGACCCCCCCCCCGCAGCACGGAGCCCTTCAACCGGAGCTGAGTGGTTATATTGGCGGGGGGGGGGTACTTAACCCCGTAAGGACCGCAGAGCGCTCTGATGCTAATGGCTTCATGCCAACGCAGGTTTTTCTATCTATGAAGTCATCATCACGCTGCGTCATTTTCTGTCCTTTTTTGTCCATTTTGGTCCATTTTTGCGTGTCGTCCTCGTTCAGGATACTCAGTATGTATAAATAACGAGAGGTGGAAGTCTGTCTTAGTCTGAACAAGCCAATTAAAAAACTGGTATGGTTGTAAAACTTGATGTAGCATCTATCAAGTCACGGAAATGTGACTTAAACTAAGTGGGGGGGGGGGGGGGGGGGCGCGGGGGGAACTGTGACTGTATATCTTTTATTGTTCAATCATCTCACGCTGACTTTAATCCAAATTAACTAGACAGATCTCGACAGCTGATTCTCCGATGAGCCCCGCCCCCCCCGCCTCCACTCCGTCTTCTGGGCCGTTGCTTTCTCTGGGCCGGGTCACGGAATGACAGGTTGCGAGGAGGGGACCGGGGTGTTCTTTTTAAGTTAAACTGCCCCTACCGCCCCCGCCCCCGCCACACCCAAAGGGTCACTCAGGCCTCAAGAGCAAATACCATAATTACAGGGAGGGTCACAAATGACCCTGATAGTTTGAACCCGACTGCATGGGATGATTGGTTGATGGAGTGGGTAGATAGGTGTGTAGGTCTTTAAAAGGGGGTGCATCGGTGCGAGTGTGTGTGTGTGTGTGTGTGTGTGTTGGGATTAGGCTGCCTTAAACTTAATTCATCCCTCATATCATCCCTCTGTCCCAGTCTTCCCTCTGCTAAGTTACTTCCACTAAACCAGCCGGCTTAGGAGGCACGAGAGTAACACCCACCCGTCCTCCATGACCACCGTTCCTTCCATCTTCATTACGCTTTTTTTGCCAGTAGATCATTCTTTACAAAAAAAAACACACGAGAAATGACAAAGAGCCAACTAAATAAAAGCCCACACTGTCTGATCAGTGTTAAGGCATTTCTCCCACGATGCCCCCGGGCCGCCCCCCCCAGGTCAAACGGGTTTAGGGAAAATCAGCTGGTGGTTTTGCTTTCACCCCGTTTACAAAACAAGCCCGTGTGCGGCGTCTTCCATCACAGAGGGTCGGTGTCAGAGAAGAGAAACGAGCGGGTCACACCTCTGAGGTCACCCCGTCCCGCATCGATCACAGCCCACGTCAGTCAGACAAGGAAACCTGGGCTCCGTTTAAAAGTAACAGAGACGTCGGTCTATCTTGTGGTGGGGATGGGGGGGGGGGAGGATGGGGGAGGGGGACAGCGTGGCAACATGTCAAAGCAGCTCAGCTACGTGCTTTGACATGTGCCTCTGCTGCTGCTGAGCAAACACCCTGAAACCCTTCAGAAAGGTGAGCAAACAGAGAGAGAGAGAGAGACATAAACTCTCCTCTCGCTCTGAAATGGAGTAACTTGTCTCAATGATTCCCTCTTTTGGAAACAGCAGGAGCTCAAAGTAAGAACACGTAAAGCATCCCGGGACCACAACTACCATCCAAGAAGCCCGACGCGCACAAACCCTCCGATCCTTGTGACCCGCGTGTTGCTAGAAAACGCACCTGTGTTTCTGCGTACGGGGAATGTTCATACTGGACAGCGTTGTGTTGTTGTTGTTAAAGTGTGAGGTGGACGTCTCGGATCACTCACCTCACTCCTCCAGGAATATTATCCTCACACCTCAACAACGTTAGAAGTCCTTCCACAGGACGCCGGCCACCGCTGGACTCCCATAGTGCTGCGGTGCAAAGTCGGCGAGCAGAAAGAGAAGAGTCATGGAGAGAAACGCACACACGCAAACACACACACACTCACACACGGACACACACGCAGACGTAAGAGCTTCAACTGCCACCAACTTCAGCGCCGTCAAAAGGCTGTGAACCAGAATGCTGCTGGGACACTTCAGCACTCCCTCAGGATCTCCACCCACTTCCCTCCCTGTCCCTCCTCTCTGGCTCACACACACACACACACACACACACACACACACACACACACACACACACACACACACACGCACACGCACACAAAACACCTTCCATTTGCCCAGATTGTGGGCTGTGCCCCCCCACAACCCCTCTATCCTGCCTGTAGGCTCAGGCCTTTGGGACAAAGCCAGCTTCTAGGGTGTGTTCATCTGTGTGTGTCTGTGTGTATGTGTGTGTTGATAATGTACAAATGATGATTACGTTAAATTTGGTCCGTTACCATCCTGCAGCAAAAAAAAACATTTTAGAAGTCATTGTATAAGATCAAAGTATTACGCCCCCACCGCCCCCCACCCCATACACACACACCACACACACACACACACACACACACACCACACACACACACACACACGCCGCAGCTAATAAAAAAGATGTGAAGTCGACGGCTTTATCTGATGCAGCAAGTCGGGTAAAGCAAATGAAATGGTTTTATTATGTGTTCAGCTTCGGACCATAAATGTGAAAACTGTTGATGAGGTAAATGTGTGAAATGTCACCTCATCAAGAGCAGACAAAAGCCTTTGATGAGCTGGAACCAGAAACAACTCACTTTAAAACAACGCATTTGAAACGCGGCGGCATCACAAAAGAGTTTTTGATTCGTTAATGAAAAGCGCAAGCCGTAGTCATGGTAACCTGTGGCCTAATGCGCTGCAGACGATCCCATCAGTGGATCATAGCACTAAAGAGCATTAAAGAGTTATGTTATTAGCCGCCATGTTGTGAAAACAAGCAGGAATAAATCCAGCACTCGCAGATCTCTAACCCCCGGGCCCCGGGCCATGAATGTGGTGAGAAGTTATTTTAGGTAATTTCTCAGGATTTAGGGATCAAATAATTGTGAAGCCCCCAAAAACAACCTGAGGCGCGGCTCCCAGGAACAAATGAGTGACAAATGAGTAAAGTAATGTAGAGGTCAGCTGATGACCGAGACATCAGACTCTCCGAAACAAAGAACAAAATAACGGAATATTAATTATATTGATAATCTTTGTCATTTCGTCATACCTTCACATCATCTTATTGAATTTTAGCTGGTTTTCATTTTCTGCTGCATTCTTCGGTTAGTTTATGGATTTAATTAAACATCATTTTATTACGTGCATTTCTTCAGCCCTTTCTCTTTGATGTTTCATGTAAAATGATACCCTTGTTGCCGTATTAAAAACTTTTACGCACATTTACGTGCAGCGAGCGTCGCATGGTCCCTTTAAAGCTGCAACAGAAGGTGAGCAGAAGCTTCCCTGAGGGTCCAGTGTTTCCAGGCCAAAGAAGAGAGACATGATGATACAGAGGAGAGAGAGAGAACACATGGACCTGTGGAGAGAGAGAGAGAGAGAGAGAGAGAGAGAGAGAGAGAGAGAGAGGCGGAGGAGGAAGAGGGGCGACGGAGCAAATGGAAATAAAATAAAAGGGAGGCTAAAATCAACGGAAAAATAGTGTAGAAAAAAATGAATCTGTGGTTGGAGGGACGCTGATAGAGAAAAGACGTGAGAAAATCAGCGACACAACGCTGATGAGGAGAAAAGGACTTGTGAGGAATGTGAGCAGGTGCGTGGACGCAGTGCAGAAGAAGGACGAGGTGTGGAAAGGAGACAGGAAGAAGTGGAGGAGGGACAAAAAGGAAACAGAATGAAATGGCTTGGTAGGATGGAATGGGATAAAGGGAGAAGAAGGAGCGGCGGGGGAAATGAGGAGCCGGTGTAGAAATAGACACCAACAGAAGGTGGGCACCGAGCCACCGGCAGCAGGTGAACCTGAGCATCGAGCGCCAGAGCCTGGAGGAAATGAGACGCTCATATCCATCTCACGTGAGCCACGTGCCCGGAATCACCGCGCTGCTCCTGAACGGTCGGGAGTCGATCGGAGGTTCTGTGCATCCGTCAGGGAGGAGGAGACGAGGAGTCCTCTCTGAATCCTCCAGCGCCGTCACGACTTTGACAACTAGAAGTTTCCTAGATTCCTGTTGTTTCTTGTAATGGAATCAGGTATAAATTAATTATGAATATAAATAAACAAGTAAACAACCATGAATGGCAAATGCATTCACATTTTATTTGAATAAAGTGCAAACACTGCTGCAGCAGTGTAGCAGAAAAAAACTTGTGTTAGTGATATACACAAAAACACCCCTGCAATAATGGCCGCAAAACTAGTTGCTGCGTTTACACACCTCAAATACACACTGTGCAAACTGTACACACATGCTTACACACACGGCCTGAGGGTTTAACAAAGCTTTTGAAAAATTACATTTCTGGTCCAAAATAAACTCTAATATCAGTTTACTTGAAGAAAGCCATCCATCATTTGATATCTTAAACATGTAGGGACCTGGGTGGGTTCAAATGTCGTATATTTGTCAACCAAAGACTGTGATTTGTTTTGATTTTGTCGAAAACGTGAGTTAATTTCTGAACTCTTCATATTTAGATTATTTATTGAATGATGAAAACCAGATGAAACAGGATGAGGTTTACTAAATACAGGCAGCTGCTGACATAAACAAATGAGGATTTTTCATTCGTAGAATGATTTGGAATTAAACTGAAAGCATCCTCTTAACCTCACTCTGCAAGATTCAAAATGCTTACAATTTCCCATTTTCCATGAGAAACCTTTGAAGCAGGAAAATCACGACAGATAAATTGGCCACATGCCCGCTTGCTGCTGATTGGTGGGAGCAAGAGGGCCGCCCCGCGAGACTTTTAAAACAAACGTGCTCAAGCCCTCGAGTGCTCCTTGTTCGGCTCCTGCGGCCGAGTAAAAAAGGGCACGTAATAACTACAGTTTAAAAAGAATGCAGAATGCTGCTGTCAGAGCGAATGCGGGGTCGGGCTCGAAGTTCACCCGTTCAGCTACGCGCTGTTCGTGTTCCACCCTGTCGTCGCCCCCCCTTTACTCCCCCCTTACTTCCCCCTTCGATATGCGTGCAGTGAAAGGGAAACCGTCGACACGAGCGGGTATGCAGGTGCAGTAATGGGCCGAGGCTGCAGGGCCCGAAGTGTCCAACAACGGGGTCCACTTCTTCGCTGTCTCCACTAAGAACTGACAAGGAATTTGGGGCCCATGGAGAGGACGGGGGGGGGGGGGCATGAATAGAAAGTCTGAACTTTTCTTATTATATGTAAACGACTCGTATATGTATACATACCCCGATGCAGACCGGTAAAGATCCGGCGGGCTGCAACCTACATTCCTCCAAATAAAAGCATGTCGCGAAACGCTGGATGTTCTCCCTGTTTGCAAATAACCTCAGATCAGACGATAATGATAATTGAGCGCGTAAAAGCTGTTGGAGCAACAATAAGAGGGTGAATTCTCTGAAGGCTGTGAGGGTTGAATCAACCCCCATCGGGTCGGCGTTGATTTACAGCGCTCGCCCCCCCACTTCACCCAGCGCCTGACTGATAAGGATCCCGCAGGCAGCAGCAGGCCGAGGTGTTCTGGTTCTCCCGACATGCAGAGGAAGCTATCTGCGAGGCACGGCCCCCATCAGTTCATGGGAAATGTGAAAACTGCCTTTGGTTCAGTTTGTAAACTGATTTAAACCTCAGTGAGCGCTGCTTGTTTGTAGATCGCCTGCTAGCCTGATAATGTATCTCAAGCTCTTTGGTTGCACACTACAATACTCATAAAAGAATAGACTCAGTTCTGGAAAAAAGCAATCTACTAAAGAAAGGATGGAACAAGGAGAGTAGAATCCAAAGGGAGAACAGAAGGAGGACGAGTGATCCGAACCGAGCCGGAATGAGAATGAAACCTCAGACTCAACAAAGCCCCTCGTTCCCACGAGAAACCACGGAAACCGTCTCATCTACCTGAGAGTTAAGAGAGTGAATGTTGAGGAACTGAGGGAGTGAGTCAGGATAAAACAAGATGGGGGAAAGGGTGGGGGGGTGGGGGTGTTATAAGGGCGAGGCATGCTGGGACAGATCGCGAGCTGGTTTCCCGGGAAGAGGAACGCTGGGACTGTCGCGGCTGAAGTAGAGGAAAGGTCACGGGCCGAGAGACGCGCAGCAAACGCGCGGATAACGCGGATAACGCGGATAACCGGCGCTTCCACGTGCAGAAAGGCGAACCAGTGGAAGACCTGGCCCGACCTCAGAGTCAGTATCCTGACTTTACTTCTACTCAAGTGTGTGTGTGTGTGTGTCTCTTTCGGGTCTTGACGTGTCTCTCACCTCGAGCTCCTGCACAGGACGAGGGACGCAGACCGGCGGCCGGTGGACACTTCGGCGTGTGCAGAGTCTACAAAGGCCGCTTCGTGCTCCTCACGGCTGCGCTTTGACAGCTGGCGTTGTTTGAGAATGAAGATTCGATTGTTTAACATCACAGCGGTGACGGCACGCGGCAAAGCGTCGGTGTGTGTGAGTTTAAACCGCCAAAAGGTTCCACATCCACAGGGAGGTGGGAGTCCACCCGAGTGAAACTGCGAAGAGCAGCTACAAAGTTCAAGGCTCTGACAGCGTGCGATATGAATAGATGCATTGTGGCACCGGACCCGGCACCAGATAGCAGAACTTTCTGCATTTCCCCCCCCTCGCGATAAGAGCTGCACGCAGCAACAATAAAACAAAGGCCGTGGCTCTTTTTCATCGTCTCTTCGCTCCGCTTTTTTGCTTCACTGTCACAGGGCTGATAAAGATAATTGCTCTGCACGGTTTGAACAGCTAGAACACAACAATCAGCCGCTCTTTTCCCCTCATGTGTGACAGCCATCCGGCGCATTTTCCAGCCGATCTGCTGGCATGAGATAACGGCGCCAACACCGCAGCGTGCTGTGGGTCAGGAGGCAGGTCAGCCGCTGGCGCCGGGACGTTTCGATGGGGGAAAATAAACATTTTTGCAGTGTTTGGATGATAAATGTATGTGGTCATGTTCTGCAGGCCCTAAAATGTGAAGGAAACAACACTAAAGACAAGAGGTCACAAGACCGTAGCTATCAAACTAGTAGCTGCCCGTGGCAGGTTGTGGAAGTTACAAAAGGCAGCGGGGAGTCACGCAAATATTTAGCAGTGAATGAACGGCAACAAAATAACACCATCAGAAGGGGGGGAGGCAGACACACGGGACAGGACAGGGTGAGACAGATGGACGAGTGGACAAAGGGACGCTGTGAGTGGTGCAGATTGGTGGAGCATCGCTGTGTCTGACCAGCAGATCTCTGCTGGGAATTTGCTTCTGCTTCCTGCGACCTGCTGGGATAACGCACACACACACGCACGCACACACGCACACACGCACGCACGCAAACGCACACACACACACATACGTACAGGGGACCTGGGTGGTCTTTGACCTCCTGCCTCAGCACCATCTGTCTCATTTTAATCCTTTCTTTTAGGTTTAGGTTTTTCACACATCCTTTTAGGTCCTTTTTGCTATAAAATGAAGAAAATCTCTCGTCACAATACTCCAGTGAGACTCGTTAAACAGAAATATGTACAGATTTGGGTTTTTTTTTACGGTCGAATGGGAGGCTTTCCCTCCTCGATCCCTTCATCGCCGTTATCAAGTCAGTTTTGTGGGCAGCTTAGTCACTGCGTTCGGAACATTGGCTCGTTGTCTTCTGACTCCCCGTCACATGGAAGCTCAAATATAAAAATAAAAGCAGGTCAAATTTTCCGCCGCGGCGTCGGAGGACACAAACCGGCTCTTTAACGCTCGTGTGGCCTTTTTTCTGCTCCGCACAGACTTTCCTTCTAGTATTTCATCAATCACCCGCTTCCTTTCTCGTTGGTAGACACCACAAGCAGAGAAACAGAGTGGGGGGTTGACAAATATACAACATTTATACCCACTCAAGTCTCCACATGTTTCCTGGGGGGGGGGGTTGAGACGTATGAAACAGATTGTGGAGTAAGATTCTCTCTTTTGTCTGTCTTCATCCCCCCACCCAAAAAAACTATAGATGAATTATATAAACAGGTCCAGCTCTGATTTGCTAAACACAAAAACAACGGGAGCCTATTAGATCATCCACAGACCCGTTTTGGAGGATTACTTCCTTTGATGCCGTCAGTCAACTCCATTTCATCTCTGAGCCTCCCGTTTTAATATCCTATTATCCCTGCAGGAGAGGGAATAGTTGCACGGCAGTCCACTGTACACAGAAGCGCTTCATCTCATTAAATGTCTGCCACAGTACACGACGGCAGACGAACAGGGAAGGGAGCAATGTGGGCGGAAACCCAATTAGATTAGAAATCCCCAGTAAGGAAACAAAGTAACAATGCTGGCCGTTTAAACTTCTCGTAACTTACGTGGACACCAACGCTTGTTGGGATGATGTCATTTTTTAGGGTGTAATTTCACATGAGAAAGCTGTACTTTTGGATCTCATCTTTTTTCGATCCCACAGCTTTTGCCGCAGATGAAGAATGATTTTTTTTTTTTCAGTTTCATTGTTCCTCGTTGATGCCGCGGCGAAGAAAAAGTGTGGATGTGAACAAGTTGACTCTGATCCCCGGAGCTCGGAGACAATACGGAGAGTAAGTATTTTCACAACTGTGCCTCCTCAGGTGTGACGGGTTTGTTCAAACTTGTTAAAGTTTTGTGGGCTGTCGGCTGGAAGCTCCTTTAGCGCTTGTTTCCTTGATCTCCGCTTAGTCTATTTCCTCATGTTTCCATCCGTCTGCATCGGCACCAATCTGTCCTGTTTCTGTTTCCTTTGGACGGCCCATTGAGAACCTCTCAGAGGAGCGCCGCAGGGTTCTGTGTTTGGCCCACGGCCGCACCGGCCTCAAACTGAAACGCCCCCCCTGCGCTCCCCCACTTTTTACACTGCACTGCTCTGGCACCAACAACAAAGGGTTCGACGTCAGAAAAAAAGAAAAGGGAACCATAATTTGACAACATGCCGTCATTATGAAAAACAGCCAAAAGGGTTTTGAATGCCGCGTGACGACAGTCGGTGGACTCAACGTGCCGAGAACACCACCTTTCCTCCGTAAGCCGTTCATCCGTTGACTCCGTTCAATCAGCAATATTCAAACCACTCATTCCCCCCTTTCGTTTTATCCATCCCTTACTCACCGAGGACAAACTCCACGCGGCCAACTCGCCCACCCACTTCCTCGATTCCATCGGCCGTAATTCTTAGGAAATCCCTCGTAAATATTTGATAAGATTTTTCTCACTCTCAAAGGAAAAGAATGCTGAGACTTTTTCAGAGGAAGATGATGTAGAAATGTAGGAATTTTGATTTGATGGCCTTGTGATCGGTCGGATCCGTTTGTCCACGCAGGCCTTCTGTTGACATCGGTTATCTGTCAATCCCACGCTCGACTCCACAGAGCCACCCGCCAATCATCCAGGGCAGTGTGTGTGTGTGTGTGTGTGTGTGTGTGTGTCAAGGACGAGAGGAAAGAGAAGGAGATGTGGTTAAGGGAGAAGGCCAGAGACAAATGACAGGAGCAACAAAAAAAAGAAGAAAAGGAAGATAACAATGAGAAACCGAAAAGGAGAAATAAGAGGAGCAAGTGAGGTGGAGCAGAAATAATTGATAAAAGGAGGTGGAGTGCAAGTTGAAGGCTGCATAGAGTGAGGATGACTGGGGAAGAGAAAACAGCAAGTGAAAAAAGTAGACATGTTGGTACGGGTTTGACACATTTGAGCAACAAGAGACGCTGTTTCATCCTGAATCTGAATGAAACATGTTGTACATGTTGAGATCCGGTTCATACATCACATCACAGTCTCGATTAAAACAGGAGGTCCAGTCTGGACACGTGGACGCCCGCTGAGCCGCAGTTAATTATGCCGACAGTATGAACTCGGATCACGACTCCACCTCGACTCCTCGACGTGACTCCATGCAGGATTAACACAGCACAAGATGAAATGTTTATTTTTGTTACATCAGGCCTTCCTTTGAGAGTTTCAAAGCATTCTGAGTGGATTTCAGACCATTTTCCTGCCTTCCAACCCGTCAGCGGTGACGACAAGTTGCCAAAGTCAAGACTCAAAGTCCTGAAACTCACTTGAGAGGAAGCAACCTTCTGTTTTCTCCGATTACAGTAATACTCCAAATAACTGCAATGAATTTGGGGCAGCCCGGTTGATTGATGAAAGTAGTTTAATTGTTTTACCGGCATCCGCAAATTCCTGGATGTCTCTCGAAGACAACTTCACGAGAGCGATGTTAACACACACAAACAAGATGCAACAGGTTGTCGCAGGCACACAGCGTCCTGACGATGTGGAGCAGAGACACACACACACACCATTCAGGCCCAATAACAGGAACCCTGCAGAGACTCCCTGGCCTCCACGACCCCCCCTGCCCTCTCCTCTGGGTTCATCCCCCTAACGAGCGCCTGGGTTGAACCCTGGATGGACGTTTGCTGAGAATGACTGACGGCCGCCTGGAGGCTCACGGCCGACACAAATCCGACAAGTTATTTCCCGAGTCGTGAGCTTGACCTTTGAGGGGGGGAACTCGACTTGTGTGACGTGGAGTCACTGATAGTAACGGTCTTCTTGGCCCACGTTTAAAAGCATAAAAGCATCAGGTCTCGGGCACAGCAGGATCTGAAGGAACTCGTTTAATTAGTCCGAGCGAGCTTCGTCCTCTGAAAAGGGTCGGTGGGTTTCCACAACTCACGGAATGAAACACGAAGCCCTTCGACCTTCAGGCGGCCTCTCGCTGACAAAGCACTGATGCTGAGAGCCTCTTTCCTCCCCATTCCACCGATGACGCAGAATAAATGCAATATTTGTGTCAAAGTCACGTGCGAGTGCCTCTCCGACTGAGAATACACTCCTAATAACATTTAGCTTGAGGATACGAGACGAATGGGGAAAAAAAGAGGACCGGAGCATTAAATCTAGCATGTGGTGAGTGATGAGTCAATTAAGCGCCTGGTCGTCACAGAACGAACGGGCTGGAAATAATAGGCTTTATTCACTGAAGTCTGTTCTCGTTGTCATTGTTTGGTTACGCCTTTATAAATTGCCAGAAAATGTCCAGGACAGCTTCAGAAAGCCCACGGCGGAGTCCTCGTGTCACTTGTTCTGCACGTCGGCATTGGGTTCCAGAATCTCCGATGTGACGATATCAAGAGCTGAAACATTAAATAATAATTCATGAATAGAATAGTCCTCAGCGCCAGGCTTCGTGTCTCCGGTCGGCGAGCGACTCGTCCTTCAGTCCTTCAGTCCCAGGTGGGACGAAGGCCGTCCACCCCGAGGCCACAGCTCGCTGCGTCAGTCAGGTCTCAATCACGGTTACCAGGTGGAAGCATGAACCCTGGGCTATTTAAATACACACACACACACACACACACACACACGAGTCCTTGGGTGCTGCTGCGGTGTCGTGTTGAAGAAGTCAAGGGACGCTGAGAGGGCGCGTGCGTGCATGTGTGTGCGTGTGCGTTAAAACCATTGACTTACAAAGATATGCTTTGAAATATACATTCTCCACCTTGAGCTTCCCCTTAATGATGAATAAGCGGGAAAGAAATGTCTGCGTTTGCTGGTCATGTTGGTTATTAATGGAAAATGGAATAAATCACTAAATAAATCACTTTGGGTTGAACATGTTGGCAATACGGAACAGAGTTCTAGAATGATCTCGACTCCACGAAGGAATAAAAACCGACGAACACATAACCGGTCTGCCTGAAGGTGAAAATCTATATTATGTCCCCATCTTGTGGTTGGAAAAGATGAAAAACCTGCAATCACAGAAACGATGTGATACGCACGGCATCTTTCTACCACTGCTTAGAATAAAAAAATAGCACCAGCCAGCCGGGCTTCTACTACATTCAATGAATTGTATTTGAATAGTTCCATGATCTGTATCTAATCTATTTCACATGTTAGAGAAAGAAGTAGTTCACGGGACCAGGTGGGTTACAAAACCACCGTATGTTTGTCCCAAATAAATAAACGCCACAATTCACATTCAAACGGTTTCTTCTTGTAATCTGACACTTTATTTCTGCAGACGAGATGCTTCGCTTGCCATCACGGAGGAAACAAGTCGGGAAGAAGAACACAGGAAACGCGCGTCGGCTGCGTCTCCGGAGTGACTGAAGGGTGTCAAACACTTTGTTGGGAACAAACGGGTCATTGAAAGAAACTCAAATGTAAATGTTTCTGCGCAACAACTCAGTGGCCCAAACACACTCAGAACAACAACAAAGGCATATTCTGGATTTTTTTTTTTTTTTTAAAGAAGCGTAACATGTTTGAGGTTGTTTAGGTTTCGCGGTGCATCTTCTTGTGCACTGAAGCTTTCAGAGGGGCCTGATCAATAGAAAGGCTTCTGCTTTCACCCTCCCCCTCAACGGCTAGGTTTCACTTTGTAAAAGCACGAGACTAAATTAATGAGAAATCATGAAATCATGTAGCATACCAAAAGAGAGAAGAAAAAAAAAATCACCTAGTTCCAGCTGATGAAGCTGAGGATGTGAAATTCTTCTCCCAGATTCAAAAAAATCTTTACAAAACAAGCATTTGTGATGTTTCATGTGTGTGTGTATTTTTTTTATAGAATTTCATCTTACGTTTTGATTACATCCTGATTTGACATCCTGAAGAGCCGTTTCAATCTGAGAGCAGCTGTGCGGACACACAGCGGTTTCTACATAACCAAAGCATTCTGTTCTCACTAGAACATCAACGTGAGTTCCTTTCTATTTTTTTGCTATTTCAAAAGCGCCAACTTGAGTTTTTAGAGAAAAATCAGATTGAGAGAAATAAGCAAATAGCTCTCTACCCCGTTTCGATGAAGTCAGCTGCTGCTATGGAGACGCGTTCACTTAGAACGCGAGTAGCTCGTTTGGGATGGAAAACGTTCTGTCGTCTATAAATCTGTTGTAGTTTATGGTTTGTAAAGGGCAGCCACCTGAAGCTAATGAGAACCCGGAGAACGATGGAGATGGATCGGGGGCCGATCGGCAGCTCCGTGCAGCTTCTTACCGACGTCGCAGGTCACCTCAGCTCGCTCCCAACGCAGTGCTTCAAAAGGATATAAACATCTGTACAATCTTTAAAAAGAATTCACATTGAACGTGCCGTCCTCTGGAAGCAGTTCCTTCCACAAACAACACCTCCGTTAGCAAGGTTCTCCCCTCTCGCCTCGCTCCCCCGCCCTTCCTCAGTAGAACCTCTTGTTCCTCTCCTGTCTCTTCTGGAAGACCACGGCTCCCACCACGGCGCACACCACGATCCCCAGCAGAGCGCACAGCAGCAGCAGGAAGACCTTCCAGCCGGTGAGCGCCGTGCCTCGGAAGTTTCCGGTGGGATCGTCGATGTTGTCTGGAGGAAGGAAAGAATTAAAAAGAAATGTTCACCTGGGAAGTGCTGCATGGCAGATGGTCACAAACCAACCAGCTAAAAGCGGATCTTTAGAATAACGCAGCGCTGTGTTTTAAAGGGGTGCTACACAGCACCCACACGTAAGGGGGGCCCGTGTTCTACCTTTAGGGGACTTGAGGAGGCTGACGCTGGGCTCGATCTTGGTCCAGTCCAGGTTCTCCTCCTCGGGGGTGTGTTCTACCATCAGCTGGTAGAGCTTCATTGAGATGATGTCATGGTTATCTGAGAAAACAACATTCGTTGTATTAAATCATGTTATAAAGTCAAACTCCAACTCCATGGCAAAGAAACACAAAAAGAACATCTGAACTCACAGCATACAACCTCAAAATGTAAAATGGGGTTATGGTTCTTTACTTTGGTGGTTTGTCGGCGGGTAAACTCACCAGAAAGATCTCCCGTAGCTGCCGAGGCCCCAAAGAAATACCCGGTAGGAAGACGAACCCCCCCGATGTCGATGCACTCCTTCCATTCGTTCTTGTCCTCCACGTCAATCATCACCTGCAGGACATCAAATGATCAGAATCATCCAAGAAAATACCAATTCCTGTGCTAAAAACAGTGTTTTGGGAGAAGAGACATTTTGTTGGACTGGCGTCCTACTTTTGTGTCCCCAGCATACATTCTCCATCTGATCCACTTACGGTGAGTCTTCCTCTGGAGTAGCGGATGGCGAGGTACGTGTCGTGCTCCCGGTTCCTGATCTCCACCGCGCAGCCGCCCAGCTCCGAGGAGCGGCCGTCTTTGCCGTGGTCGTAGTTCACCGAGCCGTTGTTCACCATCGCCGAGATGAAGGGGAAGGAGCGCTGGCCACCGGGAGGAAGGAATCAACAAACACACACACACACACACACACACACACACACACACACACACACACACATTTCAATAGCAAAACAAATGAGGCACAAAGATGATGCTTCAAACAGAAAACAAAATACAAGAAGCACACACACACACACACACACACAAACTACCGTCACACTGCAGGCTTTTTTTTAAATGTTACATATCAAGTGCTCTGCTTGAGGAGCCTGTTTGCATGTAGAGTATTGATTTCAGCACATGGCTCTCATGACCCACAAGACATCACCAGACACACACTTTCAGCTGCAGTGTGAAAGTAGTACAACACGTTCTGTCCAAATAGAAACAACCTCCTTTAAAGACAGTTTAAAACAGGAAGTTTTCATGCTCGACAACTTGTGGAACTAAAGGTCAAACACGGCAAAAATGTGGAAAACCAACTGTGGGGGCTTCGCCAATATCAACATGCTTCACAACATGCTAAAAGCGCTCCGACAAAGTAAAGTGAAGAGTCACCACACGCATGCTGATGAGTAAATGTGGAGCAAACCACTCACATCCGTGGCATCGTCGTTAGAGTAAGTATCTATAAACACAGCCAGCCCCTGGAAGAGGGCATTGTTGGAAAACACAGGCCCTGCAAAGAAACAAGCCGGTCAATCGCGCACAGACACACACACTGCACACTTACATCCATCCCGTGGAGGTCATTGCGGAAGGTATCCAAAAACAAAGCCAGGCCATGAAACTGATCTTGGTTTCCAAACACAGGGCCTAGGATGGAGGCAGAGATGAGGCGAGATGTGAGCGGCGCACGGCGGGGACGCGGAGGCGGAGGACACAAACATCTGGACGTGATTAGGACAATGGAAGAACAAAAAGAAAAACGCTCGAGCAGAGCGCTCATCTACACCAGAGTCCGGATAAGCAGGACAACGGGACTGGAGTCGGGTGGATGTTTTTCCTCCCTTTCTGTTTTAAAACTATGTGTGACTGCTCTCCCTTAGTTGTCTCCCCTCAGACTCCTTTGTCCTCTACATTTCACACCGTTTCATAAATGAGCGTCGTTGTTTCTTTGGACAAGTGGCCGTGACATGAGCGGATTAACGTGTCACACGCAGGAAACCAACGATCAAAAACAAGTTTATCGGACATTATCACATGATTTACTAAAGTGAAGAAAACCTAAAACGGCCGTCAAACGGAACTGATGAGGTGAGGCGCTGCAGGTGACAGACGAACATTGCATTTTGGGTAAATCCCAACTTTGCCCAACTGCTGTGCAATGAGATCCAGCTGGATGAGTTTAACTCGGGAAAAGGACAACATTACCTGGGTGCAGCTTGTCCTTTGTGTACCAGAGAGCAATGCCGTCGCCATGGAGACCCTTCTTTCCGGACCCGTGAACTTTAAACTGCACGTGCATCTCCCAGTCCTTCAGGTAACATGGCTGCAGACCACAATCGGAAGTTAACATCCACAACGATTAATAATCCGAACCAACAGAAGAACGGTGTTCCTCACAGCCGTTAAGACGTTCTACTTGTCCACATGTGATGAGCCAATAGTTATCAGGGGGGGGTTTGCACGTTTCCTCACCACGGTGTTCCAGATGGATCCCTGCTTGCTTCCCTCATCCGGAGTGAGTCGGACGTACGAGCTGGTCACCAACGTGCTGCCCCAGAAGTCCCACTGACTGCTCGGGCTGTTTCCGACACCTGCGAGGACGAGACGCAATCAGGCGGCGAGGAGAGAAACGAAGGTTTCTGCGCTCAGCCTTCAAGGCGCCTCGCGAAACATGGACACCATGACGGTCGCTCGGCGGCTACTGAGCAACATGCGTTGGTTCATTTAGCTTTTGTTCAAGAACGGAGTCGCTACGAGAGAACGGTATCTTTTGGAAGGGAAAACTGAGTTGATTTGAGTTAAAATACATAATACTAATATCTAAGGCGGACTATGACTGTGTATTAAATGATAAAAGCGCTGAGGGGCGTCGCGGTAGCGTCTCTGTAGCTGTCGTTAGCTAACGAGCTAGCTAAGGCGCGTTACCTTGGTACGGCTTCATCAACGAGTGCTCCCGCTTCAGATGCTCCGTGTTCCCGTCCGTAATGTCACAGCACACCAGGAACAATCTGGAAATGAGCAAGACCAGCGGTGTGTTCCCAAATGCTTTAAAGTGTCCCATCTTGATTCAAACAGCCTCCGAGAGGAACTCTCAAAACAAATCGCCTCCTCGAAAGTCCATCAATCAAGCAGGTCCTTCTCTATTATCTTCCGGATAGAGACAACGCAAGACGGACCTGTCACCGCACTTTATTTAAGTGGAGGATCAAATCCTCCGCTCTTTTTTTCCTTAAATAATTATCCTATAAAGAACTATTTTTTTTACCAGTGGAATAAATCAAATTTCATTTAATATGTTGGAAACTGCATGTGTTTCCGCACGGAAGGTCTTTACAGACGGCAATACTTCTACCAACCAATCAGAGAAAAGCACATCGCAAATTGAGCCAATCAGGGGGCACTTGTTGTCCTATTGTTTGCCACTAGATGACGGCACAAGGCAGACAGTAAAAACATAGAGTTTTCTGTAGTTTCTCTGGTTTAAAAGGGACGTTTAAAATAAACGATACTATACGTAATTTATTTAAAAAAAAACGTGCAATGCTTACCACACTTTAGTCTTTAAACTGATTTGATTGAACGGTGGCTGTGATGGAGTTGACAAGTGGAAGAAGTATTTCGCCTTTTTACTTAAAAAGAAGTGTCAATTTCACAGAAACTATTCAAATTGGATCCTGGATTTAGAGTCTTACTGAAAGCACAAAAGCACACAAATATATTTGAAGTACCAGAGTGAAAGTATTCAATACGGAAAATGGCCCGTTTGGGAACAATGTCACAGAATGAATGAAATCTGAATAGTCCCTCTAGTAATTGGCATTGAACAAGGCAAGACCAATGTATTTGTAAAGCACATTCAAGTGTTGTCCTTTACAACCTGGATTCAACATGAAAAGATTCAGTGGACCGTCTACAAATGTGGAGGTGAAGACCGATGCACAAAAATAACGACATCAATCTGTAAACTCAAGGAAGCAAAATGCGCTTCCGTCTGCGTCTCCTCCTAGGAGACGGGACCAAACCCAATAAAGTGTCCCGACTTCACATTTCCCGGTCTGGCTTCGTCTCCACCCGAATCACCATAAATGAAAAAAGAGAATCACATTAAACTGAGCCTTTAAAAGCACAGCGTCCTGGTTTTATTGGGCTGAATCCGCTCCTTCGATTCACTTTTTAACCTCGGTCCGTTCCAGCTGGACGGGGCAATGTGCCAATACGCCACCGTTACGCAACATCGGCACACAGCAGCTGCTTTGGACGGCTTGCGGCGGCGTGGAGCTGCTCAGCAGGAGGGACGGCGAGGTCGTCGAGCCCGGGCCAAGCAAGGTTCCCCGTGTGTGTGTGTGTGTGTGTGTGTGTGTGTGTGTGTGTGTGTGTGTGTGTGTGTGTGTGTGTGTGTGTGTGTGTGTGTGTATGTGTGTGTGTGTGTGTGTTTGTGTGTGTCGGCGTGCGATGCTGTGCGTATCCACCTGGAGGTTTGAGTCCTCCGAACATCAGCAGGGAGGCCGATGACCCCCGAACCTCCTCCGGCGCGCCGTGTGACGATCCATCATCTCCTGTCCATCTCCTGCGACCTCTGCCTCCGTTCCTCTCTCCTGTCTCTCCCGTGTCTCAAACAAACAAACAAACAAACAAACAAACTGAAAATGTGAAAGCTGAAATAGCCCTTTTGAAGGAGTAGTGTGAAGCGATGTTGGAGCTTCATAGACAACATGGAAAAGCATTTTCATAACTTGTGTTCATCATTGTATAACCATGTGTTACTTATCATTTGGTCCAACAACCCTCCCCCCCTGCAGGAAACACAACCTCTGCTGGACCTTGTACCTTTTAGGCCTTTCGGTGTGTCTCATTCCCCCCCCACCCTTCTGTCAGTCATTTTTTAAATAGCCACTGACCCCATTTTGCCCAAGTTGATTTCTCATTTCCGGGAAAATCTCGCCGTGAGTGATGAGCACCCATGCAGTGTGATTCATTTCACGTTTTCAACTCAGTGAAGGTTGAGTCAGAATATAGTAACGTTGGGTTGATTTTGCTTTTCATGATTAAAACCCAACGACGGGTTAAACTCCTGTCCTCGCTCGTCAACGTTTTAACGTCACATGACTCGCGTCAGCATCCTGACCATGAAGAAAACTTCAAAGCTGCTGTGAATTTTTGTATTCTTTGGTTCCTCCTCGGTGGGTGAGATCATGTGTGCATGCTGACTCTGATCAATGCCATCGGGTCAGGTGTAATTATTCCCCTATTGATTAGGGCCCGGGGGGTGCGGGGGGGGGGTGTAATTTAGATCTGAGAACAAGTGGCGGAAGAAAAAGCTCTCCAGACGTGCAGCAGCTTGTGTGTGCCTCGCTCCCACTGCCTGCTACACCCTCCAGTCACTGCTCTAATCTGACGCCGTCAGTCATTTTTAAAATAGCAGCTGACCTCATTTTGTCTAAGTTGATGTCTTACTTACTTCAGGGCGAATCGCCCCGTGAGTAATAAGAGATAATTACAGCCGATCTGTTACAAACACCGACGGTGAACACAAAGCCTTTGTGTTTTTCAAAACGAGACCTGCAGGGAAAGATAATCAGGAACCTGTGTGTGTGTGTGTGTGTGTGTGTGTGTGTGTGTGTGTTTAATTAAGTGGGAGGCAGTCCGGGTGGAGCTGAGGAGGTTTAAGTTCAGGTCGGATTGTCTTTAATGCAATTTATCAAGAAACTTTTTATCGCTAGTGGTTTTGAATTCCCAACTGCATTTGGTTTGGCCGGTGCAGCGCTCTGCAGGAACGTGAGACTTCCTGTCAATCAAAGAAACATTCCTCAAGGATCACTTCACAGCTACTCTCGGCTCCTCCGTCGCTGCTCAATGACAATTACAAATGTCCGCCGCGTGCGATGTTGAATCTGTAATCACAGTGGAGGCCGTAGCTCTTAATCCCGCCTGATGGCCGTCGGTTATCAGAGTCATATTTAATTAAGAAAACAAACGCAGGACGGAAAGCTGACAGCATGATTGAGCACCTTTCGATAATGGTGTGTGTGAGTTAAATACTAAATGATACTCCAAATAACCCTTACGAAGGCCTACGCACATATTGGCAATAAAATGAAACCAAAATGAAATAAAATGGCGCCGTAAACAATGGTCATGTGACGCTTAACGACGATCATTTAAAACAAAGCTTTGTGCGCGCGGTCTCATCTTTCTTTCCGAATGACTAGTGAGCGTGAGGTCACGTAGGTCACCACTGCTGCTTGACAGTTCGTGCCTCTGTTTATTTGAGTAGTCGAGCAAATATTTTTGACTGCTCTGAAAAATTAATGAAGAACCCGAGCGTCTCGCCCCTTTTTTCCTCGTCGTGGTGCCTTCTGGGTAAAGAATGAGTCATCCGGACCCCCCGGAAAACGCAATAAAGCCTCTAATCTTCCGGCCTCCTCTCCCGAGTCCTCTCTTCTCTCGTGCCGTTACAGACTAATGCTTTTTTAAACACCTCGTTCACACCCAGCGGTTTCCGTCGTCATGGTGACACAACGACCCCCTTGACTTCTACCCGCTTCTATCTAGTTTTAAAACTTGTGGCGTTTTGCTCATTCCGACACTTTTCTATCCACCAACCGCTCAGTGTTTGTTTGATTAATATTTGTTTGGATTAAATCTTCATCGCCAGGTTCACTTGAAGACCAGCGACGTAAAGTACGGCACAAGTATGTGAAAGTGGACTCTTCTTCCAGGGTCCCATGCAGAGGAGACAAATACTCGTGACGAAAGGTTTCTGTGTGGGAACGGAAACGTGCGAAGGTGCTTCGTGAGGACAAAGTGGCAAAGTCTAAAACGTGAGAGGTGGAACGCTCCAGCAAACAGGGGACATCCAAGTGTGGTTCTTTGACATCTTTGCTCCCCGCTCTTTTAAAAAGAGGACATTCCGCTCCTCCTCTTCCTCCTCCTCATCCTCCTCCTCCTCCCTCAAACTGCTCCCCCTCAGATTTGGATCTGGGAGTGCGTACCTGGATGGTCGTGTGGAGCGTTCTGCTTTCCTCAGGGAGAAGCTTCCAGCTGAGCGTATCTGTCACATATTGAAATCGCTCCTTTGAGTAGGACAAACCTCGGCGGGGGAGGAGAGGGAGGAAGGGAGGGAGGAGGGGGGGAGCTTAAGAGGAAACATGAACATACGAGTAGAAGTTTGAAGATGGAAATACTCAAGTAAAAGTACAAGTACCTCACAGTTTGTAAACGTGCATGGTTGTTGAGATGGGGGTTCTGGTGGAGGGGGAGGGGGGGGTGTTCAGTAGAGATGAAAGTGCACTACAATTTCTTAAGGTGGGATTGCCAATTACTGTTGGTTAATTAACCGCACCCCCCCCCCCCCCACACACACACACACTAGTGGAGGAACGATCCTCAGGGATCTGTGCGTTAAACATCGACCTCGCATAATGGAGTCCTGATTAAACCCTTTATCTATCTGCAGAGATGGGGGGCAACATTTGGCCCATGATTTCACGCTTCGTTATTGAGCCCTTTGGAGTCCAGTCACATGACAGTGGAGGCCAGCTGGGTTTAACAGACCTCATTTACCTCGTTTACTAACGATGCGATTTTTTTTTTCTCTCTGTTTTTCGCCCCGGCTGTGTTAAATCGTCAAACATCTCCACACACCTGATGGTCCAGAAGGCGTCTCCGTGGGGACGCGGGCTCCAGTCGCCTGCATGGAACCAGAGCCGCGGTCCACCAACGCCAGCTCCGTGATCAAACATCCTATTTAGAACCTCGTGAGTATTTCACACATAAAGGGAACACTTGAATAACTCCCGTGTGCCCTTGGTTCTAAATGTCCTTAATATCTAAAACACAAACAGTGAAGCTGTTACTGTGCAGTAGTGAGCATGAGGCTTTTATTTTTTTTAATTTATTATTATCAGACTGAAAGGCCCAAATAGTACAAAACAGTTAAAAAAAGGTCACAAGTAAAGAACACAGACCTACAAATGCTTCGTGAGTTGTGTGAAAATATTTAAAGATTTTTGGGAAAGTTTATTGGTTTAATAGAAATTTCTAAGGGAAAGTATTTACGTTTGTCAACATGATGAAATAAACCATTTTGTTGAATACATAATGTCCTGAGAGGCAGAGTTTTGGCACTTTGTTGGGAAAATCCCTTTTCCTAGAACCTCCGTAACAAGCGGGATAACCACCCCCGTAACACGGGGATCCTCTCCATCTCCGCTAACCCCTTTGTCATAAATGCCATATTACCCCCCCCCGCCCCAAAGATAAAACGCCTCCTTCTGCTGACGAAGCAGAACCTGCTCCTCAGACCTCAGAGCAGAAGCTCCCCAAGCAGGTGGAATCCGATCCGTGCTGACAACCTGTCCCTTTCTCCCTCTTCTCATTGGCTGGCACGGACCTCATGGGTGGAGGGAAAAACGCTGAGTAATGAGGGAACGGGAGCATTTTGGATAAAACAATGGTCTGATTTAAACGTGAGTCCCTGTTGCCTGCGCGGGGGGGGAGGGGGCGGCCGACCTCTGACCTCTAATCTTCCTGTCATCCGTTTTTCTGCAAGGAACACAACTCAAGTGGGACAGAAAAACACCGCCGCTCGTCCTCCTCGTGATTACCGCCGGGAGAACCGCGGGGGGTTCTCCCCTCACAGGCGGCCGAGGGTGCTCGAATCAAACACTCGAGAGGGCCGCTGCCTCTCTGCTGGGCTGGAGATGGTTTGAATGTCACGGGGGGGCGGAGGGGGGTCATGGAGATGATTGAGACTCCTGCTTCAGAGGAAATGACGAGCCGCCAGCCTCTCGACAGGAATCACCTGAAGGAGACGTGAGCACGGCCCCGTTTGTTGAGCCCCCGTCGGGCCGCTCAGATACATTCACACATGCTGTGTGCACGCGACGCATCCAACGCACAACGACCGAGACAAACGTGTTTCAATGCACATCTTTTTTTTCTTCAAAGCTCAATGTAAGGCGAAGGGTGATGGTGAGCTTCTTGCGCTTTGGGAAACGGCCGATAGAGGCGATGGAGAAACCACACTCAATTACTGTAAGATATTAGTCTTTCCGATTCCCTCTGGTTGCCTGTGGAGGTCGCGGTGGTAGATGTTCTCATGAGGCTTTTAAGGGGTGAATGCGATCACAACAAAAAAAAAAAAAAAATGGAGGCGTTTGTTTCTCGTCTCCACCCGGCATCCTGATTCCGTTGCTGTTGTTTTATAGTTAGTGTCCCCGCTGGGCTCCATCCCGACTCCTCTCCCTTTGAAGAGGGAGGACGGATGGCAGCGTGTAGAGAGCAGTTCCACCCGGGGGGGGGGGGGGGGGGGTGAAAGCAGCAGAAACGAAAACAAGCGGAAGTCCAGAAGATCACAAATGATCCTCCGTAGAGGCTGAAGGACGACTCATTCCAAGACCTCCTCCTGCACCTGAGAGAGCACTCCGCTGAAGGGCAAACCCTTAAAACAGCTGCGTCGGCAGGCCTCAGTGCCCGGTATCTTTGACACCGATCGGGGGGGGAGAGGTTTACGTTACGGGGCGATGGGGGCTTACTGGAACACGCTGACCACGTCACGTGACCGACCCGCGTCATTTACTGCAAGGGGACGCAATGAGCCGACAGAAAGAACAAAGGTCATTGGCCCAGATGTGCGCCGTCCTCAAGCCACCCTGGGTCGCTAGATTTAGGTATGACGCGAAGTGAGGAAGGTGAGGAGGAGGAGGAGGAGGAGGAGGAGGAGGAGAAAGAAGGGTCAAACAAGCGCTTATTTGAGTATGATTGTGATGATATGTCATGTAGCTATTTTCATGGTTTGCCAGGAAATATGTATGTTTGTATCCTCAATTTCTTTCCCTTTTAATTTCCATTTGGCTTTCTTTAACCTTTTTTTATTGTTATTTATTACATTAATTATTGTTATTATTTATTTATTCGTCTTACTCCTATTTCTACTGTATTTTGTGCAATGGTGTCAGTTTGATTTATTTTATATCTATTTATACATTTTATATTTTATCTTTCCTTTCTCAGAATTCCTCTCGTCTGCTCAATCTCTTTTTAGTAAATAAAAAGTGTGCCGTATCTATCTCGTTCCGGGCGATGTCAGAAACCTTCAGACATCCAGGACACGCGAGGGTTCTTACCTGTGAGGCTCACGCGCTGTGTGCGTGTTTGTGTGCGACCAGCTGAGCGGGTTCTTCCGTCAATACTAATTCAAAGGACAAGAATCAAAGCCACGTTTAACGGATCAGAGCAGACTGATTGACGCCTGGCCCAGTCAAACTCTCCTGTCCTCTGGGAGGGAGTGCTATGTGTGTGTGTGTGTGTGTGTGTGTGTGTGTGTGTGTGTTGTGTGTTTGTGTTTGTGTGTTTGTGTTTGTGATAAAGTCAGCCGCTTCGAGTCGTTAAATGCCAGAGCCAGACTCTGCAGGTCGTCTCTCCGTTCTTTTCTCTCTCCACAGAAAGTTACCGCTTTCATCTCATGGAGCTCGATGAAGCTTGATAATCACTTTTCCTTAGAGAAGGTAGCATGAGACTTTTGTGTGGGCATCCAACAACAATTGGTTGAATGGAATAGTATAAATATCTATCTAATATAAAGATCTATTTATCTATCGATCTATCTATCATCTATCCATCCACCCATCCCACCATCTATTGATCTATCATCTAGCCATCTATCCATTCATTTATCCATCTATCCATTCATCCCTCCATCCATCTATTTATACATCTATCGTTCCATATATCCATCCATCCATCCATCTATCTCTACCTATCATCTATCCATGCACCCATCTATTGATCTATCATCTATAGATCTATCGATTTATCTTTCTATCTATCTATATCTATCCATCTATCCCCCATCCATCTATTTATACATCTATCTTTCTATACATCCATCCATCTACCTATCTATACATGCAGTATATTTATATATCTATGTATCCATCCATCCATATGTCTATTTATTGATCCTGACCTTTGACCTCACTGAATACCCTAATAGAGAATAACCTGTCATATTGCAGCTTTAGTCCCATGTATGTATTTATGCTCTCAAATCTCTATATGAGACCGTGGTGCATATGTGACATTCCCAACAACAGGTCAAAACTGTTTTCTGCTGCTTCATTTCTGCTCCGGAGTAGTTGGAGAATAAACCTAAAAGAGAAAATGTAACTCTAAAGTTTAAAGAGGGAACCACATGAACATGTAAGTACAACATCCAAACATACTGCTTCAGTATTTCAATCCTCATTACCCTTAATACTTCCCACTGATGAGGTGAAACACAAAAACAAAGGTGTGAGGTGGAGGGAGGCTGAAACTGTGTGAAATAAAGAACACGAGTCGCAGACGGAGGGAAAAGGTCCCGTGAACAAAGCCAGGCGTATGAGAGGCGTCACGCTGCCTCTCGTAGCGCCGGTATGTAAATGTGAGCCATCAGACGTCCCAATCATCTTCTCCCCCGACTGCATAAACGGGGAAATCACAAACGCAGCAATTCATTCCTCTGCCTCTTGCCACCTACACGGCACAGATGGTGTCTGCGAAGACATTCAGCCGCAGAAACGACGTCTGCGACAATCAAGAGCTTTTTTCAGAGAATCATCCGAAGTTTTGGGGAGAAGTCAAACCGAGTTCAGCCGGAGTGGAAGTGTCTCCTTACAGGCGCTCAATCAAACACGGGACTCTGGCCTTCGTCGAAACTCAGACGTCCTCCGCCGGCTCGTTAGAGAAAACGACTGCTCCTGAGTATCAAAATATTTGTGTAACTGGGAGAAGTGGTGACGCTGAACCTGTGTGTGTGTGTGTGTGTGTGTGTGTGTGTGTGTGTGTGTGTGTGTGAGGTGGGGGGGGGTCAAACAGCAGAGACTTTGTGGTCGGTGGTTTGTTAAATTACTCAGAGGAAAGAAAAATGTTGGTGAGGAAAAAGAAAAAAGACAACAAAAGTCTTTCCCAGTGCGGTGAACGGAGGGAGCTGTGGGGGAAGCGGCCTTTTTGCTCTCTTTGTTTCATTGGCTTAGGGTCATTATATATATGGAAAAAAGCCTCCAAAAACATTTGAAAAGTATTATTTTGTTTTCTTCCCTCTTTTATCGGACCCAAAGAATGATGTCATGTCATTATCCTTTGTACCGGTGCATTACACACAAAATAGTGACATTAGCAGTGACAAAAAAAGGCTGCTGTAATGAAACATCTGGATTTTCCCATATTGATCAGCGATGATGGGCCATTAGTCTGCAACAGCGTGATTATCATACATTTTCCCAGGGTGCATCGCTGCTCTTTATATATATAACCCTAATATTTATTAAATATATTAAATATATTAAAACCAAATATATTTATTCATTTTATGACCTACTACTGTTTTACTTTTCTCTCCATGACTTTGCCCAACTATCATTTTTTAACTTAATTTTACTTACTAATTTGTCAACTAAATATTCTTGGATATTTTTGGACCAAATATAGATTTTTCTTTCCACAACATCTGACAGTAATCATCACACAGACGCCAGACGCATTCCCTCGTTTTGCACTAATTACTACAACTTAATGTCAACAGCTACTGAAACGATGGGAAACATTAGACAATTCAATTCAATTCCCTCCTCTTTCTGCTTTGAGATTTATATTAAAGAGCTAATTATGTTTGAGACACACAAGCATGTGTGCCGACACGATATCCTCCTCACGCACCGCTGCACGTAGCCGCACAGTAAGTAAACGCTTCAATCTCACCTCTCATTTCGATGATTCCCTGCAGCCGCATGCGGCAAATAACACCTGCTGACCACCTTCCAACGGCAGGCGCACTCAATGAGAAATAAGTAACGGTTGGTGGAGATCAAACCAGCAAAAAGAAGTTCATGTGTTCACAAGTCACAGAAAAACAGACAGACAAAATTTAACGTACATTTTCACGTGTGGATGTGGATGAAGGTGTGTTTTGGATGAGCATGCTGTGGGCAGTATGTTCATGTATGAGGTGTACATGCAGATGTGTGTGTTTTAGAAGTTTCAGTGTGTGTGTGTGTGTGTGTATTCATTCTAGCTAATTACCTTTGCTACGCTGCGTTCAGTTCGCTCAAGCGTAACAATGGTAAACTCAGCGACCATTCGGTTATTAATTGGGAATCGAGCGAGCGAGAGTTTCAGCCGCAAACCTTCAGCAAAACCTTTTCACGTCAAACTCGTTGGGGCCTGGTGGCCAGGGGGCCCCAAGCAGCCGCTTAGTCCGCTTATGCCTCGGGGCCGGCTCTGGGAATATGTGAGAGTTGAAATGATCGGAAGAACTTGATACGCGACACATTTACATTCCTTCCTCCAAACTTTTGCAGCTCTAAACAGGAACACGTCAATTTACAGTAAAACTGTTACTGAATCTAGTCGATGAGTTTTAAACTTTCACTAAATAACAAGTCACACTCTGTCCTTATTTGTTGTGAAAACCTGTTTTGTGTTCAGCCTGTCAAACGTCTCCACGAGGAAACATACGTGAGGCTTCGGCCTGGAGGTTTAACAAGGCCTTTTTTTTCATATTTTTAATAATGCATATTTAAATATTTTCTTACCAATGTAACAATTCAAAAAAGAATCCAGTGTGCTGTTTTGAGAAATCAATACTTTCCCAATATTTTCCGCAATCTTGATGATGATGAAACCGGGAGAAATAAAAAAACCCTCATAATTCAGAGCAAGAGGATGTTCGCAGATGCCGACCAGCTCCAGTCACTGAAACCATGGCGACCATGAGTCAGCCTAAAGAGCCGCTCAGATGCCGCGCAAAAATGTTTTTCATTCTGTGTTTTTCTTTTTCTACATTTCCAACTTCACCAAAAACTATTCACACTTTTATTTTTTGCTCAAAGTCAGTTTGACGTGTTTTGCCTGATTCAATGGTTTTAATGTTTTTTTGTGAATCTTCCATTTAGCTTCCCACAACCAAAAAAGATTTGCATTTGATACAGACGCCGCTGTCTGCACTGTACGCGGCGCTGTTATAGACGTGAGGTTTCCATCTGCATTGCTTCGATAAGGCAGCAACACAAACAAACAAACAGGAGGCGGAAATCGAACGGCCTCGTGAGATGAATGTTCACGTCATCGAGGATCAAATCCATCCTCTTTCTCCCTGGAGCCACAGCTACTATAAAAAGGTTTGCAAAATGATTAATGGCATTCCCTTTTGTCTGATATTTCAGCTCTCGCGGCTCTTTCACTCCTCCGACACGTAATGGCTCTTTTTTTTCTCGTGATCAAATAATTAAACCCGAAAGGAAAGTCCGCTGCGTAGGAACGTTAAAGCCAAACCTGTGATCAGAGATCTTCGGTGGGCATCGTTTCACTTTTCAGAAGGATGCAAACGTCTGATTGGATTAAATGAGGCCCGGGCTGAAAGCCACGGTGTTTGAAGTCATTTATCTGATGTGGACCACAAGGACGCAGGTCTGCGGCAGCTGAAAGTCTATTTCAGAGGAAGTCACAGCCAGGTGACAAATATGAATTTCATTTTCCGCAGGTGGGTGGAGGGGAAAGAAGTAAACACGTGATGGTTTCTGCAGGTCATTTAACCGTTTTCCGTGACTGCATTCGCTTTGTTTACTGATTAGTTATCAAAACGTCTCCGGACTCCACGTTACGATAATTTGAAACACAAATTTAATACATTTTACATCAGCGAACAAAAGGCTGCAATCAGTTGAAAGATGTCAAATATTGACAGAAATGTGGTTTTATCAATACACCTTCGCGTCAAAGCTGAAACTTGTGTCAGAATACATCTCAGCGTATTACTTTGACATTTTCAGAGTCGACCTTTCTTCACTAATAACGGGGCCGAGCATCTGACACCGGGGGGGGAGGAGGGGGGTTCTGTTTCATTACGAACAAAACCCGCCAAAGACCCATTAAAGCGCTTCACACGCCTCCAAAGCAGCAGGAAGCAGTCCGACGCCTCACCGCTCACCTCCACGTCTAAGGTCATCCAACCCACACCCGACCACATCCATCATGAATGAGGCCTTTTTTCAGCCAATTTTCAGAGCGATTCGATTGTAAAATATACTTCATATATTCCATTTGGAAACGACGTTGACTTAAAGTCGGGTTCTCTTTGTTATTGAAAGCATGGCGGACATTTCGAGTCATCGTGCATTTTGAATTCTATGCAGCGTCATTTCAGCTGAATACTCAAAATGACATAAAAGCTTCAGCGCTGCAATCAAACAAAAAACCCACAAAACCATATAAACTAATTTGCTTCGCATAAATATTTCAAAATAAAACTCTCGTCCTTCTGTCCAAGTGAACCCTTCACCCATATGAAATACATGAAAGTGCAAAACCACAGAAATGTGTAAATATTTATTATGTTATTCTTCAGGTCTTTGTTTGGAATAAAATGTACTGAGCAGAGGTCTGACTGTAAGTACGCAGTCGCTGAGGTCGTGCAGGTTTAGATCTCCATCATAACCAACACAGAAGGACTGTAACCAGCACTCTGCGTGGATGTATCCCTGCACCTCCACTTCGCACGGAGAGTCAAATAAATCTTTGTCCTGTGTCTTTAAGGCCGTAGCCGAGTGTTTGCTAAGTACCTCGCTTTAAGTAATGTCCGTGTATTTCAGTGGCATCCTGACTGCGTTTACCAAAAGCATAATGTTGAACCAGAAACACAAGAATATATCCGTGATGTTCCGTTGCTTTGGCAGAGGTACATAAACATATATTTCATATATTCAGAGTGTGTTAGTTTGCCAAAGTTCTCCTCTTCTTCTAAGAGAAGATCCACATTACGAACACGACCATCTGAGCGAGACATCAGATAAAAGTCTCTCTGTCCCTCTTCACCACCAAGCCGACATCTAATGGCCCTCGTGTTCTGGTGGTTGGGTCTCATTATGGTGCTTTTTCATCCTCGGGGGGGCGTTTTTTACCGGATCGGCCCCCCGAGAGGCCAGCAGAAACCCTGCAAATCCAGCCCGCGCTCGCTGCTTCATGTTCCGGTGGCTTTAAATCCATTTTTCATTATGAGGAGGTTAAAGGACAAGATGAGATTCAACAGAATGCTCTGAGCCAATGAAACGCAGGAATCTTCCTCAGCGCGGTTGGAATTCACTCTGTGCCGACGGAGGCGTCTGCTGCGCCGAGCTCTCCCCTCGACTGAATTAACTCTCACTGAAAGAGTCCACCTCTCTGCTGCCAGGTTTGAAGCCCATTCTCTCCCTCATTTCCATGGCTTTCATATCGCTGCCCATTTTATTACTAATATCAAACAGAGTGAACTAAAATGTAAGTAAACAGACTGGAATGGCACTGGTTCTGAGGGGGAGAGGTGGTTTGCAGCCTTTCGATGAATGCGTCGTGGGTGAGACGATCACGTGACCTCGGTCCATCTGTCCACTTTGACAAAACTCGAGGGAATGTAACGTGTCATCGGATGGTTTTGAACCAAGAGGTTGAATAATCAGGCCCCAAGGGAACATAAACTAATAATGTGTAATACTCCTCCATTGTGGCTTCTCATTTTCAACTCAATTTCAACACCGACTTGATTTTTGGAGGTATCCAATAATGGAGTTGACAGAGAAAACGAAACAAGGTCCAAGAACCAACTGGAATCCACCTCACAGTGTCAGGAGAGTCAGCGGTGCGAATCAGACACATCAAGCGAATCCAAACTGTGCGCACGACCCTTAAAACCCAAAAGTTTTGTCAATATTTTAGAGACGAAATCCAATCCGTTTTCACCCCACGTCACTGGGGTGCGAGATGACATCACAGGTGGCCGTGGGTCCGAAGTGAAACAGACCGGAACCCTTCCGGCCCGCAGAGGGCAGCGCAGACAACCTGTTTCTCTCTGAGGTGATTTCAGCTCCTTCTGCTGGAAGCAGCTGCGGACGCCCCTCAGGTGATTTAATGCGTAATGTAAGAGTGGAATCTGGTTCACTCGGGGGGGCCACTTCTTCAAATGTGCCAGATGTTAAAGTATCATAAATGAATCCCTCTCCCCGAATCAAATGTGATGACCGATAAGCTGCCACAGCGCTTAGAAAGACGGTTTGAGGGCAACGATGGAGTTGCATGGAGCTGAACACGGGACACAAACCGCCGTCTCCTGGGTGGAAGTCCTGTGTTTGTTTCACCCGTCCGTCCACATTCCCAGTTTGTCGCCTCCCTGCTGATGTTAGTTTCCTAATTATTTGCATCCCAACCGGGTTGGCATTTCCCTTAAATTACAAACTGTCACACACCAATTTATTGGCACACTGTGACC
This sequence comes from Apeltes quadracus, assembly GCA_021346845.1. Classification (NCBI taxonomy): domain Eukaryota; kingdom Metazoa; phylum Chordata; class Actinopteri; order Perciformes; family Gasterosteidae; genus Apeltes; species Apeltes quadracus. The sequence continues at coordinate 3,812,626 of CM037920.1, forward strand.
TTTGACCACATTACACAACACACATCAGAAGAGAGAATGGAATTATGGTATTAAAAGGTCCAGTTGCCAGAGATTAGAGATCACCTGTATCCAAGGTTAGGAAAATGATAATCTCATCGTATTGATTTATTGATTATAAAAACTTTTGACCTACACAGTCACATTTCTCCTTCGTTTCACTCAAGTGCGCACATTCCCGGTGCGAGGACCTTGAATCCTGTTGGACCAATGCGGAGTGACTATGACACAAGAGAGAGGGAACGAGTGACATGCACGCATGCTTCCCTCACTCCGCGGCCGAGGAGGAGGAGGAGGAGGGACTAGACCGCAGCGGGTTCGATGTCCGCAGCGAGTTCAGGCGAAGCGGCATAGCGCAACATCTCCGCGCGGCCTCTCCAAAAGATCTGCTTACCTCTACGCGAGACCCCTGCACTCCCCCGGTCTCTCTCTCTCTCTCTCTCTCTCTCTCTCTCTCTCTCTCTCTCTCTCTCTCTCTCTCTCTCTCTCTCTCTCTCTCTCTCTCTCTCTCTCTCTCTCTCTCTGGTGTCTGCGGGCGCGCACCGCCAGTCGGTGGTCTCGTGCGCACGGACACTTTCTCCACATTCCGGCGCGCCGCGCTCGTCGTTTGGCACCCACGAAGACTCCCGGGCTGCTGTGCTTTCTCCCCCCCTGAGGGTTCATTCGTTTTTTTGGGGGGGTGTTTTTGCGCTACGTTGCGCTCGGCGGACTGAAGAACAATGCGCTGCGTGCTCGCGGGGATTTAGTGCCGTGACATGCTTTCAGGACCCGGCGTCTCCACGAGGAAATGGTGAGTTCAAGCTGCTTTATTCTCGCAGGTTATCAGGCCGCCGTGCGCGCTCTCTGTGACCTCTGTGGATGAGCTGACCTTCCCCGAAGAACATTAAAAAAAATCACTCTTAATATTCTAATGAGTTTAAAAGTCACCTCGATTATTCAGGTTCCCACTTCAGATAGCAGCTTTCCTCCATAATAGAAGTCACCATTGTTATAGGAACCAGTGGAAGGAAGGTCAGGTGATCTGCGAGGGCGTTTGCGTGTTTAATCCCAAACCATAAGGTGACACTAGTGTATTGTGCAGTTTATCTTTTGACCTCCATATGTTAAAACTCTTTCGCCACGTTCACTGTGGACCGCACAGCTTCCCCACGCGTTCGGGACATCGGTAATCTAACGATGAGGACCCACAGGTCCACATGTGGCTGGAATGTCGCCCGTCACGTGTCTTTTCCCTCCATAAAAAAAGGAATATATTTGAGCATTGATCAGAGTCTCCTGGCAGATTCCTCTAAAGTCAGCCTTTCCTCTCTCTCTCCTTTTTGAAACATTGCTGTACATTAAATGACACTGTCCTGTTCTGTCGCTTGAGGACTTTGCCTGTTACTGTTACGTAATGTTTATGGAGCCGACGTGCAGGTGATCCAAGGTGCAGGTGCGACGTGCCTCTCTCATTTACTGACATGGGGATGGGCACCGTTCAGGGTTCTCCTCCCCTCCAGCTCGGCCTTCAGAGGAGGAGCCGTGGTTCTCGCGCCTTCACGGTGGGTCCGTAAGTCACTCGGCGGGAACGGAGCCAACAGCGCGAGCGTCAGGCCTTCTGCGATGATTGGAACGCTGGTGTTGGAAAAAAAGGGGTTGGAATCTCATTGCCGAAGTTTCTCCGCTGCCTTCGTGCACGCGTGCAGAAGGAGGCCTCCCTGAAGGAGAAGCTCCTCCTCGGATGACGCTGTCGACCTCCATTAGGATGCTGCATTGTTTTTCTTCTCGGTGTTAACGAGCGGGCTTGTTCAGGAAGGTTCAAAGGTTTTTCTTTTGTTCTACTTCGGGAGCCGGAAGTAGAAAAGGAAAAACGACACCTTCTGTTGATGCCTCGAAGGGGACACGTCCAGGAAAGTCACATTCCATTACTCCATTACAAAAAGGCATTTTGTCTGTTTTTGTGTGTCCCTCTGGGGGGCTGAGAGCTTAAGTTGAACGCTGAGTCATCGTTTTTTGGGACGATTCCATTAACACTGCACTGAAGGCAGAGCTCTTTAACTTCCCGCTGCCCCGGTGAGCCGTGTCCGAAGCTATATTTAGAGTCCATTTGTGTGTTTAGAGGACAGAACGGTCAATACGTGCTTGACAAAGACACTGATTCTAGTATTGATTATGATGCTAATCAATAGCTGACATGCACAGCTGCATTTCAGTGAACCTATTGGCCCTCCGCACTCGTCATTGTGTACCTTCGGGATCATTATGCACAGTACGGCCGAGGCTTCAGGCAGGTGCATCAGATCATGATGCATGATGGGATAGATGGGACGGAGACTTGCTGGCAACAATTTAAATTCCCTTTCAGTCTTACAAATAATATGGAACCATTTTTTAGGGGCCAACAAAGCCAGTCGTGAGACGTTCGAGTGCTGCAGGGTGAAAGCTGGAGTTTTTTTTAAGTATTTAACGTTGAACATAATCTTTTCCTCAGCGTGTTTTGTTAACATTTGTGTCTCGATATTTCCTCAAAATATTCGACATCGTACTTTTGAGAAATTTAAGATGATACGGATAAATGATCGTATTTACTCCTGGAAACATACAAACTAGTAAAGGCTCTTTCTATCCCTCCCTCCCTTCACCTTACCTTGACATCCAATTTCTAAAGATTTATCTGAACTGTAATTCATACATGACCAATAAACATCTTTTGTCTCCATTTGGACGAGGGAGTCTGAAATGTTCACCCCAATCTCATCTCTCTCTCTCTTCCCGTCTGCTGGAGGTTCATAATTAACTTTATAAGAGACGGCCCCTCTAACAGAGCCCCGTAACGTCTGCGGTGGATTCAGGTTTTAACAACCAATCAATAAATAAATGCTTAATGAGAACGAAGCCCCGGGCTCACCTGAGCCCTCGTGTGTGTGTGTGTGTGTGTGTGTGTGTGTGTGTGTGTGTGTGTAATGGGGCATGTCAGCACCGTCTACTCTCATTTCTGACCTTTTTAGCTTCACTCAACGGAGACCGAGATACGACAAAAAGGTACTGAAAGACGAAAGATATTTGTGGTCGTTGACATTTAGTTTTGCCACTTGAATCAGTTGCGGAGGGAAGGTGGAACTGAAAGATGACTCAACCCACCTGAACATGAGAAAAACTGTGGTATTTTTGGATAAACAATTGAAATAATAAATTGATCGTCAGGATTTCTTCACTTGCTTAATTAAGGTCGACCGGGACGTTTTTCTGAACTAAATGTCTTCGTAGACCAAACTTTACGTCAAATGAAAAGTATCTACTTCTCGTCGAGCACTTTGTAAACAGATCAATAGAGGATAAAATAGGACGCTTTGTTGAACATTCCCCAAAACCTTAAGGTCCTTTTCGCCCACTTCAAAATGATTGCATATGTTCTTTTAATTATTCTACTGCTCGTGTGCAGACGGCCACCCGCTTTCACAACCTGTTAGAAATGATTTCACTAGGGTAACAAAGGGAGTGTGTGTGTGTGTGTCCTCCTGAGTGACACCCGCTGCAGCGATAGTTCACCTCCTTGAGAAAAAGGGATGTGAGAGGGACTGGAGGGCAGAAAAAGGGAAGCGGCGAGCGGCGAGGGGACGGCGGCTCAGCGTGGAGGAGAGAAAGTCTGCGGCGGCCCGGCGGCGAGCCGAGGGAGACGCTGTTTGAGCCCCGCCGGGCCAAAAGGGAAGGTTTAGAAACTCCCGCGGTGACGGACGCAGGGCACACACGTCCTGATGGAGGTGGAGAGGATTGTGATGTAGCTGAGATTAAAAACACAAGGGAACAACAAAAACTCTCTAAAGCCACCGGTTTGCGGTGACGGAACAAAGTGTTTAAGCTCTGTGTAGAAAAAAAAGGATTATGGTGCAAACCAATACGTGTTTTTTCTTTTCAATTTTGTTGTACATACAGCAATATGAGATGGATTAGGACCTGTTTTCAAACTAAAAGTATTTTTAACCAAGGGGTCAAATTCACAAATTGCGGAACTCTCTGGTATTTGAATGGACTAAAAACATCTGCTCTTGTGACGTCACTATTCGATATATATATATATATAATTGTCTCTATCAAAGAGCCTGACTGCTTGGAGTTCAGTAACTTGTAGCGCGAACGCGTCTTAATCCAGACTTTTGGGGCCAAACTGTGACTGTTGATTGTTGTTAATCATCTCCTTGTACAGGCGTGTGTCTGTTTGTCTATTCACACATCTGGATGCGTCTTTTTGTAGTGTGTGTGTGTGTGTGTGTGTACAGTGTGTGCAGGCCGCGCTAATAACCCCAGCAGAGCTTAACTTCTGAAATGACTTTCAGATGAATTGCCGTCTCGATGTTTTCATGCTGTCCTCTGGCAGCGAATTAGCCGGCGATGACGCTCCTCTTTAAAGCTGTTCACATCCAACGCGACACACGGCGTTGATTTGGTGATAAAGAAATTTTAAATTCTGTCTCTTTCGTGTCGGTTTCTTGTTGAATTGCCGTTGAATCCATTGCGCTCATATGGACTCGTTCCAAGTCCTTCCAGATGTGAGCGAGCGTGATCCTTCATAATTGATGCATGCGGGCGGGTGGGACTCGGCCTTCGTCTCCGATCAGGAGGATCAGGCTGAAACACATGGAGCGACGCTTCTACCGTTTGGTTCTGACCCGGTTCTTTCATCACGAGGCTCTGTTCCCGAAGCATCGTCTTTTTCTGTCTCATAGTGCTTTAGGTTTTTTGTCTCTTGTTCGAACCTCTCGAACTTTAGCTGTTATTTCGGCGGCTTTGAATAATTCAATTTTGCAGTAGCTCCTCTGTAAGTGTGGCAGGAGGTTGTAGCTCTTACTGCCACTGGAGATGTTCTCTCCAAGATGTCAAAGACATAAGACTCAGACTGGGAGGAGGAAAGGCAGCAGAAAAGCAGAAGCACAAACAGCAAGTACAGGATTTAAGCGTAAACAAGTGAAATGTTTTTTTCATGTTTATCACGAAAATGCAAAATGAAACATTTGAAAGATGACTCAGCCTAAGCCAAGTGTTTAACTGTGTGATTGTCATTTGATTTTAATTATAGGTTAGGTTCCAACAATTTCACTGGTTGCCACGGTAACCGGTATAAATGGCACAAACAGACTCAGAACGGAAAGCCAAGGCTCCATTTACCTGCCTCTGAATATGACTTATCATCTCCTTTGTCTGTGCCAGCTAAAGTGTGTGTTTGTGTGTGTGTGTGTGTGCGTGTGTGTGTGGAAACGAGAGCTCTCTGGCCCAATGAAACATCACTTTAATCCCAAAGTGTGTTTCTCAGCTCTACATCAAAGCTCACTTCAAAGTGTGTAAATATTGTTCAGAAGGCTGCCCACCTGCTTTCAACACGCAGAGGATACGTTCACACACACACACACACACACACACACACACACACACACACACACACACACACACACACACACACACACACACATCAATAAAGCACTCGACACCCTCGGACCCAAAATATAGGAGACACACACGCACAACCTTCCAATGTGGTTCAATCTGGACTCGTCCCTCAGCGTGTGATGTCATCACACCTTTGAACATCTGTGTCAGAATCCAACCACATCCACCGATGTGGCCTTTAGAGAGGAGACGTACGGGAGGGACGTTTGACCCGACCTCAACGTGGACCATCAAATCCATTTCTGTGTCTTCATCGTTTGGTCATTGTGTCCCCCCTCCTACCCCCCCCTCACGGAGTCTCCCCACTTAGACTCCGTGAGGGGGGGGTTATGGGAGAAAGTATTTTTAGTATGTGAACTTTTAGAGTGAAACTCAAGCCTGCGTTGACACACAGGAGACGGATCGCTCATCTTCAGCTCACCGTTACTGTAAAACGCAGAAGGAATGAAGGTTGTCAAAGCGTCCTCTGGGGACACGTCCGCGTTTTTGACATTTCAATGCACTCGTGGACACTCAACCGGAGACTCCCCCCCCCGTCCCCCGCTTCCCCCACTTCCCCCGCTCTGACTCGTGGGGTCACCCTGACCGGATTAAAGCAAGGCCTCATTCATACTTGTTCAATAGTGAAGGGATTGATTTGATTTGACGGATTAACGGGCGTTCGGCTCTCCGCGAGATGAACGTCTAAATCTTCGGGGAATTCGTCCGAGGGAGTCAGAAGTGTGAGCGATACGATCGCTGTGGGGGCCGCTGCAGAGTAAACACACCCCAAGCGCATGAGCAATGTGTGTGTGTGTGTGTGTGTGTGTGTGTGTGGAGCTATCGGCCTGCCTGTGAATGACGTCGATTAACGGGAGTCGGCACTCGAAGATGATCTCATTGCTGACATCACGAACTGGTCCTCTGTTGAAGCAGCTGCTCTAAAATTCACGTCTCTCAGCTGATTCGTCCAACAAAAAACTCCTCTTTTCTTCCCCACATCCTTCCGATGAGTCGTCGTTTAACAGGTTATTGTATTAGGACACACGGCTCTCACACAAAACGGCTGAACCTGTCAATGAATATGGATGAACTGAACTCTATGAAGCTGGATTCGTCGATGGGGATTTCGATGGATATTCCGAACGTGCCCGTTGCCTCTGCGTGGTTCCAGATTCTTGTGAGATCATGAATTCATCCCTCAGCGGAGTCTTTTTATAGCCTTTTACTAGTATTTGAACATTCTCTTATTGCTCTTATTGTTGGTGTTCCCGCTGTTACGTCTAGTGAAAACACAATTTATCAAGCTGTTATTCAATATCTGTGCTCGTGCATGAGTGGATAACACAACTTTGCAGATAATTATTGCTGCCATTTGTTAGATTCTTTTTTTTTTACGAGAGCCTTAATTCCTCGCTCTTGTTCCTGATGCAATAAAAACCCTTCTTGACTATTTACCTTGCAGCGGAGTCGGAGGCCTCGGCTCCCCGGGAGGACGTGAATAATTACGTGTTTTTAAAAACAAACTTTTAATTGGGAAGCGTCGGGTCTTTGCTGAAGCTCTGTCGAGTTTCTGGAGAAAACATAAGCTACATTATCCTTTCAAAGCCTCAATTCTGCTGGGGATCCGGGTCGGGCCTCTGCATACCTATCGCTACGACGCTTCCTCTTGTTCTGAGCTAACAAGCGGCTTCAAAACTACCACATGTGAAAAAAGCTGAATGAAGGATATGAAATCTTACGGCCTTTAATCAATGGGTATATTTATTAGCACGTCGATCGACATTTTTGAACTGTTGTCTGAACTTTCCAGAGCAATGTTAATATCACGCAGCAAAGAAGCGTTAAAATTGAGTCCCTGAGGAGGTTGATTGATGGTGAAATGCAACAACCAATCGAATCCACTCCGTTACCTTTCACAATAAAAGCCCTACACATATACATTGTGTGAGTGAAAGAAAAACCCAAGCAAGAAATACCTTTTGAGGCAAACGCGTTGAGTTCAATAGTTTGTGGCTCTTTGTATTGACCCTTTTACGTTACTATTCATCACCTACGTGGGCAAGTATCGATGCCATGATACACGTCAACGAGGAAGAGTGAAATTCCTCCCCCGTCCCAGACGTGTCAGACGAGTCGGGATCTGTGCAGGATGCACGGAGGCGGAATAGGCGGGTGGGAGCGGGGGAGGAAGATCTACGGGATCATGAATCCTAACTACGGACTTTTGTCGCGTTAACTTAACTAATCGGTTTCCCTTTTTATTTTGAAAAGATATTTAGATAACAAGCGTGAATCGTGCCTCCATTGGTTCCCTGCGGGTTCTGTGTGACATATCTAACACAACACAACGCACCGTGTGCAGGGAAGGAATCATCCGCTTCTCTGTTGCTCAATACTTTCACCTCTCCGCCTCGTGAGCCGCAGCGACCCGGAGGCCGTCCATCGCAGCCGACCTACTTCTTCTTCTCTTTTCGCGTGCCTCCGCATCTCGGCGCTTCCCCCCAGTTGTTCGACCGAACTGGACATGTTTTATTCACGCACACCACTTTGCTCGGGGGGGGGGGTCGTCCCGCTGGAACTGGGTGGGACGGGCGGACAGGCCCCGCCCACAGAGAACCGTCCCTGCACCCGCAGACGGAGGCGGATTTCAGAGTTACGTCTGAGAGTTTGCCCCGAGGGGGGTCAAAAAGTCTTTATCGTTCACGGAGTGAAAGTCTCGTATCTAAGCGGTTTGCCAGGAGCGGTTTGGATTCTCTAAATACTGAGGGGAGTTTATTTGTGCAGCACATTTCAACAAAAAGGCAACTCAAAGTGCTTCACATGAAACCATTCAAAGCATCAGACCTTTCAATTTAAAAAACAGTTAAGGACGTTGATTGAAACCTCTGCTATCAAGTAAGGAAAAGGTGCTTCAATGCTTCCTTTTCTTCTCTCCTTTAGCAAAGGATGCACGGGACCAGCTTTTACCAAAGGAAGGATAATGGTGTCCCGCGATTCTTTTGAGGCCGACTTGCACCAGTGACACACGGCAGCATGATGACGCATTGAGTGAAAGCAGAGTTGCACCTGTTTGTGAATGCTCATCGATTTCCCCTCCACGTCCCCCCTTCGCCCCCTTTGACCTGCTCCAACGAGTTCAAGCGCTTCGGGGGTTAAGCTCGCTCTCTGCGGGAGGATGTGAAGGGGGGAGGCAGACGCAGACGGTCCAGAGAGAGAGAGAGAGAGAGAGAGAGAGAGAGAGAGACACTTGAGCGTCTGTCCGCCAGCTGCCCGGGTCTCGTCCCCGGGTTGGGCGCTCGGTGAGGAGTCCTCGGTTCGTCCAGGCACAGCTCTCCGCTCCGTCCAGACCCCGACTCCCCCCGATAAACACACACGGTCTAAAACGGATTATTCTTTTTTGACGCATAACGGACTTGTCTGATGATACAACTAGAACCGATGGACATCAGAGACGACCTTTTGGACGTCTGCATTTTAAAGACACAATCTAGTAGATCACCTGGGTTTCAGCCCTGCTGGTCGGACGGGCTTAAGACCACTAAAGCGCTTTATGAGCTTTTAAAGAGGCCTCCGGTGCCTCCTCGTCACTTTCATGAGCATTTTAATCCAGTTTTGAACTCTTGTGTCTCCTTCGGAAAAACAACCATATAAGTTTAACGTTGCAATGTTTCTGTGAAGATGGGAAAAACGCATAATACATTTAAAAAATTGGCTTCGCACAGTTGTGTTTCCCTCAGGGGGTCATGAACGATCTCCTGTTTTAGAGTTAATAGCTCTTTCAAAAAGGTCCTGAAAGACAAGAAAGCGCCGCGGCAGCAGTCTGGAGCAACGCGGCCTCCGCTCTCCCCCCTGAGGGAGGCTGTGCTTTGGGCCGGAGGTGGACCGGGCCCCGGCGCTCTGTCCGTCGGTGGGCTTTATATTTAGCGGCGCTCTAATACGAGGTGAATTATGGCGACGTGGTTCCCATCACACGGGTCCCTTGGGCGACTTGCTGTCAGCGGCTGATGGATGAACAACCGCCCGGCGACTTTGTCTTCTGATTTAAGGGTGGGATCTCCGTGACCCGAGAGCCCGCGTGGTTGTAATTTATAGAAAAAGTGATCGCCTTTCTTTGAAAGTCAAATCGGCACTGTTAAGACATTTAGGGGAGGAAAAGTCCTTTGATATTTTAATCTTGTGGAGCTATTTACTTCCTAAAATTAGACCTTGTCATCCCCCTGAGTGAGGCACCCCCGCATATTTAATCGTGTTTATTCATGGTTATAATAAGAGCACTTCTGGGTTTCAAAGTAGCCTTTCCTTTTCAAAGAAAGGAACTTTTTGTCCGGAAAAATAGAATGGATGGATTTTTTTCCAAGTTTGTGTGCGTGTGGAAGCACCAGAGACGCACAATAACACCCCTAATCCCAGAAAGTGTTTTTTTCCTTGATATGGGCCCTTTAATATTATATGTACATGTTTATAATGCATTACAAGCATAACTCTCACTCATTCTATTGTTAATGGTGACTGAATAAAACATTGTTTTGACCTGATTAAATCCAATACAAAACTTTCTTTTGTAAGACGGACTCCCCGTCATTTGCTGATTAAAGTTCACTACACAACAGGATACCAAAAATACAGAATCAATTATAATCAGCTAGAGCCTGCATCATTTTGGAAATAAGTCTGTAGATCCAGGCAGCTTAAACTTTGGGGGAGACTCGATGTATTTGTCTGTAATGATGAAGAATGTCTCCATAAAAGGCTCTCGTCTCCTTTAGTCTCTTCAGGCTAGGGGGATGAATGAAGCAAATCCGTCTCCGTTGAATGAGTTGAGCACTTCGCTGGTACTTTGATTTGATGTGAGCGTCATGTGATACATCCTCGAGTTCCAGTCGCAAGGTTTTTATTTTTTGTATTTTTGTATTTTTTTACCGTTTTCAGGTATAACGGCACAGCTGAAGGTTTGTCTGATGTTAAAATGAACATCATGCACTGCACTTTGAACACTAAACGAAACGAACACTAAACACTAAAGATGTTGAGACTTTTAATTTCACATGTAAGCACACGACTTTTGAACGCCTCTGTATTCCGCGATGCTCCCGAGCTGAGCCGAAAAGTGCGACAGTCAAACGTTCTCTTCCTACTAAATCACCGCTTTCGGGGCGAGCGTTACTAACAACATCTGCCAGCTGTTCCTCGGCTCCCAGCTCGTAAAAGTCAGCCGACGCTGCGACCGAGGGCTGGGAAATGAAAGGAATGCCACATTTCACTGCTGCGGAAACACCGGCGAGCCTCCCAGCATGTTTGACCAGTGGACCAGTTTTAGTTTGCATCATAACTGAACATCATCACTCCTTTGGGCCCATTTATTTTGTGTCTCTCGTGTGAAAAGAAAAAATGTGGGCTGTCAACATAAATGCATTAATCTATGCGATTAATGCGGCCGAGATTAATGCGACAAAATTTAACGTAGCCAACGTACATTTTGTTCCCGGAAGTAAAGCAGAAGTCGACCGTGTAAAACAAACGGCTGCAGTCAGTTGCATCGGAGAAAGCAAGACGGCAGCTCAAGGAGGAGAAAGCATTAGCTTTAAAACAACATTAACAATTAAACAACTAGTGTCTAAAATACACATATTCATTCCTCATTACTTAAGATTTAGTACGTGTGTTTCAGAATAAATTTGTACATTTTTTTTAAATCTATTGACAGCCTTAAAAAGAAATGCATTGGCCTTTATAGGTGAGAAAGAAATGATGAAATGTCGATATTTTCATCCATCTCTTGATGCAACTGACGAATGCAGTTCAAACAGACAGAAGCAGGTTCGTGCCGTCTGTAACGAGGGGATTGAATTACAGCATTTAATCATTGCAAGATCCCTGGAATGTGTTGAGCGTAATAGTGTGAGAGCATCCGAGGGAGGTATTTACTTTAAGGGGGTGGTCCCTCCGTGTCTGCAGCCATTAATAATCTCTGCGCTGGGGTTAAATAATCCACCTCGACCGGCAGAACGAAGACGAATGAATGGGGCGTTCTGCTGCACGCCTGCGTCCCAGCCGTGCTGAGCGTGCGTTTAATGGACGACGCGCTGGCGATCGGCTAACGCAGAGGATGCCGCCGTGTTCGGCTGCTCGGCTTTGAGAGGCCTCTCCTCTAACAAACACGTGAACTCGTTCTTTTATGGCGGAATAAAAGGCCTGTGCTGTTAGGTCACACACGTATTCTGCCACACATTGTTTGGATGTAGAGATGAATGTGGTTGAATATACATCGATGTTAGTTTGTGTTTCCAGTGAAAACGGCTCATGCAGCTTTCGTTCGTATTTACATTTGAGTATTTATTATAAAAACATGAATAAATCAAATGGAGTTTCTCTGAGGAGTCAAAGGGTTTTTTGTTGTCATGATTTAAATGTATCAGCATCAGGCACCGCCGGAATTATTTTTTGTCAATGTTAGAAAAGACCTAAAGTCAAAGCCAAGAATGAATTATTTAAAAATGACTATATCGCTGGAGCGGTAAAACCCCTCCTGCAAACTGCGGCCTGGAAACGCAGCTGCAGCGTCACACAGGTGTGTTGCAGTTGGCAGGTGAACGACTTCTGCATTAGACAACAAATAACGAGCCACAGCATAAAGGTGCGGCCATGATTTACTGTGTTAAAGCAGCAGCTGCTTGTGTGTTTTTTATGGTGCGGCGTTGTTCAATGAAATGTTCTATTTGCGCTCCTTTCGTCACTTTATCCACTTTATTTAAAATCAAGTTTATGTCTCAGGTTTTGCCGTCTCATCCGCTGTGCATCCAGCAGCAGCAGCAGCTGTTCTGCGCTCAGCTGAACACAGCGTTATGCTACACCTGCTAAGCAAAAGAGAGTTCAGCACCCAGGAGCTTAAAGAGCAGACAGAGCCTGGTTGTGCTTCAGCACCGGGGCGGCTGAGGGGTCAAAGTTCACCCTCGGTTGATGATCAACTCCTCATGTGAATGTCAGAAAGTTCTTTCTATTTAAAGCCTTCTTTTATTGTTCTAAGTTTCCGTCCCCGAGCAGAAGAAAGGATCTAATCTAGCAGATAGCAGGTAGCCGCTTTTATATTTCCACCTCACAGGGTCGGAGGTCGCGTCGCGTTATCGACTCGGGAAGCGCTGGTGAGGACGCACACGCAAACACACACAAAGGCCGTAACGCAGAGCTAACAAACAAGCTCAAGATTTAAGGACAAATAACCATGGCTATTTATGCACTTTACTTTATACGTTACCCTCCACAAATCCAATTATTTGAGCGATTATCTTCACTTATTCCTCTTATATATCTCATGTCATGTCACTTCCTACCCAGAGAAGAGGCTTCCATTGCTGGTTGTGAACCCGTAAATGAGAATAACATCAGTCTTCTCTTAGAGACAAATGGCTGAAATGCAGCTTGACTTATTAGATCAAGCCCCCCCAAACCTAACCAGAGGTACGTACACCTCCGAGTGTCAGCCAATGACTGCTGCCAGGTGTGCCATCAGGTGTGCTATCAGCTGTGCTGCCAGGTGTGCTTCCAGCTGTGCTACCAGGCTGTGCTACCAGCTGTGCTCCAGGTGTGCTACCAGGTGTGCTACCAGCTGTGCTCCTCGTGTCGGCAGAAAGCTGCTCCGGCCTTGGACTTTGCCTTCGGACGGGTTTGGTCGTAAACTCGTACCGTGTGTTAAATAGTCCACGTGTCTGTTGGAGGGCGGCGGCCTGACAGGAACTTATTGCTTTACTGCGTAATAAAGTTTTTTTACAACACTTGTTCTAAAATCTTTCTTTCAACAATATTCTTCTCTGTTTTTTTTTTACCAAAGTTGGAGACGTCATATTCAAAAACAAAACCTAAAACCACCTGGATGAGAGTCTGATGTCTTTGGCAACTTGTTGTTTTTTAGCGATCAGCAAGATTGATGGTGTTTCTCCCCTTTACAGCTCTGATTTCCGGCTACAGCCTGTATTATTGTGGGAAAACTAGGGAGTCTGAGGTCACTGGGACTGTTATTACTCACATAAAAGAAACAGAACACGTTTCTTCTGCAGCGCCCCCTGCAGGCTGAGACACCGTTGAGTCAAAAGAGGAGCTGATGCAATGTAACGTGTATTAAACTGTCCCGTGTGACTTGTTACATGGTGGAGAATCTCTCTCCACACCTCGTCCCACATTGTTAAATTCCAACTTTGCTTTTAAGCAGACATTTATATCTATTTTAGTTTATATATAAAGGAGCTCTGCAGATTTTGCGACGTGTGCGGGTCTCTTTAGTTGTGAGTCACTCTCTCTACAGCAGCTCTTTAGACAGTCGAACAGCTTTTAAGGACTTTTTCTATTGAACACCAGTTTCGAGAGACAACCTTGAAAGGTCACTTTTTGATGACTACTGCGGATTACTTGTGTTATTGAGTGTTCTGACATTCAGCTGGGGCCAAAATGTGAGCGAGATCCCAGCCGGAGTTCCTCCCTGCTTCTGCTCCCTGTTTGTCGAATGCTCATGTTTTTCCCCCTCAGTGAGAACAGCTGTTTTTTTGCTGCATTTATCTGTCAATACATCATTCATTTATTAAATGTCACTTGAGGCAACAGCCCAAGACCCAAATATATTCCATTTCAAATGGCGTACGACGAACAACCGCAGAGGCTTCAAAAATGTCATATTTTTAAATAGTTTTAGAAAACCGACGTGATTACTCAAATTGAGTCCGTTTTAACTATATTCTTTAATGCAGGTATTTCTTTATTAAAAGCTTGCAGAGAATGAAAAAACAATCACTTTTACCTCCGTGAAACAAACAAATGACACGTTGCTATCCTTTCGAATATTATAACAATCTGTTTCTAAAAGCTACCAGATAAAAAAAAAAAAAAGGCTTCCCTTGTCTCTTCAGATTTATATTTTCGACTCAGGTTTTATTTTTATCCTAGTACATCAAAGTTTAATTCATCTGGAGTGCTTTCTTTTCCCCAAACAGAATAAAAGCCTTTCTAATTCGAACTTGCAAAGATCCCATCACACGTGACGCGCCTGGTTCTCCATTAGCCGCCACGTCAGCCTCCACACAGGCTTCACCTGCTCTCATCAAAGAAAAGAGACCCGCCGGTTCCCAAAGGGTGGCGCGCGGACCCCTGGGGGGGGCGCGTCTGAAGTGAACTGAAGACCCGGATCAAACGTTGATCGACTGGTGAAACGACTTTGGGGAACTGAGAATGAAGCTCCTGTTCTCAACTGTCCTAAACCCCTGACTCGACCCCTCGCAGCTACTTCCTGCTTCATTCAATGAGTCTGCACGTGTGGATTCACGGTGCGTTCAAGGACGCTCACTCACCCCGATGGACCTCGGGTTTCTTCACTCAGACTTTGGCAAAAGAGTAGCAATGAAGTCGCTGAGTCGATTAAGAGTAAGAGAATAAGATAATTCAATGAGGTCAAGAAGAGGATGAGGGAGTTGCTCTTGTGTTTCCTCCATCTCTTCTTTGCTCGGTGTCTTTTTAATCAGGAGGATTTGGAGTCAGAGGACTTGAACCGAGACTGTCGTGACATTTAGCGGGGCGGGGGACCCACGAGGTACCGTCCACTGTCAGCTGCCGTTACGAATCAATAACGTGACGGGACACGCGGTCAAACGACTCCGGGCAAGGTACAAGAATGTTCTTCGTTTTCGTTCTGTATCTCTTTTAGGTTTCTCTTTGATATTCATCAGCGCCGTTTATTCCCTTCCGCCCGGTTATTGCCGTGCTGGAACGATTCAAGGCATCGTCCCGAGTTCTGCGTCGATACCTTGATGGAACCTGCAGCGGCGTTTCGGGTGTGTGTGTGTGTGTGTGTGTGTGTAAACTGAAATGGCCAAACGGCCTTCGCTGGAGTAAACGCACCATCTCAGCTGAGGAGGGTTCCTGCACGTGTATCCAGAGACCGCAGGAAGCTAATTGCTATCAATTACGCAAACGCGCCGCAGCTCTCTGACTGCTGTGCGTCCGCAGAAACGCAGGAAATAAGAGTCGAGGACGCCATCGAACTAGTAGAAGCTGCTGGCAAGGACGAACTTGCTTGTCAGTGCAGTCGAGGTCTTAATCAGGGAACAAGCCTTTACCCCCCCGGACTCCTCCAAAGAAATGGTAATTAGCAAAGGAAGTAATCCACGGTTTAGGATCCTTCTCAGTGGTTATTAACTCGTACGCCGACATTATTTTAAGGAAGTCTAGCGTAGTTGTTCTTTTAGCTTTCACACGCCAACTATGAAGACGAGAGGAGGAACGTCTCTTTGTTCAAACTGACGCCAAGAAAAAAACGTTTTCAGATTTTGTCAAAACAGGAACTTTTATACTGCTTATGGTTACAAAAACATCTTTCTGCAGTTTCCTTCCTTATTCAAAACCTGCTCTTTTTTAGGGTTGTATAGTGTTTCAATTTTTTTCCTATGCCAGTTCCAGTGTTCCTCATTTTTACCCATTTTGTAGATCTGTTGTTTTTTCCACAGACAGAATAAATGTGAAATTTGAGTCGTACAATTCGACTTGCTACCGAAATCAATCATATGACAGATGCCGTGGAAAGTCATTGTGTGGCAGTGTGTACGCCATCTTTCTAAACTGGTGGGCTCTAAACCCTCCAAACCTTTCCTAAAAATGAGGATCTTCCTCATCAGGAATCTGTAGTATCAACTTCCAAAAGTGACTCTTATAATAAAGTTGGTACTGATTGTGACCCTCGGTTATGTTCACTGTCCCCGCTGGTCTCTGGGGGACGACGACATGGAAACAAACCGTCTCCTCTCTGATGCTGCTGTTTATTTATAGTGTTCATTCAAAACCATTGAGTCATCCTCAAGCTGCTATATTTGTTGTGTATTTGCTTCATCCTCAGCGGTAGCAGTTGGCAGAGGGGAAGCTTCCCCCCCAGTGGGGGGTCCAGGGCAGGTCCACCGTCTGGGGGAGGGGGGGGGAGTTTCCCAGTCAGCTCCTGGTTGAGTTCGTCGTCCCCTGAAGGAGACCGACTCGGGTCGCCTCCCTCGACAGTGTGTTCTGTTCGGCCTAATGGGCCGCTTAGTGAGGAGAGCGGCAACAGATGGCGGTTGGGGGGGGGGGGGGGGGGGGGGGGGGCAGACCCACACAGCTGGACCGTGACAAACATACAGTACATTATAAAATCAAATAGCTTTCAGGATGAGCTTTTGTTAGGAAACGCTTTAGATCTAGACGGGAAACTATCAACGTACCCCCCCCCCCACACCCCCCCGTCGGGCGATGCTGAAAAATTCACGAGACTCGCAGAGTGGCGGGAAAATTAGAAAAGGAAGCACCTCCGCGGTCGAAATGTCAAGCGACTCATCTCATTAACGCCGCGTGAAAGCAGCGGCGCGGCGCCGCGTGTCGGCCTCGACGCTTTGCACCCGAGCTTTCGGACTCGAGGACCCAGCGGGCCTGGCTCACCAGGCTCACCAGGCCCGCTGCTTTGAGGTGCCCTGACGACAAAGACGTGCTCACACACCTCGTGAGACGTCGACCCTTTGCTGAGATGAAATGTCAGATCTCTAATTCAACTTCTCAGCTGATTAATTACTGACGAGATGAAGAATCCTAATTGATAATTGAGTTCGGGTTGATTAAGAGTTAACAGAAATCGAATTAAAGTTGAGTCGTTTGACCTCAAACTAAGTGGGTAAGCTTCCCTTTTCTGGTTAATTAGGATGCGTTGGACTCTGAGAAGCTGCAGATTGACCTTCAGATCTCCACTGAGTATCGATTCAAAGACGTCCGCTCACATTTGTATCTGTGTGTACGTGCAGCCTAAGTAAATGCACTTCATGTAAGTCGCTTTGGATGGAAGCGTCCGCCGACATCTCGATGTACTGCGTGTTCTTCAATACCCACAACAAAGAAACTGCTAAAACAACAATTTGATCCCCATTGGCCACCAAACCTTCAGGCGCGGTGATCCGTTGCCTCTTCAGTTGTACAGAAAAGATGGAAGACGTTTAGTTTTCCCGTTGTAAATATCAACGCTGTATGTGTGATGTTATTCTGACAAATTGTCGTAAAATTTGGGGATTTTAACAAAAGATAAACCCCATTGAATCCATTTGAGAGATGACAAAGATGACTAAACATTGTGTGGTTTATCACCCAAATCTGGACGTATTTCATAATAAAGTCAAAGCGCTCTTTTAGATTATCCGCAGCGCAATGTGTGAGCGCTTTGTGTTCTGATGTGATTGAATCATAAGTCTCCCTGGAAAGACGTCTGATCTATTTGCCTCTCGTTCTGTCCGCATCGCGTGTACATCTTAATCTCACAAAATAGTATTTCTTTTAATGTTTTTGGATGTTCGTGGCTCAATATCTGAAAATGTTCACAAACACAACATATAAACGCCATATGCTGATATCGGCATTACTCCTCCGTGTAAACTTGGTTTATGGCCCAAAGTGCAAAGGATTTGCTTCTGTGTGCACACAAATACACAATCAGTGCGGACGTGGTGCAGTTTGCAAGAAGTGCTTTTATTGTGAAAGGCAAGAGTGAAAGTAGTGTGGCTGTGGCCTGCGGCTCAGGGTCATGTCTTGTTGTGGTGGTCAGAGCTTGGGTCTCCATGAGCGCAACTCTGCCCGGGTTTGTACCCAGAAGTGACACAGGGAAGCGCGACCCATTGCAGCAGATTATGAGCCTGCAACCGCAGTGTTTCCCCTTCCATCCCCCCCCCCTCCCCTTTGAAAAAATGTGTAATCCCAACAAGAAAAATTGGGTTGTTGTTATTCTTCCACACACGTCACTTCACACTGACATTAAGAAGTCTGTGTGGCGCAAGAGTGACCAACCTGTTCAGCCTTCATGCCCCCCCGGTCAGCCGAACCCACTGTTCTACCCCCCCCCGGAGGTCGTAAAGCTAGAGGGAACACTGCACTGTTATCTTTTCATGCATCGTAGCAGAACCTGCGTCGCCTGAGTCGCCGTGACGGCAGAAACTGTGCAGGCGGAGGAAGACTAGACTAGTTTTTAAACCCTCTTCTCTTTGTTTTTCCTCCTCTGCGATTATTTCTCTCGCGTTTGCTCCATTAGTTCAACAAGCTGTCATCAGTCCCCTTGTGGTTCCCCTGCCCCTCCTCTCCGTGTGACTGGATGAGAGCTGACAAGCTGCAGGAAGCCCCCCCCCCCATCACACACTCACCCCCTCACCCCCCCGAGGCCTGGTCCATTAGCTCTGCCATGCGTGTCTATTATGGAACCCGGACCCAGAGAGCGTACCAGCGAGAGTTTTTAGTCTGGTGGCAAATCCATCTGGTGATGATGTAATAATCTGTTCAGGATTATGGCACATGTGTAGGACGAAGGTGGGAAAATGTGCTCGGCAGTGTGTTCATCCCTCACGCATTCCTGTGCTTTGGTGGTCTCGGTGAACACATCAGTTTCTTGTTTGAAGGGCTCCGGTTTGAGATGATGTGTAGGAGGACAGCAGATTATAGGGGATGACATTTAAAGTAAATGAAGCAGTAAATTGGAGCCGTTGCTCGGCGCAGATTTTGCGACATTTATCACCTGTTTTTGTGCGAAAACGTCACGCTATCTTGATGGAGTAAATGTTTTATCATCATGTCACGCTTTGAGTGGCAGGTGGGGGCCAACAGGTTGAGTGGGATGGAGACTCAGCCGGTGGATGTGATGATGGAGAACGTAGGTGGGAGCTTTATGCTCCGGCCATTTACGAAGCAGTTGTCCCATTGTCAAGCACTCATTTAAAATAATTGTGGCCTCCGAAGGTCAGAGGTCATTGTAGAGGGAAGTTTATTTCCAATCCACAGCTCATAATTACCGCAGTTCACTGCAGGAGCACGTTTTAAAAAGCAATGGGAGGTGACCAAAGTGCCCCGTTGGATTAGACATCACTGCTGTGATTTGCTTTGTACGCTGAGGTTTATCGTCTCTGAACACGTAGACATTAGAGGTTCACCTTCCACAAGCATGAAGGAGGCTTTAAGCCTCATCTCCTGAACGCACAGCTTTGACTGCACACAAGCGCACGCTCTGGTACATGTCATGGATTTGCATGAGCCTGTGTACACGCGTAGAAGGCCAAGTCCACACCAAGTCTCCCGACGGGCAAACGTGTGCGGTTGTACGTGAAGATTATTCGGCAAGACACTTTCAGAAGTCATTGTGCTCAAAACCATCTGAAAAGCTGACCTTTTGACCTCTCATCTCCAGCATCCTCTGATTGTCATCTCTTGATGCGATCAAGTTGATCCGTGGAAACGTGGTGTTGCTTTAAGTCCCGGCGCTTCATTTAAATCTGCGATCGAGGGTCACTGTTGATTCTGATCATTCTGATTGTAGATGTTGAAGATAAGAAATAGGGGCGGGGCTTTTATGAAGGTCTGCTTCTGTAATCCTAATCCATCATCCTTTTATCCCCAATACCGTCATTTCAAGGATGAAAAGCGAGGGTGGCGTGATGCTGCATGGTGCGCGGGTATACAATGATAACGAGCGAACGTGGAAAGAGAGTGTGATGTCATCTGCATAATCACACGTTCTCTTTGGCCATCGTCGGTCAATCTCTCGCTTCAAAGGTGGAACCTCCCTCTCAGATCTTCGTTGCAATGTGTTATTTTCTGAAGACATTTCAATGACAGCGCCGCGTAGCTCAGATGGGGACGACTTTGACACCCTGAAGTCCCTCGTTTGGCAAAACACACACGCAATTCTGAGCAATTCAGCAGCCGCCAGTGGGCAGAAATAAAGAATGTAGATGACAGTTGTCAGGACGGAAAACCAATTGGAAAAAGGAAATGGTTTCCTGACCATGAAATTGAAAGTTGGGTTGAATCGTTGGATTAGGAGGTAAGAAGAGCTGGTTTAATGACCCTAAAAGTGTAAACGGTCACCAGTCCAGGAGAAAATGTCAGAGGAATCCTGAAGTCTGTGGTCGTGTCTGTGAATCCATTATTAAACTATTATATATATTTTCAGTCTTTGTTAAGCATCTGGAGCTCATGTCATCCGTGAATTAATGCGAGTCGATGTCTACATAGTTCGCTCTGGTGCATCAGAATGAAAATAGTTCTTCTGGAGGTCACAAGAGGAGCTTTCCTTCACTCTACTGTGAAGACCAGAGCGCACGAAGAAAGGACAAACGTTTTCTAGCGATTTTGCCGATTTGACACCAGGAAAGGAAGCAACGCTGCGTCTCCCTGCTGCGGGAGGCCTCCGCGCTGCTCTTTGAAACCCCGGATGGTTTAGTTCCTGCTGCTGTTCTGCGGCTGAGGAGGAACAGCTGCTCCGGGTCGGGATCCTCCTCGGTCTGCCCGCCGACCTCGTCCCACCTCCACCTTCGGCGCGGACGGCACGAAACGCTCGACTGTTTGATCTCGCTGTGGTTCAGAGGCTCAGCGCAGCGTCCTCGTGGGTGGGCATTCACTCGCTCAGCTCCCTCGGGAAAGACGGGCCCACGAATCGCTATGTTTTAAACGGGGCATTCGATTTAATGTGAAGGGGCGGCACGTATAAAGTCGATATAACTTTTGCTTAACCGGTACTCACTGCACAGATGTCAAGTGTCAAAGAAAATTGCTTTATTTCCATAATTCTGATGGGGTTTGATGCGCTTATGTTAATGTCATCTGGCGGATCTGCTGACGGCATGAAAAACGCTGAATCAGAAGTTGTCCTCCATAATGACATAAGTGACTTTGTCGGCTCGCTAACTGTGATCTTGTGCCCGCAGGGACTCTCTGCATGTATGGTTACATGAACTTCAGCGCCGCAGGCCAGATGCCGGCGATGGAGGAGCTTGTCAGTGAGAGGTGAGACCTCATCCACATTCACGCAGCGATTGCCAGATTTATGATGGAACACTTCTGCCGTCGAGGTGACGGGATGTTAATGCACAACGCAGCAAAATAGAAAGTAACTTAATCATCGAGAGCTCCCTCTAAAAGGTAGCCACTCACCTGAAGCCGAGAAACACATCACAAGTCCTGCACGTCTTTATTACACCACTTCACTTACAACAACAGCATTTGCAGATTCGCGTTTTTAACACTTTATAACGTCAAGGTTCCTTCTTCTCTTCAAAAATATTCTCCACCATTTAATTCTTGAGAGACAAATGTACCAGATTCAAGGCCAGCCGTTTCAAAACAGACAGTATGTTTTATCATTTATGCTTTCTGATCATAAAACAATCTCGCGTTGTTTCATCAAAAGCTCTCGGAGGTGTGCGCCTCCCCCATCTTCGGAGTGGCGATGGTCAGTTTCTGCCTCCGTGGTCATCGGGCCGGTTGGTTGGATTGAAAGAGCCTCAAGCTTCCTTTAGAGGAACAACTCGACCAGCAGGAGCAAAGGGATTCATGGCTGAATGAAAGCTTTAGATTGTGACATACATTTCAGGATTTTAAACACACACTGTGTCGATCTTGTATTCCAAAAGGGCCTTTTTACTATAAATGGAAGATGATATACTCTACGAGACATAAAAGTAGAGATTGAAACCATTTCATAATTATTAAAATGTTTACTGAGTGAATAAATCAAGAGAGAAGTGGAGCCATTTTCTCATAGACGTCTATAGGACCAGAGGAGTCGCCCCCTGCTGGTCACCAGAGAACTCCTGGCACCTCGGCTTTGTCTTCAGTCAGCACAATCGAAGGCTGCTGGCTGCACGAGGCGCGAGGTTCGGGTCGTCCTTCAGGATGCAGCTCTGAGATAAAGTCCCGGGAGACGAGCCGGAGGACCAAGGAGGTCGAAGAGGCTCGGAACGCGGTAATTGAGAAGAGGCCCCGGGCCTTCCACTGACTGCTGCGATGACAGAGGACGCCGCACACGTGTCGGGGGGGCAGATCTCATTAAGTCGAGCATCATCTGCCCTTGAAGAAGACCCTGAAAGTTGCCCGGCTGACGGCAGCTGAGAGAAGAAATGCAAAGGCCAAAGGCTAAAGGCCGCGGTTAACCGGCACAGTCGTTTCTTTCACGCTTCTCCTTCCGTGCAATCCATTGCTGGGTGTAGCGAGAGACGGGTAAGTGGCGTTAACCCCCCCACCCCCCCACCATCCACGTGATGATGCCGCCTCTTCTTTTACAACGGTCCACGCGCAGGGGCGGGGCCGGCTCGCTGTAGCCGCTGCATCCATCCATTCATCGGCCTTCACAACAGGCAAGCTGTTCATAGAATCGTCGCTCACGTTGGCTTTTGGGAGTCTTTTTCTTCCGTTTTCTTTGCCTCCATCCGAGCCGATCTCGGGCGGCTCGGCGGCGGCGGCGTGGCAGAGTGCAGACTTGGCAGCCGACAGACTGCACGCCGGCTTTTTAGGCTGAATTATTCATTCAGCAACTGCTTACGTAACATCAATAAGAAATCCTCCATTCACACGTAAAAAAAGAAATCTGCAGGCTGAGTGTGCACACAAGCACACACATGCACACACACACACACACACACACACGAGGCACTCAAACAACAACAATTCAGCAGAATCATTTCCGAATCTAAGAACGATGCAGCGAAATCACCCCGAAACTGACAAACCGTCAAAAGGTTCTTCTTCTCTTGTGGTGTGTGTGTGTGTGTGTGTGTGTGTGTGTGTTTCCATTCATGCCTGACAAGGTGATTCATCCCTTCTGTCACTGATAGCACATACAGGCGCCTCCTAAGCCCCCCCGCGCTCGCTCTATGATCCTCCGCTTTAGGAAGACAACAAACCTCCTGCAGGATTCTGCTCGACTCCTCCACGCGTTTTCACTTCGTCCTGCAGGTTGCTGACAGACACATTGGCTCATCTCCAAAACGACTGGTAAAATGTTAACTTTCTTAAATGCATTGTAAATCCAGCAATTCTTTTCATACGCCTTGTGCACAGGTCACCACTTCCTGTATGAGACCTGAGGAGTTGTGCAGAATACTTTAATCTTAGTTCCCCCTGCCCAACACTCTGAGGGCAAATATCCCTCCTGGGCTGGATGCAGAGCAGATTGTAACCGTAGTGCTGTTGTTTCTAATACACGGATGGACAAATAATGTAATGAGATTTTTTTTTTTGCGAGCTTCTCAAAAATGTGCCCTGCTTCCTGCAGCTCCTTCAAGTGCAGAACAATTAGCTGATTTGTGCTGACAAGCGGCTCGGAGCTGAAAGTCTGCTCGGTGTTTTCACACAGAGTTGTTCCCTTTGATGCACACAAGCTAAAGGCCGCTGTTGAGGGTGTTTGTGATCTCATTCCCACACATGCGCACATAATCAGACACAAGTCCTATTTTTCGTCCTTTTACAAATAGGCATATAATAACGTCCTTGTCTGAACTGCAGGTAGATGCAGTGTTTCTTTTGAGACATCCGATTCAGTCGAAGGACGCCTGCTCTTTTAATCTATGACCTATGAATTACATGACGGAGAGACGGGCGCCTTTGTTTATTTAAAACCGGGCCTTTTGCAGTTTTCCACCCGTTATCGTTGCTTTGTTGCATTTGACATTAACTTTGCAGATGGAAAACACTGCATGCATGTGTCTACTTAGAATACTGTCTGAGTTCAGGTTTACTCTTACGGAACAGTGCACAGTCAAACCTGGATGGATGGAAGTACAACTGAATTACAAAAACTGTGTATTGAACTCATGTTTCATACAAAAGGTCTCAAGAGGAAGTGCAGTAATTTGTCTTCCGAGTTGGATTTCTTTCCCAAAAGCACTTGAGAGGTCATTTTCTCAAAGCAACGAATCTGAAAGGCCAATTTAGTCTCCTTTGACGTGGAAAGAGAAGCTTCGTTAGCAATCCCCAAATTAAGTCTAATTTCCCCTGTTCAGTCTGAAAGGAGGCTTGCTGTTCCTGCACCGAGTGTCCTTGAGCAAACCGCCGAGACCATTAGGGCCTCACGGTGGGCCACCATTAGTCATCCTGCAGAAGCAGAAGAGTGAGCATCCACACTGCAGGCAGGAGCTCAAATTCACGTTGACCAAAATGTCCTCACTCTGAAGGTCTCCCAGTCGTGCTGGTCCTCACAAATACGGCTAAAGAAGTATGCATGCACACACACACACACACACACACACACACACACACACACACACACACACACACATTGACACAGTGACAGAAGCACATGTATCGCCTCTGTAACACAAACCGTAAAAAACACCTCACACACGTTTGTGTCACTGTGTCTCCATCCGGACTCGTCTCGTTCTCGCTCCGTTTCGATGGCTTGCCGGGCGAGTCGGGCGTCAGGAGGGATCAGGCTTTGCAGAGCAGCTCTGCTGACAGGTCGGTCCCTGCGTAGACCCGGTCCACATTCACAGAGCAAATTGCTTCTGGATTAGCGTCGTGTCCCCGGAGCAAAGCGGCGCAGACGCTAATCTGAAGCCTAGCTGACACTCCCGCGTGTTGCTTTTGTCGCGTGATGGAAAGGACAAAGCGGGACGCCGAGGAACTCGGGAGAGTATTTACAACAAAGGGGGGGTCGTCTCCGTCGCTGCAAACCGCCGCGGAGTGAATGTTCACCTCTGACGCAACACTTTGTTTGAGGCGCTTCAACACCAATCGGAGCAAGCGGCATGAAGACGTCTCATATTCGGCCGACACACTTCACTGTCGATTTTATTTTCTGTTTGTCGTGTTCAGACCTGGCCAGGTGTTATTTCGTTATTTCATATTTTTTAATTGATTTGATTTCAAAGCGTAACATTTTCCTTTTCTAAAATCTTTATATCATTTTTTCTAGGGCTGCACAGCTATTTTGTTGGCTATTTTGTTGAGATGCCCTACTAATAAGTTCCACGGCTCGCTGCCGAAATCACCCCGTCACCGAGTTCATGTGTTATTTAAACAGATTAGTCTTGTCAGGACACTGCTGTAACCAGGCAACAAGGGGGACCCATCCAACCGGCGGCAGGCGGAGAAGCTGAGAAACTAATGGCCATGTAAGTAAAGTACAGGAAAGTTCACCGTTGCGTTTGATTGATTTAGTCATACATCTCCATTTGGGACAGTTTGAGCCTCGTTGGTGAAGCCCCGAAGCCTCCGGTTAGAGGCCCTCACAAGTACAGTTAAACGAACGCGGGGTGTGTTTGGAGTAAGTGGATCTTAGCTGGAAGCTGACTCATTCTGGCACGCGTGTATTTGTGTGTCTGTGTGTGTGTGTGTGTGTGTGTGAATGTTAACTTGTCCCATTAACACAGTAAATGTGACACTTGAACAATGACAGCAGGCTGGCGGGGGAGGAGAGGGGTGCGGGGGGCGACCATGAATCAGAATTGGGCCTCGTGTAGCAGGACAGACGACAGGGAAACACTCTCTGGGTTAAAGGTTCAGTTCGCCCCGTTAATTAGAAAAACCCGGTGTCCCACAGCCGGCCGCATGCTGTGGTTTGAGACTGAAAATACAACATCAGCTCTGAGAAGTAGGTCGCCATGAACTTCACATGGTGACAAACGAGAAGTAAGAAAAGTTTAACATTGAACTAGAATCAGTGGATTTAATATTTTGTTATTTAAACTGAAGTGGGTCAGTCAAACAAACCACTACTGGTACCTGTCTCTCTTTCCCTTTTGTGAGCGTCTCAGTGTCTCCGGCTCCTTGATCTCCAAACCCGGCACAGCTAATCTGTGCGCGCCGTTGTTGCACTCGTCCCCGGATCTTTAAGAGCCTGAGCAGACGTCCGTCCCCAGGCAGAAGACTCCAAAAACAAACCCAGCTCCGCCGGGAGGGATCGTACCTCTGCTGGGGGTTTCAGTTTCACGTCTCACCGCCGAATAATGACGCCTTATAGTGATTTGAACAGGAAACACAACCTTGAAAAACGAGCTTTCATTCAAATTCCCAAATCATTGCATTCAAAAAATGTCACTGATCAGATTTTAATCCAGCAGACGAGTCGCTCAGTTTACACGCTCATCTCAGCCTGCCATAATAATACCACAGGCATGTTTGCAAGTTGAGCGATGGAAGAGGTGGATGAGATATTCAATCCTCATTCAATTGTTATTGGGTTAGATGCAAGATGTTTAAAACAATGCGTTGTTTTGACACAAACATAATAATAATAATCCTGATATGTTTGTGAGCGAATTTTGGGACAGATTTTATATCATAAAAGAAAAGTTTAAAATGTCTTTGGCTTATTTTCAGCACCCAACCAAAATACATGAAGTTGACATAGAAGTTAATCGCGAGCCGAAGAAACAAGAATTAAAAAAAAAAAAGACTAGTTTCTGAGTTTTAAGACTAAAACTATATCCGTGTTGCACAGCATTCTCTTTGTAACCGCATATTGTGCCGTATGCGGGTCATTATTGAGCGGGTCATTATCATCGCAGGTCACCGGAGACGAAGGTTACCTGCTTCAATCAGAGAGTCCTTTTTTTGACCGTGAGCTGAGGCATCAATAAGCTTTTCATTTCCCCAGCTGACTTTTAGCAATTTATCTGCAATATTTGCACATGACCTCCGTTTGGCGCTGAAGTCGATGTGGCTTGTTGTGTTCACTCGCATGAGAATGTCTGCAGTAAACTACAAAGTGTTTCTTTGCGTTATTTTCTTATTTCTGTGACTTTCATCGCGAAAGATTTCCCACTGAGAAGCACTCTCTCGGGTCCTTTTTATGTTGTGAAGGTTGGTGGACACTTATTGTCCTTTAGTTGCCTGTAACATTGGTCACACTTCATTAAGTTCCATTTTGCTGAAACGAGCTCAGCGACCACGTGTCTAGGAAAACCTCATTTTGTTGGAAGACTGGAATAACAAGCCAGGGAAAATGACTTTTTCTTTGTTTCTTTCACACTGATGACAACGGATGATGAATTCAGAAAGCCATTAATGGTTAAAGAATCAGTGCGTAAAAATAGGACAAAAAGTATCCCGAACACTGAAAGATGAGTCTCCCTGTACAGAAGGAAGGTGTGATTCCGCATTAGAAGTAAACGGGAACAAAAAGCAGGAACCGTCTAAGACGAGCTAGCGACAAAGCAGCAGAGCTCACAGACTGAAGACCGCCGAGGAGGCCCAGGTGCAACTAATCGGGGTCACGGGAGGGAAGCATGAAACGGGAAGGCCCATAAGGGAAGAAATGACCAAAATGAAGTCATTAAAAATAAGGAACCCGGCTGAGCCGCGCCGATTCGGTTCAGTAACTCCTCAACTCTGAAGCTCACGAATATTCGCTATTTAGCACGACTCACGGCGCTTAAACGGATTTCAGTCATTCCGGACGGCGCTCGTGGCTCCAGGACACGGCCTTCCGTGAGACGGCTGGAAGTCAAAGCTGACAGTGGCCTGACTCAGGCAATCCGTCCTGCAAATCCCCACCACTTCATCTGGAACGCCCCAAAATAGCAAAGCGTGTGTGTGTGTGTGTGTGTGTGTGTGTGTGTGTGTGTATGGATCGCTGTGTTTCCTCGTGGTGTGTGTGATTCTTCTCCTGTTGCCGCGTCCTCTTGGCTCGGTTTTTGCGGTGGGGAAGCTTTCAACTATTGACGGTCGATCTGAGAAGCTGCAGCCTGTTTGTGGTTTTAACACTGCTTTTGTGCGCTTCAAATGGCCGCGTTTAAAGATATGGCTGAACGTGTGGCGGCTTCAAACATGGAGCGTCTCATTCGTCAGTTCGTCACCTTCGCTGTACTTTCTTCTTTGTCATTTTGTGGCAGTGTTCTGCTTCGTATCAAATTGGTTGTAAACAAGTATTTCAATAAGCCTCGTCTCTAAAAAGCTTTACTTGGAAGTAAATCAATGTTAATGTCGGACGATCCTTCAATGCACCACTAACTCTGTGCGTTAGAAACAAGAGTATTAGAGAGATTGGGACAAATAGCTGCAGGCTTTTGACACAACATGAGCTCCTGCGTGACAGCTAGACGAGCTACATGACCTAGCGGTAGCACTCATTAGCACTCAAGGTCGGGACAGGACGTCGGGCTTTTGCTATTTTGAAGGAATAATGGGGTGTCACATTCTCTCATTACGCAGAAAGCTAGAACCACAGCGAGAACACAAGGTCAAAGTTCAAAACCGGGGGGGGGGGGGGGGGCTCTGTTCACAAGCCGTGTCGTTGTGCGCCTGCCGTTGTTTCTTTTAGCTTGACTTTCCTCATTAGCGCCGTGCAGGCAAACAAAAAGACACCGAGGGCCGGTGCCTTTCCCCGCTCACCATGTCCGTCCCACGTCGGGCTCCGTGCGTAACAACCTGGTTTGAATTTCATTTGTTGGAACCGTCAGAAACACTTTAATGCTCCCCGAAGCTTTTTTTAGCAGCCGGCACTTTCGAACCACATCGTGTTTCATTCCTCTTTTTTTTTCTTTCGATGCCGTTAGAAAAACCTTCCCTCTCCGAAGCGAGGTAAAGATAACCGGAGACCGACAGTTCGTAGGTGGGCGGCTTCTCCGGGACCCAAACGCCTCGTAGAAACCCGATCGGCAATTCAATCCATCTGCTCAGGTGGGTAGTTTCAGGTTTGAGGAGGAAAGGCGATAAATGATGTTTGATTTATTGATCCTGGAGCTGGTAGGGAAAAGACTCCATACATAGGTCGGTTTTGAATGGATTCCATTCTAGGTTTGTTTTATCAGAACAAAATGTGTATAGATCCATCTTTGCGGTTTCAGATTACTAAAGTTACCAGAGTCTCTAAAGTATGATTTTTTGTGTCTTTTTCTAATTTTAACCCTAAAAATGTAGTTATTTAATTGAAAAGTTGTGTGAGAACCCAGCGGGGGAACCGGCCGTGAACCAGACATCTGTTTTGACACATTTCCCTTGTTTGTGATGCCGAGGAGCAGCGTCGGGTACCAGAGTTCACGTCTGCATAATAGCTGGCTCGTCCCGGCCTGCTGCGAGGGAACGCCGGGTCCCAACAGCTTTTGTTTGCAATTAGGGATTCCGACTCAGGCCATCGGCTCCAGCCAAAATGTTTTTTTTTTCGGCGAGAGACGAGGCCTCTCCCTCCTAATTTTTGACAAAGTATCTGATGTTCAAATAGAAAACATATTGGAATGTGGGAGAGCGGTGCGATCTGGTCGTTTTGGGACGGCGTACACTTCCTCCGTTACGGGGAGTGTGGTTTGATACGATTGACGAGGCTACCAATCCGTCATGGCGTCCCGGATGAACAGCAGTGATGGTCTTCCCATCCTTTATTTAAATTCGCCCCTCCTACGGAACATCCGCTGTCTCTCACTAGTATCTCTCACTTGGACGCAGGAAGTTTGCTCCGATGAAAAAGACCTTCGTGGGACCTTTGACCGCGGCCGAGGAGAGAAGGTCTAAAGGGTGCGTGAGAATGAAGCCCATCAGAGGCCCCTGTGCACTCAACTCGGCCTGATCTTTCTGTATTTTGAAGCTTGGATTTAATTTTTATATTTTTTTAATTTACCATACTGTCTTGTTAAATAAAGCTTCGCTCCAGCAGTTCTCTGCCTGTAATTTTAATTAGAGAAGCATAAATTAAGGACACATTTTCACTCCCAAATCATCAAATACTGATGCTTGGCGTACATTTTTGATGAGTCAGGCATGTCGTGTTTTTTTCCTCTTGTAGTGTCTTTCAACTTAAAACACTCATTTTTGACGTACTTTCCTTTAAGGCTTCCTCACTGCACCTAAACCAGTCAAGGTAAAGAAAAAAAATCGTGGTTTGGGTTGAGATAAGTACATTTGTTTCAGATAACTAACGTAAAGAACTGCCTCATGCATCGGTGTCCATGTCTGACGAGTTGGGAGTGAAACCAGGTGGAAAAGTGGGGCAGGAAGATACAAATTTGCAAAAGAAAGTGGTTTAAAAAGTAAAGAGCGTGTGGTAAGATGATATAATAAGACAGGACTGGCTGCGCAGCTTGCGGCATGTTTTTCGCATTTTAAAGCCATCATCTGCACCCGAGAGAGGGAGGCAAGGTGAAACTGAACCACTTCTGTCCCGTCCTCGGGCTTGAGGAGAAAAATTAAACTTTGAATGCGGTAAACGCGTCCGGCTGACGTAATGCGTCGCTACAGAACCACCGGAGCGTTCACTCGGACTCTTCCAGGCCATCTGCGCGGACCACCCAGAAGACAGACGTGGCGTTTGGATCCAATCAGCGGCCCTTCGGCACCTGACACGGAGCCGCTCTGAGGGCTCAAGGAGAGCAGAGCATTTTCCCTCTCTTTTTTTTTGCCGCACCGTGAGCAGAGGTATCAACCCACACCCTGAAAAAACATGTGGGAATAAAGCCGATATTGTGTGTGTGGGTGTGCGCGCGTGTGTGCTCAGGATAATTGATGAAATTGGTGATTTTTAAAGCTTGAAGCTCTGGAAATGATGTTTCCCCCGATCAATCCTCATCTGTCCTTAATTGCCGCTGCCGACTCGCTGATTTGCGCCGCAAAAGTTCAGCTCAGCCGCAGGTCAAAGTTCACGTGTATCAGATGTCAACAAGGCTGAGTCCTGCAAATCTGCAACTTCCTGCAACACCGCACCTCCTCCTCCACACCGACTTAGGAGCAAAGGAAAGCGTGCGGCTTGAGCGCCGCGCACATCTGGGAAATCCATTTAGAAGCACCTGGTGTGAGCTGAGACAGCGTGTTTGTTCAACATCTCACCCTGTCGGTGCGTTGAGCTAAGCACACACTGTGCACAGAAGCCTCTCATCCAACTGGGAGAAATAGCAGCATCACAAAATAGCATTTGATAAAAAACCTTTTACACTTCTTTTACGTCTCTTTTTTGGTCAGGCAGCTTCCTGGAGAGCGTTGACCTGTTATCGCGCAGCGTTTGAAGACGATGTGCGATCTACACTTAACACGGTCGACTTCACATCCGACCTTTTTACGATTGATGTAACCGTGGAAACCAATTGATTTGGTGCTGTGCACATCGAAACACGGGGGAGGGGGTTGGGGAGGGGGGCACTCGATTGGAGTGAAAATATTTGACTCTGTGGAAAGCTGGTAAAATGAAAAAATGTTTAGGAACTGTTAAGTAAATGTTATTGAAATGCCCCCTAACTATGGGTGAGCGGATGCCAGACTAATAACTATGATCAGAGCGAGCGCGTTGTTAAAGGTGGTCGCCGCTGCAATCCCACTGCCACCAATGTATGGAGGCCCGACAAATTCAAGATGAAAAGGGATTAGTGTGGCGCTGCAAAGACCATTTTAAAAGTTTTTTTTTTGTTCGGAAATAATGATGCTTCTGTTCAGAAGCTGTCAGCGGCCGATTTGATCTGATCATCGCGCCGGCGCCACCGTGGATCAAAAGACCCGGCCTCATTTGCACGCTATCACTTCACGGTGGAGCCTCAGACGGTGGGAGATAAACCGTTCGGCAGACGGGCACAGAAGCACAGCTCGCTGAGGCGGCCCATTAGCATACACAGTGCAATAACACAAATAGAAAAAAAGCCAGGGATTTATTGCCCCAGAATGTGGTGATCTTCGGTGTAGACGAGGGGGAGGAGGAGGAGGCGGAGAACATTTGGAGTAAAGTCAGGACCACAGGCCTCAGGGGGATGGTTATCGCAACGCATTGCCAGTGTCAAACGAGACTCAACGAGTCGTCATCAGAGGGCTTCGATCCACGACTCGCGCCGACTGACCTGCTGGACCTCGAGACGTTTCCTTGAAGCCGCGTCGACGTTGTGGCGGAAATGCAACGTGTGCAGTTTATGAACACGCCTCCATCAGGCCTTCCTAACTTTATGTTGCTGGCATTGAAATGTATGAACTGCACTTCGGGGTTATTGGGTGATGTTGCGTAAGCATCGCCTACTGATTGGCGTGTATTTGGGCGACAAGAGACGACACAGAAAGATATCAACTCTTTGACAAGAATCATTCGTCAGCTTCTCCACTATCACGTTTTCATGTCAACTAAAACCAGTAAACACATGAGTGGATGAATGAATGGATGAATGAGGTGGTGAGTCTCAATACATACCGTATGTATAAAATAATGTTGATCAATATGTTTATGTCATTTCTAAGTTTTTTATTAACCAAGAAAAACACCATGGATCTCCACTGGGTTTGTAAATACATTTTACTTGTCACATTTTATAGATTCTCCATCACAGGCTGCCAGTGTTTGGCTTCACGAGCAGCATGAACCTCATTACAACTAAATCCTGCTCTCCGTCTCTTCATTCGTTTCTTCCGCCAATAACTCCAACAATGCGGCGAACGCTGGTGCAGCAAAAATATGGGCTGAAAAAATCTCATATAAATCTCGCCAAAAGTGCAGCTGCACCCGATTTTCCTTCTTCTCCGGCAAAAAGAAGCGTCCTGCGGTTCATCTGTGCAGATCTGAACTGATGTGTTGTTGTTTTTTTTGTCTCTTTGCTGTTTCCGTAGCGACAGCATGCCAAAGCGGATAGCTCTGATCGGCTTCCTGTCTCTCGTCATGCTGATGAGCATCCTGGGGAACCTGCTGGTCATGGTGGCCGTCTGCAAGGACCGACAACTCAGGTGGGACGCAGCTCCATCTCCCCTCTTCTTCTCCCGCTGCTTCATTGCCAAACCTTTTTGTTCGATGACGAACACGATCACGCTTCACGCGTCGGTGTTGTGAAAATGAATGGCTCGTGTTTAAGGGAGGAAAGAGGAAAGAGGCGGATGTTTGTAGGAGCACCGGGAAGGAGACAGGAATGTAGAAGGTGGATTCCCCACACGGCTGAGCACAGAGGCCCAGCAGAATGCACCGGAGACACGAATGAAAGGACATAAATGTAACCGCTCAATAGCCTCCATCAATATACGGTCCTGGGTTCTTTTCTTCCCGCGGACCGTGAAGCCCAATGAGGAACGTCCACGACTTGGGCGGGTCTTCCCGGAGGACCGCCGGTCCGCCTCCTCCTGCTCCTCCTCTTCCTCTGTCCTCCTTGATCTCGTCCCGTCTCTCCAGTAGTCGGACTCTCTCTTCGTCAGTTGTTCGATCGCGTGACGTCTGCCGTGGCAGCTCAGGCTGACCATTGTCCCCGCGACGCTGACATGCAGGCGTGTGTGTGTGTGTGTGTGTGTGTGTGTGTGTGTGTGTGGGAGGAGGTGGGGGGGGGTTAATGCCTGCGAGAAGGAAAAGCAGGTTTGTTGTTCAAAATGAGCTTTCGTTTCTGTGTATAAATGTGTGTGTGTGTGTGTGTGTAATTACGGCGATGAGAGACAAAGTCACCCCTGTGATGTCTCACCTCCCTGAGGAGACGGTGACGATGAGCCATCTTTGTTTATCTCAGCGTCATTGTCTGTCCGCCCACTGGAAAATACACACACACACGCACGCACACACACACACACACATTGAGAGGGAGCCACTGTTTTTACTCCTGGTACACGCGAACTGCTAACGTGCAATTATAAAGAAAAGCACACACGCAACGAAACGAAATAGAGACACGCTGCTGCTGCATTGGGGCGTCCCACGGGGGACTGTGTCCCCGTCCAAATATAAAGCACAGCTCTGAGCACATCATTAAACAACAACACAAATGTGTCGTTTCACAGCGTCCGTCAGACAGTTTCAATCGAGCAGGAAACAGCCGCTCAGTTTTTTTAGTTTTCCTTTAGTTATCGGAGGATTACGTCACCCACAAAAACACTGCTTTTCAATTTCAATTACTCACCGCGTGTTCTCCTCGAGTTCTCAAAGGAAACCATTTTGTTTTCCTTGCTGTGCTCCATTTCTTTGTGAGGAATCTTACCGTCCAACGTGCACGTAGGTAACATGAAATGGGACATAGAAAGGGACACGTGAGGCCGGACTTCTGGAGGAAGACGCATGAAAGACGAAGAGTAACTTGAGAATGAGAGGGTATGAAAAAGTCTCAGCAGCCTGTGGGAGAGGGAAGCTGCCAGACACAGCAAGAGGGTTCACACACACACACACACACACACACACACACACACACATAGACACACTCCTTGGCAGGGAGTTGACACCAGCAGAGGGGGGATTCAGAGGTGCTGCTCTACTCATCAATAACTTCCACACAAAGCCTGCCTCTCTCACCAAGCACCTCGTTTCTCTCAATGTGTCACATTGTGTGTTTGTGTGTGTGTGTGTGAACAAGGAACGCACACGCACCTTAGCCTTATTCTGCAGGGCAGTGTGGGGTGTCCCGGTGTTTTGGGGTAGATTCTTGTACGGTGATCCTGTCTGATTGATGATAATGTGCTGCTGTTGTGACTGATATTAAATAGATTACAGTGCTCATCGACACATGGATTAATGGGAAACACAATCCCATTTTGTTCATTAAAAAAACAAAAAAATCCCATCCAGGCATTTACAAGTTTGTGAAAAACATGCCACTATAGACTGTAGATGAGCAGAGACTTTTTATATACAGTGTTTTCAACTCATCGCACGCTGACATTGTTCTCCTGATCTCTGATAAGCAATACGAGGAAACCGAGGGTTCTTTTCACGCCAAGATAAGATAAGAGCAACAAAACAAAATGCCAACATGGATGATGAATATAAAATACGTATATAAGTAAATGGGATAAATTAGATTAGATTTACATCAGGTTTAAAACTGGTTGGTGATTTGAATGATACTGAATGATCTATTAAAAAGAAAAAGCTTATATACAATGACAATATTGACAACAAAGCGTGCTATCAATACATTTAGCCTGTTGAAACAGATTGTCGTGGGCTGTTTTTGGGGCAGAGGAGAGGGTGGTGGGCACAACATGGTGGGTACGTGAACAGAAGCCAATTGTTTTTGTCTATTTCCAATCATTTTTATTTCAACTTTTAGGACAAAATGTTTTGTTTTGTTTTAGAAACAAAGATTTTCTTTCAGATTTCTGCAACTTACTTTTCAAAACAAAAGTTGCCATTGTTTATCCAATGATTTCTTACATTTTCTTTTATGGGCCACAAGCCAAACAATTGGTCCATTCTTGATGAAGTTTACATCATCAGCTTTACCGTCTGCACGACACTCTCAGTCCTCAGACCGAAGAGATGAGAGGAAAGGACACAAGAGTACAGGAGGAAGAGGGGGAGGCAGCATGGGAGGAGACGCCTTTGCTGCTGGCCTACTTTTGCCATCTCCATTTTTCATGACGCACACACTTACTGCTAGCAAGCACGCACACACACACACACACACACACACACACACACACGCACACACAGTCTGCATGGTGTTTATGCTGGACATCATGCAGCTCTATGAGCAGTGATTCGCCTGCAACCATGTGAGCTGCAGGATCTCAGCGGGGCTCTTTGTGTTTTGAATCTCAAAGGCGTACTTTCCTTTAGAATGTGGGTACGAGGACAGTCGTGCCACTGCTTTGTTCTGTTCTGTTTTGGCCTTCCTCATTTGCATATTTGTAACCTTGGGATTTACCCAACCGGCCCAACCCAGTGGACCTGTGACAAATGAACAGTTTCCCTTTTGAAATTTGCTAATATTTCTAAATCCTTTTGCTGTAATCCCAGAATTTAACCACCAGAACAGGTGTGGAAAGATGAATACATGATTTAGGAACATTCCTCCTCCTCTCCTCGCAGTGTTTTCTTCTTATTCTCCATATTAACCACCCGACATGAAGTGTGTCCGTAAAGAAATCCACCGACCTTCCAGTAACACAACCTCTTTAATACACTTTATTTATTCTCAGGACTTTAAACATCATATTTCATTCTAACTAAACGCAACGCCTCCCGCCCTGGCGATGTTAACGGTTTCTAAACTGTACTGAATTACAGTCAACAACAGAGTGTGTGTGTGTGTGTGTGTGTGTGTGTGTGTGTGTGCATAATCCTCATTTATCTACTAAAGGTGTGCATTTCCGTGCTCTGGGTGTATTTCTGCTTACATTCAGTCTAGTCGTGCGTTTTTGTTTTGTTTTCTAATGTGTACATGTGAACGTGTGTGCGTGTGTGCGTGTGTGTGTGTGTGTGTGTGTATGTATGCATGTCCGGCGTGATTTACATGCAGCAGACAGCTGCCTGGTTCCTGCACGGCCTGTTTGTGAGGGGCTGTTTGGGTTAGCGACAGGCAGATGGAAAAGCCTCCCTAACTGTGCTATTTATAGAAATGGCGACGAGCGCAGACCACCTCGCTGTGCCACCGGTCCACTGGTGGGCTGGTGGTTCATCTGGGAAACCAAACACAACCAAGTGACGGGGAGGAGAACTCGCCAAAACAAACTCGCCCATCTCTCTTCCAATAAGATTGACTTACGCATCAATTTGACATCATGGTGGACTGATGGTCCACTAGGTTCTCGGGTTCTTCTAGTTTATCTAGCTCCTCTAAATCCATCACAACCCTGGATACTGTAATTTCTCTCACGTGTTGGACGTGGCGGTGGAGAACGCTCTAACCATCTGATGGAGGCACCTGAAGCGTCTCACACAGACGTTTGACGGTCCGTCTGTGTGTCGGTATCCAAACGCAGAGGACCACCGACCGAGAAGCTGCAGTGTCTGATAATGAACTGACTGGAGTTGTGCAACGCGTTGACAGCTTTGTGGACCCAAAGCCTTTGAGCAGCATTTGACATTTGTCATGCCAGACTCCTGGTCACAGCGATTCTGCAGATTAAAGTGGAAGTGTCAAATTCATCAGAAAAATGAAACACAAACCTGGAACTCATCAGCTGGCTAATACGAGTGTCCTCTCGCTGTAACCGCAGCAGATCTGGTATCCGTCACGAAAAGAGAGATTCAAAACAGCGCAGTGGGAGATCGAGGGAGGATTTATGCTTAATTATACATATCAGACATCACAGATGGAAAAACAACACCATGAGGTGTAGCACGAAATATAATGTGCTAATAAATCAACTATATATATATATATATATATATGTATATGTGAATATCTTAAGAAAACTGGGTTGGTAGTTGGGATAAATTGGGTTTGTTATGGTTTCTCATAAAACTATCACAACAGCACCGGTGGACATTACGTCTCGTGGTGTCCCACTAGAATGATAACAGTTACACATTTAGATTTGTTTCTATAAAACCCCCTTCTCTCGCCTCACCAGGAAAATCAAGACCAACTACTTCATCGTGTCTCTGGCGTTCGCGGACTTGCTGGTCTCGGTGCTGGTGATGCCGTTTGGTGCCATCGAACTGGTCCACGAGCACTGGATCTACGGCGAGACCTTCTGCCTGGTCCGGACGTCTCTGGACGTCCTGCTGACCACCGCGTCCATACTGCACCTGTGCTGCATCGCCTTGGACAGGTGAGACTCTGCGTAGGAAGAGCGTGTGCGTGCGCAGGAACGTCTGAATCAAAGAAAGGAAGTAAAGCTAGCAGAACGGTGTAGCTTCCGTAAAGGGAGAACAGTTCACAAAACACTAAACTAAGCAGGTGGTCAGAATTGCCACGTTAATCTTATGCTCTTATTGTGGCTGAGATCAATACGATAAGTAACGCAGTTAAAGCAAGTTTCTTTACTTCCGGCGTTCTTTTGACCCCGAAAACTAAACGGCTGCCAGCTGCAGTCAGTCAGTTAGACAGGAGAGTCCGTGACGTTAGCTGAAGATGGAGCTTTTCGCATTGGACGTAAAAAAAGAGGAGAGGAATTACTCCACGCGCTGAAGTGAAGAGGGCTGAGTGGCAAGCGGACCACTTTAGGCCCTGTTAGGCTAAGCTAGCTGCTAGGCTAAGCTAGCTGCTAGGCTAAGCTGTGTTAGGGTTAGTGCCTTTCATGTGTTTTTTTTTTTTTATGTGAGAAGGAGACTCACTTTACAGCTCCCTTACAGCCTCTTAGAGTTGGTTTGGAAAAGACATAAATTATTTTCATTGCCTCTCCAGCCGGACGGATGCAACACATCTCAAGTCAGACGAGGACCAAAAAAAACAACGCTTTCTCATTTACGCCGGCAAATTTCAGCGTTAGAGCGAACATGGATCTAAAGAACAACTGGAGCTGCCAGCGAGGACTCTGAAGGTTATCCACTCGACCTTTCTGGAATGCTCATGTGTTGTTCTTGCCGAGTGTGGACTCTTCGATCCCGCTGTAATACTGTGAACTCTAAGAAAGGAAGCGAGCGAGCGATGCGGGGGAAACCTTCTGCATTAGAAGTTTCTGAAAGTCGGAGTTCATGAATTATCTATTCAGCCCGCGGGCATTCGTTATCTTAGAAACCTTCGTGGTAAAATAAGTGGTGTGCACCACTAGGCACAACTGGCACCACCCAAACCGGATGGAGAGAAAGGATTGTGCCACTGTGATGTGATTCTCACTGCACCCACAATAAGAACACCAGGAAACACCCAGAGAACCGCAAACCTCTCACTGCAGCGTGTACAAAGTATCTACTAAAGCAAATCAGTAGTGTTTTATACTCTTAAAAATACCGGATCATTTTCCAAATTAGACACTGTGAAGATGCAAAGCTCAGCAGAGGAAATTGTTTCTCCATTTGATTATCCGGCCGGAGGAGCTTTGTACTCTTTTATAGCTGCCTCCACATCCTGGGAGAACATCCATTACCAAAACAAAACAAAACGAGGCCACCCCGCTTCATTACCTCCCAAGTTATTCAAAATTAGTTAGTTAATGAAAAAAAACAAGCTAGATTACTCAATAAATAATTAGGTAGTTAGGTGAGGTAGAGCTCTTATAGTAATACAATCGTTATAACAAACCATGTTTTGTATTTCTGTTTCATTCTTAGTTCACTTTTTAAACTTAACTATTATAATACATGTTGGTCTCTGTGTATACGTGATGGTGGCGCATGTAGTAGAGTGGTGCGTATTTCATACTGCAAAACAGTGGATGGAATGGAAATGAGTCAACGGGTGCATGTAGGTAAAACACCTTCAAATATCTAGAACTGCACACTGCATGCGTTTGAAGTAGCCCGCAACAAAGTAAAGTAACCCTGATTCATCAAACCTGGTCCTTTAACTGACCCCGTTCAACCTCTCAGGCTGTTTGTCTCTTGGTGTCCATGGTAACGGCATTGAGTCCTGGTAGCAGAGGCCTGAAGGGCAGATCTGCCCCAGAGGCCTAAGTTAGGCCAAGCAGCCGGATTACAGTGACTAAGTGGCTCCATAGGAGCAGCACGGGTTAGTTTGCAACGAGGGAAACGGGCCTGGATTTCCCCAAACTGCCAAGAGATCGGAGCGAGCAACATCCATCTAACTGACGTTTCACATGCTCTGCATATTTCACACGGTATTGCAACATTAATGAGATTAGTGGAAACAAAATGTGAAAGGAAATGTCGATTTTCAACCATGCCACATTTTTTCGCTTGCTGGTAATAGATTTACTTTAATGCCCGGCGCAGAGCATGCATTTGTTGTTCTGTTGTAGCAGCTGGTACACGTAGCTGCGGGCTATTTACTTTTACCACTGCCCTGAAAAATGTTATAATATATATAATAATTCATGGTTGTTATCTGCATAAAAACACACCATTCAAATAAATAGGAAAATACTTGGCAGTAGCAGTTTGGATTACGTATTCTACACAGCCTGGAGCAAGCAATTGATAAAGTTGGCAATTATTGCTTTCCCTCAGCACTGAAACCTTCGTGAAGGTGTTCCTCAGGGATCCGTCCAGGGCTCCACTTGGACTCAGCGAACGCATTTCACCTGATCCCCCCCCCCCTCACGCGAAAAGAGTGTCTGCTGTTACTGCCGGTCTTGAAACTCTCCTTCAACATCCAAAACATGGCAGAGATATTGAGCAAAGAAACCCTTTTGTCCTTTATTAACTACCGTCGAGATGCAGGCAATGAGTGAAACTGCATCTTCTGACTTATGTGGAGATTTTAATCCTGTGGAGGAGGTAGAGCGGGGCGCATGGTGTCCGGTTAGCATAAGGTGGGGACGTGCTGCACAACGCAAACGTTTTCAGACCTGCTAATGACAAACTGATGGTGAAAAAAAAAATCCCTTCCGAGAAGTTTTAGATTTTTGATGAAGAGCAGAGGCAGTCTGCTGATGTCATTTGTAGCTTCCAGCATACTAAATAAAAAAAAGAGCAAAACAAGAAAATAACAGACCGGGGCAGAAAACAAACACATTTCTTTGGTATATTATTTTAATGAAGCTTTAAAAGGAAGCATCTGTGGACCGCATCACTGGAGGAGAAGGAGAATAAACACAGAAGGAAACGATGAGAAACCCTTGAATACATAATATAAAAGAATTTAGAGAACCACAAAAAAATGACAAACATTTCCACCATTTTTATTTGTTTCCTACTGCTGTCAAATTCTGTCGCCGCATGGAGAAAATGTCTCCTGACCCCAAAACGAATGCTCCGGTGAGCTGTTGACGGAGCGTTGCAGAAACACAACGTGGCGTAAACATCGAAGCCACGTCTCTTCAGCTCATGGTGGTGGAAGCCCCCACTCTTTGAAGCGTAGGCCACATTAACAGCAATCAATTAATTGGATTGTTTTAACTACGGGAGGATAAATAAAGCAGGAGGCGCACGTAGCTTCCATGCTAACATTGGTCATTTGGGAACATTATCAAACCACCAGTATTGCGTCTCGTGTCTCTTAA
Source organism: Apeltes quadracus (assembly GCA_021346845.1). Lineage (NCBI taxonomy): Eukaryota > Metazoa > Chordata > Actinopteri > Perciformes > Gasterosteidae > Apeltes > Apeltes quadracus. The sequence goes on from CM037920.1 coordinate 3,853,495, forward strand.
CGGTCCTGATTGTTGTATCTGTAGCACACAGGGCAGGTGAAACTATTTAGTTTTGACCTCTCTTTGCAGGAAAAGCACAGATGTTACTAATATAAACAACCATGGATGAGGTGTTTCAGTAAACAATGACGGTGTGACAGTGAGCCGCGATGGGCTCTACCATTACCCTGAAATGAAACCAGCTGCATTCAGCGGCCATTCATTTTATATTTCACTACTGTAACAGGTCACATTCTGTCCCGTGACAAAGCTCGGCTAACGTTTCCTCATCTGCGTTTAAGCTCATCGAGGCTTTACTCTCATCTGACCTTCGAGCGGGTCACAGGGTCGCTGCAGCTGCCGGAACACCAGAACGCTGAAAACGACAGCGAGAAAGAGAGGGAAACGGAGGAGGAAACAAGGGAGAAAGCGAGAGAACGTAGATAATAAAGAGAACATCTGCAGGATGAAGCTTCTCGTTCACCCGACCGTCAGCCGAAGATGCGGAAAAAGGGCTGAATGGAAATTAATTCAGATAAATAATACCAGAACCGCCACTAAGAGGATGCTCCCGCACAAAAGGCATCGAGTGAAGAGGCCAACACGCCCGAGAGACATTGAGACCGAGACAACCGAAGGACTAGATGGAGTGACAAAGAGAGCAACATAAAAACATGATTACATCACTGAATGGTGTCACAGTTGAAGAACTCAAATCAACCAACTTTCACGATCAACGTACAGTAGCAGTGATGATATTATGGCGCGTTAACATTCAAAATAAAGACTTGTGTTAATATAGAGAAAAGGGCTTTGTGTAGGAAACAAAAGGGACAAAAAGGAGAAAATTAGAGTCTGAAGAGAACATGAATTACATCACCGAGTGCAGAGTCCTCCACTCAAGAGGCAAAGGCTTCCCAGAAAGCTACAGGGACAAAAAAAAGAGAGACGAGGCGAGAGAGACGAGGCTCCCGGGAGGCTGAAGACGGCGAAGCCTGTCAGCGAGTGTGGCTGCTCGCTCGGATAGGCACGTCCGCGTGTACTCTGCAGTCCGTTGGGCCCTCCGTGCCGCTTTTAACCCCCCCCCCCGCTACACTATTGTTTCAACTGCACCCGTCAAGATCGATCAGAGCGCTGCGAAGGAAAGGGAGCCGCGGCCGAGTAACACGCCAGCGACGCGGCGCCGCTGTTTAGTCAGTGTAATGAGGTACGTGACACGTCCCTTTCGCCCCGAAGCCGCTGACATCCGGAGCGCTGCCGGTCCTCCGTGCTGAACACGTGACCCGTTGCCAGTGCCGGCCCGAGCCTCTTGGGGGCCCTAAGCAGAATTTTATTTGGGGGCCCCCCTCCCACCACGCACAGTCACCTGTGCTAGAAGATTATTGGCACAAATGTCACGCTATACTGTTATAGTGAAAAATATAAACGAATACAGTGAGGTTATAATACAAAACGAGGGCTGCTTGCAGCATAAGCGAACTGGGCAGGGGGCCCCAAGCAGCCGCTTAGTTTGCTTATGCCTTGGGCCGGCCCTGCCCGTTGCATTTCATGAGATTCCACTTGTCTTCAGCAGGTGGATCTAATCCGTCTGATCATCTGCTTTGCACTGGGTTCTGTATGTTGCAGGTGATAAACAAGCAGTTCTTTGGCTGTGACATCCTCATCTCAGTGTAAACTTGATTTGTTTCTCCCTCCTGTTAGTGCTGCTTATAGAACAAGTTCATGTGTAAGTCAGAGGTTCGCGACATGGTCGACATGAGCCTTTCAATGTAGCCTTTGTCTTGGCTTAAAAAAGAAAGTGCCACAGATTAATTAATTTAATTTCATAATCAACGTTCTCAGAGTTTATCAATGGCTTCACGATGTCTACAGAATGACCTGTGAGTAAAAATATCCTAAATGGAAACAGAGGAAATGTTGCTGACGGTGCAGGTCAACGTGCCGCTTAATGGCATTGAGTATCTATAAACTGCTTCGTTCTGGGGGGGGAGACAGAACAGCCCGCGAACGAGGACTACGGCGACGTACTCCGGCTTCGGCTGTTCCCAGAATCCAGCGTCCACATAAATAATGTCTGAATAGAAACGTCAGAAATAAACAGACAGAAATGTTTTGTAGATCAAAAGGAAACAGGGGCCATTTAAAGTGCTGGCGGTCAGGACACGCTGTCATTCAACCGTGCGCCGTCTGCTTCTAATCTTCCCCAGGTCAGTGTATGTGTGTGTGTGTGTGTGTGTGTGTGTGTGTGTGTGTGTGTGTGTGTGTGAGAGAGAGAGCATAGTGCGTGTGCACGCGGCGTCTCTATTCATAACAATGCAAGACGTCTTGCTTTGTGTTGAGGACTTTGTCACTCGGGCGACATCCACTCCTGAAGAATCCCTTTTGCAACCTCTTCAGATTCAAAACAGAAAGGGCCTCTTGACCTTTTTTTTCTTTTTTTTAAAGCCACACCACATGCAGACCACACACAGTATGCACAGCCTCGCCAAATTACCAATGGCTGCGAAATGCCACGCACTAAAAGCAGTTAATGAGGTAAGACCGCAGCGCGGCAGGCGGTGAAATAGCAACCGAGACCGGCGACAGGGAGGCAGCGTATTAGCTTTAATGCTGCCGCCGGAGACGGTTCAGTCGAGAGGACGACTGGGGGTTAGAACCTCCATCAGGAAAAAAAGGTATACTATCAATTGCTTTGATTTGTTGAAAAAGACATCGCATGCAACCTTTCCCGCTACCTCCAATCCAGTCTGACTAAGGTCACATCGCTCTTAATCGATCTCGTTTGGGTGCTCGTTGCTGATGTTGTCTTGGGTAACCTGGCATTGACTTCTAAAATAAACATCTTCGAATGAATTCGAGGGTGTCACTTTGCCCCTCGATATTCAGCTGAAGGCAGACTTAGTAAAGTAAAAGGGTCGAAAAGGCTTTAAAAGCTTCAAAGAGAGGGCAGATTTTCGTCGTTCTTTGGAGAACGCTCTTTTATGAGAAAATGTGGTCCTCATTACGTATCAGGTAGAAGAACTAGAAAGAAAAAAGGTGTGAGCGCTCAGTATCCTCACACACACACACACACAAACACACACACAGTCACCCGGGCCAGGTAAAATGATGACAATATGCAGTCCAGCCTTTGTCATTTGCCCTTTAACAGAGATCAACACCCCCTTCTCTATTTTCTCCCTCCGCTCCCTCAGTCTGTCTCTTTTTCCCCTCTTTTTGTGCGGCGTCTCTCTCGCTCATTCACAGCCCTCCCCTCTCTCTCTCTCTCTCTCTCTCTCTCTCTCTCTGTGTCTCTCTCTCACCAGTGCAGCTCTATTCATGCGGTTCAGAGCCAGCGTCGCCTCTCAGCGCTATCACCGGCTGACAGCATGCTGTTTCCCGCCGCATTGTCTGATATCACGCTCGCACACACACACACACACACACACACACACACACACACACACGCAGACGTTCGCTGGCGCAGATGTGTGTGTTCTGGTTGGGATTTAGTTACAGAGTGAATGAGACGGTTACAAAGACAAATACAAATTCGAGAGGTGCTTATTCTGATAATCCAGCTGTAATGGATCACAGCGTTTTGTTTCTCTCATTTCGGGAGACAGAGGCCCTCGTGTACGTACATTTTGCGAAATCAGCGTTGTCAGCGCCACGGCCAAGCCGTCGGATGCTGAGATGGAAGTAGCCCAGCAGCGAGCTTAGCATAGCGGTGCTTGAAGTGGTCCGTTTGCCAATCACCCCCCTCCTGTCTGACTCGTGGAGGAGTTCCTTCCCTTCACGCTTCCCTTCCCGTCTCCACATGGGAAACTCCCACTTTCCCCTTGGCCCTCCAGTGGATGCATGTGCATGACACCAGGAGCACCATTTGCACCGTTTCAATTTACGCGACAGTCGCTTTTCCCCCCAGCGCGGCTCGTTTTTACGCACCCCGCCACGCTTCTACACGCACGCCGCGAAAACAAATCCGCCTGAAGTGGCTGCAAAAGCGTCAGTACACGAGGCGCCGAGTGTGAGAGACTAAGCTGCTCGGCTTGTGAGCACCAAAGTAAAAGCATTGAGGGGGGGAAGGGAAGAAAGACCAAAGTGGACAAGAGAAGAGAGGCGGAGGGATTGTTGACTGCAAAATCGTCTCATAGAAAAAAAGCTCTTTTGCAGGCTTAAAAAAGAAGGGCGAGTCAAACGAATCATGTACTGACCTGCTTCCTGCGAGCTAAGACAAGACGGAAGCTGCTGCCTGGGACTCATCGCTGTCATGGAGGACAAGTGATGGACGTAGCAGCTGAATGAAGGATTTGCTGACCAGTTGTTGTCCGAGTCATCAGACATGTCAGGTGTTTTAACCCTTTTAACCCTTCGCTTTAAGGCAAGAGAACTGCTGATTGTTTTAAAAACCGGCAGGGAATGGATGAAAGACGGATTGAGAGAAAGGACAGGAAATCGTGTGTGTGTGTGTGTGTGTGTGTGTGTGAAAGGCGGGGGTGTGTTTGGATGCTCAATTATTGGTGGTTTGCATATTATTGCAAAAAGCTTTGGCAGCAACCCCCTCTTGTGTTGCCAAAAGGGCTCATTAAAAAGAAAAGAGAGACAGAAAATGAGGGAGTGTGTGAAAACCCCAGAAATAAAGATGCGTTTTTCCCTTTTTTCAGTTTCTCTATTTATTGGCCTTATTGGGTGGAGGTATTATTCCCTGAGATTATGACAGTATGATGGTAATAGGTGTCTGCCAGTGAGGGAGACAAACATCGAGAGACATTGACATTTCATTAATTGTATTTCCATCATAATCGTAGTCCTCATGTTTCTGTCAAATCCTTAAAGGGCCCATATTTTGATTATCTTTCAACAAGTTAAAATAGGTCTTTAGGTTTCAGAAAACATGTTTCTGAAGTTGTTTGCTGGAAATAGCTTGTAGGAAACGATTGCTACCTCCCTCGACTCCCCTCTGTTTCAGCCCCTTTCAGAGTGCGCTGTTTTCTGCTGCCGATTCTACAAGCTGTGGGCGTGGCCAAATGAGCTGCAGCTCATTTGGCCACGCCCACAGCTTGTAGAATCGTCGGTAGCGGTCAGGCTGACGGGGGGGGAGGGAAGGGGGCGTGGTAGCGGCACCGGCGGGCTGTGATTGGAAAACGGGACTGGAGCGGGGTGGGATTATTCAAATATCTAGGTTTGTGACGTAGAAAACCTTGAGGATTTTGAACAGCTCGTTCAGAGGCTGAAGGCCGGATCAATTCAGAAACCCGTATCTTCGTATTTTCTTTCAAGTTTGTATCCGTGTGGAAGCACCAGAGACACACAATAACGCCCCAAATCCCAGAAAAGGTGATTTTTCCATAATATGGGCCCTTTAAGAATTCTCTTTCTAATCCCCTCCGAGCAAAGCCAAGGTGCTGCGAGAAGCTCAAAAATCCTATTTCACGTGCTGACACCTGCGGTAGGATGAGGTTGATTCCATTGATTCAACTCAATCGTCAGCGGTGTTATCAATGGATCGATCGGTCAGCTTTTTTCTTTCTGTCACGGGTCTCCAGGTACTACGCCATCTGCTGCCAGCCGCTGGTCTACCAGAACAAAATGACGCCCATGCGAGTGGCTCTGATGATGGGCGGCTGCTGGGTGATTCCCACCTTCATCTCCTTCCTGCCCATCATGCTGGGCTGGAACAGCATCGGCATCGACCACCTGGTGAGTCGCTCCGTTTTTGTGCGACCCGTGTTGATTCTAGACTTTGGGGGGGGGGGATGGAGCCAGAAATAGTCGAATGTATTAGCATAATACTGTAAAGATTCAGGCTCTCCGGAGGGGGAGAAAAAGAAAATGAGAAGAGCAGTCGAACAAGGAGCAGAACGAACCGTTGAAAAACAGAAACCACAATTACTACCAGAATTCCGTGATAAACAAATTCCTTTCCTGAGGACTTTGTATTGTTTACAAGATGCAAATGCTTGATCTGTTGCCGTGGCAACAACATCCACACGTCAGTAAGAAACCCAAAGGATCGGGGCCACTGACACCTCGGACAAGCAGTCCAGCTCTTCCTTTACTCCGAGTATTTCACACATGAGTCACTGCGATGAGGTTTTTTTTGAATGTCAATTAAGACTCGAGCGAGAAACACAGAGGGAGGGACCAGATAAAATAGTCTGCTGCAAAATGCAGAAAAGGACTGTGGAGGTATTAGAAGAGGACTTCACCCAACCCGGGGTTAGGACAGCTCATGTACATCTCTCAAACAGCTCATGTAAAAAGATCTGTAATGCACGTTATCTGGACCCCAAATAACCTGCAGGGGGCAGAGGGGTTTCATTTGGCATTTGAGGGATTTAACCAGCTAAGAAGCCCCCCTTTGTGTAGCCCTGCACCAATGGACGCAGCTAACAGCATTAGCTCCATAAGTTGATGAATCTTATCTAGAAAGACTCCTCTTCGGTACAATGAAAGCGCTGAACAAGGAACTCTGGCTTTTGTGTCTACATATAACACTACAATAGATTAGAGTGATTTATTATAGTCCTGCGTTCAGCCAAGGAACTGTGGTTAAGATGGTTAAGGATGCTGCAAACGCTTTACTCAAATGTGTAGAGAATTTTTGAATGAAGGGGGTCCGAGCAATTGACTCTTAATTTTTAAGTTTTCTTCTTAAGATTCTCTTTTCCACCTTTTTTATATTAATCTGTCTCTTTGGTTGACTTAATATGTCCTGTCTTACTGTCTTATTTCACTGCCTTATCGCTTTAATTTGAGGCATTTCCTCACTTCTTTTTTTTCGGCGCAGCAAGGTGCATGAGGGCAGAAAGAGAGATAGTGACCCCCCCCCAACCACCACCGACCTCGCCCGCCCCTTTCTGTCCGCATCTGGACGCCGACGGAAGTTTGCCGTCTGGCTCGTGCTTGGCAGCGACTCCCACACACACACACACACACACACACACACACAGGTGTTCACGAGAGGCGTCTGAAGGCAGCGGCGTCCTCTTTGGGTCCAATTAGAGCCGTTATATATTCGGAGCGGGCAGTCAGTTCTGGCACAAAGAGGCACAAAGAGTCACACCGTCTGTCTGTACCGGTTTCCCCCTTGTGAAATACTGCGCTCTGATTGGTCGGGGATCGGCACCCTGGTTCCCTCACCGAATCACACGGCGCAGGTCCAGAGGTGCGCTGAGGTTCGGTGGGCCTTTAAAATACTTAGGAGGAAAAAAAATGGGTCAAATGTTAACGAGAGTAAAACCAGGAGACAAATGAGCTGGCGGTTAATAACGGGGGGTGACTCATCCTTAATCCAACGTGAGGGAAATTATCAAAAATCAACTAATCGACTAAGAGGGGGGGGCGCGTCCCTCCTCCACGTAGCTGAAGCTGAAGAAGCGCCGGGAAACAGGAGGCCGCGTCTGCCGCGCTGTCGGTGGTTCCCCGTCACGTGGTCGTGTGTTTGTGACACCGGCGGCAGAAATAATACCACTCAGGAAAAGCTTCTTCTTTTAACCGTGGAGCTTTTTCCCAAATTGCTCACCAAGTGAAAATCTCTGGTTTGATCAGCGGATTGCTTTTGAATCACAGGATTGTTTTGCATCAGCGCGATGAAGAATGGATTAGTCAAAAGAAGACATAGCCAGCGCTATCATAATCTGTTAATCTCTTAGGATAATTCAGGTGTCACTCTATAAAATGACACGCCTTGAGAAACACGTTATGAAGCCTGTTTATTACTTCATCTCTCCACGTGTTAGGCAGAAACTAGTTTACTGCCTCATAAAGTAATATATTATAATATGATGCTATTTAATTATTTAGGTATATTTTCGTAGAAATCCTCTTGCATAAAGAACTTGTGTTAGCGTAAATGTACGATCAAGATGTCTTCTCCGTTTGAAACCCTCATTCATGTGGACAGTTTCGATGCGTCTTCTCAGTTGACTTTGACGAGGTGTGAGGATCGTGGAATTTGCCACTGTGGATCTCCAGCGAGAATAATCCGACAAAGTCCATTCATTTTTCCAGAGATGAGGAATATGTTCCTGATGTTTTCCACGGCTGAGACGCTTTAGGTTGGAATGAGTGATGGGTTCCACTGTGCGCAGAGCAGAATGAATCCAGACTCAACAGAAAAAAACACAAAAAAAACCTCTTGTCAACTGTACACGTGGAGTACAGATAAAATAGATATTTATTTTCTCATATGTCACTTTTATCATTGTCTGCATTCCCGCAGCAGCGGAAAACAGCCTCAGCGCTCACGTGGAATCACTTAATCACGCAAACGTTTCATAAAAACGAGGCCCTGTTAACGCACGAGGGACCGCTTTCGTGCAGAGAAAAGGGATCGATGGCGGCGCCATTCGCCTCGTAGCCCGCAGCCCCGCAGCTCCTCTCCACAGAGATGAGATCTTTGTAGAAGAGATGGCCGTCGGCGTGATTAATGGTGATGCGCAGAACCTCCTGCTGCCTCGGGGACCCGTGTTTCCCCGCTGGTGGAGACTGCGAAGGCGTTTCAAGTTGTGACAAGGATGAGCGCATTTAAACACTTAAACCCACTCATGATTCACAAAATCCCCCCCTCGGTTCATCAGATGTGACCCTGCGGGATTGGGTTGATGGCCGTTAGGTCCTTTGAGCGAGGCTCTCCGGGTCGCCACATCCACAGAGGCTCCCTCGGCGTGTCATCAGTCACTGCTTTCGCCCCCCGAATAGAACATCTTGCGATGCCAAACTATCTTCCCACTTAAACTGTCCGTCCCAGAGATTCTGCTTTTGAAAGCACTGAGGCGGCGTTAATCGCGTGTCCAGTGAGTCATCTCAAGCTCGTCGTCTCATTTGCTCCACGACGGTTTCGTCCCGGCTTCGGTCCTCGAAGACCCTTCCGTCGCCGCAGATCGTCCGCTCGACCCGAGCCGCTCCTCTAACCTTTCCCCCTCTCCGATGTGACTCCCTCCGGCAGATTGAAGAGCGGCGCTACAGCGACGGCACCAACTCCACGTCCTGCGTCTTCATGGTGAACAAGCCCTACGCGCTCACCTGCTCCGTGGTGGCCTTCTACATCCCGCTGGTCCTCATGGTGCTGGCCTACCAGAGGATCTACGTCACGGCCCGAGCTCACGCCCTGCAGATCAGCGTGCTGCAGCGGGCGGGCGGGGCCGGCGGCGGCGCGGACTCTGCCGAACACCAGCGCAACCACCGCATGCGGACAGAGACCAAGGCGGCGAAGACGCTGTGCATCATCATGGGCTGCTTCTGCCTGTGCTGGGCGCCGTTCTTCGTCACCAACGTGGTGGACCCCTTCATAGACTACACGGTGCCGGAGAAGCTGTGGACGGCCTGCCTGTGGCTGGGCTACATCAACTCCATGCTCAACCCCATCCTCTACGCCTTCCTCAACAAGTCCTTCCGCCGTGCCTTCCTCATCATCCTGTGCTGCGGGAGGAAGAGGTACCGCCGGCCGTCCCTACTGGGCTCCGCCGCCCCCTGCACCGCCACGCAGATCAACGGCTCCACGCACGTGCTCAAGTAGGTCCCGCAAGCGCATGAGGAGGTTTGTAAGGATCGCTTTCAGGCGATTGGCCGTTGCATTTCTTGTTTTTGTCTACTTAAACGACGACCTGCTCTTCAGTGTCTTGTGTTGCGTCTACATGCGTGCAAAGGGAGCTCCCAGCATACAGGGGGCGCCGTTCGTCCTCATACGGTAACCGCTGCTGACGTTTAGGGAATAATGGTGAGATGGCAAGTGGCCTCATTACTTTGTTATGAAAATGATTTGTTTTTGGGAGATGGATGTGTGAGAGATGACATCATCTCTGTCCTCCCAGTCCTTACTTATTATTCCCCGGAGCTTTCTAAACATTGAACATGAGAAGAAGGTAAGGTGTACTTTGAAGGGGCGCATGGCGAACGCGGGACGTAGTAGATATAAACACAACAGGTGTTCAAAATACCCTTGAGTTTGCCAGATTATCAGTGAACAGACACAAGATGCACACAGAGACCCATGAGCCATCTCATTATCTCCTGATCATAATTATATATATTATATTATATATATATATATATATAGTTATGATTACAGAGGAAAATATTGACTCAATGTGTTGTGTCACATCGATGGGAATGTAAAACCAAAGTGGCATAACTGACCCGCGGTTACAAAGAGTCGCCGCTGTTTGAGGCTTCCAAAGAAAACAGTTTGTTCTAACTCCCCAGAAGACCCCCTGTTTTCTTCCCTTTATTCCTAAAGGTTGTGCTTCAGCTTTCTAAAGCGTAGTAACCACGTTAGGTCTCAATGTGAATGTAGACCGGAGGCAGACTTCCTCTGCTGGAGACTGTTGGAGCGTTTGGACATTTCGATTTGATCTTTAGCCCGAAAGCTCCACCATCAATCGTTGGAGATTTAAAAAGACCCTTCTGTGAAGTTCCCCCTGAAGATGTTGGTTCTTCTGTGCTTCCTTTGACCTGAAGGCTTCATGTTAGCGACATTATAAGGGGGCTTTTTAACACAACTGCAGTGAAATAAAGGGTCCCATGTGACCTTATTATGCTGTTTATTTAAGCCCAAACCCCAAAGTTTAAACTTTGACTGCGACCTCTAGAAGACACACGTTCATTGTGGCCGGCGGCCTTTTTCGGCGGGAATCGTTCGCTTCCAGTAACCTTATCAAGTCGCAGTGGCACTCTTTCTTTTCCTTCCCATCCAGTTGGCCTGATAAAGGTCAGAGATTTACAATTACTTTTCTAATGAGAAGGAACAATTCACACATCTGCAAACTAGGTTCTCCCCTCAGGCAGAGACGCGTCTAAAACAGGTGGAGATGAATTATTACATCCATGTGTACACGTTTATCCTGTTCGGAAAGAGCAAGTCCGTCTAATACTTCATCTCAGTATTACTAAGTGCATGGACATTATCCTCTTGCACGCTGATTCAGTTTGTTTTAGTCATTCGACTCTTGACTTTTGTTGAAATAGCTGATATTCATCTTAAACGGCGTCGCCGCTCGTTGTATTAAATCAATGGGTGCGTTTATTACAACGTGGTGGCCCTGACCCAAGTAAGTGCAATATTTTCAATCAATGGCTGACATTCATGGACTCTCCGCCTGAGAGTTCTTACTACGGTTTGAAAGGAGGCCATTAATGCGAGCCACTTCACATAGAAGTCATCTGCACACTACTGAACAAAGATTACATTAATTATATTTATTCATAGTAATACCAGGAGACCATCGGGGATGTGTGATATTATCTGTTCTCAACCCCTTATTCCAAAAGCAGATGTGATCTAATAACAGGCCTCTTTCTCGACGCGCGGTAGCAACATTCCTTCGGTTTCACGTGTTGTTTTGTGTACTCTGGATCCAACGATGAATAAAATACAAACCACACTGCGGTACGTTTAGAAGTAGGAGGGTCGTCTGGCCAAAGCGTCTGTGAGGAAATTCAATTAATAAAGTCATACGCTCACCACGCGTCGGCAGCTGTGGTTCTAGAAACCACCAGCTGGAGGCGTACTGGTTTACCCGTCGCTGTCACTCCTACTGTTAATCACTTCGAACCGTTTCAACAGTCCTGAGAAGGAAATAAAAGGTGTTGTGCGCTCCCGTTCAGCCTGCAGGCCTGGAGTGCGGGTGCGAGGGTTAAGGGTTCTATATCGGGACGCGTTCTACCGACTGACATCGTTAGCTGCAGTGCAACGTACGCGACTTCTCAGCAGATGGAACACCAGCCTTTACACACGATCTCTGGAGGTTGGCGGTGCCTTTGTTTGGATGTTGACACATCTCCTGAAATATGAGGCTTTAGTGGAGTTATCACACACTTCCTCACTCATTATCTCCTCCTGTTGCGCCGGCGTCTCCAGACATCAGGGGTTCGACATCCTTCGGGAGACGTTACATGTGACGCGTCTAGAAACATGTGGACGAGCCACTTTCATCTCTTCCCCAGGCTCCTCTTCTTCCACTGTTACCAAGCAACGAAAAAGCTGCGCGCCGCGGCGGCAGCGGCGAGGCAGTGTAGCAGCAAGCTACGCTGACTGAAGTGGACAAAGTAAACCAAGAAGAAGAAGATTTCCAGCACCTTTTAATGTTCTTAAAGTAGCTTCAGAGCTCTGCGCCCGGTTCAGTTTGACCTTTGCATCCGGATGTTTACACACACACACACACACACACACACACACACACACACACACACCCGCGGTTCAGGGTGTTTTAAAGCACGGGAGAGATTCACCGCATAATGAACAGCGAGTCAGTGTGATGCAGTGACAGAGGTCGCGTGGTCGAGTTTATTAGAACTTTTTAATAACAGAGCCGCTGCTTTTTAATGAGTTTTCAGGAGATCCCGATCCATGATACAGTTTTTCTTATATATATTTGTGTAAAATATTTGTATTTTTCTCTCTTGTCTCTTTCTCTAACGAGTGTAACGAGTATTGAGCCAATGTCTGAGTGACATTGGCTCAATACTTGCAGAAAATTGCTGTAGCTTCTCAGATAACCGGATCATCGTATCACCTGATGATCGGGATTTGCAGATGGAATCTGTCTCACTCACTTCATGCCGGGCAGTAATTTATTCATCGTGTTCTTTAATGGGCAAAGCGGGGTAATTTATCTGGTGTATCTTGTAAAAACAGTTAACAACCAAAGCAATTCATGCACATTGTCTCTTCCAATGAGAGTACAAATGTTAATGATGTAGAGCTTATTCGGGATATGCGTGAAGTGTTTAAGTCCGTCTTGGATTAAAACACCAGCAGCAGAAAGAGGACTCTGATTGTCTCATTTCGGGGGACGTGACACTAAACTGCTGCCTCGTTTAGTTCAGACGCCGTTGCAGCATGAGATTACATCTACTATCACAGAGTCGCCGTCATGGTTAATTAATACCTTTAAACCGGCTCACTCAAATGTTAAGTGCTTTTGCTGGTGTCGTTATTAAATACCCATCAGGCCCGTGAACACGTCGGAATACCCAGCCGAACCGCGCGGCTCCATTCACCCGCCTTCCGGCACAGGAAGCGGCGCCTTTAGACGCAGCGGCGCAGGTGGAGCCGTCGCTCGCTCGGCCGCAGACACGCAGAGGAGTTTTTTGCGATTACACCTGACAGGCGGCCGTGCGTCCCCCGCCGGGGAGTCGCGTGTGCACGGCCCCTGTTTAACGTGGCCTTTATCGCGGCGGCGGCGGCCATTTCAGCGTGACTGAAGGGGGCTTCGCCGCCGGCTCGGGGTAATGGCTTCCAAAACCGGCCAGCCTCGCCTTTGACTGGCGCGGAGCGGGAAAGACAGGGTCCCCCCCCCCCCGTTTCGATCCAAGACGGACCAAGTTCCTCCTCCTGCGTCGCTTAAAAGAGAGGCGACGTGGCGCCGCTTGCACGGCTCACACGGGTCGCCGCTTGTTCTGGCTTGACCCTCGCAGGCCTCCGTTTCTCGGATAATCATCGGCCATGACTCACTGCCTGCCCACACATGTGGGCTGACGAGGCCTATTGTCGCAGTTCTTTGTACGACTGTGAGCGTGATTGACGCAGTCTGAAAAAAGAATGTAATGAGTGTGATGTAACCATAGAGATTTTTTTGTTGAGAGCAGATGAGAGAATGAAAATACTGAACAGTGTTTTGTCACTACGGCTTTTTCTAAGGTATCCCAACTGCAGTATAATACAATATAATATCCTCCATAATTCATAACGCATTGATTTTTTTTGTTATATCAGGCTGAAAAAACTGAAAGTTTTTTAATGTATTTGTTAACGCATGTGCAAATTCTTCTACTGGTAATAGTTTAATGTCTATTAAAATAAACTAAATAATAAATAAAACTAGATTGAATAAAATGCATTGACTGCACACTACAGATAATAATAATAATAAATGTCTCTTTTGTGTGCCAATAAATACTGCAGCAGCTTTCCTTCTCTTCTTCTGTGGTCTTGAAGCCTGAGATGTAAAAAGAAAGAAGCGTTTCTCCTCGCGTCTCTACCACTTCCCTCCCGTGCTCTCGCACAACAGCTTCAATGTTTAATGACGCTGTGAATTGTCCGGACCACCTGCGGACGAGTCCGTAGGCAGCAGAATACCCGCGGCGGCAAAGAGAAGCTGCTGCTCACTTATTAAAGAGTGTTTTCATCCCACCTTTGGAAGCCTTATCGGAGGAAGAGGCCGTTGCTTGGCGCCGCTCAGGGGCGCCGTGCTAACGTGCTAATTACTCATTCCGCCGCCTGTGATTCATCCGACGACCACTCACAGTGGGCCCACAGTGAAGGGGGAGGGGGGGGGGGGGGAGGTTATATACATTTTGAATACACCTTGGATAAGTTGTGCAACTTTTACAGAAGTTCATCTGGTTGATTTCTACTTCCTGGTGCGCGCGGGAGAGTCTGAGGGTTTAATGATGCTGCAACGTGCTAGTTGAGCTTGTTTTACAGAGGAATCGCCTAATGAAGGGCGAAGGGAAGGAGGGAAGGAGAGAGACGGGAGACTGAAGAAGACGGAGCGAATTAAAACACACAACGGGAAATGAAACGGAGAGGAGAAAGTATGCGGTAAAGAAAGAAAACACAGTTTGTCAGAGTCTCTGTATTTATTTTAATATTTAGTCTGGACCTCTCCCGTCCGGTGAGCTACGGTCGTCTTAACTCGGGTCGGAGTGTTTTCGACTTGATTGTCCTCTTCCATCATGGGCGAGACGACACTGCCCCGCGGGCCTCTCGCGGTGAAGTTACTTCTCGGCCGGTGGAACAAGCACAAGACTGAAGTCATCTCAACTGTGTTTTGGTGTCTTTGCATCCTTTCCTCTCCGTCTCTTTAGCACAAAGGGCTCCGGTTCCTGCAAGCGACGCCTTCGCCGGCTTTGTGAGAACACGCTCTCCCTCCCTCCCTCCCTGACTGATGAGCTCTGTGCTTCAATTAAAACGTAATTGTCTTCTCAGATGGAAATCAATTTTGGCACTTTGAGCGTCTCATCATCCAGATGGAAATTAGCTCGGTTCATTTTATCTTTTCATGTCATTACGAGGGGGGGCGGGCGGGGGGGGGGGGAGGCAGCGGAGAGCTCCTTCAATCAAACCTCCAAAAAGTTTCCTAAACAAAAGCGTGATTTATTTATCACTGAGGGAGGAAATGGTTTCGAAAGACAAATGGGGAGGATGAAAAGCCGGAGGGGTAGAGAACGATATGACTGGAACACTTGTGGGTGTGTAAGTAGATGCCGGGTTGCCACTTTGTTTGTTCCATCCGGTTCTCCCTCCCGGAGGCGTCCGTGTTCAAGCAAACATCACATTTTTATCGCGTAAAAAGAGGCGGGACTCAGAGGAGAAGAAAGAAAACGAAAGCGGCTTCAGCACCACGGACAGCGCCGTGTCACGTGACAGCCGTGTTCGGTCTCGCGCCTGAGCTCCTCCCGCAAATGGTTTGTCCCCTCCTCCACCGCGTGACTTTGCGTACGGTGCGTCCAATCAGATCCTGCGGGTTAGTTTTCGCTGCCTGTTGCTGTTAAATAGATGTTCCTTTACCTCGCAATCAAACAACCGGGGCCTCTTGTTTCTGCTGCTGCCTTTTCATCAAATATCCAAGGAGAGATCCGTCATCGGAGAGGCTCAGATATTAATCTGTCACACCCACGGGAGCGGGAAATGCATTACAGCCCCCAGACACTGAGTTATGAGTAAAGCAGCATGTTTGCTTTGGCTGGAAGTCACAATCTGAGGAGGCGGGTTGATCGGAATCACTCAATAAAAAAAATAAAAAAGATAACCTCGGGAAATGTTTCGAACATCGGTTCACCCAACCCCCCCACATGGTCTAAAGGGTTTCAGGGGCTTTAAAAAAAGGGACTTGCCTCACTTAATTATTCACTCAGTTCTCTCCAGCTGCGAATATTACCTTTGGCTGCTGTTTGCTCTGCATGCAGGAGGCCAAAGGAGAGTCAGCACGGCAATACATGCAAAGATACATGCAGCTGATGAGAGGAGCAGCTAACAGGAGCGGTGTGCGAAAAGCATCAAGGTGGAAAAAGATCAATTAAATAAATGCTCTGCTATAAAGCTCTGCTGCATTTGTGTTTGTGTGTTTGTGTGTGTGTGTGTGTGTGTGTGTGTGGGCAGCATCGTCTTTCGTTCTTTAGAGTCTGCGGACTCGTTACTCGTCCACAGCACCGACCCGCGGCCCCCTTTGACAGAGCTCATCAGATGTCGCGCCAGCGGCTCCGGGTTCTGATGGACGAGTCGGTCTGTCCAAACCATCCGGCTCGGCTCACGATTCCTGGATGCGATTGTTGTGAAATGTTTTTCACCAGGGGGTGGGGGGGGGGGGGGGGGGATTCCACGTCTCTGTGGTGATGGACGTTGGATACACGATGGGGACACTTCCTGTCCTCATCGTAATAATCCAAGATAATCCAACCTACTGGTGCGCTGAGGAGATTCTGCTGTTATTCTCTGTCAGGCTTTTATATAAAGATTGTATCACAGCAGCGCATTTTCTTGTTCCTTTATAAGCTATTGAGGATCATGTAAAGGCTTTCATGTAGAAATAACCGTCAACTTGAGCCACTGATAAATCGTGGATTAATTCAAGGTGACAAACAGCTGATGTTGATGTTTCCTTCATTGATGAGCTGCAGAATGCAGAGGCTCTGAGGCGTTAGTGTTGTGAGAAGTCATCACAATGACACTTTAATGCAAGTACACGCACACACACACACACACACGGTTGTCTTTCCTGATGGTTGGTCGTCCAGGTGTAAACTAACTTTGTTTTTCCCTTTCTCTCTCTCTGTCTCTCTCTCTCTCTCTCTCTGTCTCTCTCTCTCTCCCTCTTTGTCTCTTGGATCTACTTTCTTTTTTATAATCATCTTTCATCATTTTCTTCCTTTATTTCGCACCGTTGATGTCAAACTCCTCTCATTTTATTCACTCTTTCCTTTCTCTGCATCTTTTTCGTTGCACCCTCCCTCTGTTCTTCTGCTGTTTCTAATCAATCTTGTCTTTTCATTCCCATTTCTTCCTTATATTTTTAATTGCATTGATTATCAATTCCACGTGTTATTAATTTTGTCTATTTTCATTCTCAATTGGTTATTTTTTCGGCTTCTTACTTTTTTCTCACTTCTCTTTATCTTGTTCTTGCGGCATTCTCCTCCTCCTCCTCCTCCCCCTCCTCCTCCTCCTCTTCCTGCTCCTCCTCCCTTTCCCCCTCCTCCCCTTCCTCCTCCCCAACCTCCTGTCTCTCCAGCGGCTGCTCCTCTGCCTCCAAGCTGCTGCTCTGGTTCTGCAACACCAGGCCAGTGCCTGTCTAGCTGCAGTGTGTGTAGGGCGTCTCAAGGCTCTATCAAGTGAGTCTGCAGCCTCACACACACACACACACACACACACACAGGGAAACGCTCACAACACACACCAATTTAAGTTGAGATGTTTAAGCTCATTTACAATTTCCATGTGCATAAATATATAAACATGAGGCCTCGATGATGCTGAATGAACAAAAGACAACGCTTCATTAGACGCTTCATAGAGGACGATGCTTGGATTGACAGCATGTGTAATAAATAAACTGAAGTTGACGAAAAACTAACATTTCTAGATTGTATATATTATAATGCAATTCATTCAAAACAAAGAAGGTAGGACCTTTTTTGGCTGGGGGCCTTCAACGTCCCTGTGTCATTGAAAGGGGGCGTCCTTCGAGCCGTGAAGAAGACTCTACTTTTCTCTCGATCTCTTCCTAATCAAATCACACTCTCAGAATCCAGAGGCTCCCTCCTGCTGCTCAATTTTGTCCTCTATCACAGAGACACAACACTAACAACAGAGACACTTGTTGTCAAACCGTTGCCATGGAAATATCATGCCGCTCGTTACAACACGTGTGACCCTCTTTTATTTTGAAAAGCCGCGCTGCCTCTTATCGCCGAACTACCTGTTCGTCCTCCGTCTGAAACACGCCGGCAAAAAAAAGGAGAAATGTGTCCCCGCGTGAACTCCAGCGGTGCGCATCGTGTTTGTCCATCGGGGCTCGAAGACGCCGCCGCCGCCTCCTCCGCTCGGTGTGGACGGGAGCGCCATTTTCAGAGCTGTAAGTGTGAAGTGGTCATAGCTCTTTAAATGGTACTGCTGTGTGCACCCAACAGACCAGCTGCCCCTGTGGAGGAAGTCTTCTCTCGTGGTAACGCTGAGCAAGAACGTAATGATAACACGTGCACACGTAATGATAACACGTGCACACATGCCATTGTGAGCCATCTGCCCGAAAGCAACACCTTGGATCCTTCGCTTCACCTTCACAGAGAAGTGCTGAAATGTGGAACATTATCAGAGCCATGAGTTCGTCGACCATTGGATGTCAAAGAGAAGAACCACGCCGAGATCGTTTAATAGACAAACATGAGAAGTCTCCATTCAAACGTGGAACCATGACAACTAAATCCAGCAAGTTGAGCTTTATCCATTTGATTCAAAAGACGGTTTGAGTTACTTTCCGAATGTTTATTTGTTTGACAGAGCAACGCGTACGTGTCTCCGTGTGTGTGTGTGTGTGTGTGTGTTTCTTTGTGCGTGATGCATTTCCTGTGGGGGTTTGTGCCTCACGTTTCTGCACACTTCTGGTGAAGTATGTGTTTAATGGAACATTCTAGCCAATTAGCGGCGGCACGATTCTGTTCCGTTCACAGTAATTATTCGCCGTTCGCTGTAATTCAGAATGAAAAGGAGACACAATCGCCGATGTGATTGTGGGAGCGAGCACTGCGACACCCGGGATGCATTGGTGCACATGTACAGTCAAAGCACAGAGGGTCACTACATCAACGTGAGTGTTGTTTGTGCGTAAAAGCCGTCAAAGCCTTCCTTCAGGACGCTCTGGTGTGTTTTTTCAATTTCATGCACGTTGACGTTTACCGCGGCGGGACTCTTTGTGTGGGCTGACGGTCGTGTTGTGGACACTTTGCTCGTTTAGTGACCTGCTGAGGGGGACGACAGCAGTCGAGCCTCAATAACACCAGACGTGTACCACCTTATACATGCATTAAAAAAAAAAGTGGTTCTCCAACTGCAGCACAAATTGAACCTCGTGCAGGTCCAACTGCTCCATCGGCCTTCGGCGTCTCCGTGGCTCCTTTTTTCCAGGAAAACTGATTTGCAGTCGGCGGCTGGCGAGATGTTCTCAATCAGCGGCCACATCAAACTGGTCAGGAAGGATTTTCACTTCCTAATCGAATCGGTGTGGGTTGCTGCCTCCGTGACTTTGTTCCTCCGTCCGTCCTCCTCAGAGACAAACACACACTCGTCTGTCAACTGTGGCGGGATGAAAGACGGCGATAAACAGTGCGGATGCATCTGGCTCACATCTGCAAACACACGCGATATGAATTCAGCATAAACAATCCATATGTGGTTCACAGCTGCTGCTGCGTGTGTGTGTGTGTGTGTGTGTGTGTGTGTGTGTGTGTGTGTGTGTGTGTGTCTGTATCCAGGGCGATTTTTCAAGTTAACGATCTATTCATTAAAAAAAATGTAAATCATGTGTCAGGTTTTTTAAATAAAAAAAAATATATATAACATGAATAAATGTCTATTTAGACAGATTTACTACACAATTTTGTTAATTTTGTTAAGTTGGAGTTGAGAGCGGAAGCTTTTCGTCTTCTGCAGAACCACTTAACAAGCGTGGAATGACTAAAATGAGACATCCGTTCAAAAGCGATGTAGGTATGGAAATCAAAATCTCAACCACAAAGACATTGATGAAACGTTTCTATTATTCATGATTAACCCCCAAAACGGCTCGCGGTAATTCAAAGCATGTTTTCTTCAAACAATCAACAAAAGATTACAGTTCATTGCAGCGAGAAATGTTGGAACCTGTAATTATCATCAGATTTTCCTCTATCTAACCTCCCATTAACATGATGATCCGTATTGAATATTCCTCCATATTCCTCCAAAGCAGTGGACACAGAGATGCTGTAAAGGTTCCCTGAGTGCTGCTGAGCTGCATGATGTAAGAAGGAGGAGAAGAGAGAAGGAAGGAAGGAAGGAAGGAAGGAAGGAGGAGAGGGGAGAAGGAAGTTAGGAGGAGAGGAGAGAAGGAAGAGACGTTTTCTTCGTCTCTTGGGAGTCGGCGCTGCAGAAGTGTGATCCTCCCTTTCAGGTAGAAGATGTTCCATCTCCCTCCTCCTGTTGTTACAATTTAAAAAGAAAACAAGATATATATATATATATATATATATATATGTAACCCAAAGTTAAGGTTATTTAGAGAAGTAAAATACCCCTCAGACACGGGGTTTGACGACACGATCCCCGCTCAGGACACAAGCGTCGATCCCTCGTCAGCAGACAGTCTGTTCTGTTGTCAAGGAGATGCACCCACTTGTTGCTGTGCATTTGGAGATCATCTCCATGACAACTGAGAAATTTCCTATAGCTTATTATAACGCGTGACTCAGACCAAAAGCGCTGTCCTTAAATTCAGTTTTCTCCTGTAAAAGTACTGCAGGATAAACGTGGCTGTTTATCAGAACGTTCAAACTAAAATCCGGTTGTGTCAACTGTGGTACTGAAAGAGTATCAACAACGTCGCGTGCAGCGTTATCATTATGAACTGTTTCCACAAATAACGAGCGCTGTTAAAATAAGTAATGTGACGCCGTTATCGTCACAAACCGGCCCCCCTCACACTGCGGGGACGCAGGGGGGACAGCGCGCGGAGACAGATGTCCCCGCGTTCAGTCGCTGGAACTCAAACGAGCTTCAGATCAGCTGCTCTCGTCCGTACGAGCAGTTTCCCAATCACCCGGTTTGATTTCTCACAGCTGGGCCTCTGCTCCCTGTTCCTCCAGTGATTACAAAGGGTTAAGCTCATCCTCAGGATTAACC
This sequence comes from Apeltes quadracus, assembly GCA_021346845.1. NCBI lineage: Eukaryota > Metazoa > Chordata > Actinopteri > Perciformes > Gasterosteidae > Apeltes > Apeltes quadracus. Next base: position 3,874,334 of record CM037920.1, read on the forward strand.
TTTAACTAAATGTTTATTTGCTAAATATAATGCCTCTGAGGTCCCATTTTGTGGAGCAGAAGCCTTTTTTTCTGGCGGCCTTTGAGGTCAGGACAGGGGAACCAAAGCGTCCCCGGGGTCCGTACGCGACACGCTGCCTTCAGTGAAAAGCCCTCAGTGTCGTCATCCGCAGTGCGAAGGTGCCGTTGTACCTGCAGGTGCAGGTGGGGGTGACGCTTCCGTCCCGCGTGAAGCTAAAAGTCAACATCATGTGATCATACGAGCGTCAAATCAACCGAGTCACTTTGCTGCTGCACGTCGACATGTGAGTGCATGTTTGTGGTTGGCTCATGGCTGCTGCTCCTGTCCGCATCAGGTTAACGCCGTTAGCGCTGTTAGCGTAGTACGGGTAACATCTTGTCGGAGGATCTCATTTGCCCGACTGGTCAACCAACAAGAAGTAATGGAGCTCAAAGCACCGATGTAAAAATGAAAAAATGGTTTCATTTCGAAAAAGGTCCGTTTCCACCGTGAAGGGAAAATGTCCTCACGAGTTGTTAGCGAACCGTTTGGGAGTTGTGATGTCTTGGGAAGTTGGCGTCGTGAGTACGACATCTTGCCCATTTTGGTGTCACGTGATGCTCTTTGTCAGATCAGCTACAGTTTATGTGATTGGTAAATAAAGTAAGTAGAGCATTAGACTCAGTACTCGTGTCTGATGGGCCTCTACGTTCTAAATATGCGTCTAGTATCAATAAAAAACATCTCTGTTTATTTACCTGAGTAGCTTAATGCACTCACTGCTTTCATAGTATCACACAGCCTGACTTCTGGCAGAGAAACCTACTGGAGTTCTTAGAATACGCAACTCACGCGACACTAACTGCTGTGCACTCGCAGTCACACCCACACACACACACACACACACACACCACACACACACACACACACACACACCCACACACACACACACGGTAGCAATATCTCCTTATTCCAGACATGTAAGCAATTTGCAGTGGAATGGTGTGTCGCTGGCGTCAGTCATCCAGAAATAATCAAACCTCTGATCCGCTGAGAGGGTGGGTAACTTGAAGTACACACACACACACACACGCGCGCGCACTCACGCACGCACAAACCCTGGCCTTTTTTAACTGGATGCTCGGGAATACTCGGTGTTCAGTGTTTTTGTTGACTTCCCCGGAGGGCGCCGGCGTGTCCAGGCCGGAGCCTCTTTAAGCTGCACAGCAGGAGGTTCTGGGCTCTCGGCCCCGGTGCTGTGAGAAAAACCTCTTCAGTGCGGGCGACCCGCTGTAAAGAGACCGACGCGCTCCTGATCTAGTGGATGAAAACGGGCCAGGAGAACCGAGGAGGAGCTTCGGAGGACAGAAGTGGGAAATATTGACGTCCTCCTCCTGTGTTTTTGCAAACATTGAAATCTCCCCTACGCCGCTCTCGTCCTAAACCATTTCTCCCCTCACATCAGCGTCCCGGCGAGTGTTTGGCTCGCTCGTTGTGGCAGAACGGTGACCGGGTTTCAAAAACCCGAGCTGAACCCAGAGCTCGAGGAAGGAAGGAGAGAGGAAGCATCGATTATCGCACTGCAGACAGAGCGACTGGGTTGGAACATCAAAAGGAGTTACTGAACGCAACCTGCACTGACATCGCCATTCATTCCACAGATAATGGCAATAATGAATGGCACCATGAACCCCGAGTGCGAGGCAGAGGAAACATCTGTATTCTAGTCGTACACGTATCAATGCGCCGTGCCAGATGTTTCCTAACGAAGAGCTGAATGTTTGTTCCAGACAACAAATACAGTGTGTGTATGTGCTTATTATAATAAGCCGGTAAAATGCAGAGAGGCAGAGAATAAGTGGCCTCAAATTTAAGCAGAACGCTCAAAGAACGGATGAAACGACTCCATCAACATTTTTTTCCTGTAATCTTTTACAGGTTACAGAAAGTATTAACCTGTAAATGAACCTTTTGTAAATCTCTCTTTGTTTTACTTCCTCCATTCGGCTCCTATCGGTTTCAGACCGCTGTCCGTTCTCAGGTTAATCCGGTTAATCCAGTCAGAGAACTGAGTGCTTATGCTGAGCGCCGGGAGGTCAGAGGTCAAACACTGAAGCCTGAGCGCGTCCGTTAACCCCTTTCGCTTCCACCCCACAACGACGAGAATCAATCAACGTTTTTTTCCTTTATGCCTCATTGATTCCACAAAAAAGCCTCGGTGCGTTTCTGTTCGGCTCCACAAAAACAAGCAAATGTGAAATGTCGTTCATCAGCTTTGATGTTTGCACTCTGCCAACGAGATTCCAGGTTATAAAACACACGTTCTACGTTCTCTCGGGGGCAGTTTGCGTCGCCGGCCCTTTTTTTTTTCCCGCGCTCGCGCTCTCACCACAGAGACGGTGTGTTTGCCGCGTCGCCGGGCGGAATGTGCGGGAGTGTTTAGTCTGCCGGTGATCCGGGCCGTCTGCGCCTCCCTCCCCGCTGGCCTCATTAAACAGATCCGCGTCCGGTCTGCGGCTCTGCCAGCCGCCCTGTTGGCTCAGCTGTGTGCGAAAAACACAAGCGCCAGTAAACAGCGAGCGGACGAGGCCACATGTCCCGCCGGAGATAAACCTCTCATTTCACCCGGCAGGCTGGCTTCGCTCGGGAGCTTTCTGTACTCATTTAGTTTCACGCGTTGACGTTTCTCTCTCCTCTCTTTCGGTTTTTAAAATGGAGGAGAAACAGAGCTTCAAACTTGCGTGCGTGAAGACACGGGCTGGTTGAACCAACGTCATCATCATTTCATGTTCTTTAGAATACTTTAATTTCAGAGGAAATTGGTTGATGTTGAAACAACTTTCTTTTATTGTCATGCTCCTCGGTATTAATGCATTCTAAACTCACGGTTTAATTTATTGTTCATTATTGATATTTCAGAACAAAACTATGATTAGTGATGACAATGACATCCTCCTCTGCTTAAGCTGACAATCATTTTAATAACGAGATACTAATGACGATGCATAATAATCCAGAAAAATGCTTTAAATTGGCCCAAACGTCCAGCTGGACTGAAGGGTGAGCTGAAAGGTCAAAGGTCACGGTGCCTCCGCAGTTGTTTTTCGACAGTAATTCTGTCTCTTTGTGGCAAAGTATCGTAATCACGAGGAGCGAATGTCTTCAGATGTGGGATCCCTCGCCTTTTAGACTTTGGCGATCGAAGGTCAAAAGGTCAACGTGACAAATCACGTCTGCAAACTGATTATGACATTAGGAAATCAAACTTTTGGCAACAATTAGTCGATGACATCACGAGAGCTCTTTGACGTTGACGACACATTTTACACGTCGCCTCCCACCGGCGAGCCCGAGGGGCCTCGGCGTCGCGCCCTGCGGCCGAGGATTCAGCGCCAATTTGGGGTTTCCGCTGCGTCCCCGTTTCCTCCCGAGGATCCCTGGACGTCGGAGGCCGGCTGGAAGGTGCATTTCACCGGCGCTTTGGCAGCAGGAAGTCTGTTCGGTCGGGGGTGTTTGTGTAAACAGCTCGTAATGGTTTTTGCCCGCGGCGAGGCCTCTGTTGCGCGCACACGCACACACGTGTGTTCATGAACACGTGATGTGGCTGATCATTCAGTGTTCATGTCCCTGACACACACAAGCACATATTGTTCTCATTGAATGCGGGAAAAAGCCTTTGTGTCCACAAATGAGACACATCGTGGCTGCAAAAGGCCTGTTGACTTCGACAAATGTGCTGCGTTGAAGCGTGTTTGTGCCTCTAACGTGTCGGGCAAATCGTCATCCAACTGAAAGCCGTCGCTGTGTTTAAAAAGAAAAGCTTCTTTCAGTTTCAACAAGTACAAAGTCAACAACCTTGGGCATTAACAGTTATTTTGGGCAGCGACCGGATGTTTTTAAACGTTTTATTAATAATAATTTAGTGCACATACTGACGTCCCTCCTGTTTTTTCCAATTGTTTTTTTTAAATATATCCTTCTCAATTCTCTGAGCTGCTTATGCTGCTCATTGCGATTCCCTTTGGTCCCTAGTTCCTAAGTAAAGGCCTGCAAACTATTTGCTCTTCGTGTTGTAATAGAGCAGCATAGAAACATTTCGTGAAAGCAGCCTCACCGCTGCATTCGTGTAAATTCAATTTCTTTTTTTTTTCTTCTCAGGTATTCTGTGCTTCAGAACGGGAGCCACTCGGAGCAGAAGAAGAAGCCTCCGCCCGCCGCCAGAGAGTCCCGCGAGTCCTGCTTGTGACCTCGGTCACGTCTCCGACGACCGCGGCTCTCCCGGCGCCGCCCGAACCCGAACCCCGAACCCCGAACCACGCGCCACAAACACAACAGAGACTGGGGGCACGGGGGGGGATCCAGGCGTGGAATGTGACTTTTTCACAGGTTCACTCCAAACCTGTGGTCCCCGCAAGTGCAAGTGGGAGGGCCGGGGGAGGGGCCCATTGGACTGGAACCAAACCCCTTATCTGCCTTTCCGATGGCGTCCCCGTCCCCGTCCCCGTCCCCCGTCCCCCGTCTGTGGATCCGTGGAGCCGTGTGGCCAAAGCTGCTCGATGCGACGCGCAGAGGACCTGTCGGGGATTCTTATGTAACGTTGTTTCCTGGTACAAAGTCAGAAAAAAACTTTTCAAACGAGTGACATCCGGGATGGGGGGGGAGGGGGGGGAGAGGTTAGAAGCATAAGCATTTTTTTCTTTCTTTAGTCTCGTCTCCCGGGTCGAAGGTATTTTTGCAGCTTTTTGATAAATCCCCACTAAGCTGAAAAGTTAAAAAAAAGTGTTTGCACGGCTGCGTTAAATCCCTGAACCTAAACTGTCAAAGTGCATTATCGTGGAGGCAGCTCGTTGGGGCTTCTCTCTCTCTCTCTCTCTCTCTCTCTCTCTCTCTCTCTCTCTCTCTCTCTCTCCCCACGAGGCGCAGCGAGCGGGGAGAGACTCCCGAGGGATTCCGCGCCGTGAGGACGGTGCAGCCAGCTGCCGATGAGCCTGTGTGATCCCACGTCAAAGTTCCCTGTGCGCGTGGGGGTGCCTGAGCGTGAGGAGGTTGTGTGTGTGTCTGTGCGATGTTTGCGTGTTTCATAAAGCACCCCCCCCGCCCCGGCCCCCCATCGTCCCGAGCTTTGCCCCTCACTTCCGAGAATGTAACAGGAATGTTTCCGAAGCTCTGAAGCCAAATCTTTACCGTCAGTTGTTTTACATCCATGTGCTTTTTTCTCTTTTTCTATGGTCGAGGTCCATAAAACCAATGAGGAGGCTGAATCATCAGACGCACAAACACGACTCCATGATCACGTGTGTGTGTGTGTGTGTGTGTGTCTGTGCGCTTACTGCGTCTCTCCAATCGGCAGAGCCTAAAGGATCAGTCCAACAAAAGCGTTTTTCCACGTTTGAACTCGTGTTCAAAACGTTGCCAGACAACATTTTGGGGGATTTTAACCACAAATGTGCAGAAATGTTTTCTATTCAGCAACTGTGCGTCTCAGATTATTGTCAATTCAAGATTACAAACCCCAGAAACAACAAATCACCCTTCATAGGTTCAGATTTCTCCTCCTTTCAAAGACTCTTGGAAATCATCGTGGAGCCAGTCTGTCTGGCGTTTTTCTCTCTCAACTTAGTGACTTCTGGGGCTTTTCAGTTGGACTGTTTTCAGAATCTGGCGTCCTCCTGCAGGTTCCCTGAGTCCCGGCTTTAAAGCAAAGCTGTTTTTCTCTTCACCACGCAGTCGTCACACGGACGGCAGCCATGAACTACGGAGAGTGACAGCAGGCGCCGAGACGGAGGAAATCCGTCCTGCAAGAGCTCAACAGGAACAAACCGGCGCTCTCAGATCAGTTAATCAGACACAAACACTGCTGAGCACCGATCACGGATCCACTGGCACCGAGTCGAGCCCCCAGAAAGCCCCCCGACTGGGCGGACAAAGGAGTTACAAGCCCCTGCAGGGAAGAAGAGCCCATTGACCCGGTTTATCGAGTCACATCTCTCAGAAAATATCCGGCCTGAGGCTCCAAGTGCTGCAGACGCGCGAACAACATGAGCTGCTGCAGGCTGAACCGTCAGACACGAGGCAAACTGCACGACACATTAGTGCAGCGTGGACAGTGGGCAGCCGGCGGTTTGGGTCACAGACCCAAAAGATTCTCCAGCAACAAAGAACAGAAAGAAAGTGGAAAGATTCTTCTTGCCGTCTTCTTGCCGTCTTCTTGAACTCGTGAAATATGTATTTTTTTTTATAAAAATATTTTTTTCAAGCACAAGCACTTTTTTATGGTTCATAAATTTAGAAAAGGTATTAGTCGGATATATTTAGATACTAAAGTTTTATTGTGAAAATCGCAGATTAAAAAGTATGAAACAGTCATCAATACGGAATCATAAATCATTCACGATTGAAAACAGTTTGCTACATTTCATTTGCTCGACCTTTCTTTTTGATTAAGCATACCGATGGAGTCGTTTCCTTGCGTCCTTCACTCTGTCCTTCATGAGCATCGCCTCTGAAACGCCACAGACTCATGTTCAGTCCTTCGAGGCTGCATATTCAGCCTTTTTTTTTTTTTTTTTTAAGCAATCCTTTCACGTTTCCAGCTTCTTTAAACCCACAATTTTATTTTTGTTGTTTGTTGTTTTTCCAGGAGCATGAAAGACTTTGCGGCTCGAGCGTCGTGTCACTTCGGCTTTTTCCCCTCAATGTTCTGCCCATTTTTTCCTTCCCCACTTTGCTGTTCGACGGCTTCCACCGCTGCAGTTGCCATGACATCTGTGTGTGTCAGGCGGTGTGTGTGTGTCCATTGGCTTGTGGAGATATGCTTGTGTGTGTGTGTGTGTGTACTAGAATTAAAAAAAAAGTGAAGATCTGCAGAGGTGCAAAGTGTTGTGCGTTGTGTAGCGGAGGGACTGACGCGGATCCACCAGCGGCCTGAAGGTCCTTTACAACGGGGTGGGAGACTTCTGTCGATTCAAAGGAGACAAAAGCTTTTTCCTCTTTACTTCAAGCTGAATCTGTAGCCTTTTAAAAGCCTTCTGCCTCCTAAATATCCTGTTATTCAGTGTGTGTCCAATTCATCTCCAAAACAACTTTTATTTTTGCTTTTTTGAGAAACTTTTCCTGTAGTCGATGGTTCCGTATACCTGCAAATGAATCCAGTAATCAAGGGTTTGTGCGGAATACATTGCCAATGTTGTGGTTTCATTTAATGTGCAGCTTTTTTTCAAATGGGGGATAATAAAGTTCATGTGACCACGCAGGTGACTTTTGACCCTGAAGTTGTCCGTGGGGCCTTTTTGTCTTTTTTATTTGCAAAATGGCAAAGACGTGTGTGTCATGTTTGTGCAACATCTCGCTCGCCTTCTTCGGATGCAGCCGCTGTCTAGATCTTACTTCTTAAAACATTTCAAGGAGTACTGCCAACTGCATGCACACGATCCAGGACTAGTTTGGACCTTTATTTTGAAAGAACCGTGCAGCAGGATTTGTCATAAGTGCTGAAGTCCTTGTCATTCCTTCTCTGCCCTCCCCTGTATCTCCTTTTCTAATTTATTCATTTATGTTTTGAAGCTTACAGCATGAATGTGTATATAAAGAAGAAAAAGAAAAAAAAAAAAACTCCTACAAATTGTCCAAAAGGAGTAAACATTAAAAAAAAACTTTTTATAAATCTCTTCAGTATTTATTTTGACAGAACAAAATGGGTATTTTCATGTATGAAAAGAACATAAAAAAGCTTGTCTTTCAGGAAGTCGAATGTGTTTGACTTTTTTCTGTTGCTATGTGACAGTTCTGATAAAGGCTAATTAAAGATTAAAGAGATGGTGATAATCCCGGTGCTTACTGTCTTTGTGTCGTTGGAAGATAAAAACCTTGTTAAATCGCTCCCTTCACTCAGAGGAACCCGATTTACTCCCCTCTCTCTTCCTGTGTGGAGACATTTACACCATCTCAGTCCCACCCTTTTTTATTTATCACTTACATGTCAAATGACCATTTTCATGATTTCATTATTCTGATATTGCTCCCTGTGGACCGAATGAGAAGAAGCGTGTCACATGCTTACGGCTTGATGGGGATTGATAGAATTGAGATTGGATTAATTTTTTTAAATCTTTACATTAATTGTTTAGTTACACACTAAAAAATAAAGAATATAAATGAAGGAAGGAGTAAATGTTGAGCTCTTGTGGGCAGCTGCAGAGCTTAACACGTAATGTTCAGTCGACGCAACACCTCCGTTTGTACCTGGAGGCTCAGCAGTTAGCGGAACAACAAATGTTATCATAAGGAGCTATTGTATTGTCTATAAAGGTTTCCTTCAGGTGTCCTGATTTGTTTCCATTGGAGAAAACGTGAAATATTCCCCCCGTGGTGTCCTTCCTGTACATTTCCCCATTGTGGGACTAATAAAGGAATATCTTATCTTATTTTCCACAGGAGGAAGGAAAGCTGTGTTTACACAGATGCTCCTGCACTCTCCAATAACAGATTGAATGAAATGAAAATGAAAAACTGAAAATAAATAAATAATAAAATGAAAAATAATAGATACTCTCGAGTTACCCACACAGGCATTATTCACCTTCATTCTGCTGCATTGCAATGAAGTCATTCATAAAAGTATGAAAATAGGCTCTGAAATGAGGGGAGGATGTTGTTACAATTTGTTTTAAATGTATTTAAATGGTCAGTTCAAGATAAAATCCATAGACGTCAATGGCTCCTTACTTTAACAAGCAGCTACAATCTGGTTATGTGAGTTAGCTTCTTTTGATCTCATTTTGTAGCCATGAGGTTGAGTCACACGTGAAAAGGCGTCTGAAATCAGACGGAGAATGTATGAAGCATAATTTACTTTAAATACATTAAACCCTACAAAAAATATCAATCTGACAGCAACATTAATCCTAAAAAAGAGATTTATTTAAAAAAAAACTTGATTCAAGTCGTTACTGAAAATAATTTCTTGTTTTGTTTGTTTGTTGTTGTTTTTATTTTTAAATTTTTATTCAACTCTATTTATTGTAATTGGCAGAAAGTACTTTTGTCTTTCACAGCACCTCCGAATTCAAAGGAGGAGCGACGCTGAAATGATTCTTGCGCAGCGAGATGAAGAGAGAAGATGTTGAGACAGACGGAGAAACGAAGGCACATCGAGTCGATTCAATTAGCAGCAGAAAAGCTTTCCCGACGAGAGCGTAACGCGGTTACAGAGGACAGCCTTCTGGCTGTTGCCATGGGAACAGACGCCGCGCCAATACATCCCGCCACAGCTGGAAGACCCTCAGACCTCCTACGTCAGGGACTTAAAAACCTAAATGACCGTCTGGTTGTTGTATTTGTAATGTTCGTAATGGTTTGAAACTCTCCCCTTTGCAGTTGGTCCAGGTCTGTTTCACCTTCTGCTGTCTGTGTTTGACCTTGGAGCTGATTTGGTTTGTCCGTATTTGGATTCCCCGTTCTCTGCATGCGTTTTATTTTAAAGAACATATGAAAGGGTCACGTGACCAAGGAGCCAACCGGATACCCGATGGACAAACGTACGAGATGTTAAGAAAAGTGGCCTGAACTGTCTGACATCGGAGGAGCAAACTGCTGCTGACGGGGATATTTCCTGCGTGGCGACGCCTCTGCAAACCTTCAGTTGAGTCAAAACTGTTGGAGGTGAACTACGCAACAAATGCAAACATGTTGCCACCCACCTTTCATTTCCCGGGTTCATGTCCAACATCTCATTTTCCATCTGGTCTCAAAAACCCAAAGTGGGTCTTTTCGCAAGAACAACACTTGTTAGATGATTCCAGCGTCCCCCCCCCCATCCAATCCCACATGTCACACAACACTTTGTGGGGGACAGCTGATGCCTGCACTTCACTTTACGCCTCCCGATGCAGGTCCTGGAAGGCAAAACAGACACAGAGCCCCATTGAAAACGATTGGAGAGGTTTATCTGTGTTCACTTTTAAATCGCCTTCTGAAACACGCATTTCTCCTTTGGGTTTTAGATGCCATTTTGTATCGTGTTCTAATACTTTCTTTACCTTTATACCGCCTTTGCCTGGTTGCGTCTCCCTACATATCCTTATATTTCCTGTGTGAGAGCCTGGATGTGGCGTCGTTTTCTTTCTGTGCATTAGGTGGCGCCGTACTGATGTTCTGGGCCCAAGTTTTCAGGTAACGGAATCGCCGGGTGTTTGAAGAACTTTGACCGCTTTTGCAGTAAAAAAAAAAGTTGTTGGATTTCCTGGAGGTTTTGGACATCAGAGCTAACGTGCTAACGCCGAAACCCTCCATCGGAAAATATTGGACCCCGAACCCAACAGGAAGTCAGCCATTTTGTGTTCATTGACAGGTTTTTCAGTCAGTTTAAAGGTGCAGTACTTTAACATACCACTCCTACAGATTAAATCCAATTCTCTTGACATTCAGTGGTTATAATGGTACCTCGTTATGATCTTGAGGCGGCGACACTGCGATTATTGATCCTTCGCCGTGAACGAATAAAACTCCACATGGTCGGATCTTTTCCAAATGTCACATGTTTGATGAGACTCTGGGCCTGAGTACATCTCAGTCACAGTCATAGTTAATGTCTTAAATCTGGCTCGATTCTCTTAGTAAGTAAATAAGTTCAACTTCAAACAAGCTCTACCCGAACAAAAGTTTTATTTAAGGACCTAAAAATGCTGAAAACATTACCAAACTTCCCAGCACACACATTTCAAAACCACGAGTCCCCTCTTCTGAACAGCAGAGTAAGCAGCAGGTTAATGCGATCGATGAACCTCGCTGTGTAACTTAAAGACGACGATGAATCATCAGCGGGCCTTTGGAGATCCATAGTGTCAGCAGCTCTGACATTAGGGCGATGGATGAGAACAAACACGAGCCCTCTAAAGCATTCGCCCAACTTTACTCGGAGGCGATTACGTGAGGAGAGAGAAAAGATGACGTTATATTCACCGCAACCTGGCTCTTCATCTGCTCTGACCTCAGATTTCTTTGTAATGTTTCGGTGGTTCAAGGTAATTATTATTATTGATGGAATGAGTTCTCCTGTGAGAGTTTGTGGCCGTTTGTGTGAGGAAGCTATAAATTACATCCTACAATAAAGCCTTTGTATGTGCGATGAATCACAAACGATGTCTCTCTTCATCCGAGTGTGAAAAGCATCTTCTTAAATGTATCACTCCTTTGTTCTATATACATATTCAGTACACTTATAAATCCCCCTCTTCTCCCATTGTGTGATTTCTTATGACTGTCACCAGCAGAAGTCTGATTCACATGTACTTATCTATTTAAAATCCACTTAAACAAACACTAGTCACATTTTAGCAATTGATCCGCATCAGCAAACCACGAAAATACGGTTATTGACTTGCATCCACAGGTGAAGTAACTGTCAGGTCTTCAGCCAAAGCCAATAATATTTTTAATTAAAGACTAAATGTTTGTTGGGGGGAAAAAAAAGAATTCTTAATTCATTCAGTCATCATCGCTGCTAAGTTAAACCCAGTGAGAAGACAAGCGTTTAACTCTCCAAGTTGTCCTTTGACAGTAGTCGTGGATTCTTTTTGAGACTCTGCATACAAACGCTCCCAAAACCACAGTGGAGAAGTTTATTTTGTTGCACGTCTTGGGTTTTTTATGCACAACTTTGTCTGATTGCAAACCAACCGGAGGCTGGCGAGCGTTATTAACGCGGATTCCTTGAGGAGCTTGTTTATTTGGGTTTGAGTTTTGGTCACCTGACGTCTGACCTGATGGTTTGTCAGTGAGCAGATCACAGGTAACCGTCCTCCTCTGTGTCCTTGTCCTCCAGCGGCCGCCCGTCTGGCAGATTTGTCTTTCAAGCTTTGTAAGAGGACTTTGAGCCTAAATGTGAGGCCACTTTCCACTGTGACCTTTGAGCATTTTGGGATCTTTAAGACTCAAACAGCTCTGGATTAAGCCCAGACGTTTTACTTGAAGAACATCAAAGGGGCTAAATTGTACATTCGGAGCATGTGTAAGATGAAGGGATCTTCTCCCCCGTGGCTCTCGACGCGGCGACGGCTGAGGCAACGTGCCAGACGGAGCTGCAGGGTGGCCGCCTTCCGCTAACAAGCGCGCATGAATCCCCGGTGGGGGAACACGGGCCGCAGGAGTGTGACTTCACTCTGCAGGATCCTTCGTCGAGGCCTGAAGTCTGAGGCTTTCGTCTCGGCCCCGCGTGTTAACGGATCTCCTTCCACCGGACTCAGACGTGATCTGAGAAGTGAGAGAGGAACCGGCCGCAGTTGGTCGCAGCATGCGACCGACAAGCGGCGCGTCGATGTTTCTGCTGGCGGGTAGTTAGAACCACAGCACCGGACCAATGAAAGAGAGCCACCTCCATAGCTGTTTGGTTGCGACAGTATTTTTAAAGGACCGTAGATAAACCTGCTGATCACCTCTCCGTTTAACACGTGGTTGCCGTGGAGACCGACTGGGCCGCGTGTCCCTGTCCGGGTGAACTGGGGACTGAGAGGCCTGTTGGTGAGGCCACGGATTCTTTCATCGTTTGTCATCGCAGCTCCATCAGCCGGCCTGTTGGCCACTTTCCCCTCAGCACTGATGGTTTCACGTGATTTATACTTTCTCCTTTTGATTGCCCTCTTAGAAACCCCACCAGTGCATCATTCAGCTGCGGAAAAGGGAAGTGAATATGAAGTGCTTAATATATCTCGTGTTGCAAAGCAACATTAGATAAATGTTGCGTACACATGGAGGGCAACGTTTATTTCTAATTCCATCGTAGTCCTGCAGAAACTTGGAAATAAGCACACAGTCTGAATTCTAAATAATGTGTTTTCGACCCAAACCATTTAAATGAACGATCCTCTGCCTCACTGGAGGGAGACGACTACATGTCTAAAGCGATACATTGCACTGTGTGTTATAAACAGCAATTCGTGAGTCTTGGTTAAAAAAATGTGGTCATGAGTTATGAGTTGTTTTTAAACAACAGCTTTACTTCTCATTGTGTAATCTCGGTGACGGCTGCTATTGTTTCTCCACACAATGATTTCGAAATTGTCTGCATTGTTCTGACTTCAAGAACCCAGATTATTTCATGTTGCCGTGTGCAGTTTTCAAAGATGTGGAATAAAAAGACCAGAGCACCTCAACATCAAGAAGGATCCGCATTGTCTTCACAATAAAGGAAACATGAGAAAATCCTGGGCATTATGTTGATGTGGAGCCGTTGTAATGTGCATTCAGCAGGATTCCAAACTCCATAGAGGGGGGCAACATAACTACTACCACTGGTTCCCTTCAACCATCAACCACAGACTCATGCCACGTAAATAAAACAGTTGTTTTCACTGAGAAAACCGCAAAAGCTGGAAAGGTTGGAGGAAATCAAAACTAAAATCATAGAGGTACATTGAGTTCAACTGAAGCAAACAGATATTTTGGATCCAAAACTCCAGTCATCGCATAATATGCCGGAATGTGCTCCTTACTCTCTTAATGGGAATGTAAACCCGCTCATGTGCACCAACTCATTCAACGTGAAGTGAAACCTTCTCCGATATTCGATACATTTGTTAAACTTTTCAGCCGAATAATGGAGCCTGACACATGAGCAGTCCATCCAAGCATTGAACAGAGAGGAAACATCACCTGAGGAGCTCTATTGATTATGTAAATGAACCTGTGCTTGTTGACTCGCGTCTGTTCAGAGCGGATCATCCGACTATAAACTCTGCAATGGCCTCGTGTTGTCATTCAGTAAGGATTTCATTTGAGCCAAATGAGCCTCAGTTCCCTGACTCTGCACTCATGTATTGCTGATTTGCTGCATTTGTGGTTTTGAGCCTTTACTTTACTTTTTACAGAGGTCGCATCGGAACGATTCGGCCCTTTAAGTTGTAAATACATACAAGCAGTTAATCGCCGTGATGGTGATTACTATGAGCTGTCAACACTAAATAATCATCTTTTAATTTACTGTTCAGCATCATTTAATAACCTCTGTCATTTGATTTGAACACGGCTCAGCAAATCTTCGGGCTGTGTAAGCGGAAGTTAAGGCCGTAGCAAAGCTCCCTGGGGTGTCGCCGCGATCGGCCTCTTCGACGGCCCACGTGGAAGCGCGTTGAAGCGTCCCGCTGATCAGAAACCCCCGTCGAGTCGAACAAAACGCGGCACAACGTCGGCGGCTCGCAGTGAACGCGGAGGAGAGAGCGTTCCCCTTCAGACGGAATCTGTAAAGCTTTTCCACCGACGGTTCTTCAAGCGGCCGCTTGAAGAGGTTCACGTTAAAGCTTTTGTTGATGGAACCGAGAGTCTCCGTACCTGAAGGAACTGTGGCCCCGCCGGCTGGACTTTCCAAAACCTTCACCAGGAAGAAATGTGATGTCCTCAGAAGTTTGGAATTGCCTCGCGCGTTCGTGAAAAACCATTTTTTTTCTTTCTTTTATGCCACGTGTCACATCTGGTAAAAGTGAGTCGCTGGCGAGCCGAGCGATTTCTCCCGCAGAAACTGTTTTCGCTTTTCTCCATCGGATGACGTTCCTCTTTAATAATTTCAAATCCAAACCCAAACTCTCAAGCGTCTAGATACGGATACATTTGTTCAATTACTGACGACTGAGACGGAAATAGCCGTCGACGTAATCCATCAAAGCAGGGGGGGGGGGGGCAAAGGGAAGAGCCCACCAGGGGCATCTTCCAACGCTGCTATTAAAGAAATACCCATCAAACAACCGGGTGTTCAGGCCGAGAAAGTGGAAGGAAGATTAAAGTAAGAAAGAAACCGCAGCACATTAAGTGGCAGCTGTAATTGAAGTGAATGCTGCTGTTCCCATTAGAGTCGGTGGCGGCGTTGAGGGCGATCAAGCATTCCCGCAGTCCCTTTTATAACGACCGGAAGAAACATCCGGCGTTTTCTTATAATGGAAATAATGATAAACCAGAAAGCCGGCTGGTGTTGGAGGAGAGACGTCGGGCGTGAGCAGCGTCAGAAGGTACCAGAGCGCTCGGTGAGCAGATGACCGTCACAGGTTCAAACAAAAAGCATCGATCAACCGCTCGGCGTTGCAGGCTAAGTCTTATTTAAACTTTATTAAACTGCTTTGTGTAAGTAAGTCAAGTATTTTTATCCAGGTTTTGATGAGCTTGTGTGTTTGTTCCGCCGTGCTGATGGTCGTGCTTGTCTTCCTATGTGGCGGCATCACGTTCCGCCCTCGCGTGGAACGAGAACCTCAACTGAGGGAACCGGCATTATTACAATCATAAGAGACTGAGTGCAGCCGCCCGAGGGAACGGCTGTTCTTGAAGAAGAGATGCGAGCTAATGCACTCAGAGCCTGTGGATGGCCGCATGTGTGTGTGGGGGGGGGCTCTTAATGTCGTCCCACAGGAATCGACTGGGAGCCCGGCCGACGCACGTGACCCGTTGGCCGACGCACGTGACCCGTTGGCCGCCGCTGCCGGCCTTCATGCGTACTCATTGTCCCCTGGTGATTGACTGATCCACTGATCAGTCAGCGGACGATGTCGCCGAGGCTCTGAGGGGCCATCGTGCATCTTAGAGGGCTTGTGTGTGTGTGTTTGTGTGTGAGTGTGTGTGCTCATGTGTCACTCGTGCATGTTTGCAAGTGAGGGTTAGTCGGTGGGTGTGTGTGTGTGTCGTTGCCCTCGGCCTCCTTAACCCCATCTGCCCAGTGGAGCAGAGCGTGTCGCCTCCATCTCCTTCAGGCCGCTGCAGAGACTCCGATCGTGGCTGAGAATGAATGTGCATGATGAGCATCACCTGCGTGCACGCAAGTCAATGTCGTCCCACAGGCGTCGACAGGGAGCCCGGCCGACGCACGTGACCCGTTGGCCGCCGCTGCCGGCCTTCATGCGTACTCGTTGTCCTCTGGTGGTTGACTGATCCACTGATCTATTCCTTCTCAGTCAGCGGACGGTGTCGCCGGGGCTCTGAGGGGCCATCGTGCATCTTAGAGGGCTTGTGTGTGTGTGTGTGTGTGTGTGTGTGTGTGTGTGTCGCTGCCCCCGGCCTCCTTAACCCCATCTGCCCAGTGGAGCAGAGCGTGTCGCCTCCATCTCCTTCAGGCCGCTGCAGAGACTCCGATTGCGGCTCAGAATGAATGTGCATGATGAGCATCACCTGCGTGCACGCAAGTCACATGTTCCCATGAGACGGTCGAGCTGGGTAGAAGCAGTGGGCATTAGCTAACATTAGCACGAGCTAGCTAAGTTAGTAAGCGGTGCAACGTATAGATATTTTGTCAAATGAAATTGTAGATAAGGTTGTATGCCTCCCAGACTGTTCTTTGGCCTCTGCTCCGAAACATGTCCATGATAAAAAGTCTAATCACTCTGGAACTACTTTGACTATTTGGAAATGTATTTTCTGTAGGTTAAAGGGGAACCGCTGTGAGTACTAGGATGTGTAAAAATCTGACATACGCCAGCTGCAAGCAGATGGAGAGTTCAGGTCAAACTTGCCAGTAATGCTGATTTGCTATTAAGCTGTTTTAACATGTGAATCCTCGTATTTCCTTTAAGCTATTTTGCTCGCGGGATTTTCACTCCAGCAATTATATATACATTTATGTGCCAGAAAAGTAGCTGCACAACTAAAACTGAACTGTTAGCTGTGTGAGGTACAACTTTAGATTAAATACAGTGGAGCAGAATCCAGATCTTAGAGCTGTACCCCCCCCCCCCCCTCCCCCCCCCCCCCCCCCACAGGTGAGGATGGCGGGAAAATACGTATCGTTCTTCCCTGAAATAATTGTGGGGAATTCATTATATTCTCTTTAACCTTATGGTCAACGGTGCCACCTGGTGGCGAAATAAAAATAATAATAATAATAAAGTCAGTGCTTTTGGACACTATACGACTATCTGAAAGTCTTTTTCTTTTCGCATCCCTCTTGTTAAATTGCTGTGTTACTATTTCAAAATATTACCCATGGATACATCATATTATTTCGAAGGGTTCCTACTATTTG
Organism: Apeltes quadracus; assembly: GCA_021346845.1. Lineage (NCBI taxonomy): Eukaryota > Metazoa > Chordata > Actinopteri > Perciformes > Gasterosteidae > Apeltes > Apeltes quadracus. The sequence continues at coordinate 3,891,324 of CM037920.1, forward strand.
ATCGCCCTTTAACACCAGCTCTTCATGATACATAAAGTCCATTGATGGACATGTGATAAAGGGCTCAGGTGGTTATGTTGAAGCTAGCTAATACAGTTATTTTCTATAGAAAATAACTTCAGACAAAAGATCTTTGAGGAAAAGTGAAGTTAAAACCAACATACATCATCCAAACAATCCTGTTCAGGTTGTTGATGGTTGATAAAAGTTTAAATACAACGCTGTTGTGTTAGACAGGGATGAGGAGGAGGAGGAGGAGGGTGAGAGGGAGTTCCAAGTGAGCAGATCCTTTAGGTATTGACACAACATGAGGCGCTCATGACACTGTAACAACCGTCGTTAGCGGCTGCAAAAGTACGTTTCTATTTAAGCGCTACTAAAATTGTTGGGATTTTTTATTTTTATTTTTATATTTGGCGGGCGGGATTAAAGAGCTTAACAGGCCCTTTGCCCAAGTCGGCTCTACTACCTAAACCTGAACACTTCCTACTACTATCTTCAGCTCGTATCTCCACTGCTGAACGCGTGAAAAATAAAGATAAATAAAGAAACACAAGTAAACTGAATATGGTGCTGCTGTTTAATGACGTCTGGTGCCTTCAATCACTTCACATGATCCTTTCCACAACGTTATGCAAATTGACACATATTTGATTTTTTAATTCCTAATAATAATAGTTACACGTAAATTATATATATATATATCCGACTGAAGAAGGAGTCCTTCCGGGTTGTGATACCCGGTGGGACTCCGGAGGCAGATCCAGTGTCCCGACAGGCTCGAAGGGCAGCAGCCTCTGCCAAGATGGAGGCAAAGCAGCGAGCATGGGAGGAGTTCGGGGTAACTATGGAGAAGGACTTTCGGTCGGCACCAAAGTGTTTCTGGAAGACCAGAGGGGGGGGCACCTCAGACCTTTGATTGATTCATTTCACTGCTAATGTCCTCTTTATATCTGTCAAGACAAGTAAAAAAACAAGTAGTATATTCTCTTTCAATTCAAGGTTCACCATTCACCATGATGGCTTGTTTTTTATGTGAGAAAATACTTTTGTTTTACATTTGTTTTCTTGTGTGAGTCTTAATCTGAAAATACTTTTTCTACATACATTGTTTCATATCAACTATCAATTTAGTCCTTTACCGACTGGATGGCTGTACTCTGTGTAGTGAACTGGGTCTCCTCTTCCTCCTCAGCACCAGTAGACTCCTCCACCAGAGGGAGAGATGCTTCCACTCTGGAGGCGTACTTCCGTCCAGGCGACGATGATGATGATGCTGATGGTGGTGACCCCACAGTGCAGGTCAGGGTCACTTTGTGCCTTACCGGAGAGTCACTGCTCAGTTGGGCCTTTGGTCGTGCAACAATTTAATGATCGGATGTCCTCACATGTGACCTGCTCTGTGGTTTATTCTCTTTTCGTCCCTGTCCTCCCGCACGGCTCAAACGGTGCCACGACCCACAGCGAGGCCCCCGACTGGTCCAATGCAAACACAGGCGCCTGTGTGCTTTCTGAGCAGATCCCTGCACAGCTATTGCCGGTCACTGCACTTTGAAGGACGTTAAAAAAAACAGCAGCTGTGTTGTTGTCGGACGGGACATCGGATTTCTGAGAAACGTCTCATCGGTCCCACAACAAAAATGTGCACAGTCAAGGAGTCATGGAGCGGCTGTGACGTCTGAATGCAGCAACGTTGCGTACAAGTCATTCCTGAGGAGGCAGCCGCTTCAGGAGGGAGTCGTCATTCAGCTTGAGCTGAAACAAAACCCAGCGTCATACAGTATTACATGGACAATACTCTGATAGTTGTTGTTGGGTCGAGATAACGCCAACATCCGTCTGAGTAATGATCAGAGTGTGATCTGTCCTCATCCGATCCACAGCAAAGCATCAACAGACTTCAAAGAAACTTCTATGAGGTTCAGCCATCATGCAGCCACTCACAAAGGGCCTCGCACTTCCAACTCTTGAAATTTGTAATGAATTTGTGGTCAACGGTCCCATTGATGCTTTTCTTCTTAAGGACATTTTGCATTATCGATACACTTGAACTTTTAACCGCAGCGTCCAGTGAAGTCAATGCTTCATGTGTTACAGCTGCATTCTCTCTAGTGACCACAAGGGGGCAACTCCTCTGTTCCTATAGAAGTCAATGACAAAATGACTTCCCACTCGATTTATTCCCTCAGTGAACAATGTAAACATGAGTTCACGGTCTCAATCTCTAGTTTCAGCGTTATGTTCATTTAGTAAATTATGATGCATTTAGAGTCAAATAGACCATAAAGCTGAATTATAGGCTTCAAAGCACTAGTGCCTTTGTCTACGTCTCAATTATGTCCACGATGCAAATTAAAGGGACACGTCAGCATGACGTTTTTTCACTTCTTTGGTATTTTCTTTGCAGTTTTTATCTCCCATAATTTTATGACTTACTGGTGTACTTTAACTAGCGTTTAAACTTCCTCGAGGAATCCACACCAACCACACCCGTCCCCACAGACCAATCAGAGGCCAGCATCCGCACACACCACAGACACACACGCACAGGAGATAAAGAGTGTGTACATCTGTTTTTGAAGGTCAATATGTGTTTTTGTCCAATCGTGGGTTTCTTGTTGAAGTATAATTTGACTGTATTAAACATTACATGGGATTTTATGTCGGTTTTCTGAATTTCTACACTAAAATGTTCAGGAGTTTCTTGTATATGTGGTTTCAGGTGATAAGTCAACAGGACACAAAGAAGTAACTGGTCTTCTGTGGAGGATTACAATCAAATTTAAGAGACTACGAGGTTCCCACTTTGAAACGGGATAGATGTTTGTGTTTTTAAGTAATCAATCAATTGACATTAATGACTTTATCTATAGTCTCTTCCAGCGTGATCATTTACTTGTTATCTGAGTGATTCAGTATCATCAGTTTTACAAGTCAAAATCATGCTGTAAATTCTGAACCTCGGATGAGCCTGATGTGTGTGTGTGTGTGTGTGTGTGTGTGTGTGTGTGTGTGTGTGTGTGTGTGTGTGTGTGTGTGTGTGTGTGTGTGCGTGGTGGGAGGCGTGGGGGGGTTTCTTTACTCCCTGAAATGTGATACAGAAACACATGAGATGCATCATCAGCAAAACACAGCAGTAACACACCTTCTATTTGTAGACATGCAGGTCATCAATGTTAATAAACTCACATTCCGGGGGTTCTCATTGGTTGGTAGATGGTGTACATTTCCTCTCCATGAAGAGGGAACCCCAACTACATTTAATTTTTGTATTTTCTACGTTGTAAAGGGGATACAAATACCAAAGATGCAATCATCTTACCTACCAAAAAAATATTTCATATGTTTCAACATCAATTTATCTTTTCATTGTAAACGATTCATGGTTCAGGTCTCGATCGTTTCCCGCCGGGTCAGAAATTGTATGCTGGAAGCTTAAAGCAAATGCAGTCAATGTATAATATCGATATGTACTGTAAATTAAAGAAAAACGTAAAATACATTTAAAAAAAATTAAATAATTACATTTCATTATATAAATTAGATGAAATGTCGGTATTGAAACGTAAAAAGGCAACAAGTAAATAAGAGGTAGAGTCAGTGGGAACGTTTGCACCTGCTTCTGTCTGCATGTTTGTTCAAACAACTTTTGAAGGGAGCATTCGTACCTTCTGCCACTGCAAAGTGTGATCGGGACATGAATGAGTGAGTGATTATATTATCATAGGTGAAATAAAAGGATATTCGCTTCCCCCTCGACGACCTTTAGCCTAGTATAGTGAATGTTTTCCAAGAGTCATGACTTTTTTTTCAGATTAGCATGAGGAAATACATTAAAATGGAAAAAGTGACATTTCTGTTGGAGGAAAAAACCCCAAAAGAGGCGCGATAAGATGTAAGTATGAGCTGTTTCTTTCCTCTCGTTTTCTGCTGCTGGTGGAACTTACTCTATTTCTCTGTATTTTTTCCCCATAATGTGTGAAACTGTCTGTTATCAGCGTCCTATCACGAGGCAGACCCTCGTTTGTCTGCACGGGGCAGTGTGTGTGTGTGTGTGTGTGTGTGTGTGTGTGTGTGTGTGTGTGTGTGTGTGTGTGTGAGTAGGGGGGGCGTCCTTCATAACCACGGTGAAACATTAACTTTAATGTTACAGACCATTCAACCCCTGACATCCAGCTTCCTCCTTTTCCCCCCTTGAGATGCTATAAAGCTGAACAATCATCTATTTCTACCTCTTATATCCTGTATCAGCTTTATTCGTTCTACTTTAAATGTGCTTTATAATCAGAATTTCTTCTTCCTCTTACGTCCTGTAATAGCTGTATTTATTCACAGAAGCTATAACATACGAGACTAATGTTTTGTACACATTTTTCCTGAATTCAGATGAACGTAATAAGATTTTTTCTGTAACTTGGCTTCATCAATGACAGTGACAATCAGAAACAACATCCCTCACTTTATGGACGACATGTCAAAATGCTTTTTACAGTCAGGTATTTAAAAAAAGTGTTTTATTCATAAATCTGATATCTTGTGACACACGTAAGGAAATCCCATCCCAAAGCAAGATGATTGACAGCTTTCCCCTTCGAAAATAAAAATATCTAGTGACAATGAGCAAAACTTGATGCATAAAGAAATACATGAGAAAATGAATGTAAAATGAACTGAAAAGCTTATATCTTTAAACATGTATTTATATTCTATTGTCTTAATATTTAAGGATAAGGATTTTTAACATGAGCATAATAGCTGGATAACCAGCTAGCCGCTAGTTAGCGAGCGGCTAATTAATAGCTAAAGTTATGCTAAAGTGAAGCCGACAATTTGCCAGAAACCTTTAGGGGGAGGCACAAGGGATGATAGTTATATTAACGAATGGCCATAAGGATTTATTAATGAGTGTAAACATAAACAGTATCAGTTAAAGGTTTGGACATATTTTCTCAATTAATTCAATAAGAAAGTGCGTCAAAACCTTTGACTGTATGGCAGCTGATTGTGCAGCCTGTCATTGGTGTATTCTGGTGATATATTGATATTGTGAACACGTGACGTGTGTCTTCCTGCTCAGCTCTCACCTCATGGCTCATTTCCATGGCGGACTCTCCATTGGCTGCGCGCAGAGCTCGCAGCTGATTGGCTGAGGGAGAATTGATGGGCTTCTCTTATCAAAGCTCGCACACACAGTCACAAACAGTCCCCAGACACACACAGACACACCCACCCCCCCCCGCCCCCCCACACACACACCTACACACCTACACGACACCTCGCGTTTTATTCTGGTCCGACACAAAGTGGAGAGGCTGAGGACCTGCTGACTGATGACAGGCGCTGTGCTCCGACCGGAAGTTGCACACCTCGAAGACCTTTGTGATGGATGACTTCATCGCGGGATGCATCGGCGGTGAGTGTTTCCCAACTTCATTAATTCACAGAAGTACTTGAGAAGCTCTCACTTATGAGTGTGGGGTCCGTGCCCTCAATCGCTTCCTGTGAATGCATGTTTTTTCCAGAGGGGGGAGGATCAAATCAGGTCTAATAAAGTTTGTTGCATAAAAAAAAATCTGATTTGCATAAAATAAGGCCCCCTGATCCAGTGTAGACAAAGTCTTTCATTGCCCACACGAATGGATAAAACACTCTCCCTCTGTTCTGCCTCTGAACTCAATTAAACCAGCAGAGCCGCGCGTAATCTCTCCCCCCCCCCGACGCGTCCAGATGATTCCCGGCTCCGCTGATTATGCTGGAGAGTCGATTCTACCCAGAGAAGACTCCTTTTCTTTAAGTATGAGACCTGGTGCGACGGGGCCGGCCGCTAGGGGCGCTGCTTATGCACAGCGTTTACACAACATGATTCAACACGGCTGCAGCTCTTTTGAATGTGTTTCTCCTCAAATCAATAATATGTGCAAGGATTCCATGTACAGTTGAAATTAAATAAAGGCTCAATTAAATTTCAAATGTGAGAGCGGCTTGTGTTGGGACCCTGTGAAAGAGTGTTTGAGGTACAATGAGTCCTCTCCAGGGGTCTTTGAGTCAAGTGAAATGAACGGAGGTCAATGAGTCGTTCTAAATGCTACTGAAGTCTGGGCCTGCTGCGGCTGCGATCGGTTCCTCTGAAACAGGATTTGGCAAAAAGTCAATAGGTTACTGTTGTCAACGGGACCCAATACTGATGAGTCATGCACAGCAGGGACGATGAACTCTGAAGAGATCAAAACGCTAAGATCCATTTTAAAATGTATCCCCCCCTGAGAGAACATTACAGGAAAGCTTTTCTTATTTATTGTGACATTACAGGATATTATTACGACTTTGGAAACTCAAAGAACCCTCGGTCACAAACTCTTATTTATACTTATAGCAAAAGACTGCAACTTTTAGAACTTTAACCCATTGACTTAATGGGTTAAAGTTCTAAAAGTTGCAGTCTTTTGCTTCCCATTGAAGAGCGTAACCATGGTGAAGCTCGTTATGAAAGACGCCTCTGAAGGCCGTGTGCTTGTTAGGTATTTGGAGGTGGAGTGGGGGGGGGTTAATGAAGGGACAAAGGCTTGTCGCCCCCCCCCCCCCCTCCCTCCCTTCCCCCTCCTCCTCCCCGGGGGCCTCATGATAGCGAATGTTACAACATCAGGGACCCAAACAGAGAAAGTACTTTCACAGCAAAGAGACTCTCTTCTTCTTCCACGGTGTTTCCATGGAAACATCTTCCTCTTCCTCTGGTATTTCATGCGTTCATTTTTCTTTTCTTTCTTTGGGTTTTGGGTTCAGGAGGCTGCAGCGTTGTTGTGGGCCACCCGCTGGACACGGTGAAGGTATCTATCCCTGAACTAATAGAACAAATGAAAACTTTGAGGAAGTGTGAATCAGTTAAAAACCTTTTCAATGTGTCGTGCAGACGCGGCTCCAGGCGGGGAAAGGCTACAAGAACAGTTTCCACTGCGTCCTCACCATCTACAGGAAGGAGACCGTAAGCATAAATATTAACAGAGATATTAACAGAATGCTCAAATGATTGAAAGGATTAAGTATTAAATATTGCTTTAAATATAACCCTCAAAACCGCAAAGTCAAACAAATGATGATTCTCAAAAGGACAAATGGCATACATGAAAAATTCGTAGTCAAAATAGTTATTATTGCACACTACCAATAACATGATAGACAAAAAACAACGATATGAAATATATGTTGTTGTTTGTTTCTTTTGACTGGTTGGTCCTTTTTTGTCAGTCCAAGCAGCCTGCTCTGTTGTACGTTTGAATAAAATGCATTCTTGCTTTCCAATGTGCCCCCGGCCCCGACCCCCCCCCCCCCCCTCTGGGTCTCCCAGGTGACGGGCTTCTTTAAGGGCATGTCCTTTCCGCTGGCCAGCGTCACCGTGTACAACTCGGTGGTGTTCGGCTTCTTCAGCAACACGCAGAGGCTCATCAGCCAGTATCGCTATGGCGACGGCCGGCGGCCCTGCAGCATGGCGGACCTGACCGTGGCCAGCATGCTGACCGGCCTGATGTCGGTGGGCCTGGGGGCCCCGGTGGACCTGGTCAAGATCCGACTGCAGATGCAGACGCAGATGGTTCTCGCGGGTAAATCAATGTTTATTTTTTTTCATTCCCCTCGTGGAGTAGCAGGAGATCTCGCTTCTTCCTTTTAAAGTTCCCTCTGGAAATGAAACGGAGTGTGGAATGTGCTGATCAATGAACTCCGCATCTACTCAATTGAAAATGTGACAGTGATGACTATGAATGGCTTATGTTAGCGTGGTAGCATTTTATAGCCACAGGTGCTTCTTATGCTGCCGCAGCTCCGTCCCAGAAGCTACACCCATCCGTTGTCTCCGAAGGATGGCTGAATCTCTGCCGGGCCTCTTTAAAGAGCCAGTGAAAGGAGTTGAAGCGATGACAGGTTTGATTACAGTGCTGGCCTGTGAATTGAAGTGGCCGCTGTGAATGGAGGCGGTGGACAAGGTGTTTGATTTGAAGTCCTGAAAGCACTTCAATTGTCCCCAGAGCTTGAAATAGAAGGTATGGGAGCAATTGAAGTATAACTGGACGCCCTGAAAGGACTGCGCTGAAGTCAAAGTGTAAATGCTCAATGGAGTTGAGGAGTGAAGGAAGTTTAAGCACTGAAAGGAACTGAAGTGTTGCATCGCTGGCGGACTTTAAAACGAGGCTCTTTCTTACTGTGCAGCGATTATTCGTTTGTCCTCAAGTTGTTGTGTTAAAAGTGAACCACTAATGTTCCGGGGATGTTGGTTAGTTACTAGTTAGCAGGTGAAACCCTCCTATCCGTTTGTCTGTGGTGTCTTTCGGGCCCTTCACACCTCACGTGATGACTCGCACCCGTTTCTCTGACTTCATGTTTTCTTCTAGTAGCTTTATAGCAGAAGTGTGAGAACGCCTGAGGCAACATGTTGGGAGTTTTCCCAGCATTTCGTCCCATTTCTCAATTGTTCGGAGTGGATGAGCCTGATTAGTACGTGGTCATGTTAAGAGCAATGGGATTCTTTAATACAGTAAAAGAGTTATTAGATATTTTAACTGCTGATAATGGCAGCAGGTGTACTCCCAATGAGCCGTAGGTCACTGGTCACTCGTGGCTCAGACATGAATGCTTCCTACATTCTCTCATCAAGAGTACAAAATGTCCTCTGAGATCAGCACATTGAGTACAAAATGTCCTCTGAGATCAGCACATTGAGTACAAAATGTCCTCTGAGATCAGCACATTGAGTACAAAATGTCCTCTGAGATCAGCACATTGAGTACAACATGTCTTTTGGGGTCAGAGTACAGATTCCGTTAAAATGACTTGAGTCCCAAGTCCAGGTAGGAAGAGGAAACCGGAAAACAACGAATTGCCCTCAGCCGCGCTCTCTTCCGCCCCTCAGAGAACCTGCACCTCGCCGCCAATGTGCCGAACGGCGCCAGCGTCCCCCTGCGCTCCGTCGGCCTCCCCGCCCACAGGCTGTACCGGGGGCCCGTGCACTGCATCAGCAGCATCCTGCAGACCGAGGGCCTGCAGGGCCTGTACAGGGGCGCCGGCGCCATGATCCTCAGGGACGTGCCCGGGTACACGCTCTACTTCATCCCTTACGCCCTCCTCTGCGACCTGCTGAAGCCCGACGGCACCTCCAGCCTGCACCCCGGCTCCATCTGGCTGGCTGGAGGACTCGCAGGTAAACGTCACCGTGTCCGGCTCAAATGCAGGTTTACAGTCAAGGCAGGAGGTTCGGCTTCTGAGCCAAACCTCCTGACACCCATAGCTCAAATAGCAGAGTGTCCTGGTGGCCACTGACAAGCAGTGTGAGAGGCCAAGATGCATTTAGTTCAGGCTTCAGTTACCAAACTGTACACTGGAATCTGCCTCTGCCACTTGGTGACAAACCGACTCCTATCCTGCTCTCTCTCTCAAGATGTGTGTTTGTATATATGCATAAAAGTATATATCTTTGTTTATAAAGAGAGAGCGAGACATCGGACAGGTTTTTCAAAGTAAAAGCTCCTCTCTCCACTGATCTGCAGAGCGGGACTTGGACCCAGCGGTTCATCATAACACTATAAATAAAAACCAGTTCATTATCGATTATTGTGATTTCCTTAAAAAATCCATTACTTCTGTAACAAATTTCTGGCTCAGTCAAGTTACAGGTATGTCAAAGACACTACTATCTATCTAATAGATATCGATTTATAACATCACCAGTTCACCACTGACTGTTTGGTCTTGAATGTTACGTTTAAACATGCAAAGTAAGCCTGATGTGATGGTACAAAGACACAAATGAACATAGTAGTGAAATAATCATTGTGTATTTATTGATGGATGGACAATAGGTGGATGTAGATATCTTGGAGTTCTTTCATTTTGTTCATTAATGTCCACGTTTCGGTAGTTGTCCTTGTCCCAGGCTTTCTAACCTGAGCGTCCGAATCGCCTCGTAGCTAAAAGTCTTCTGTCCTGCAGGGTCCATCTCCTGGGTCACGGCCACGCCGGCCGACGTGGTGAAGAGCCGCCTGCAGGCGGACGCGCAGCTGCAGAGGAAGTACAAGGGCATCGTGCACTGCATCGTCAGCAGCTACCGGACGGAGGGCGCTCAGGTGAGCCCCCGCCCCGCCCCGCCGTCCAGGCCCAGAGGCCTCCGGATGCTAATGCGTAGCCGTTGCTAACAATGCGCTAAAAGAAACAGTGGTTTTATGTGGAAAAGTTGCAACAGCATAAAAAAAAATACTTTTTTATTAAACACTTCTCATGGAAGTAATAATTGTTCAAGCGGCCATACAGTGATTCTGCAAGTATCACGTGTTGCTTCAGCGGCTATAAATCAACAACATAAATGCTGTGCAGCACACGGCGTTCCGGGTGGTCAGAGGTCACGGTGATCGCAGTCAAAGGTCAAAGGTCGAAGAATGTAAACTGAAGCCAGCAGCCTGGGTCAGCCTGAGTCTGACCGATGTTAAAATCATCTGGGTACAACTTTAAAATTAGATCAATAGCATGAAATATGAATCTGTGCACCACATATCACATTTGTAGTTTTTGAAGAAAAGTTTTACAATTGGAATCTAAAAGCTGTGAACCTTTTTAGGAGTTTATTTAAAGAGCAACGGCTTCTTCTTTGCTAAGAAGATTTGACTTTTCCGTATTTGAATTCCCCCCTCATTTTCTCAATTGTTTTAATAATTATTCTGAAATCTAAATAAAAACTAAAAGCTCTTGTGTGCAGGTGTTTTTCCGCGGCGCGTCGGTCAACGCCGTCCGAGGCTTCCCGATGAGCGCCACCATGTTCCTGACCTACGAGCTCTCCCTGCAGTTCATGAGGAGTTTCTAGGACGGAGGGTAGCGTGTCGGGGGCGTCGCCCGAAGGCAGATGTGCAAACAGGCCGCAGTGTCTGAGACATCAGACCGTTAGCTGCTGATGCTAACTGGCGCTGGACAGTTTGAGCTCTGCGAGCTTCTCGCAGCTCGGATTGGTCGTTTCGTTGTTGGAGCGGGCCTACTGATTGATTATTGCCGATTCTATGGGACATGTTGATGAGGTCATTTTAGTTTTGGGGGGGCTAGAAACTTGAATTACTCCAGTTATTTGAAAAAATATATTTTCACAACTTGGAGTTGATGTTGCCCATAGTCCCGTTATCTGAATCAGGGAACAACGTCTATAAAGATATATTATTTTTGCATTTCTTATATTAAGAAAAGGAAGTTTTAACGAGTCAATTTTCCCTTTCAAATGCTGTGAGCTGCTGCTACAGCAGTTACATTATTGTTTTTAAAAGACTGCAGCATAAATGTAAAAATACTAATCCACAATTTCCCAGCATTTGCAGCTAACGATACAGAAAAGTTGTGGTTCGTGGGTATTGTGGGCATAAAGAAACAGTTTCTTCACATTTTGGAGTAAATACCTTCATAGAAATGGTTTTTTTCTGGCCTAATAGGTATGTTTTAAATATTTTTCTTGACATGTAAATATTTGTAAATATGTAAACTGAGATTTCAGATGGCCTAGAGACAAAAGTGTTTTATTGTAAATAAATAAAGCTTTTAAACACACAAGTGTTGCTGCTTCTCTTGATCGATTCTTTTCAGAACAGTGGGGGAAGGTGGGGCGGGGGGGCGGCCTGTCACGTGTCAGAGATAATGATTAGCTAATAGATAAACATTAAATTCTCTTGCAGGCACGTTGGCCCGTCGCCTGCAGACTGTTGATAAGAGTCTGAGGCTCTGCACGCTCATAACCTCAGTAAACCCAACGATCTGTTTGTTGTGCGCATTAACCTGAACTTCCCTGCAGTGTGGCAGTTTCCACTAGAGCCAATTGGTATTTATTACTTTTACACTTGTCTGTTCTCCCTTTCACGTTGCAGACAGAGCCTGGTTGTAATAGTGGATTTGTTTTAGAAAATTAAGTGTCAGTGTGTTTAGAAGAAAATCATTTAAAAGAAAAAGCATTGTAAAAAAAAAGAAAAAATGTCCTTTGAGTTAGTATTTCAAGTTGAAAAAATGATAAATATGCATTTAATATATTGCAAGTCAAAAAGGTATATAGAATATGTCAAAAACCATATCAAAGTCTCTCATGGTGACACACGTCAAAACTAAACGGCGCAATACCTTGATTAAAACAAAAAGATTTCTGAAATTGAACTTTTAAACTGATTTATTAGGAAGTCATTTTCTAAGGATTTAAAAAAAATTAACGTAAATATGCAAGAATTAGAAATATTAACACGTTTCTCTTTTTGTATAAAATAAAATTACAAGTAGCTTTAATGTCTTATTCAAAAAAATGCCAGATGGTTAAAATAATGATTTGAAAACTCTCTTTTTTTAAACAATGGTGTCTTTTAAGTGTGGGATTATTAAAAAGTTAAGACAAAATTAATAATAAAAATAAACGAAGCCTTTTTTGTCCTTGAGGAAAAACTATATACAGAAAAATAAAAAATATTCAAGTCTTAGTTTTCATTTTTCGGGCATTCAGAATTCAGATTTCTGGTTAAATTACAAAAATGTTTAAACTGGTTCAGAAGCTGTTCATTACAATTGGATGAATAAGTCCCAATAATACATCAAATTGTTTGTGTTATTCAAACGTTCAGCTTGCCCACGGATCTTTCCCCGTCTTTTCCTGAAACAAAAAAAAAGGTTTCTGTCACAATCGGCAGCATTAAAGCAGCTGTGAGGAGTTAATACCACGATTATAAAAAGATGTAATATATCACCTGGTACTTCCTGTAGTGAGTCAGGGTGCTGCAGTGCTGGAGCTTGGCTTCGTCCTCGTCAGCGTAGATCAGCTGACACAAATTACAGAAGTATCCGACCACCGGACGGACGAACTCTGTTCCTGTAGGAACAACAAAGAGAGGGGACAGGACACTCAATGACAGTACACAGTGTTCAATAGACAGAATCTGGTGTAGGAATCCCCACCCCTCCAAACATGAGTATTTTATTAGCTCTGGTGGGCTTTATTATTTTATTAGAGTGGGACGACCTGGACTCAAACATCCTTCTTTTTTCTCACAGACTTCTATAGGACCAGAGAAGTCTGCCCCTGGTGGACCGGAGAGGCAATGCAGGTTGTAACAAATTAAGCTTCACCGCAGACCAGACGTTTACTCCTGGTTCCATCAAGGCTGAGTGGAGACAGACAAGGTGGGCTTCTTACCAACAGGTCCGGTGGGATCCTGCCGCTCAGCAGCGCCGCCTACAGATCCAGATTGTTGCTGCTCGTGTAGTGCAGTCTCAGAGTCCTGCAGACCGTCAACGGCAGCTTCCTGTCGACACACACACACACACACACACACACAGGGCCGATTCTTAGAACCTTCACCTCGTGCTCTCGAGCACTCGCACACCTGCAGAGTGTCCAGGTTGTTACAGCTCCTTCTGCATGTCGGCGTTTACACTCAGCTCGCAGCCGATGTACCTGATCAGTCTGAGGCTTGGGAGGACTCCCGCCTGAGTCCGGTCGATCTGGACTCTTCTTCAGTCCCAGTTCAGACTCCTCCCCCTGACCCTCAGAGGACTCGTCCGTCGCTGGAGTCCGCTCAATGGCGCCTTCAACCATGTGGATCAATAACCTTTTTTTCTCATCATTCGCCGACTCGTTCTTCTTTTCTTTCTTTTCGGGCACAGAGTCGTTCTCGCAAGTTCCTTTTCTTTTTAACGTTTTGTTTTCTGGACTCGTTTTAGAGAGGGACTCTTTTGCTGAAACTATTTTAGCAGCAGACTCCTCGTTGGAGTTCTTCTCGTCAGTCTGTTTTAAATCTCTTCCTGAAGTATTTTTATTGATAGACGCTTTCTGTGAATTCTCGTTAGACAAGAATTTCTCTGAAATCTTTTTAGAAGTCGTCGTTGACGACAACAACTCTTCTTCCTGTGGAGTCTTTTTGGAAGTCGACGACGCTTCCTCTGGAGTCTTTTTAGAAGTCGACGACGCTTCCTCTGGAGTCTTTTTAGAAGTCGACGACTCTTCCTCTGGAGTCTTTTTAGAAGTCGAGGACGCTTCCTCTGGAGTCTTTTTAGAAGTCGACGACTCTTCCTCTGGAGTCTTTTTAGAAGTCGACGACTCTTCCTCTGGAGTCTTTTTAGAAGTCGACGACGCTTCCTCTGAAGTCTTTTTAGAAGTCGACGACGCTTCCTCTGGAGTCTTTTTAGAAGTCGACGACGCTTCCTCTGGAGTCTTTTTAGAAGTCGACGACGCTTCCTCTGGAGTCTTTTTAGAAGTCGAGGACGCTTCCTCTGGAGTCTTTTTAGAAGTCGACGACTCTTCCTCTGGAGTCTTTTTAGAAGTTGACGACGCTTCCTGTGGAGTCTTTTTAGAAGTCGACGACGCTTCCTCTGGAGTCTTTTTAGAAGTCGACGACTCTTCCTCTGGTGTCTTTTTAGAAGTCGAGGACGCTTCCTCTGGAGTCTTTTGGGAAGTCGACGACGCTTCCTCTGGAGTCTTTTTGGAAGTCGACGACTCTTCCTCTGGAGTCTTTTTGGAAGTCGACTCTTTCTTTTGAGTTTTTTCTTTAGACGTTGACTCTTTCTCTGGAGTCTTCAGGGACTCCTCCCTCCCCTCAGACTTCCTCTCTTTAGATTGGTCAATGCTTAGTCTCTCACTTCTCCTCCTCTTCTTGCTGCTGCTGCTGCCCTTCTCCCCGTCCCCTTTCCACTCAGGAGACAACCTGTAAGACAGGGATTCAGGGTTAACGGCCACAGACATCTAAACGGTGAACAGAAGAGGAGGTGAAGGTTTTGGGACTCTGACCCGTTGGTGAGACGCTTGTGTCTGTCGGAGATGTTTGCGTAGACTCTGAAGCCATGGACGGTGACCGATTTGGAGCTCATCTCTTCAACGACTCTCAGTGCCTCAGAAGAAGTTGACATCTCAATGAAACCCTGAAACACACAACAATGTTGAAGGGATCTCATCTAGTCGTCGTTTCCCCCAATTCAAAATCCACCTCCTCAAAATCTGCGCGTTTAGAATAAACTTGTTATCCAGTATCCAAGATTCAGTTTTTGTTGCTCATCAGTCACGGTCCTCGTGGACGTTGCCTTTGCGTCACCACATGACATTGTGTGTTACAGGGAGAACAGGGTCTCACCGCTCTGCGTCCAGCGGACTCGGTAGAACTTCACCGCCGTCCCAAAGTCTTTTACCAGCTTGACGAAGTCAGCGTCGTCGAAGGGAAACGGCGGAAGGTTGTTAAAGTAAACCACTCGGGAAGTCTGAAAAAAAAAAATAATAATAATAATAATATCATGAAGGCACGTGTGACCAGCACACAGTTTTAATTAGGTGATTATTTCCTCCTTACGTTGGATTCATCTGGGACTCCTTCATCTGCAATAAAGCAGAAGATCCAAATAAAACAGGAAAAGATTAATTATATATACTATAACCAAATGAAATCACGTTACAGTGAATACAGATTCATTTCAAACTGCTGCAGGACGCTCCAGACCAGTCACTCTGGGTTTACCTTGTTCATCAGACTGGTCTTCTCCCAGTTCATCCAGAGTGATGCAGTTCTCCAGGTCTATGGGGAAATCGGATTCTTCCTCCTCGTTCTCCATTGCTTCCTCCTGCTGCTGCTGCCTCCCTCACTTTGGTAAGTTGCCTCTCTTCTTCCGTCTCCTCCTCCTTTAGCTGCATCACTTGCTGCTGATCGTCGGCCTCCTCCTTCTTCATCGCCATTACTTCCTCTTGATCAGCTGCTTCCTTCTTTATCTCCATGACTTTCTCATTGTCTAAAAACAGAAACGTTTTTTAAAATCCATTTCCAGTTCTCCCTAAACAAAGTTTAGCATTTAAAAAAAAATGTTTTACCCTCTTTGGTTAAGTCCGTTCCCTCTGCAGGACAGTTGTCTCCCTCTTCATCTTCATCCTCCAGACTCTCTCCGTCCTCTCCGATCACCTCCATCCCCTCGATGTCGCTCTCCTCGGCAGACGACCTGCAGCACATCACCACCCCATTTTCACGTTGAAAGCAGCAGGCGGGTTTGAAGGTCAGCGAATCGCACAAAAAAAAAAAAAACTCACCCGTTTTCCTCCTCAGTCGCTTCTTCCGCTTTGGGTTTGGAGTCGTTGACAGGATCAGGATCAGGATCAGGATCAGGATCAGGACTGGGACCAGGACAAGTCCTGCCCTCACAGTCTGAGAGAAGGAAGAAAAATCGTAGATCTCAAACAAACAAAGTAAAGTTAGACGGTAAACATCATTTTCATTATTGATTGACCTATAGATTCTGGTTTGGTGATAGTTGTAGTTTCAGAGCTGAGTGAAAAATGTTTATCACAGGTTCTACAAGAACAACCAACCTGTCAAACTTTCTGTTCCAAACATGTTTTTTGTAACAGGACGTAAAACAGAGAAAGGCAGCGAATAATCATATTTATCTGCCATATTCAACAATTCTTTTAATGATCTCAAACTAGTGGATAGGAGAATGGACTTAAAGTTGCAGATCTTTACTAAATACCTCTTGTTTTTCCATAAAGAAACATAATTTAGTAAATAATGATACAAAATACATAACGTGAAAATAGACATGCTTTTTTACCGGTCGTTTTCTCTGGCACCACCAACTCTCCAGCGGACAGGCTCTGCCCAGAGGACTTGCTGCTGGATTCCTCTCTGGCCCTCGTCTCTCTGCATCTGGTGCTTTTGTCTCCAGTGGACTTTTCCCCGGAGTTGGACTTAGGAGGTCTGGAGTCCTCGTCTTTTCTGGATTTGCCCGTCGACCTGGACCGCCCTGCTCTGCTGGACTTCTCCATTGATTTATCTCTGGATACAGACTTGGTTCTGGGGCTTTTCTCTTTAGTGGACTTTTCCTTTGATTTTGACCTGGTTCTGGTTGTCTCGTCTCTGCTGGACTTTTCTTCCTTGCTGGACTTTTCTCTAGCTCCGTCTTTTCTTGACTTGTCTCCAGATTTACCTCTGGATCTGGACCTCCCGTCTTTTCTTGACTTCTCTTGGATGGACTTGTCCCCCGATTTATCTCTGGATCTGGACCTGGTTCTCTCCTTCCTGCTGGATTTCTCTCCCTCCCCCTTCCTTTCCTTCTCTCCTTCCTCACTTCTCTTCCTACTCCTTTTGATCTTGGTCTTGTCTTCATTCTCTGAACTGGAACTCTGTGTCCTTTTGGACGAGGACGTTTCCTCGTCGTACCTCTCGGCCGCGGTGACCCGCCTGCAAGAAGAAGGAGTAGTGTGCTTACTGATTGGTGATCCATGGATTAGGATCAGCTGATCAATTGGCCATCCGGTGGGTGGGCGGTACTCACATGAGGCTCTTGTATTCTACAGAGAAAGACACTTTGATGGACTCATTGTTGACCATCAGAGCTTTTGAGGAATAGAAATCCACCATCTTCTGAGCATCGGGAGTATTTTTCATCTCTACAAAGGCCTGAAAGATAAATACTGATTAGTGCAAGTACTTGAGAAAGGAATTACAGAATGTTACAGTACAGCACTATGTACTACAGTACGGTACTATGTACTAACACCGTGGTATTACTACTACTGGACAGTTCTGCAGTATTGTACTAAATACCACAGTATGTTACTTTTTTACAATATGACATAAGGGCACAACAGTGCGGCACTAGAGTATGTTAGTAGGTACTAAGTACAAGTAAGTATAGTACAGCGGTACTACTACGACAAATTCTGTTTTCTCTTTGACAGAGAAGGACCCGTGTCTCCAGATAAAATGTTCCCTGGTTTTAACAGAAACCGTTGCAGATTTTTAAAAGCTGAAAGACGTCGTTTAGCCAGCGTTCGGTACGAGCGTCTCACCTTCGATGGCTAGGAACAGAGTGTAGAGCGGCGAGCCGAAGCGCTTGATGATGGTCATCAGATCCGAAAGGCTCTCCTCTCCCACCGGCGCCGGAGAGAAACTCACGACCCGAGAACTCTGGGAGGAGAAACCGGAGGAATTTATTGGATCCAAAAACAATTGAAACTTTTTACTAGATTAGCAGGAGATTTGGTCTTTCGTCTCTTCTCACTCAGTGGGGAGCATTTTTGCTTTTGTTTATTTAGTTTCTTTGTGGAACTTCCCAATGGTGCAGAACAGAATAAAGGACTAATATGACATTTAAAGTCCCCATAATGTGACTCTAGACGCACGCTAGTGCTGACGCCGCTGGACACGCCACTCGCTCCAATAGCAGCTGCTTCCCCCACATGTCGGCAGTATGAGAATGACGCATCTACCTGGAGGAAGTTGAAGGTGGAGGAGATCCTGAACTCCAAGTTCTGTCCGTTCACCGCCGGAGGACAGCCAGTGTAGAACTTCACCAAGTCTTTGGCCTGGTCGACGCTGCCCAGCTCCACAAACGCCTGCGGGTTCACAGCAGAGGGGGAGGGAAGGGGCCGTGCATCAGATCGTCGGCTAAAACTCGCTTTTTAAAACGTCGTCGTCACCGACGGGGAGAAGAGGAGCGCCAACGTAACACACAGCGGACTCACTAGAGACGGGAACATGAGGACCGTGACGATCTTTCCGAAGGGTTCAGCCAGCTTCCTGAGGTACGCCTCGTCCACGGACTGAGCCGGGAACCGCACACACACCACTTTGCCTTTCCCTGATGACTGACAGGACACACACACACACACACACACAGTTTGTGATTTAAGAGCTCAGAGAAGCAGCTGCACTTTAATTCAATTTAAGTCCTTACCTTCTTTTGATTCTGTGGCGGAACTGTTAAACGCAAAAAAAAAAAAGCTTAGTCTGATAAGAACAAGAGGAAAGTAATGAGCAGTGAACTGGTGGAAAATAATGAGATGTCTTTACTGGAGGCGCTCTGATTGGCGGTCTGCGGCTGCTGCGGCGTTCCTTCATCTTTCTTCTTCTCTAATTGGTCGGGCCTTAAACAACAAGGCAGTTGGCATTTAATATGTAAAAGTCTTTATCAGAACTACGTGAATGACCTCTTACCGCCAGAGGTCAAAGTGAGAAACCTACAGCAAAATATGTGATTCGTATTTGTATTTATTTTTGTTAATTTACGGTCAATTGACAAAAGAATCTAGATGCAGCTTTTTGTCTTGCACGTTAGACTTTGTTGTACTATTATTATTATGTATATTGTCTGTGTGTAGGTCGCCAACACAATCGTCATGTACATGAGCATCCGTTGTCGTACGACACTCACCTGCTGATTGTCTCCATGCGACAGTCCCAGTTAGGAAACCTAAAGAGACGCAACACAGTTATTCAAATGCTAAATGACAATTGAGAAATGAAGTGCTAATTCTACAAATGTTCAAATTCACACAAAAATATATATTTTTAACTGATTTATTGTAGTTTATTTGCAGCTAGGGCTCCTAAATCGTTTTAGGTCCGTGAGAACAAACCTCTTCCTTTCAAAATTCTCTGGTTGAAGATTGCTAGGACTTATTTTTCAACTTCTCAATAGGACATTATAACAACAGATAGAATGACATTCAATTTGGAAAAAAAAAGGCTAGTTGCTTGGAAAGGACTTCACATCCTTATTTCCAAGTCCTCACATGTGTTACCCATTTCAATTGAGACGTGTAAAGGACTTATATTTCGATGAAATATCACAATTTGAAGCTTCTTTGTGGTTACAATTCCCAACCAAAAAGCGTATTTTGCATAAAATAAGTTCGAAGATTTTTGAAAAGATGGAAATCTGACGATAATGTTTTAAAGTTCTCGCAGAGTAGTACTTACGTTTTGTCAAATGTTCACAGAAAACATGCTTGTCAATGCTGCTGGTGGGTTTTGAAAGGCTTAAAGTGGGCTTTTCGGAGGAAAACGTCAGAGAAACTTACTTCTGCAGCAGGTTGAGCTGTCCGTCTGCATGCTGAGGCCCGTTTATGTGTTTAATCCACACCTGAAGCACAAGAATAAACCGCTGCATAAATAAATCTGCGTCACTGGACCGTGTCTACCGGACACCCGAGGCTGCTGCATGCAACTTTCAACCCGCCCCTCATCAGACCCTGTAAAGAGAGAGGTTTCGGAGGAGGAGAACAGGTGGACTTACCTTGTCTGACATCACAGTGATATCACACAGAGAGCATGAGTACGGGAACCCCGGTGGAGACGTCCCGTGGAAGTCCACAGCTTCTTTCTTGCAGGGCAATAAGCCGGCAGTGGCTGCGCCGGCTGCGATGGCGAGCCGGCCGCAGCTGCTGCTCCTAATGGAAGAGATCTCTGGCTCGCCGCGCTGCCTAAGAGTGGTTGGATAGTGCTCCTCAGGAGGAGGCACTGCCATGTGATCAACTGCTTCAAGCTGGGAGAAACGAGAACGTCGAGTTCTTTTGGTTCCGCCTGCAGAGCTGAAATGGGGTTGTGACAGCGCTGGAACGCTGTCTCTGCCTGTCTTACCATAACCAGAGAGGCCTGGTGTTTTATTGTAGTCCACAGAGGACACTGGATCGGCATCTCTACACCGCTTGCCGTAATCAGAAAGTCCTGGTCCGTAGTTGTAGTCGAAAGAGGTCACTGGACCGACATCTCTGCCATAATCAGAAAGTCCTGGTCTCTGATTATATTCTAAAGAGGTCACTGGACCGACATCTCTGCCCGTTTGGCCATAATCAGAAAGTCCTCGTCTCTGATTATAGCCTGAAAAGGACAGTGGACTGACATCTCTGCTTGTTTTGCCATAATCAGAAAGTCCTAGTGTCGGATTATAGTCTAAAGAGGACACTGGACCAGCATCTCTGCCCGTCTTGCCATAATCAGAAGACCCTGGTCTGTGGTCGTAGTCTCGAGAGGACACTGGACCGGCGTCTCTGCCCATTTTGTCATAATCAGAAGATCCTGGTCCGCAGTTAAAGTCTTGTGAGAATACTGGACCGGCGTCTCTTCCCGTCTGGCCGTAGATAGAAGGTTGTGGTCTCTGGATGTAGTCTTGAGAGGAAACTAGAGTTGCAGCTCTCCCCGTCTTGCCATAATCAGAAGAGCCTGGTCTGTGGTTGTAGTCCTGCGAGGAAACTGGACCAGAATGGCTGTGATCAGAGCGTCCCGACCTGTGGTTGTAGTCCTGAGAGAACACTGGACTAGCGTTTCCGGCGGTCTTACCATTATCAGAAGGACCTGGCCTATAGTTGTAGTCCACCACGAGCGACAATAATGACGGTGGTTGTTTTCTGAATGAGCTGCCAGGACTGTGATTCCCCCAGCGGTCCAGCTCAGGTGAAAGAGGACCATGTGTTACCTCTTCTGGTGGAAACTGGGCTGGCTGGCTGTGGGGTTGATCCCACTCGCCAGCCGTGGGTTTGACGCTGGATCGACGGGTGGAGCTGGGGGTGTAAGAGGAAGACGAGGAGTAAGAAGGAGGACGACTACCGGAAAGATGCGGTTTGCCGGTCCCCCTCTTTCCCTTGATCTGCTGGAGGACTTGGGGCAGGGACTCAACGGTGAGGACGTCTTCGGGAAGCTCGGCCAGCAGTGCCAGGTCGGCGGGCTCCTAGACCGCAGCTGTTCAGGATGCCGAGAGCGCCGTCCTGCGCCAACTGAGCCCCTCTGGAGGAAAAGGATGTGGGCGGGTGGGATACGGACAAGGACTCCAGAGGCGGCCCGGGAAAGTCGCGGCTGCGGTCCGAAGAGGAGTAACGGCGGTCCGATGAACCCTGCCGGCGGTCCGGAGAAGCGTGCTGCCGGTCTGGAGAGCCACGTCGGCGGCCCGATGTTCCTTGCCGGCTGGTCCGGAGAAGCGTGCCGGCGGTCCGGAGAGACGTGCTTCCGGTCTGGAGAGCCGCGACGGCGGCCCAATGAACCCTGCCGGCGGTCCGGAGAAGCGTGCTGCCCTCGATCAGGTCTGCGATCAGAGTCGGGCGCCGGTGGTCTGAACAGGTAGTTGTGAGACATGATGGAGGTAGAAACGCTCGCTCGGGGTAGGGGGGACGGAGCGTCTTCTGCAGACAGAAGGTGTCAGGGAAGACAGGAGATGTAAAATCGGCAGATATGATGTGGACGGTTCGTCTTGAGGGAAAAATACTCCAGGAACACGAACTGGTCAGTTGGTGGTGAGTGAGAAGTACACGGGAAAGGGAATGATACCTTTTTGACAGATGCAAAGAAAATAAACAAGCAAGGTGTTTGAATTACATCGACTTTAAACTTCTTACCAAAGTGTTAAAGTAGCCAAATCCATATCTACACTTTGTACAGGAAGAAAAATAAATGACACAATGACACAAAAAGTGTTGAATTACCATCAGCTTAACGGTTTCAACAAGAGCTCACGACACAAGTGAGAACGTCCCAACGTTACATTACATTTAATGATAAAATGAATGGCAATATTTTAATATATTGGTAAAACTGGTTCGTGTTGATGTTGAATATTTGTGAGAAACTAAGAGAGAAAGTGTTGCTTTCCGTTGTTAAGAAATTCCTTACACTTTTCGTTCCTGGGGCATTCAGAAATAAACAAGGCTAACAGTGTTAGCCTCATTTTGATGAAACCTAGCATACATTATGCCCTTAACAGTTAGCGAACGGCTAACAAACCTCCGTTAACCTACAGAGACAACAGCTTCTTCCGCAGCAGACTTACCCCAAATGAAATACTCGGTAAAGTAACCCGCAAATTCCCTTTCTAAAGTCAGCCGGCAAAAAAACACTGAGCCGTGAGAACGTCGTTTGAGCGAAGCCGAAGTCAGAAAGTCGTCGAGCTATTGTTGTTGTGACAAGCAGTCATCGAAAGGGGCGACTTCATCTTCTTTGGTAATTTGTTCAGCGCCACCTGCTGTTGCGGAGGGCACATTGGAACCTACATATAATGATGCGAAGTAGAATTGAATAAGTAAAACATGATGCAGTTATTCTAAGTCGCTTTGGATAAAAGCGTCAGCTAAACGTCATGTAATGTAATGTAATATTTAATAATATTTGTGTAATAAACTAATATTTTAAACATGTTTATATGAAGTTTACACATGATTTAGAACAGAAAAATACAAATAAAAACTAGCACCTTTCTGTGAGGGGTGTGCATTTTCTCCCCATGTATAAAGACATACTCCGGGGCTTAAGTTACTTAATGACTCCATGATTGCCCGTAGGTGTATAAATATGAGAATGAATGATTGTCTGTGATTGTGAGCCCTGATTGACTCGCAGCCCGTCCAGGGTGGACCACGTCTCTCGCCCAATGCTGATTGACTTTTGTAATAGTGATGATGCATCCTCATTTAACATCCTTTTATTGTATGCCCTTTTGTTACATTTACTTTACTTATTGGGCATGATGCTCTCTATGCTCATTGGTAAAGAATATTTTAGACACATGTGAAGAAAGTAATTAATTTTCATTTTAATTATAATTAATTGTCAAATGAATCTTTCCCTCAGAATATGCCTAATAATAAATACAAATGAATGAACTGAAATCTGGGCAAAAGAAATAACATGTTTTAACCACCAGGTGGCGTCGTAGGACAATTTACAGACCCAATCAAGATCAATTCATTAAACATTCTACATTTATACAGTAAATAAAAGGGCTGTGAAAGGGTCGTCTAACGGTAACTCAACAAGTGAAAGAAATTCATTTAAAACCTTGTGTAGAAAAACAATGTCTGAAAGATTCAATGTTTAATTAATGACATTTCTATCTATTATGTGCAAAGATATTTGTTTATGTTGATGATAAAATAAAGAACAGTTTAACATATACCATCCATACCATCTCCTATTCTGTTCTGGAAGCTTTCAAGTCAATCACATGGTTTTCCTTCCAAAGATGGACCACTTCAAGTACTTGTTGGCTTAACATGAACTATGATATACGGAATAAATACACAATGAAATAGCAATGCATTATAACTGAGGAGGCAAAACCACAATAAACGGTGATGTGAACTATTGACTGTGATACATCACTTTCTTGGCTCTATGCGTGGACAGTAGTACTGGTGGTAGTACATATACATGTAGTGGTACTTGTAGTAGTGCTGGTACTACAACAACACAGTACAGCAGGTGGAGCCACACACCGCATTTCAAACACGGAGTTCTTCTGTAGATTCTGTTTCAGTTTGAAGAATAAAGATAAATACAGCTGACGATGTTTCACCATTGGAACTGGACTAAAAGTCTGATCCATTTAAAATGTTTCTATACTTAGAATGTGCAAGTTTGCTTATTTTATGTTCAAGTGTTAAACAAAACAATAATACTCATGTAAATTTCATTTTAATGCCTCGTCAAACTGCTTCACATGAACATTTGCAGCAATCTACTTGTTTAAATCAGCAAATTTGATGTTTGAGTTCGAGATTCATTCCGAGTTAATTTTACTTAAGCAGCACAAAAAAATCAAGAGGAATACTTTTAGTTCATCGTGTTTAAATAAATCTGTCAAAAAGGTTCCCAATAACAAAATAAGATAATTAGTGAATACAATATTTCCATCAATATGCTGGACAGTTGATGAATTGTTGTATTAAGACTTCATTAAACATAGTAGAACAATAACAGATGCAATGTAATTCAAACTGTGGCACAATCAAATAAATCAAATCACATTATTACATAATCAGTAGAAAAGCCAGAAATGTTAAAATATTAAGTCAAGTTGTTTATAACAAATCAACTTTTAAAAAAAGCTTATAAGCATAATTCAAGGCTAGACGTTTTTAATTAATATTACCTTCCTGATTTACAACACTACACATTTCTTTGCTTTCCTCCTCCATGATGTTCTCATAAATATTGTGTGAACGTTAAATTAAGATTATTTTCATTCTTCTTAATATTGAAGAACATTCCCCGATGCTCGTTTCATATTGAACACTTCTTTAAATACACAAAGAACCACTCAAATAAAGTTATAAATTTAACCTTCATCATCCAGTAGTTTTGGTCACGCGTGATATTAATTGTGTGTGTTTTAATTTCTCTTTTAGACGTTTGTGATGTACCTCGGGTTAATCAAACAGGCTATTGTTGTGTAGTGCAGAATAAAGGCAAACTTGTGTCGTAGAATTTCCTCCTGCCTGGCCACAAGAATTACATTTCAAACATTTAAAGATGTCGGCTTTACGGTAAAACTCATTAATTTATTTGAATGTAAACCGGTGAGGTAAATGGAACATTTAGCAGCCAGCATGTTAAAATCATTTAATAAACAGTAATGAATCTATTGTGTTAATTACATGAGCTGTTTTCAAGAACAAGAGAGTAGAATTCCCCCAAAATACAGCAAAAACCTGTGAAAACATTCATCGTTGGGTCTGCTTTCCTCAAAATCTGATTCTTGGTAGTGTTTGTACACGTTTTGCTGACTTGTTGACGTGAAGCTAATCGGTGATTCGCTGCTCAGTCGTCAGCATGTGGAGGAGCTGATGCCGCGGGATCACCTGTATGTAAACACCTGTGTGCGAGTGAGTCTGAGTCTCGATCAGTGCGCTTCAGCAGCGCAGGCCTCGGTGCCTTTATGGGTTTCACGGGATTAACGAAATGTATCGGCGATCTGTAATTCATGGCCACTCATACTTAAGTATGATCAATATTTAAAGAGAGAGATAAATGTGTGGCTGCACAGCTAACAACCGTAGCTGTGTTAGCTTTTCATTATCACCTTACACAACATTTTCTCTGTTTGAAAATAAATGAAATCCATAAAACCTGAATAACTTTCTCTGACTAACTGTAACTGTAAATATCCCATATTTGAAAGGCGACCAGAACATTTTTGGATTTTTTTTTAATGCAATGTATATATCTCTATATAAACATCTACATAATTTTTGACCAAATCAAAAGCTTAAGATGTGTGTTTAATCAAGATCTCTAACATGCAGACTGTGGTGTTGTGCAGTACATTTACTTGTGTTGTGGTTTTACACATTGAAACCACTCGTCATTGCAAAGACTCAAATCAATTCAGGCATAATGATTGTTTTACTGCACAGAATAGATTTTGAGTCCTCTCTCCTGTTAGCCATCACTCACACTGAGGTGCACGACTTATATTATGCCGGGATTTCTCGCAATGCCGCGTTCTCTCTGTTGACCACCAGGGGGCGACTCTTCTGGTCCTTTAGAAGTCAATGAGAAGATGATTTTATTTCTCTCCTGATTTATCCCCTCAGTAAACATGAGTTCATGGTCTCAATCTCTAGTTTGCAGTCTTCTCCAAGTGTGTGGAAGTCTTCCACACACACACACACACACACACACACACACACACACACACACACACACACACACACACACACACACACTCACACTCGTCCATCGTGTGATTCAAAGTTGTTCCCGTCTGATGGGGGTCCAACGCGTCGTCCCGGGGGGAATAATTAACAACCTGCGTCGCCGCGTCTCAAGTGTTTAATATCACCGACTGACGTCTCCTCCTCTTCAACGGAGGCATTTCTTCAGCTGTTTGTTTGGGGGGGGATTTTGTCAAAAACCTTTGAGACAGACGGGGGCCCTGCCTTTGTGTCTTTAACACTCACAAATAATGACAGCAGTGATCAGCATTCAGAGATGACGAACGGAAGCGTCTGCATTATACATGGCCGCTTTGTTGGGACGATGTTCATCCGAGCACTTAAGTCTCTCCGAAACCGGGTGAGCTCCTCCTTCAGGTTTCTGCCCCATTTCCCCCCCTCGCCTCCTCGCCTCCTCGCCTCCTCGCCCTCCTCCTCTTCTGGATATACATCTGCAGGAAGCATTAATGTTTAAACCCGGTGTTTTGTCTGAACGGCGGTTTGTTTTGTCATTAAAATATGGAAGAGCGGCTCTCATTGTTTCGTGTCCGCCTCTTCTGAAAGACAAATCTGCTAAGTGAAATCGCGGTGAAATATTAATCGGAGGAGTTGGTTTATATTTATGTAACATTTTGCATACGATAAATCGAGCCAAAGTGAGCGAGAGCGGTTCTGTCACGGGGAAGACAGCCGAGGAAACAAGTCGCACCACAAGCCCCCCAACACAAAGCTGCAGGAACGAGTCCGAGAACAAGATGACGAGTGAGCCGCTTGTTTGGGTTCAATTTTAATGCTTTTTTTCTACAATAGAAAACACGGTTTGTTACTTTCAAGAATCGGAATTGGAGGTCTAAATTATTGTCGCGCCCCGAGGGCAACCAAAGCTCTAAAGCTCAACGTCAGTGACTAAACAAAGCGTATATCCCACAACACTCGTGACGGATATAAGGGCTTTAAAATGTTTGTTTCTTGATTTAAATCCGTGTTTAAGGGCCAATGTTAGTCCGCTCCAAAAAAACCTTCCAAAACAGCAAAAGGATCTGGTTCTTGAACACACCATCACCATCGTAGTTCCTGAACACACCACCTTCATTTTCGTTCCTGAAAACCACCGCCGCTCCTGTGGGGGGCCGCGGGCCGCGGGTTGAGCCCCTGTGCTGTTTATTCTGCAGCCTGACGGCTCCCAGCGGGAGAATTCGACATAATAGTTTCTTCTGAATGTAGCTTTGTGATTTAAATTGCTAATTATAACGGTGATGGAACAAATAAATAAAACATGACCGTAGCGTGTTTTTATCTCTCACTGTAAAAACTTTGGAGGTCAGTAAATCAGCCGCGGTGGCGTTACGCCGATGACTCGTCTGTTGTCGGGTAAATGCTCCGTAAATGTCACTCTGGAAAACAACGTTGCAGTGGCTTCAATGTTTTTAATTATATGAACCGTTATTTACATTAACATTTTTTTGTGTCTCGGTGACGGTGAAAAATGTTACGTGTAATTTCAAGAATCTTTTATATTTGTTTACAGTTTTTGTTGGTTTATCTTGTATTTAGTAAAATACCTTTCCTGTTTATAAGTTCTGGAAGGCTGCCTGCATTTGTTCCCCTTCTTTTGTGTCCCAAAGTTCCACTTTTCAGGATCAATTATAGTGTCACAATAACTCAAACTAACAGGTTGAATGTTTTCACGTCTTGTTGTTTACAGTCTGCTGTTTTTTTTATTTGACATTGTAAACACATGTGGTATTTTACTGTACGACACTAAAATAGAAAACCGCATCGACGGGATGTGAAGAGGCTGCGGCCCTCTCGGGGCTGGAGGAACTCAGCACGCATGTAAGGACTCACATAATTTATTGTCATCATGCAACAAAATGCGCTCGCAGCCCGTTTGCTGCACAAGAGGAACGCGATGCACAAGAGCTAAAAACGGCCATGTGTTCCTGCAGCGCAACGTTAAACATCTGCATCAGGAGAATATAAACAGCGGCCATGAAAACAGATGATACTCAACCCCATAAATCCTTCTGTCCCTGAACCTTTGGCTCCCAGCGACCAAAAGCTTCACGGGTCACCGGAAACATCGGATCGCGTCTCCATCGTTAATTCCTGGAAAGAAAATATTTTGGGGGAATTTTCAGAGGCAACAAACGTTTCGGGAGTTTTAAGATAATCTTTTTAAAACTTCAGACGTTCCTTCACATCACAGAGGTCACAGTAGTACTACCTCATAGTACGGAGGTCACAGTAGTACTACCTCATAGTACGGAGGTCACAGTAGTACTACCTCATACTACGGAGGTCACAGTAGTAATACCTCATACTACGGAGGTAACAGTAGTAATACCTCATACTACGGAGGTAACAGTAGTAATACCTCATACTACGGAGGTAACAGTAGTACCTCATATTACGGAGGTAACAGTAGTACTACCTCATACTACGGAGGTCACAGTAGTACTACCTCATATCACGGAGGTAACAGTAGTACTACCTCGTACTACGGAGGTAACAGTAGTACTAGTGAAATCCCTGTTCTCCCTTTGATTTCCCTTTGAGGACCGAGGCATC
Source organism: Apeltes quadracus (assembly GCA_021346845.1). Classification (NCBI taxonomy): domain Eukaryota; kingdom Metazoa; phylum Chordata; class Actinopteri; order Perciformes; family Gasterosteidae; genus Apeltes; species Apeltes quadracus. Next base: position 3,920,119 of record CM037920.1, read on the forward strand.
AGAGCTTTGAGGGTTCAGGTCTTTGGATTTTTCCATGATAGGGTTTTCGTGGAGGTCAAAGGTCGCCTGCATTGATCATGAGTGATGCAGTAAATCCGTCTTGAGGGTATTTACCTCCTCCTCATGTATTCTAGATGTTACACAAGAGATTAATGAGAGCATTATCATGTTATCTCTTCTACAAAAGCGTAAAGAAGGTTTTACTAGAGCTTAAACTTCTGTGTTTGCTCCGGATCACCTTCACAGCTCCGTGTTTTCACAACTGGAGGATTTGTTCCGTCCTGATCTTCATCGACAGAGTGGAGGGTTTGGAAGAGAGGCCTCGGTCCCCGTGAAGCCTCCATCGCAGGAACAAAGACGCGCGTTAAACAAAAAACAACGATAAGTCGCCGTGAAAAAAGAGCTCAGCATCATCTTGTTTTCAGCGTGACGACACCAACACCACCTCCTCCTCCACCTCCTCCTCCTCCACCTCCCGCAGGACCGCAGACGGCGAACATACCAAAGTGTAATTATGGGAAGCCTCGGAGGGACGACCCAACGCCGGCTGATTAGAAAACTTATTTACGTCTTCAAAAGAAAGTGACTTCATAATGTCATCACACTGAAGAGAGTTATCATCGTGAACAACGACTGCTCTCAGATCAGCCGCAGGGTCCGACTCGCTCTCTCTCTCCAGGTGGGAAGTGAGTCCATACAGATGTTCCTCAAAGACCAATTTGGGGATAAAGGGAAAGAAATGAGCTACTGTGGCACATTGGCTTGGTGTCACTGTGCTTTTATTTGGCTTCTAATCTATATAAAACTCTTTCTGCTATAAAACTACATTATATTAAGTAATTGTGATGTATTCAAGGAATTTCTTTAATTCATTTGCTCTGTGGAAGGAAACTCAAAATGTACCCAGATGAGACATGAACGTCATTGTATATCAAATAAAAAGTATGGAGTAAGGAATAAATTTTCCAGAAAGGTTTGACAACCTTGTATGTATATTGTTATTGTTACTTTAATGACATCATGCTAATTTGACTGAAGTTATAAACGCATTTGTCCTGTGGTAAATTGTGATTTGTTATTCATGTCCTAAACTGATACAACTCACTAACGTTCTGTTTTTGTCTTTTCGGTTCCGTGTGCAGGACTCTGAGTTCTTTTTTAAAGTTTCTTCACATTTTTGAGACAAATAATGAGCGGGTATTGAAATATCTCATATTTTAAAGTTTAAAGTCTAAAGTCTAAAAAACAGAAATAATGATATTGATTTCTCAAGAAAAGCAGTAAATTAAATATTTTTGGCAACTATTTGAAATTAAGCAGTAAAATTAAATTGAGCCTAATAAGTACACCTCATTGCGAGGCGGGCCGACGATGAACCCCTTTCTCTCTTACTTTGGTCAAACTTTCCTGAATATTCCTAAAACAAAGAGGAAAAGAGATAAATCAGTAACGAGAGTGAGTTTGCTCCACGCCGGATCCACGGGGCGCTGTGATGTAATATTGATGACCATGCTCGTCTCCTGACGACCTCCGTTTGGTCGTCTCATGTTTTATCAAATATTCATCAAGCTCTGCGTCCCCTCAGATCCCATAATGCATCTGTAATGTCCTGTCAGGTGAGGCATGATGGGAGAGGTGATGATGGAGTGAAGCTCCTGCAGGGACGGAGGAGGGTAATTTCTGATCACAGGCTTGTTTCTCTCTTCTTCTTCATCTCCTCCCCTAAAGTTCTCAAACTGAAACTGACAGGGACCTGAGGTGGAACCCTGAGGAACACCCAGCTAACAATACATCCAAACTACTAGTTATGTAACCTAAGACTGGTATAAGTAACTAAACTTATCATTACAATGCTGCTTACAAATAAAACGTTAGCATAAATAATCTGATTCTTTCGATTGGTAAGAGGCCTGATGCAAACCTTTACTTTCTTTAGCATGTATTTTTATGTTTATGTTATGTTCATTTCGTGCATGACAATAAAAATGGCCTATGCCTATTGTTTGTTTGAATTCAATGGCTTTCAACGGTTTATTGATCACAACAAATGTGTCTGAACTCTTCACCGTGTCCTTGTGATGAACATTCATCAATCATTTATTCTCTCACTCCTCGAACTTTCTTCATATTTCTTCTCCTCATTCTTCCCCCCTTCTTTCAGCCTCCTGCTGTTTTCTTATTTATCACCATCGCTAATATCTCTCACCTCCCTCCCCCCCCCCCCCTCCCATCCCTCCCTGCCCTCATTAACACGAAGCCCTGATGGATGTCGGTCCGAGGCCTCGACTCGATGCCCGGTGCAGGAAACCTCGCGGCAGGGGTGGCAGGCCAAGTGGCCGCTTCGGTAGCTACCAGGGAGGCCCGCCGCCCGCCATCTGCCGCCCACCCCCCGCACGACGCAGCTTGGAGACCTGGAGGTGATGATGGGAAAGAGGACCTGATGCCGATGATGCGTTCAGGACCCACAAGGAATGTTGTGCGCAAGGATGTGTGCCACGTCAAAAGGCAGTTAACGCTGCAGAAGCTACGGTTCCGTGCGCTGAGCGGTGCACAAAGAGGGGCTCTTTCACGCGGCGGGATGGCGTCACACAGGGCCGGTAGAGTCCGTGGCCCAGTGTTGTATGTCAACCGCCATGAAACCCAACGAAAGAAGAAGAACAAGATGTGGGATATGAAGCGGTATGAAATGTGGATTCATCCTCTTTTAAAGAGGTCCAGCCTCTGGTGTCCTCTCCAACGTCCTGATCTCAGCTCATGTTGCTGTTGATGCTACTGATGATGATGATGATGATGATGATGATGATGATGATGGTGATGATGATGCAGATGACCACGGAGTCATTATCATTCACTCCACTCCCACAATCCTCTGCTCCAACTCCAATTACCGTGTGATTGTATGCTTGGCACTGAAAACATAATTAACAACAAGCGTCTCTGCCAAAACTAAGCAGCCAACGCGCCGTTTGTGTGGCGTGTTCGGTCCGCACGCAGGAAAAGCAAACACAACAACGGCAACAACAACAACAACACAAAACAGCTCGCCCGTTTTTCTGGGGGGGTTCAGAGGCAGAGCGGCGGCTCCGCGCTCCCCAGAGGCCCGACGCTATTCGCCGTAATGGCGGCGGCGGCTCGGCACTCTTCCCTCTGATGGACCGCAGGCTGCTGCGGGAGGACACTTTGTGGTAGCGGACAAGAGGAATTATGGGAGAGCACGCCAAGAGAGGCCCGCGGGGAGGCCGGGATGTGTGCGGTATCAGACTTTAAAACACAGAGTGAGAGACATCGGCGGATCACAAACGCAAATGTGCTTGTTAGAGGCTGTTAAATTTTAGACACGTACATCACACGCACACACACACACACACACACACACACAAGGTCGTCCAGACCGAATTCCTGGACCAAGTCTTAGACTCAAATAGTTAACTTGAATAGTTAAATAAAGTTGTAACAACCCACCAAGTTATCGTGTCACTCCAGAGACAAGTTGATGTGTCACGATGATAGAAACTTGTTTTGGGAAGAGTTCAGGAACACAACGGGAAAGTAAGTGTCCTCATGCAACTGTTTGTGTGGCATTTTAATAAACGGAGCAAAAATCTCAATACGCATTCGGTCGTTTCAAAATAAAATTCCATCGTAAAGTTGAAAAACAAACAGTAGGACAGTAAATGTGCTTCTCCACTCTTTAAACCTCCTCGTTAAAGAAATCCTGGATAACGTAGTAAATCTTTCGAATGGAAAATCCCCAAAATGATTCTGCATTCTTTTTTGTAGATATGACTAAGAATGCTGTATGAAATCCGCCTGTTGTATTTCAAATTTGCAGATTTTTTGTAATTTTTTTTTTTCACCACCTGTGAATGATTTCGGGAAGGACAAAGAGTCACATACTTCCATGCTTGTACACCTACAGCGCAGTACATAGTGGATTAAATGACACACCGGGATACTGTTCATTATCTTCATGCACGCTAACGCAAACATGCAGGCGTGTTCGCACAAACAGACAAAGCTGTCCAACAAACCACAGAAACACAGAAAGAAACTCAGAGAAGCGAACGTGCAGCATCGCTGTGAAAGAACCGCTGCCACGCAGAAACACGTGTACATGCAACACTATCGTGTGTGTGCGTGAATCCGTCATATCTCATCAGCAGAACAACCAGGAAAACAATGTACAACTGTGTGCATGCGTGTGTGTGTGTGTGTGTGTGTGTGTGTGTGTGTGTGTGCAGATTGTGGAATCAGCAGAAAGAGGCTGCAGATTCTTCTTCTTCCCCTTTTTTATTTATCGGGTGGCAGCGAGTCGCTGCTGCTTATTTACAGCAGATTGTTTCTCCAGATGTTTTACAGCGAGAGAAATCCCTAAACACACACACACTCCTCTCTTTGTCCAGATGGAAGTCATTCTTTATAAGACTCCATAATCCTCCTCCCCTCCTTCCTCCCTCCCTCCCTCCCATCCCTCTCTCTCTGCGAGAGGAAACAGAGGGAAGGTGGAAGTGAAGCGTCTCCTCATCTCCGTGTCACTGATGTTCTCCAGTTGTGCCGATATGTTTTTTGGTTAAACTCTCTTGACGCCTAAAAATGTTTCAACTGAGGGTTTGAAAGAAGTAGATTTATGTACTTGGACCGTTGGAGTGGATGGAAACGCAGTCGCCCTCCTGACGTTGGTGTTTCCACTTTGTTTCCTCCACTATTATATCAGAGGTGAATACCAATACAACGCTGCACATGGTACACCTGTCCGATTAAAAAGCAAGCCTCTCCAGATGTGTTGAATCATGGAGGTGGACGTAGTCGTGACATCACTTCCTGTTTCGCCCTGACGTCTTTGAACCCGAGAGTTTGGGCTTTTGAAGGCCGGAGCCATCTTTGGATCCCGGAGGTGAAGATACAGTGTATTTTGATTTTGGATAAGAGACGTAGAGAACGTATTAATGGGTATTCATTCGTTGTCAAACTGCGGCCTTTTCTCTTCTTGGCTGTTTTAGATGCCGAACTAAACTATAATCTAACAGTTGCCAAACGTACTTGGACTTTCCCACTTAAGATATTCCCATTGTTTCCGACAGCTTTGTTCATTAACAAGTTGTAGCTTTGATATCTAATTTGTGCAAAGAGGAGACAAATGACAGAGGAGCTGAACTTCAACGTGCATAACAAAGAGATTTCATAATATTCCCACAGCTTTATTGGAAAAACATCCACCTCTGTGAAGTCCAAGTTTCCTGTGAGATTTCCCCCGAAAAACAAGAGCTCATTTTTAAACTGAGCTACAATAGGAAGGCTTTGTTCTGCGTCTGTGTATCGCTGCTCCTCTCGGTCTTTCCTCCCTCTCGCCCACACTGAGGGAGAAAAATAACAAAGAAAAAAATAAAGGAAATGGCAGATTGATGAAAAGCCAAAGTAGTCCCAGGATGACACGTTCTTCTTTCTCTCCACAATATTAAAAACTCCCACACGTTTCAGGAGGGCAGAATTAGCCTTGCCGGGACACACTGTAAACCGCCGTAATGACTCATTTGTTTCATCCTGATAGATGGCTCTCCGGATGGAAGAGGACCTCGTCTAGGAAAAAAAACAAAATGAAAAGGCGGCGGGGCGAAGGACGGCGTGCCGAATCACTGAGAAAAGTCTCCGGCTCGCCGCTGCTTCAAAGAGGGCTCGGACCGCCGGGGGACGCTCCGAGGGGCGAAGAGGAGGCCATAAAAAATCCTCTAAACAAGGAGCCAACACACACACACACAGACTTTGAAGCTGCTGTTTAAGCGCGTGCGGGGGGACAAGGGGGGGCAGGTGGTGCTGATGAATATTCAGACGGAGGGTCGGCACTCTGCTGCCAAACAAACCGTCTGTTTGCTTTCTGTCACCTTCCAAATTCTGATATATTGTTTTTTCCTCTCGGCGCGACTCAGATCAGATGTTTGATGTTTGTTTCCGTCGGTCTGGACCACACGGGGGCCTCAGGTGATAATCAGGCGATTATGAAGTCAATTACCGGGTGGTGTGCAGGTGATGCTCGGGAGAAACCGGCCGGCGACCTCCGGTTCTGGCGAGTGAAGCCAAAGAGGCATGTGTCAGGACTGCATTCTCTCACCTGACCACAAGGGGGCGACTCCTTTGGTCCTATAAAAGCGAATAATAAGAAAATGACTCCACCGCTCTCGTGATTTGTAATTGAAAGTTATTGGTCTCAATCAGGCGTTATTTAGTCAGCTATGGTCCAACCGTAAAGCAGCGGATGCTTTAGGGCGGGGCTTACTGCGATCACTTCTCGGCCCAAATATGGTCACTGTTTGCAAAAAACAGGATGGCAATTGAGGCTTAAAAGTCACACAGTGCACAGAGCAATGGATGACATCCCCAAGACTACGTCCACATTCAACATGCACAGCCTCAGGTTTCAATATATTTACAACCAACCCTGCCGTTTACCCTGTGTACCCTATTGCATTCTATTAAAACACGTATCCCTGGTTCATAGTAACCTGCCAGGCGGCAGAACGTTCACCCGACTGTTTGCACCTCATCAGCCACGTTTTCTGCCAACGAGACGTTTAGAAAAAAATATAAATACGTGTGTTTTTTTTTTATTTTCTTGTGCGATGCAGCTCTGTCACAGCCCGGTAACCGCCGCAGCCGAATGTACTTCTTCTTCTTCTTCTTCTTCCATATGCTTCATCATTAAAAACCGCGGCTGCCGTAAAGGATTCATGTATGAATGTTGAATCGAGCGGCGGGCCTCCACAGAGACGACAGATGTTGGTGCAAAGACAATTAATTAACAAGCCTCTGAAAGCCGGCGAGAGTTTGGACGTGGCGGCGTCGGAGATCTGGCTGTGATCCGGGGGAACCGCCCCCGGGATTCTGGCGACCCCTCGATGACCACGCAGCGTCAGCTGGGACGCCATCGAGTATCGTCTGGTCTTACTGCACCATATCGCCGTTGAGCTGCCAGCGATGAGGACTAAAGCTTCAGATACGACGCTGTTAGAGTCTGATCAAAGGATGTGGATACTTGTGCCCTGATGTCATTTCATATGAAACGGCCAATTTCATGTAAATCAATGACAAATGAATGAAACCTTGAATTGAATTATTGCACTAGATTAAATGTGCAATGGAATAGTTGTATTTTAATCAACATGTGTACATTTAAAGTGACCACATCAGTAACACCGGTTATTCTATCGTGTAAAGCAGAGCGACATGCACACTCTCATGCTGCTACAAACCAGAACCACATTTCCCATCAGCCCCCTCTCTGACCCTGAAGACAAAGATCAAAGTCAACTTCATCAACTCTGATCCTGTTACAGATGCATTTTATCTGAGAGCGTTTTTAGGTTCCACTCACAGGCTTTAGTTTAGATAAAATATTCGATTAAAACTTATCCAAAAATATTTTGGGCTAAAATGTTCCGTGGTGAAGTTTCTTTATAGCCTGACGTGAGGTCATGTGACCGTGGTGGAGATCCTTTACAGTCAGACAGATGTCAGACTTGACTTGTTTGAACTAATGAAACTCAAGTATTTTTTACTTGACTCCCATTAAAAGAAAGCTGGAAGGTATTTTCATTATAATTATTATTGGTATTATTGATAATTACATGTATTTAGCAATGAAGGAGAAAGCTGAGCAGTCTCAATATTGGGCTACGCTTATTCTTATTATAAATAACAGTGGAACTAATCATCCCAGCATTTAACCAAGCACTTTGCCACTAGCTCAGCTTTAACATCTGCCAGGTGAAAACAGTAAAACGTCATCTGCACCTTTTTGCTAAATACGATCCTCCGGGGAGACGCTGAAACGTTTCTTAATTTGATGTTTGACAGTTCTGCACTTAATAAAAACAGATCTGTTTCCATTCAGCCGCAGGAAGTGACATCAGGACTTTATCGTCCCCGAGAAGCTCTTCCAAATGCATCGGAGAGGCCTGCCGCCCACGTGCTCCGCGCGCCGCCACCTTTTCTGCTGTGAAGCAGTCAGTCCGGATTAACCCGGCGCCTCCCCCACACGTTAGCGGCTAACGCTAAGCAGCTGTGTGTTTCTGTGTGTTCCTCCTCCTCTGATTTAACAGGCTGCAGAGAAGAATCCATACCACCATATACATACGTGTGTGTGTGTGTGTGTGTGTGTGTGTGTGTGTGTGTGTGTGTGTGTGTGCAAACCTTTGACTGGTACTGTGTGTGTTTATAAATACATACAGAGAAGAGGAGCAGCTCGGACAGTAACCTGATCTTTAAATCGTCTCTGGAGGACATTTCAGATTCATTCCACTCACATGGTGAGAAGGTGTAAATGCTCGTCGGTGAATGTTTCCTCCTCCCTGCGTGTGGAACCTCAGTGGAACGAAACTACACAGAGTACATTCGCTTCTACTACACGACTGTGGTATTTGCATTTTCATGCCTCACTATGCTACAACTCCAATGCAACTTGTATTGTATTATTGATTGATTGATTTGTATGTGAAATAAGATAAGAAGCTAGAACATTTAGATAATTAAAAATATTATTGTGAAACTCTGCCTTTAGCATTTAGCACAATCAATTCATAATTTCATTGTTTTATCAATATAACAAAAATAAAGTATGTATAATCCTGCATAATGAGTAGTTTTTTCAGTAGTTTGTTATACAATAATTTGGCAAAATATAATATTAAAATATAATATTAAAGGTGCTATATCCAAGATTAGGGGCATGCATATTCCTTACAGAAGCTAACAGCGCTAGCAGTGTTCAGAAACAGAGAGTTTGAGAAGCACTTCAGGTCCATAAAGGTCTGAGGTCTCCTCTTAACTGCAAAACCCTTCAAGAGGACTCGATCGGACCACTTTGACTCTTTCTTCCAGTCTGGTATTGTGAGTGTGTGTGTGTGTGTGTGTGTGTGTGTGTGTGTGTGTGTGTGCGTGTGTGTGTGTGTGCGTGTGTGTGTGTGGGGGGGGGGGGGTCATGGCTCTCCAGGAGGCGATCGAAGGCTCCGAATGACCCCAGGTCGCCTTCCCTCAGCCGAGGACGTCCCACGTCTGTGTTCCTGCAGGAGACTCGGCCACGCCACGGGAGGAGATTCCTCCACCCACCTCCACCAGCAGCCCGGCCTGTCCCACATCCCTCGCTGTGTGTGGTGTGTGTGTGTGTGTGTGCGTGTGTGTGTGTGCGTGAGTGGTGGTGTGTGTGACTTCCGGTGGTCTCATTACGTTTGCCCCGTTTCCCTCCAGCGCACATCAGATGTAACAAAACCAGAGGACAAAATAAGAGCATTACTTTTTAAAGATGTGTCCTGAAGAAGGGTGACGGTGATGTGCGCTGACAGCGGCTGCTAATTGGAGTAAATTAATTTACCTCGGGCGCCGATGTTCGCACAAAGCGCCGCTCGCCGCGTGAATAAGTGATGATCGGCAGCGCCCGTATAAGCCCCGACTTTTTGAATCATTTAACGCCGCAATCTGCTAATTAGCAGGGAGAAAAGCCAGCTTTCAGCCACAATTAAGATAGGCCTCTGTCAGTCAGGGGGGGTTGGAAGGAAGGGGTGGGGGGGGGGGTTGGAGAGGGAGCGCTTCATTTATTCATCCTCTGAGCAGATGCTGAGTGCAGTGGGGGTTTGGATGGAGAGATGCAGGGATGAAGAGGGAGAGCTGAGGGATCTGAAGGGCCTGGATGGGGATGAGGGAGGTGGGCAGAGGGGGAGGTGGAGGTGGGGGTGGGGGTGGGGGTGCTGGCGTGTGGTTGTGGAAGAAGTTTTCCAACCTCCCCTCCACACCGCCCTCTCCTCCACCTCTCCCCTCCTTTTCTTCTTCTTCTGCTTCTTCTGCTTCTTCTTGTTGTGTGAGCCTCAGAGGAAGGAGCAGCGTGGGGGGGCACCGCCACCGACCAAAGCAAAAGAGCTGATATGTGAGGAGGACGAAGGAGGGAGGGCCGTGTGTGTGTGTGTGTGTGTGTGGAGAGTAGAGGAAGGTGGCGTGAGCGCTAACTGGGAGGGTTCCTGCTTAACACGCAGAGTGCTAACCAGTTGTACAGCCCAAGGTCAAACACGGCCCGCAGGTTCCCCGGGTCATATCACAGACACACAGCCCCCCCCCACCCACCCGCCCTCCACCAGCGGCAGCTCCGCCTGGCACGGATTCAAGTGAGCGTTCACGTGGTGGATCTTGCTTCAAAGTGCAAAGTGGAACCGCGGCAGCTGAGCGCCGGCGCGGGTTCACCGGGGATCTGACATCATCGCCGGTTTGTGTCTGAAACGTGATTTAAAAGCACACTTTTCTCAGTGAGAAACGTCTCGGGTCTGATCTTCTTGAAGCCCGACCTTTCGCTTTGAGGTGCGAGCGTCTCTCCGAATATCCGTCGGACGGCTCACAGCCTCACTGGAGGTCATGTGACCCCTCTCCCAGTCACCTGTAAGTTCAGCACCGATTCTCACAGTGTATTTAGATGGTTCGTGTGATTCCTGCTCACATTAGACGGCCACACATTGACCGAGATGAAGACATTTCAAAACGTCACGCGGTGTGCAACATTTAAGTATGAAGGGCCAGATGCCGAAGAGGAGCAGGAGGAGGAGGAGGAGGAGGAGGAGGAGGAGGAGGAGGAGGACGCCAGTAAACCTCACAAACCACCGACTTTTACGCTGCTGCTGTAAATAAAAAGCCGCCCTAACCGAGACATAAATACAGTGGATCACAGCCGGGGGTGTGGGAGGTGGGGGAGGGGGGGTGTCTCCTCTCGACATTGCCTCGCTCTCATTACGACACGGCGCGACCCGTTGAATTTATTCACACTCAGGCCCGGGGAGTCCTGCCCCGGACATCCGGCGCCGAGCATTAGCGCTGCTTAGCACCTCCGACTTGAAGATCAGCGGCGGGCCGGAGGTGATGAATATGTTAAAGCAGGAAGCCCCGAGGATTTATGTCCGACACGCGGCGCTGAATGTATGCATGCCAGGCCGGTGTTTATGCAGAGACGACCCTGTTGACTGCTGATTATTTATTAGCAGAGGAGGAAGTACTCGCAGCCTTTCACCGCAGTACAAATGTACAAGTAAAAGCACGCCAATGTTCCCTTTGTCGAAGTGCCTGAGTATGTGACATAAAGTATATAAAGCACATAAAGTATGTGAGCTTATGTTGACTAAATAGTCCACTACTACTCATCACGCATTCATTATAGCAGTATTTTACTTTGTCTCAAATGGCAACTAACACTTGGCTTATTTTTTACTGCAGTACATTTAACTTAAGTGTAAAGGGCCCGGATGAGGAGAACAAAGTACCTGGATGTGTATTTAGGTGCACAGCACTGTAGGACACGTACACACAGTTGCATTCCACCACTTCTCCTGACGTTCCTGGATGGTTCTCACTCGGCTTGGCAGCGCCGCTCGGCCCCCCCCAGCCTCCCTCCCTCCCTCATCCCTTCCTAAAATTAAATTAAAAAAGCCTCCTTCGGAGGCTGGAGTCTTTCACTTTGATCTGAAAGTCTTTGCAGCCTCATTGACTGTAATGAGATCTGGAGAATCCGTGAGGACGGCGGGGATTTGACGCCGAGCCGAAAAAACTCCGGCCGGGGAATCGGCGGCGGGCACAAACAAAATCGAAAAACGGGAGAGAGAGAGAGAGAGAGAGAGAGAGAGGAGGAGGAGGAGGAGGAGGAAGATCTCAGATGGCTTGGCAAGCGATTTGCCTCCACCACCACCGCCCCCCTACACCACCACGTTAATTTCCCCAATGTCTGAGATTCCAGGGTAGGTGGGAGGGGAGGAGGGGGGGGGGGGGGGGTGGTTGGCACCAAGGCTGCTGGATGTTTCTCTCTGCAGCGGCGTCCCCAGACGAGGAGGCGGCGTTTCTGTAATCGCACCAGCTGACGGCCGTCCAGTCCATTAATCAGTCAGTCAAGGTCTGGAGGGCCCCGAAGACCCCCGCACACCCTGAGGTGGGAGCAGGAGGGGATGGGGGGGGCAAGATGGCTCTGGGTCAAGGAGACGCCGTCGGTGTCAGCGTCACAGAAAACATTTTCTTTGTTTTTGTTTTCTCTGAGTTTCCCACAATGCACCTCAGCGTCTCCGCTGTCCGCAGAGCTCCTCTGCCAACCGCAAAGTCAGAAGCCTCGCAGCCAATCACGAGCCGGCTTGTCTGTGTCCCCAAGCCTGAAAATGCGATGGTACCCACGTCCCACAATGCAACACTCATGCATGGGGAGGAGTGACGCAGGTCGCGTCTGAGAGGAAGAGACGGAAGTCTATGAAGGTCAGTTATTTTGAGATGGATTGTATTAATATCAGGGAAATCACCCGAGAGATACGTCAAAATAAGAATGCATTACACATTCTACTGAGAAACCGAGAAAAGAACAGACCAAACCATTAATTAGTTTTCCGATCAAACACCCAGGACGGAGAGCAGCGTTTGTGCGCATTCACTCCAGTGACCACCAGGGGGCGACTCCTCTGGTCCTATAGAAGTCTATCAGAAAATGACTCCTCTCTTGATGTATCCCCTCAGTAAAAACATCTGTGTATGATCTTAATCTTTAGTTTTTTCAACACAGCATGAGGTTTATTTAGTCAATAGTGATCCATTTAGAGTCAAACAGCAGAACATGCTTATTGTTAGATTTATACGGTGTCTCTACGTCACCTCTCCACATTACAAATGAGCTGATAACTGATTTTGTTGGTTTTAAAAGTGATTAGATGGATCCTCTCAATTTCGCTATCTGGAACCACGCTTTGTCTCCGCTGAAGCACTTGAACGCACCACGCTGTCTCCCCTATGATAATGCTGCTGTTGCAGGGTTCACCTCCCTCCCGCCTTCACGCCACCGTCACTAAATAAACTCTTCCTGTGTGTTTTGGATTTCACGCTGGAGTTCTTCATTTCGTATTAACGAGCGTGTCAATAATAAGGCGGGTTAAATACAACCCCGAGGTCTCCGGCAGAATTATTGCGCCGGTGTTTTGGGCACTTAGGGGGTCTGAAGCTGCTCGGGACTGAATCCCATCAGCATCTGTTCAACCATCCGACCTCTCTGCGTCCCTTCTGACTTTCATCCCCTCTTTCTCTCATCACATAAAGTTTATGGAAAAGATACACACACATCATTACCGGGTAACACCTGACTTCCCTTCTGTATCACGGAATGTTTTTTCATAAATAAAGCAGTACCTAAAGATGGTACAGCATTGCAGGAAAAAAGAGTGGGTCTTGATATAGTATCAAAATCTACTTAAAGTACAAACCTTAAGGACATTTAGTAAATTCCGGCCCCTTCGGATTGAAATAGAGCATAAAGCAGGGCACGCTTTAGGGCGGGTCCACACGCTGATTGACAGGTCACTCGTCGGCGTCGTAACATGTGGCCGTAGTCCTTGTTTTGTCTTTCGACTTTCACCCTTTGACCTGTGGCTTCTGAAACAAAGGTTACCCTCCACGCCCAATGGACAGGGTCTCTGGGTCTGACCCTTCCATTCATGTTTTCATATGATCATCATTCACTCACATTTAACACTGGTCAGATGCTTCATCTCGATGTATAAACGACATATTCTGTTTGAACCTGAACTGATTTGTTCATAAAACCCGTGTAAATATTCACGTGACACGGCCGGTTGCAAAGGAATAGGTTTAGATCACCGTGAGCATGTTCAATAAAGGGTGGTTTAGAAACAATGACGACTGGGCAGACGCGTTCACTCCAGCAGCCGATTAAAGACATTTAGCAGCATATAATCCTACAAACAGGGTAGAAATTGAAATCCTATTTCCCACAAGCACATGTGCATACATTGCTTCTGCACGTGTACCACCATGTGAGAGTTGCTCGTTAATAACCTCACGACCCTTTCAGAGTCATCCCGCGACCCCTCGAAGGGGCTCCCGGGCCCTAGGTTGAGCAGCGGCGCGGTGAACACGGAGAAGATGGATTCAGGTGCGCTAAACCTCTGGATGACAGTCTGTCTCCGTCTCCGTGTGCAGTTTAATTAAAGCAGCGCACGATCAGGAGAGGTCATTAGCGCGGAACAGATGGGGCCCCGGTTGCCACGGAGACGATCCTCATTGTTTACAGCTCCCCCTCTCTTTTGTTTGGCCGCTCCCCTCCCCAAATGAGGCGCCGCTCCGGTCGACGCGGGACGCCGCTCCGGAGTTCGACGCCGCTTTTGTGTCCTCCAAATGTTCATTCAGCGAAACATCTGCACCTTTTTTTTTAATATTCTGTTTGCAGGGGTTTATGTTAACCAGCTGACGATGTGCTAACGAAGACCACGGGGCCGGCGGCTGGCACGGAGAGCGGAGAGGGGTCACAACGCGGCGCAAACACACCCGAGGAGAAGATTATAAGAGGTCAGAGAAGGAGTCAAACCGGCCTCCTCCTCCTCCACCTACACGCTCCCCTCCGACATCCATCTTTAATGTAAAAACCTCTGACAGAACAATGGCCCTTTCCCCCGGCGGGGGGGAGGGGGGGTGGGGGCTCGCTAATAATTAGCTGAGGGGGTCATCACTTTTTGATAAAGGCGAGCAGCGGAGAGGCGGAGACGGACGCGGGGACACATTTCATTTGCATCATCTTGTGTTAATTCGGCAGCTCCTGCCGGCGCGGGGGATCGCCGGCGAGGTAATTAGCATGCGATCCCCGCTGCATCGTCTGAAATATTGAACATCGGCGGGCCGAGAGGCCGCAGAGAGAGAGAGAGAGAGAGAGAGAGAGAAGGGAAGTTTATTTGTATTGCATATTCCAACTACAAGGCAATTCAAAGTGCTGCACATCAAAACATCAGGCGAAAGAAGAGGAAATTTAAAAATATTTTGAATTTTCAGAATTATGAACGTTCAAAACGGACATTCAAACAACAAACAGAGTTTATGAAATAAGAAGTAAGAGGTTTAGTAAAAGTCGTAGTCTGGCAGGCATCCAGAGGAAAGCGTTTGTTGAGCTGGGGGGGTTGGGATGGTGGGGGCGGGACAGTAAAAGTCCTGGGAGGACAGTTTACTCCCAGGAAGTAAACCAACGGCAATATCCCATTAATAAAGCACAAGCGTTTGATATGAACCAGGGTGGGAAGCACGTGGAGCCGAGGGCCTCCACAGAAGGCCTCGTTCGTGACCTGTGGAGGCCTCACAATCACTGGTGCATTAGTGGAGACAATCTTCTATTCGATCTGTGTGGAATAAACTCTGCTCCTACTGAGGGCATCCACGCCTGGAGGTCGCACGCAACACGCGATACGTAACGGAACATGAAGACATTCAACCTGCAGAGTGATTTCAAAAAGGAAACGAGCAAAATGAACCAGAATCAAGAGGGAAATGATTATGTCCAAAACATGGAGGTAAACAGTGTAATCAGCAGTATCATAACAAATGACAGACTGAGGACGACGTAGAGACCTGTCACTCAGTGTGTGGCCCCGCCCTATTTATCTATGGACCCTAAATGGACCCTCATCATGAATAAATGAACATCATGCTGTATTGAAAACGGCTTGAAACTAGAGATTAAGACCATGAACTCATGTTTACAAAGTTTACTGAGGGAATAAATCAAGAGGGAATCAGAGTCATTTTCTCATAGACTTCTATGGGAGGAAACCTAAATTGTGACTAATTAGAATAGTTAGAAGAGTTACAAATATTTAACTCTTAGCTTATTTGATAGTTAAATTAAAAGAATGGAAACTGTGTATAAAAAAAGTCATATGAAATATGTAAATATTTCAGTTGTGGTTCTGTTCTCACAGACGTATAAACAGTTCTCCGGAGGTCAGTATCCAGGTGCATTGTGGGAAATGTAGGGATTTTAATATCACAACATGTTTTAATCTGCGTAAAACCCTTTTAATCCAACAACAAGCTCACTATGTTATACTTTGATTCCCCTGTACATTTGACTTGAATTAGATTTTAATTTGATATTAGTTTGTTTACCTTATTAAAGCATTTGAGTAAAACTAAACCACTAATAGCCACACAAAGATTAACACTTTTTGCAAATGGAGACACTCGACCCTTCCAACACACCTTTAGGATGAACCTCATCCCTGCAGCTTTTAAAACGCACTCTCCTGCATCACTGATCAAAAACAGCTTCTTTATATTAAAAATCACATAATAACTCCCGGAAATCTCCTTTATTAGATTTAAAAAAACATATGAGCCATATAGAAATTTCACTGCCGCATTTATGTTCTGAATATTAATTTACAGATGGATGGAAACTGGGGAGTCGTGGTGGAAAACAAATTATTTTGGAGGCAGCGATTACGGCGCGTTCGATCCCGAGGGCAGCAGATGATATTAAAAGTAATGTACATGCTGAAGTGAACGCCATGATGGACGTCTAAATTAGCCCGAGAAGAAGAAGAAGAAGAAGAAGAAGATGAAGAAGAAGATGAAGAAGAAGATGAAGAAGAAGAGGAGCCTCTACAACAGGAAGCTGTCAGCCGCTCGGAGCGCTAGCCCCGTAACACCGAGACTTCATTACCAGGAATCCCACGTCCTGTCAGCCGCAGCGTGTCAAGCGGCGGCTTTTTTTGCAGAGGGGCATTGTGGGTAATCATCCTCATTTTCCTTCTTAATCCTTAAATCATGGTGGTAAATACTACAAGCGTCCCGTTACACAGGGATGCACATATACTGATTGCATTAATGTATAATTTATGTTCATTTTTCCACCATGTACTCACATCCTTTATTTAAAAGTACAAGTAGAACCACAGTCTGTATCAAAATACACTACTCATGAGTATTAGTTGTGCAAAATATTATAATGTAATAATGTATTAACGCAGGCCTTCTAAAAGCTTCCGTTCAACCAAACTCCATAAACAACAAAACAAAATAAACAGCACAGACTTATTTTCAGCCATCGAACACGATCAAAGTACATCTTGAACAGGAGGCAAAAACGCTGTCTGATGTCGTGGCGGTTGGGACTCGCTCCTGCAGACGCTCCGGTACCGAAAGGCCACAAAGGTCACGTCGCCGCAGCTTCTCTCCTGCAGATTCCAGAGTATTCCACATTTCAATGAACAAAGGGGAAATTTGATGAATAAGTGAATGTTTCTTTTTGGTTTACCGGCCAACCTTTAGTCTTTTTTTTCTCTTCTCAGTATTGATGAAGAAACGTGCTCTGCAGGCTTTCCTCGTGGAGGCGCGAGGTTAACCGCCGCCCATTTGGTAGCGCGACAGCTGGGCAGAATTCCGGATTGCCATTTGGCCCCGGAGCGAGAGGGAGGAGATGCCACATGTTCTATTAAAATGTGATGATCCCGGCTCCCGACCGGTTTTGATGTCCTGCTCTTTAGGGCCTCAATGGGAGACGACTGGGCCGCCTATCTCTCTCTCTCTCTCTCTCTCTTATTTACGCCGGAGAGTTGGCTCCCTGTTTTATTCACAGTGCGTTTGTGGCGTTCTTGTTGGCGTCCAGATGTTCGTGGTGGACCCCCCCCCCGCCCTCTCTCATTCCGCTCTCTGTTTTATTTAAGAGATGTGAGAGCGGGACGCGCCGCGGAAAACTAGTTAACAGGGACGGGCGTGAAGCTGACGCGTTTGCTTCTGTCAGGTCGAGTCGTGGTGTCACTCTGTGTCGGCCTCCTCGTTGGGTCGGATGAGACAACAGCGGGAGGTGGAGAGGAGGGAGGAGGAGGAGTAGGAGGTGCAGATGGCGCTTCAAACGGGAGATTTGTCCGAGACGTCGACTCACTTAGAGGTCTAAATGTGTCGACGCATCGTCTCGCGTCGCAGCAGCGAAGAAGTGACACTTAATTTATTATGGTGATTATTTATATATAGAGCATCTTTTTTTATGTTACATTCAGTCCATCAGGCCGTGTTAACGTTTGTCTTTGATATGTGTTTTCCTCACATTCAAGTTTGTTCGATAAAGTTGATTTGGACTTGGAGGCTAAAATGATTTAATCAGAAAGTTTTGACAAAAACCGCGTTGTTCCGTCCACACGTTTGTTTTATACGAAAACAATTTCAGGAATATTATTAAGTCGAGTTCAAAGTCCCTCAGAACCACCACAGGTGCGTGTTAGCCCACATTTGTAGTCCACTCCCGAATCAACATGCGACGGCCGCGGGATTCCTTTGATACCAACGAAGACTTGGGCGGACATGAGAGAGGACGAGGAACGTTTTGATCCGCGTCCTCGCTCTCTGAGTGAACTCCACGCGGGGAAAAACCCTCGTCGGTGCGTCTCAACTTTGACTTTGTGTTGAAAGCTGAGCCTCCGAAGCGTGTTTGTGTTCGGCTCTGAAGCTGCGGCGGCATTAACAGCTGCAGCGGGAAGCCATTAAACCCCGTAAACACCGGTTAAGTGAACGCGCTCTAATGATGCGCAGTGAGGGAGGTGAGCTTTTATTACACCTGCAGAGCTCTTCGCCTCGCCGCACACAAACCCCTCTTCCCCCCCCCCCCCCTCAAGTCAAAAGCAAAAAAGGGCGCGACCGCCTCCCGCGAGTCCGCTTTGCCGCCTAGCGGCGCGGCGTGTTAGCACGCGGCTCCCTCCTGACCACGTGTCGTCCGAGGGCGACGGAAAAGTCGCAGCTGGGGAAAAGGAAACGCCGCTTGGCTGACTTCAGGTAAACGTCCTAAATACTTCGGAGCCGACCGCCATGCGCCCATCTACACACACACGCACACGCGTCATCACCCCCGCCGAGCATGCTAACGGCGTAGCCCCCCCTCCCTCCCCTTCTCCTCCCAAACCTCCACCCGTTCATTTCATCCCTCCTTCCTTCCCCTCTCTTCTTTTCTTTATTTCCCTCTGGCTGCGTCTGCTCTCTTTACAAAGCCCCGGAGCATTATCAGAACATTACCGCGCGCAGCATGTGTTTGATTAAAAAAGTGTAAAGTTACAAATTAGTTAATAAAATAATTTAGGCCGATCGCTGCAAATGGTGATGAATGTCTTCCATATGTTCCCAATAAAACAGCAAAGTGCCATGTGCCCGTCCCCTCTGTCTTCGCCATAAACAAATAAATTAAAACAATTACCGCGCAGAGCGCCTTCCGTCTTTAATGAGAGCGCGGCCGTGTGAAATATGTGACAGCTCTCGTTTGCCTGGAACGGCGCCTGTCTCTATCGAGAGGCCGGCCGCCATCTTTGTGATGAATCGCTCCTCCGCTCGCAGTGCAGTCGGCTCTCTCTCCTGAATGGCCCCGATGTCAGCTGCCGGGGTCCCCGCTGGCGCTCAACATGTGGTCAGGCAGCCCCCATGGGGTCTGGAGGATCTACCAGAGGGTCCAGAAGGGTCACACTGGGGTCCAGAGCGTCTGCTAAGGCATGGAAGGCTCTAGAAGAAGGTCAGGAATATCTACCAGAGGGTCATAAGGGTCCCCAAAGGATCCAGAGGATTTTACAAAGGCTCCAAAGGAACTATAAGATGGTACATAGGATCTAGCAAGAAGATCTGCAAAGGCACGCAGTGGACCTTCTTTGAGGTCCAAAGGACCTACTTAGTGGTTTAAAGGGTCCGAAGGGCCGACCGAGTTGAGAGTCCTGGTGAAAAGCTGCACACCTTCATTCAGGAAGGATTTGTCAAACTAAATAGCGTCACGGAGACACCGGACGGGGCCGTCGACCCGGCAGAGGAGTCCACTGTGCAGGTGCACTATGGGAAATGTAGGATACCTCAAACAATACAGTAAGCACCTGTTTTTTCATCATCTAGTTCCGTCTGTGATAAATACTTGTTTTCTTGTTGGCTTGTTGTCTTTATTAACTCCCTGTTGCAGTATTATTATCTCACCCGCAGAAATCATTGATTTAATTTCGCTTGTCTATTTTTAATGTCTTCATTTAAGCAGTGTGTTTGTGGATTTTTTTCTAATTAACTCCATAAAACAACTGCAGCAGCTGAGTGGGATTTTGTTTGGCTGGTGTCCTCGATGTCTTTGTCTTTGGCGTCGTCTCTGTCCCGATTCTCAGTGATCGAAGCTCTGAGCTTCTAACAGATGTTTTAACTAATGTGTTTCATATTGTCCTCATAAAACAGGTCTAAATCTCTCAGCTTTCAGCTTTTCCTTTTAATTCCAATATAATCACACTTTGAAGTAAAAATATTTTACCTCATATCACACAGACATATCGATTGTAAATCTTTATATTTATATATCTCTGAATTATTGGCAGCTAAACTGTAAATTCTTCTCACATGTTGAGGATGTTTGATGACGTTGGAGGCCTGTTTCATTACACGTTGTTAAGTTATTAAATGTTAACATGGAGGCTTTTACTTGTCAGGTCGATCTCATCTGACCTGTTTCAAAAGCCTGACAGCAGTTCTTCCACATCTGGAATCTCACGTTTTCATATTTAACACATCTGGAGTCTTTATCGCTGCGATCAGAAGCTTTGTTGTCGGGTCGCGGTGACCCGAGTGTGAACGTTTTTCATTAGTCAGAGGAAAAAGAGTCACGGGAATCCGACTTTATTTTATAAAATGTATAATGTGTTTGATAAACATTACGTTTGAAACTCTTCAAAACGAACCCTTACTTTCAGGGTCAAAAGTTACATGGAAGTCATTAAAATAACATGATGAAAATACACACTTTACCCAAAACCAAAGTATTTTATCCATTATGTTATATTGGATTTATGTGTTTATGTGTTCACTCATGTTTAATGCCTCAGTCCCTTTTCATGTGTAAACTTTGTCAAACGTCCAAACTGTGCGGACCGCAATGTAGATTTGTGTCGATACGTCTCACCCTAATGACATTGTGTCCAATGACCCGAGAACACCCTTAAATGTGTCATAAAGACACTCAGAAATTAGGTCTGTATTAATGCTGCTCGATGGGATGTCTTCAATCTTTAAATCGTACAAACCGTGCACATTTAAAGCTTGAGTTTCTTATTTATAGAGCTTTTCAATAAACAATACAACACTGACGCATAAATGCATAATTGTGAGTGTGACTTCACCTCTGAAGGTCTTTATGGGGATTTGGGACAAAGCCACAGTTTTAATGGGACCCAGGTAATGGTCCTTACACTGGTTAAGGAGGGAGGGGGGGGGGGGGGGGGGGGGGGGGTGAAGTCCAGGTTTCTCTCCACTGACCTTCACAGAGTTTCAGGACTGAGAGGAGCCGGTCATCTGGACTCAGCAGATCAAACTGCATAAAAGACACAGAGCGGCAGTTTAGAGGAAATGAGCCCTTTAATTGACGCGTTTATTAAAAGGGGCAGAAGAAGAGCGAGATGGAGGGACAAGGGGGAATGGACGAGGTCAAGTTCACCCGGACGATGAGACATTCACGCCAACGCGGCTCAACGATGAGTTCTGATCTCCTCACATTTATTCCTCTTATTGACTGTGCAGACGTCAGCCAAAGACTGGCATCGTCACGGCGACGATGCACAAGCATCCTCGAGAAACTCGAGAAACCAGGCCCGGCAGAACGTCTTCAAGGCCTCACGTCCAGGCGAGGACGGTTCACCTGGGTTCGACATCCTCGGTGGTTGCGGGATTTTCACAGATTCACGGAGGAGCCGTTTGATGGAAACGCCCCCCCCCCCCCCCTCCTCAAACCCCCCCACCGACTCCTCCAACGCTGCTCGTGTCAACAGGAAGTGCTGCCGAACACGAACACGCACGCACATACGGCCTGGGTGTGTTCAGTTGATCGGCTTCTGATGAAGGATCACACACCTCTACAAAGTCTGTCCCTGAGAGCTGCTTCAAGGAGCCGAGAGTGTGTGTGTGTGTGTGTGTGTGTGTGTGTGTGTGCGCAGTGGGAGCAGTGGGAGACAGGGGGACTGGGGGGTTAGTGAAAAGAGAGAAAACTGCCTCTTGTCTTTTCCAGTTTGGGGCGTCCAGATGGGAAGTCATTTTTTATTCGTCTTGAGGCGGCTCTTCACATCTGCCGGCCCAGATGCCTAATGAATACGGAAGCAGGCCGTGCTGTCGCCTCATTAATACTGCACTCGCGTGGGGGGATGGAAAGTTGGGGGGGGGCGGCACCGGCCCGGCTGCGTCGTGCCGCCCGCCGCGTCCCTGCTGCGGCACCGGAGCAGAACGTGGCGGCGCGGCAATGGCGTTCCTCTGGGCCCGGCGCCGCCAGCTGGCGCCCCGCAGGAACAAAGCTGCCGCACTTTGTCGGCCTAATGCCTCCCCATGTTGTCACTTAAGGTCTTCATTGGTATTAATTGATAAGATCGGAGTAACTTCCACCCTCCCAGCCCCCCCCCTCCCCCTCTCACCCCTCACCGAGGCTCCAAACAGGTGCGTTTTATTTGAATCCCCCTTTAATGTAAGAAAAACACGCACAGTTGGTTCTTTATGCTTCTAACATCTTCAACATCAGCTCCTTTCCCGTCACCTCCTGTGTGACATCATCAGTGACATCATCAGGAGACTCAGGTTCTCACCTTGAGGACGTATCAGTACTGTATTACCCTCCACTTCATCTCAAACTTTTACTGCACTGCATCTCAGAGGATTGTCGTTTTCCCAATATGTAGACATTTATAAAGATTTTGGCCTAGAGCTTTTGTTTCTATAATATTTTTACGTTTTATTCATTCATTTTTCATTCATCCTTTGATATGTTTTAATTACACTTTGAATGTAGGTGCAAAATGATTGCTTTTGGAAGCAGAAATAAGAACTGGAGAAGTTTTAAAAGCAAACACAACAATCTAAACGTAAAGCAGAGAGTCTCTCAACAATCACATTGTTTTTTCAATACTAAAATAATAAAATGGCTGTATATATTATTGAACTAACTGTATATTTAAAGACACATTAGCTTGAATGTGTCTCTCTGATGTCTTTTTGCAGCTCACGTTGTGATAAAAATTGATATCGACCTCCGGAGGGAAGAACGGCAGATCTCTGAAAGCCGTTTTTCTATAATTCATCAAATCTGACTCGGGGACGATTTGTGTCCTCGTGTCAGTCATCCGGTCTTCCACGTGAGAGCGGATCGCTTTTCCTTTAGTGAACGCCGCTCCCTGCCCAGAATTGTGGTGTGCGTGTATGTCTGTATAAGTGTGTGTGTGTGTGTGTGTGTATGAGCTGGATGAATCGACCGGATGAACCCAAAACAAGAGGCTCAATGAGCCTCAACGTGCTGGCCAGGTGGATGATGAGGAGTTATTGATATCATTCTAATAAACAAAGACAAAGATATATGTATAAGTACAAAAACAGACATGATGCTTCACGTGTTTGCAGCTGCATTCTCCTCTGATTCTACAGAAGTCTATGATAAAATTAATCTATTCTTTCTCGATTTAAACATGAGTTCATTGTCTCAATCTGTAGTTTGAAGTCTCGTTCAATAGAGCACGAAGTTCATTTAGTAAATTGTAGTTCATTTAGAGACAAAACAGACCATAAAGCGGGGTATGCTTTAGGGCGGGGCTACCTGGTGATTGACAGGTCTCCGGCAGAGACGTATACGGCGTCCCTACGTCCTCATATGCACAATGAAATTGTGTCTTCTGCAACATTCATACTGACAGGCTGCATGTGTCAACTAGACATTTAAAAATGAACTTTGAGGTCTTGAGTCGGTCCTGCGGAGTGTGGGGGGGGGGGCGGGGGGGGGTTTCGGGGTGACATGGGAGCTGAAGGGCGGCTCTCTGGCAGCTGCTCGGCGGCGGCGTTCTCCAGGTGTCGGCGCGTCGGAGGGAAAGGTCACCTTATCCAAAAGCGGACAGGTGGCTCTGGCTGCTGGTCCAGATGTTTAGTTTGTCCCCTTTAGCTTCCCGTAGATGTAGTCCGTGTCAACGGGGGGGGGGTTCTGATCTTCAGCTCCGGAACACATGTCCTCCCCGGCCCCTCCCCAACCAACACTTAACTTCTTCTTTCAATGTGACATTTGTAGTATTTTTGTTTCTTCTTGTTTGTTCCTCATCATTTTTTGTATATTCTCATATATTTATATTGTTTTATTACGTCTTTGTCCTCATAAACTGTGCTTATTTTCAAGCACCAATCAAACTAATAGGTATTTAAAAACCGTTGGAACAAAGTGTCTCTTGCTTCTGTTTCTTTATTATTTATTTGTTTACCTATTAAATGGATCAATAGCTGATCTTTTAACGCGTCTCAAAACAAAAGAGCTTAAAATTTATATTCATGAATAAAGAAAGTTTCCCCCCTCAAAGAAATTCAGCATCACGTGTGAAACACATTTTATGAAGTGACGATAGTTTATGTCTCATCAATACATGATGGGTATAAAATAAATAAGTCATCCCGACTTGTATGACGGATAAATAATGGAAACACTGTTTCTTTTGTACGCTCCTTTGTTCCTGAACTCGACCTGAAGGCTTCTTTAAATTAGAACCTCACATCACATTCTCACTCTCGCTGTGACAACAGGAACTCGACCTCGCTCGCCCCTCTCCTCCGTCTGCGGCAAGAAACAGACACACATATATGTAAACCAGCAAATCACAGCCGGGGGAAAAACTAAGTAATAATGATATTCATGTAAATTATATTTGTATGAAGTGATGTTTTTGTGCGACGTATGTAGGTATCAGAAAGGTCTCAACACTTTAATTTGTTGATGTGGAGCTGCTGATGCTGCCTTTGCTGCTCAAACCCTTCCACCAGGGGGCAAACAACATGAACACACACCAAGAGACACACAAACACACACTGGGGAGAGGCACCAACACAAATAAAACTACGAGAAGTTACACCTTGATAACAGGAACACGTGAAGAAATGTCATGAAATGGATGATGTGTCAGTGAGGATGTGATGAAACAGTGATGGTGTCATGAGTCACTGATGCTGTTATGAGACAGTGATGATGTTATGAGTCACTGATGTTATGAGACAGTGAGGATGTGATGAGACAGTGATGATGTGATGAGTCACTGATGTTATGAGACAGCGATGATGTGAAGAGACAGTGAGGATGTGATGAGACACTGATGTTATGAGACCGTGAGGATGTGATGAGACAGTGATGATGTGATGAGTCACTGATGTTATGAGACAGTGATGATGTGATGAGACAGTGAGGATGTGATGAGACAGTGATGATGTGATGAGACAGTGAGGATGTGATGAGACAGTGAGAATGTGATGAGTCAGTGATGATGTGATGAGACAGTGAGGATGTGATGAGACAGTGAGGATGTAATGAGACAGTGAGGATGTGATGAGACAGTGATGATGTGATGAGACAGTGAGGATGTGATGAGACAGTGAGGATGTGATGAGACAGTGATGATCTGATGAGACAGTGAGGATGTGATGAGACAGTGAGAATGTGATGAGTCAGTGAGGATGTGATGAGACAGTGAGGATGTGATGAGACAGTGAGAATGTGATGAGTCAGTGATGATGTGATGAGACAGTGAGGATGTGATGAGACAGTGAGGATGTAATGAGACAGTGAGGATGTGATGAGACAGTGATGATGTGATGAGACAGTGAGGATGTGATGAGACAGTGAGGATGTGATGAGACAGTGATGATCTGATGAGACAGTGAGGATGTGATGAGACAGTGAGAATGTGATGAGTCAGTGAGGATGTGATGAGACAGTGAGGATGTATTTGGTAATTTTAAGCATACAGTACATTGTGCTTGCATGGCCAAAGGCCTTAAGGTAAAAAACAGGATCTGTGAGTTTCACACCTGAAATATCTCCACATAAACTTTTTCTTTGTTACCTTTGTACAAACCAGTATTTTATATCCCCACCAGTAGAAGTTTAAATGACATCTAATCCTCAGATACTTAAACATCCTCTCACATGTTCAACCATCTTCCTGCCGTTATCCGTCTCTGTGTCTCTGTGAATATTTAACCCTGCGGGTTTCGCCTTCGACCGACGTGTTAAAGAGGTGTCGCCCCCTCCACGCCGGCAGCGTTGCTTTGGTAACACTTTGGGTCCCTGGCAGACGCAGCGGAGGGGCTAATTAACCCCCCTGATTACTTCAATTAACCCTGACACATTAGAGCTCATCAGAGCGGTGTGACGAGTCTTCCTCTCGAGCCTGAACCCGACGCGCCTCTCAAAGTCCCTGCAGGCCGCGGCTCATCGGAATGCCGGAGAAAGTGATGTCCGAGCCGCCTGCGGCTGATCTCGGGTGCGTCCCGGCTGACTTTGAAGCTTCGCCGAGCTGCCTCCCTAAATACTTAAGGAAACAAATAATTTGCAACCAATACGTTTTTCAGTGTGATTTGTGTCTGTAATTCATTTGGGAGGAAATCTAATATGAATGGAGGATAATTTGGCCCTGGAAGGACTTTCTCCATTGACCTCCATTATGAATGTGACACCTTTAATACTGTGAAACCTCCAATTGCTAATCAGTTATTACTCTATTTGGAATTAATCATCGGGGAATAGAGGTTTCATGTTTGGAAAAGAGTAAGTAGCCAGGAGACTTGTTTCAAAGACCACCGCCCCCCCTCTGCTCAGGGTGACACACAAGCCGTAGGTGGGAAATAACAAGAACAGAAATAATAAGCAAGTCGTTCTGATAAACGGATGGAGATAATTCCTATAATGAGATTATAATAGGTCTGATAGGAGTGAAGGGGATGATCAGGCATCCCGTTGTCACACAGCAGAGGAGACATGAAGCCGCTCATGTTTTCATAATCCTGTTAAGATTTAATTAGTGAGAAGGTGAACTTTAAATTAACAAATCCTCCGAACCGTCTCTTACTCATTTAATCCTGTCACTGATTTGCTTCACGTGTAAAATCTAGAATAAAGTAAACTTGTGTTGTGAAGGACCAACGTCTCCTCTCTGTCAAAGGTCATATCCGGTGTTCCACAGAAATCAAGTTATTTTTCCATGGTTGTACTTGCAACACAAATAATTACATAAAATATGATTACTATGGTGAAAGATTAAAAATGTATGTATTGTGTTGTATTGGCATTTCTTACTGAAATTAAGTTTAAGTAGACTGTAGGCAAATGTCCTTATCCAGAAACTATATTTATCTATGTATGAGGGGTTGCACATACCTGATTAAATTTGGTTATTTTTGGGGTTCCCCAGGGCTTAAAATCTATTATTATATTATAATCTATTATATTATATTATTAAATATTCAAATTCCCCTTGTTAGTAGATGACAGATTTGTTTTGTTGTGATATTAAGAAAGAGAACATGGAAACTGTCTATATTAAAGTTGTTCTCGTTCACAATCTGATGGCGGGAATGAAAAAGTATTGTAATCCTGAATGTTTCACGTTCAGCTTTGATCTTTGTTGACTGATCAGCAGGTTAGAGCTCATGCGACTGTTAATGACGAGCGCACACACGTGAAGAAACACCATCGGAACTGGGAGAGAAAACCTGCTGCTGTCAGGGTGTCATTTTCTCACCTGAGTTTAAACATTAACATGAGAGCTGCTGACATGTTGGACCTTTAGCTGATGTTTTCAACAGGAAAGTGAAAGTGTAAAAATAGTATGGCTGAAAAGGAGATTTTTAATAAAGTGAGGGTGCTTTTAAAACGTGTAGTTTATAGCAAGCAAACGGAATTAACGAGCAAACCTGTCGTCAAGAAAATACACGTTAAATGAAATGTAGACTTCAGCGTTCTTCAGGATTTAAAGTGTCAAATCAGTTTTCCGACTGCGTGGAAGAGACGGAACGACGGGTTGGCAGACGGAATGAAGTTTGACTCGTCTGATCACCATCAAACGCCCAGCGTAAATCCTAATTTGACCCTCATTTAACAGCCGTCTGAGTCTGAGGAGGATTTAACGCCTCTGTGATCCGAATGTTAAACCCCGCTCGGGTCGTGCGGATGGGAACCCTTTTTCCGACCGACGGTGAGCCGCGGAAACCCGCAGTTGGAAAACTCCAGATGGAGGAGCTCACCGGTTCATTAGCGGGCGACTCTCTTCTTGTCATTAAAAAAAGTTGAACATTAAACAGGGATTACCTCCGGCTTCGTTTCCCACATCCAGCCGAAAAAACTCTGCTTCGTTAATTGCGGAGACGTCCTTCAACCAGTTTCATTAAGGAGAGATCAACAGGAATCCAAGGCCTCTGATTGGCTCCGAGAGCAGGTCACACGGCTGTTTGACTGGTTTTACTTACATGTGTCAGGAGCTCTAATTGATTCAGAAGAAAATGACCTTTAAAGGAAATACATTTCATGCTGAGAGCGAGATGTCAGGGTGAAATCAGCATGCACCTAGATACTTTTATTTTGTATATCTTCTACATTGTATACTCAGATATTTTTGCTTTTGTGTATATTTACCACAATAGACACTGAGGTTCTCTTATCTGCGTATTTACTACATTAGTTATTTGATCTTGGATGTATTTGATGCATTTGCTATTTCATTTTGGATAGATTCACCACAGTAGATGCTTTGATTTTGTTCTTATAAACCAAGTTTAAATTGGTTGAATAAATTCTTCGGACGAATGTTGCGACTCGCCAGATCCGGAACCCTGTGGATGAATAACTGTCTCCGCATCTTCTGCATGCGAGTTAACATGAGCAATTTGTTGGTTGGAGGAGCAGCAGGAGGAACAATGAGAGAGATTTGATTTGCTCCGCTGCGGGAGGCAGATGCCTCTGACATCTGGGTGATGTCAGCGTGTTGTCAACACATTGTTAGCGCCGCAAATGTGCAAACAGATTAACAGGAAGCAGGAGAGCCTACGCACTGCTGCTGCAGAGAGAGAAAGAGGAGCAAATGAACGCTCAGACGGGTTCAAACCAAAGAAAGAAACAATGAACATAAACAGGAGCAAACATCAAACCGGGGAAGTGACCTTCCGAGCTAAACTCCCCGTAAGAAACATCTGGAATTTAGTGATCCGTATATATATTTTAAATCTATTCAATGGGAATTTGCAGCGTTTGCAACTCTGTCAAAACATTTTTTTGTTATTGGATTCCTGCAGTTAGACCCGGAGCGGCGCCTGTCGGACATAAACTGCAGTAAAGCCTAAAGCTACTGTAAGATATTTAATTAATTGTATTTCTATACCCTTGAGTGATATCTATTTCCCAGAACATACGTCTGGGGTTTTTATTGTGAAAGGTAAGAACAGACGGCATGGATCTGGTCTGCGGTGCCTTTGTCAAGGTTGAAAGGAGTAATAAAGTTTTGCTTCTTTGTCTAGGAAAAATTGCTCGATGTTTCGGGAATATGTACTGTCTGGAATACCACAAAAGAAAGGCACTAATTCTGTTATAGACATTGATTTGTACACTTGAGCAATGCCATGTATATTATATATATAAAATACGTTTATTCCTTTTAATTAATACTCACACAGATAGTCTCCCGGTTCGTTTTAGGCAGCTACCGTTAGCTAGAGAGCTAACGTTACATTAGCTCAGCAAAAACAAACAGACTAATTAAGTCTGCTTATAAAGTAAACTTGCATGCTTAAGGAAGAGTTGGTTGACCAGAACTGCACTTTGCACTTTGAAGCTAACTGGTGAACCTAAATCTCGCCCTCGAAACATTCCGACCTTGTCCGACCTTGAAGAGTTTGAAGAAGTAAACCCCGTCCGGGCCTCTCGCCCACGTCGGACCGGCCTGGACAATACGCGTGTGTTCTGAAAGCGGGATGGGAAGCAGGAAGGGAACCGAGAGAGTCCCGGCCGCTCCCTGAGTTTGGCAGATAAATCCATGGCTTCCCACGACGGTGGCTCCACTCCAACGAGAAGCAAAAACAGACGAAGACAAAAGAGACTATGTGACTCGGCAAGCTCGTCCTTTCTCCCGGACCCGGAGTCTCCGGAGTCCTCCGGAACTCCCGGTGCCGCCTTAATCGCCTCCGAAACAGACCCGCGACGCCCGGAGGAGCTCCTTGAGTCCTTCAAGGTTGTTAGAGGGCAAAGTTTGTGTGTAACTATAACAATGACACCACCACCAGTAGAAGTATTCCGATTATTTTACTGTGTTAACTAACAATATAGATTTGTACTTCTTCTCTCCTCTCTTTGTGTGACAGCATAAACATTTTGAGGGTTTCCCTCAGTGTTGCTTCCTTCTCTCTTATGTCCTATTCCTCCCTCTTACCTTCCTTCCCTGCTTATATCTGTCCTTCTAATAAGGAAGCAGGGCTTTTCCTCCTCATCTCACACCTCAGTTTCACACCACTCTGACAGGAAGTGGTGCTTCTTCTGATCCATGAAATGTGATGATTTAGGAACATGTCTTCACTCTTCCCTCTTTGTCCTTTTCCTCATTTCTTCCTTTTTGTTCTTCGGTCCTTCTTTTGGAGCCGCAGGAGTTAACAAAGGTTTAAAAACACAAGTGCTTCCTTTGTTTGTTTCCCTTATTTCCTAATATCTTCCCTCCTCTTCATCCCTATTTTACTCCTATCGGCTCTTATTTTCACTATATTTCTTTTTTCTATTTTGTCATCCAAACGCGTGAGAATCCTAAATTAAGGGCACCTTTTACTTCAAGTACTTGCCGTAAAGTGTCGAATGGAGGACTTCAGCTTGCACCACTCACTTTTCCAACTCCTCCGTGAACTTCAAACGAAGCGCTGCCACTTCATGTCACCATGAATATGCATGTGGAAGATTTCAGTTGAGTTGTTTGTTTTCTCTCTTTCCTCTTTTTTCTCGCTCTCACACGCTCTCTTTCCTGCAGGATAATTACGTTTTATTTTGAAATGTATATCCGAGCTGTTACTGTCGCAGGATCCCGCCGTTTTAATTGTCTGCAAACTCACATGGAAGATTTTAAGAAAAGATTCCGGAGCCAGATGTGACGCCGGGCGAGCGAGCAAGGGGGGGTTGTAGAGGGGGGGGTGTCAATCTCGCATTTCATTCTAACATAGTCGGCAGAATCCTCGCAGCGACGTGGTGTTGAGAGGCGGAATGCGGAGGGCTGTTGTTGTTGTTGCGATGGCTCCTCCCACTCTAATTGTCGGAGGTTGTAATTGGGCGGAATCGGCCTCACTAATTGATTTCCCGACTGTCGAACGCGCCAAATTAATTTGAGTGATGCTCTCTCTCTCTCTCTCTCTGCGCGCAGCGGCCCCTCCACTCGGCCTCCATATGGGCGTCTGATGCGGGCGCTCGCCATTATGCCCGCCGCGGCCAGATGTTCTCCGGCGAACCCCGGCGTCATCAATGCAAATTTATTCATTAAACAATTTAATTGTGTCTGTGATTGACAGGCGGGCGGCCTGATGACGGAGGAATGTTATGAAGCTAATAATCTGTTAGTCTTATTAACTCCCCGTGTCAGCAGTATGGCTGTCAACATTTATGCGGATTAACCCTTCTAATGTCGTCAGCTGCTCGCCGTGACAACAGACGGGCTCGCCGCCGTCGCCATGGGCGCCGCAGCTCTCCCTGAGGGGCATAGTGAGGGGGGGGGGGGCGGGTGAGGCGGTCAGGTGATGTAAGAGTGTGATTTCCATTCAGATGAGCTTCAGTAACACATTCATTGATGATTTTTTCAGTACAAAGACAATTTCAAAATATCAGCAATTTCTAATAATTTCAGTCGTGAGTCTGAAAATGTTCTCAAAATCTGTAAAAACAGTTACAATGAAGAGGTTTTAGTCAGTTACACCTGCTCTTGTAGCTCTTTAGCTCTAACGCTAGCAAGCTAATATCCAACATGAGTTTTATTGAGAATAAAATTACAAGTGTTATTTGAACATATCCAGAAGTTATAATTATGTCCTTTCA
Source organism: Apeltes quadracus (assembly GCA_021346845.1). Lineage (NCBI taxonomy): Eukaryota > Metazoa > Chordata > Actinopteri > Perciformes > Gasterosteidae > Apeltes > Apeltes quadracus. The sequence continues at coordinate 3,951,776 of CM037920.1, forward strand.
TTGTAAACGGCTTTTGCATCCACGTACATGAAAAAAAAACACATGGACGGTATTAAACAAACGGCTGACGCTAAAGTACATTCCCGCAGTTATTTCTTCTTATTCATAGATTCCAATTTTAATGGTGCAACGCAGTGCCTTGCCCCCCCCCTTCCTCACGTTAGCATCATTAGGCGCAACGAGCATGAGGAAGCAGGTCCGTGGGGAAATGTACGTTTACTCAAGTACACAACTTCCTCCTGATACTCTGAACCTCACTTGAGTGGTTCCATTTCATGCTCATTTATAGTTTACAGTTATTCACCACTGCTCTTTAGAGGAAGAGCTTCTTTTTGCTTCATTAGCTTTATTTTACTTATTATTATTATAGTATTATAGTATTATAGTAAACACACAAAAAAATAGAACAGTAGCGTATAATTTTAGCCATTCTGCAATAATGACTGAAGTACATTTAGAAATAACAACTTGTTTTTGAGACAAAGAGTATTTGTACCCTGATCAGAGGTGCTTCTTCCAGACGGGCCGCTCTCCTCTCGGACTTACGTTGGCTATAAAAGCTCTGGTTTCATCTCCATCCGTCCGCTGGGACGTCTCAATCTCTACTTTCAAGTCTTCTTCAATACAGTGTGACGTTCACTTAGTAAAATACGCTGCATTTAGAGTCGAGCAGAACAGGCTACACGCTGATTGACAGGTCTCCGTTTCACATCAACGTTACTGTCCGCAGAACCAAGAAGCCGACGACTTAAAACACTGAACAAGAAACTGAAAACTTTCCCCCAGAAAACCCGCCAGTGATCGAAATGTAAATCAGGAACAGACTTTCAGTAGAGGCTGAACTATTTTTTTAAATCCCGCCACAGTTAGCATGCAGGCTAACGTTTCTTCTCGCCTCTCCACCCGAGGCCCCCCTCGCTCTGGATCCAACATGGAGTCCGGGCGGCGCTCCTCGGCCTCCCGCGTTCAGAGGCGAGGAGAGCGGGGAGGAGCAGAGGGGAGGCCGTCGGGTGGAGGGGAAACGCTCTGCGTGAGATCTGCGCTGGATCGCGTTCGTTGCGTTTCTTTTTCTGTGATTCATTATTGACGAGGAGACGACCTCTCGAACGTCCAAACCCCCCCGAGCGTCGCCTCCTCCTCCTGAGGTTTGCGAGGAGCTCACCTCCTCCTCCTCACTAATGTTTATTTCATCACCTTTGCACAAGTTTGTTCTGCACTCTGCATTTGAGGTTTTGTTTACTGTTTTGTTTCACCTGCAACCAAAAGTAGACCGACCCGCACACGATTAACTGTTATGATCTAAATATTCAACCAACTAATTAATGAGCCACTGAGCAAAAACGTTTCCCGTTCGCATTATAAAAGGATATTCATTTTTACTGTATCGTTAATTGGTTTCTTTGGAATATTATCTTGTCTTTTGTCTTTTTCAGTCAATAATGAACATAATTAATATTCTAATGAAAATCAGTCCTAACGGCACTATTTTAAATATGAACGGGTTCTGTGGTCACGCAGGTTTCCTTCTTCTAAATATCTTGAAATTGAGATTACATTTTTTTTGATGGCCTTTAAATTACACTCTACTCTTAATTTATTTCTTCATTTTATATTAAAGGGATTTATTAAAAGTGAATGATCCAGATTTTGTCCACAACAGATAAAATGTTGTCTCGACCAGATGCAATGAAATCTAACTACATTTCAAAAGTCTTAAATAGATTCATATTAAAAATCCTTCGGATAAAAAACAAAAGCGTAGCGTGAATTTGATTCTGAATTAACTGAAAATAAGTTGTATGTCCGTAGGAAGAGAAAAGCCTCAGACTCTGAATCCTAAACATCTCCGACGGCTCCACAAAAAAAAGCCTCACAGCAGACGTTAGAATAAATATTGTTGGAGCAGAAACAGCATGTTGGCTTTCAGGCCCCATTAGAGCCGAGAGGCAGCAGCCGAGAGCAGCGACCAATCAAACAGCAGCGCTGCAGGACGAGTGAGAACCAAAAACACATACACCCCCCCCACACCCGCCTTCCCCCAAACCCGCTCCCCAGAGACGCAGCTCTCATCCCCCACCGGTAAACCGCCTCCTCCTCCTCCTCCTCCTCTTCTTCTGTGATACGCGTTGTAACTCGGACACCTGTGCCTAACATGTGGAACTTAATGTCTTTTCATCTGCCATTTGTTTTCCTGCTAAACAAGGTGCCGGGTCCGGGGTGGGTTCGTCTGCCGGGAGACCGATGCCAGCTGGAGGTTTATAGACGGGACGGGATGTACCATCACACCCTCCCCCCCCCCGCTCCCCCCATCTACCTCCTCCTCCTTCTCCTCACCCCACGGTAACACACACTAACACACACACTGTCAATGCTCATCTGTAAATGCTGTCGTATGAAGGAAAAGGTTTGCGTCTCCTTCCCTTGGGTGAAGCAGGGACTCATATAATGTGTAAGAAGTGGACGTTGCCACGGTGACGTCCTCTGTTGCTTTCTGGACATATGTATTGAAGCCTTTAGCCCCGCCCCCCCCTGTTTGATTGACAATAAACTCATGTTTACAATGTTTACTGAGGGAATAAAGCAAATCGAGTACTTTTCTCATAGACTTCTATAAGACCAGAGGAGTCGCCCCCCTGGTGGTCCCTCGTGAGACTGCAGTTGCATCACATGAGGCCTAAGTTTCACTCTTCAGATCTTCAGATCGTCTTGTTTATTGATATAGACATTTTTGAGGACGTATTTTCCAGCTGATTTCAGAGGCTTTTTTAACAGTTTATTTGGCTACAGGAGGACAATTCATCCTTCGGTTAATCACAAACATTCATAATGAAAATATTGGATAATATCAGATCTGCCTCGGCAGTCGGGTGAAAGAGAACAATCCATTTAAAACACGGCCCTCTTGTTTGAACTTAATGAAGTCTGTGAGTGCAGATCATGAACCTCTCGTCACACATTATTAAACACTCTGAAAAAAACATCACTGTATTTAATTTCCATGAGCAGACGAGTTAATTCGCTTTTGTCTCTTTCTTTTCCACACTTTTCCCCCCGTTTCTTTTTATTCCAGCCGAGCCAAGAGGTCAAAGGTTAATGAGGACGCTCGCCGCGTCTCTCCGCCTGTTCCATATTACATGAAGTGATCGCCAGGATGGAGCTCAGCGCACCCCGAGCCGACAGAAAGCCCGGAAGAAAGTTTTCTGTTAAAAAACAATGAACAAACACAGACGTTTTATATCCGTGATGATATGAATCTGCTTGTGAAATACTTGACTTAAAGGACTTATCTTTGCCATTCGAACACAAAAGAAAACAAAAACGAAAACAAATTGATTCAATTTCCCATCGCTAACATTATACTGAGCCAAACCCCAGACTGTACGTAAGAAGGTTTTTTCTTGCAAACAGTAAACAGGAAGTGACCCTATTGGGATCGTTGCGGTCGTAGACACCCGGTCCAGTTATTAAAGGGAATGATTGGTCAAACGTTTTTTTTCCTTATTTATTTTAGTATTTTTGGGGATAAAAACCCGTCCTTCGGCCTCCTTCTGGTCCGCCGCATCGTTCCGGGCCACGTCTCCCCCGGCAACGCCTAACCCGACCCGGGCGGACCCGGGATCCACTCTGTGAATAAAGTTGCGTGAGTTTGAATGAGCCGAGGAGATAACTGTCTGAATAAAAATGATAAACTCCTCGTCTCCACCGGCTCGCGTCCCCAGCCGGTGATTTCAGCCGCAGGTTCAAATCCCACGGCACACGCACACATAGTAATGACCCCCGGCTCCTCCCAGAATGCACTGCTGCGGTGTTGTTTTATGTTTATTTATCGTGGGGGGAGGCGGACTGACATGTTTATCGCGGCCCCTCGGATCAGGAGCCGCCGGGGGCCACAGGTGCAGAGTTTTACATGAGGAGAGATTTACTGTAGGGTTGCCATGGAGAGGGGGGACAAAGGGGGGTTTTGGGGGGGGGGGGGGAGGGTCACTGACGGATTCCGGACTGTAAGTGAGTTTCTGCCAGGTTTAAAGTACTATTTCTTTATTAATTTGAGTTGCAGCAGTGGCTAGTTAAAGTTGTGTAGATGTTTGAGTGTTGTTGTTTTATGTTGTTTGCTTATTAAAATGAAAAATAAAAACACTGACAGGGTTTTTTAAGTTTTAACCCACGCAACTTATCTGACTGGTTTAGTTCGTCACAAATTCTGATTATTAAAACTAAACAAATAGACATGTAAATGCTGATACATTAATTAATAGCAAACCACTCAAACCACTCATAAGTGATTTGAAAAAAAAAAAAAAATCAATGATTATGATCCAGTGATATAATCACAATTTTTGTGCATTAAAAGGGATTTTTATTTTAGTTCAGTGAAGCTGCTATGACAAAAAAACATGTTCTTTAATCTATCAAAACAATAGCAATGAAAATTCTTTAAAGCAGCTTCAAAGAATTAATATGATCGTCATGTTTCAAACAAGAATCCATGCGCAGTGTTTAACATGTTTACGTTTTTTTCTTCTTTTTATTCTGTTTACTTGGTTTTAACGTCAAGAACCAACCGGTGGAACCACCTTTAATTAAACTGAGTTTATTAACATGCTGTTTATTACTTTTTGTTCTCAGACGCACATTTTCAAGTCACCTATCACTGTTAATAACATTTTGAACAGATGCAGATCTGCAGCTTGAAACTCCAGGCAGAATGCTGCACTTTTCATTTCAAATATATTGTTTATATATTTGAGTTCACCTTATAGTTCACCTTCCCCGTTTCCGTCGGGGAGGATGGGGGGGTCAGGGAACATCGGTATCATCACCTGCTGAAGTGTTCATGCAGGTGCTGTTCCAGTCTCACAGCGACAGGAGGAGCAGAAGAAGAAATGCGCTTATTGCGCTTTAGCCGAAGTAGAAGAAGTTGATTGATTCTCAGGTCAGAAGTTATCTCAGGAAACAACCAGCGAGATTACCTTCAGAACACCTGTAACACCAACATCTAGTGCTACTAAGATCTACACTAACAGAGATGTTAGGTGAGAGGTTTCATGTTTTTCTCTGTTTTGGGGTCACATTTGTTGTCAAAGCTTTGGTTTTTCCTGCCACAGGTGGTGAAACAAAACGTTCTGACATTTAGCGTGCAACCTGTTACCTTTGTTTTTTGTTTACGTGGGTATTTCACTTCGAAATGCTCCAATTGTTAGACATTCTTCCCAACGATATGACCTCGACGTGCTGCAAGGCTCCAACACAAACTAAATTCTTTCAGGCACAACAAACCATTTTAGCTTTTTACGGATCATTGATTGGTTTAATTTTTGTTTGTGATCACCTCCCTTCCTCTCGTTAGCTCCTCTTTGCTCCATCTTCCCGTTTCTACCATCCTCCTCCTTTCCTCTTCTTCCCTCCTCTGTCCTTGTTTCCTCACCTCTTCAGGTTGTCTATTCCCTACCTCGATAACATCCTCCTCCCCTCTCCCTCCCTCCCTCCCTCTCTTCTCTTATCTTTACATTCTTTACACCTCCACCTCTTAACATTTCTCTTCCCTAATCCTTCTCTCCCTCCTCTTTTCTGTCTCTCTCGCTCTCGCCCTCCTTCATTTCATTTTCTGACACCTCCTTTTATTCGCCTCTTCGGATTTGCCCTCAATAATTCCTCCCTTCCTTCCTCCTCCTCTCTCCTGCGCCCCCTCCACCCTCCTCGACTCCCTCTCCATCCTCTTACATTCATATCATTTTTCCACATTTCTCTGTATTTCCTCCCTCCCTCACTCCCTCGCGCTTCACAAACACGCCTGTAACCATGCCCTTTCCCTCTTCAAACTAATTACCTCGGCTACCTTGTACCCGCCGCCCCGCGGGACGCCAACAACTGTCAGACCAGTATTATTTTTGAAATTTAAACAATCATCTTACGTGCGCTGCTGCTAAGATCCTGGCCTTTTCGGCAGCTTCGACCTTCAGTAATTAATACCCCCGGGCCCATTATTGGCAAAGCCTTTATCCTCTGGGCCAAGAAGCCTCTAACCCGCTAATTACGGCCAAGCAGCTAATCTTCCAGCCGGCTGATTGACAGCTACACCTATTCTACTAATTGCCTGTTGCAGACAACACCTGGTGAACCGCGGCGCCGGGGGAGAGCGCCCGGCTCTCCGGCAACGCCTGTGTGTCCTGGGGGAGGCTAAACAAGTGAGTGTGTGTGTGTGTGAGAGAGAGAGAGAGAGAGAGAGAAGAGAGAGAGAGAGAGAGAGAGAGAGAGAGAGAGAGAGAGAGAGAGAGAGAGAGAGAGAGGGGCGGGGAGTGTATTGTCTTCATGTGGAGGAGGGAGTGAGTGTGTGTCTGTATGTGTGTGTGTGTGTGTGTGTGTGTGTGTGTGTGTGTGATAGAGACGAAGACAGTTTAGTTTGTGTTTGTGCGAGGGCAACGTGTTGCTTAGTGGACACGAGAAAATAAACCACAAGCTCACGTGAAAATATTTTGAGCGTCTCCGTGGACACGTGGGAGTCTGTTCTGTCTCTGTGGACACATGGGAGTCTGTTCTGTCTCTATGGACACATGAGAATCTGTTCTGTCTCTATGGACACATGAGAGTCTGTTCTGTCTCTGTGGACACATGAGAATGTGTTCTGTCTCTGTGGACACCTTGAAGTCCATTCTTTCTGTAAAAGGAAACCCAACACTCAACAAGTGTCTTGCTCCCTCTGAGTGGACGACTGGGTGTCAGTATAACATCTGGGAATCTGTTGATGTCTTTAAGGAGACACCTGCTCCTCCATTGGACACCTGAAAGTACATAACCGTCTCTAAGTGGACACCTAAAAGTACATTAATGTCTCTATGTGGACATCTACTTGTCCATTGGACGCCTTGAACAACATTTCTATTTAAACTTGGACACCTTCACCTCAAGGTGCATAAACATCTCTAAGTGGACACCTGGAGGTGCATTACTGTCTATAAGTGGACACCTGGAGGTACATTACTGTCTATAAATAGACACCTGGAGGTACATTACTGTCTGGAAGTGGACACCTTGAGGTACATTACTGTCTATAAATGGACACCTGGAGGTACATTACTGTCTATGAGTGGACACCTGGAGGTACATTACTGTCTATAAGTGGACACCTTAAGGTACATTACTGTCTATAAGTGGACACCTGGAGGTACATCACTGTCTATAAGTGGACACCTGGAGGTACATTACTGTCTATAAGTGGACACCTTAAGGTACATTACTGTCTATAAATGGACACCTGGAGGTACATTACTGTCTATAAGTGGACACCTTAAGGTACATTACTGTCTATAAATGGACACCTGGAGGTACATTACTGTCTATAAGTGGACACCTGGAGGTGCATTACCGTCTCGAAGTGGACACCTGGAAGTGCATTACCGTCTCGAAGTGGACACCTGGAAGTGCATTACCGTCTCGAAGTGGACACCTTGAACTAGCCTACTGTCTCTGAGTAGACCCACGGTGGTCCATTCCGTCCACGTCGCGGACGATTTGACCTCGAACAAAAAGGTTCACGAGTTCCAACATCCTCGCTCGTGTTGAGCGTTTCTCTGCTGACTTGTGACCGAGCATTTGATGTTTGTTTACACTTCTTTGTGCCGACTCCGCAGTAAAAGGTCACTGAGCTCTACTGAGCCGGGTATTTTTTTGTTATTTTTTTTAATTTGGCGAGCTGGGGATTTTGGAGAATAAGTCGTAGTGATATCCGAGCTCCTGACAGCGGCGGAGGAGGAGGAGGCCGAGTCACGTCCGACGGGGCTTCGGGACTCGCCGTCGCAGTTTGACGGGCTGGCGAGGGGAAAAGGCCAAAGCTCCGTGAGGAGGGCGCCGGCCGGGTTCCGATAGGACGCCCCGGCGCCACTGTGTTTTCGTGCAGATGTAGCCCCCCCCCCCCCCCCTCCCGTGGCTCCTGACCTCAAAAAGCTGGCAGCGCCCGGCGAGTGTGGGCCCGATCGATTGATCTGAATAACATTATGACGGGATTAACATAAACGGCCCGTGGAGGGCCTCCCCCTCCCCGTGTCCCCCCTCCACCCTGACAGGACGGACCACCACAGCAGGCGGCGTCACGGAACCACGGATCAGAGAGTCACAGAAATCCATCTGGAGAGACTCTGCGCCGCGGCCAAATGCGCTTATGCAGATTATCACACATCCAGTCAGAGGAAACAACAGAAATGATCAAAATATTCCAGATTCATTTCTTGTGTTTTTTGAATAATTTCCCTGCAGAAAAACTAAAAGACGCTCCTTTGATATAACTTTTAATTTGTTAAAGAGAAAGTGCACAAACCATCAAGAGGAAAAAAAGTTTCCAATAATTAACGGCTTAAAGGTCTTTTCGGGACCTTTATATGTTTTTTCTAGCGATTTTAATTGTAAAAAGGAAGAATAATGTAGAAGAGATTACTTAAAATAAAGAGGTCAGTTCCCGAGATGAACAGAAAAGTGTGTGTTGAAGTTAACCGGTGGCTACGCAGAGTGCGGCGGCGGCGAGGCAGGGTGGCGTGTTGGGGGCGGTGTGGCGGCGGCTCATCCATCATCGAGGCCTCACAGAGATGATTAATCTGCTGTTAAAGCCTCACAGCTGTGAGCGGAGACCCAGGGGGCGCTGTGGAGACGCCGCCGCTGCTACGGGAGGCGTGTGTGTCTGCGTGTGTGGGGTGTTTTAACATGCTAAATATACCTGTGAATATGTTGTGTTTATGTGTGTGTGTGTGTGTAAACCTGTCCACATGTGTATTCCGGTCATGCCTGAGTGCTTGTGTGTGTGTTTGTGTGTACATGCTTATGTGCGCTTTTAGCTTGTTAGCTGCGGTGCGCGGTGGGTGCTAATGTGTGTCTGTTGGAGGGATTAGCGTTTTTTTCAGTCTAATCCAAAGTGGTACAAAAAAAAATCATCAAAACATTAAAAAATAACAAATCCATGGTTTGTTTATTATGTCATTTCCTGTTTTTTTGGTTGCGTCGTGCTTCCGTCTGATGTTCGTGTTTATGAACAAACAGATGTTTGCTTGTGTGTGTTTGGGTTTAACATCCACAAGAGACCGGCTGGACATCCCTCCACCTTTCCTAATCCGAGGAAAAGTAATTATCACTCATCCAGCTGATCTAACGACACCAAACTATTCTTACATACATTTAAGAACTAAATAAACATTAGCTCCTGCTGGAGCTAGCTAATGTTAGCATGCTAAGCTAAGAAGCCCTGCAGGGCCACAGAGTCTCATACATACTCATATAACATGTGATTAATGGAATGATTCTCATGTTGGGGTTGTTGACTCGCTTGTGTCATCGGCTCCCTTGAAAGATAAAGAATGCTTTTGCTAAGTGACGGCAGATTTGTTTCATTCGTTCTCGATCAAATCAAAGCCAAGAAATACACACAATACATTAAAGCTGAAGATACAAATATGACAAACAGAAAGAGGCAGTTTACTCGTTGATTACTTTGATTCTCGTAGAATCTGTCATATGTAAAACTTAATAAACAATATACAATGAACGGGATGACATTCACTCTTTAGATTTGTTAGGGATCAGGAGGGTTCATCTTTCTCTTTATGTGAATCTCTTCTCCTTCCTCCCCCTCCTCCTCCTCCTCCTCCTCTTCTATTGCGGAATTCAGGTGTTGGTGTGATCTGAACTCAAAAGAAGAAAAGGAGCCGATTTATTATTCAGAAGCTAAATTAATGCGCTGTGAGAGCGGAGCTGCAGCGCTGCGAGCTGAGGGTCAAATACATGCAAATATTAGCATGTTGGGATGCTCTTTAAACACTCCACCGTGCGTGTGTGTGTGTGTGCGGGTGTGTGTGTTATGTAACTGGGTGTGTTTGGATTTAATTAGCTGCCTACTTACGGTCTGATATTGGCTAATGAAGCAGCAGAGTGTCCGTTGGTGATGAATGGGAGGCGTCATTCTCAAAACATGATAAATCGGACTCGGCCCCTCTGGACATCAAAAAACACGAGGCCGCCGGAGTGTGTGATCATGGGTAAATGAGACCTGCGTGTTCCCCCTCAGCGGGAAGTCGGTGTGAGGGAGGAAAGGATGCATTGTGGGTGTGTGGAAATCACAGGGGCAGTAAGGCACAGTGAGCTGAAAATGTCAGGCCCCTGCGGAGGAGCCCCGTCAAACAGCGGGCCGAATAAAACAAAGAGAAGAAGAGGAAGAGCAGCCGGGCTTCGCTCTCACGTGGAGACACAAGGACAAAGAAAAGCACACACCAGGAAGAAGGAATATCAAACATATATACGAAGCGGGAAATGTAAAACGTATAGCGGGAGAGGACATAACGTGGCGTTAACCTGCTAACTGGATTCGTGCAGCATTTAGCCATTTGCATTTAACTAAGTGAAAAGCACCTGGTAGTCTATTTTACATTTAGTCAGGTTTGAAAATAGTTGGGAGACATTCAGCATGATGTAAGAAAACAATTTACCGTCAAAAAAACGCTACGCTACACATTCAATGAGGGCATTATCTGAATACGTGACGTTTCGTAAAGCCAATGGTTGTCATGGTTGTCGAGGTCTTAAAAGGGGTAAATTAGCAGTTCAGAGGTTTGGTAGATTAAGTCCAATGAAATCAGTGGTTCGAGTGCAGGGGTGCCCACACTGGCTCGCCAGCTATTTTTCAATCCACCAACTCATGGCGATTTACCCCCCGTCGCCCGCTCCTCGTGGGGTAACCAAACGGGACAACAACCCTGCACACGGTCACCAAAAAAAACGAATCGCTATTAAATATCCGACCCTCCGACCCTGCTGTCATTACTTTACTCGGATGACTTGCACTGGTGGGAGTCAGCCGGGGTTGCTTCAGAATTACATTAATCGTCTCCGTTAGTAAGCAGGGATCGCTAAATAGCTCCGCTGAGTTTTCCGTTAGCCCTCGCGGTCAACTGTGCGTGCGTGGTGACGCAACGTGATTTTCAAAGGCAGGCGATCTACCTCCGGCGCCATGACGACCCACCCACTTGTTGGGCCCCCCTGATCTACTGCATTCTCTCCAGAACTTTGAGTCTTTTCCGTGTCTTCTGTCAGACTCGCAGCCTAATGACACAGAGCCAGACATTTAATGCACCTACCAAGACAGTGATTATCACCCCTGTAATCCTACAGTTCATTAGCCCCCTTCCCCGCCCGCCTTCCACCCTCGTCATAATTAAGTTGGAGAAGCGCTGGACTCCAGGGACCTTTCTCCTCCTCCTCCTCCTCCTCCTCCTCACTAATGCACACATTACCACTGAGCCTCTGTTGGACTTTAAGAAGGTGTGTGTCTGGTCTCCTTGTGAGGGGCGGGCCTTGTTAGCGTTGGGTTTACGCCGTATCGAGAGAAGAGAGAAGAATATTTTTTCTCTGAGGTGACAAAGCTTGTTTCAGTGTAGACTATAGTATAATAATAGATATATTGTAAATATATTGATGGAGGATTCTACCGCTGCTGGAATGGATACCAACTCCAGCAATTCCATATTGCTGGAGTTGGCACCGCGCGCGTATCCGCGAGGTGCGCCGGTCGACAGCACCCCCCCGGTCAGCCCGCCGTCCAAACCCCCCCCTCCTTAACCTCCACATACACTCGCGCCGAACCTCGAACGTTAACACAAACAATTGTCCAAGAAAAAAAGGAGGAAAAAAACGGCTCCACACTCCTTGGGCAAGGTTGCCCAAAGTGTCCGAAAATCGATCACTTTATCCGGGGGAGACGCCGCACTGAAGCTCTGTTGCATTCGGAACAGAATGTGAGAGATAGCCACGCCCCCTGATTTGCATATAAGAACATGAAATACGGCATTATGAAATACGGCATTATGAAATACGGCATTATGAAATACGGCATTGTGAAATACGCCATTATGAAATACGCCATTATGAAATGTTGATGTATGTTTAATGCAATTAACTCCTTGGGTGAAAAGAGAAGTAAAAGTTGATTTAAAGTAAAGTATCCAAGATCAAACTAGTACTTTTGTTGTTGAAATAAGCATTTAACAATATTTAATCTATTTTGTTAATATTTTTTAAGGACTGCATCAGCGTAACAAGTTGAAATCAAAAAGTCTTGTACTTGGGTAGCAAATCCCACCAAAATTAGAAGTAACTTCCATTCATTAATAACTTATGTGTTTAATTGCACATAAATCAAACCAAACTAAAATCAGATGCATGGAGACTTGACAGGTGCTGCCAGGTAGCACGTAGCATTTCAACATCCAAAGATCGCTTGTACGAGAAGAGGAGACAGAGATAAATCTAATAAATCTGATTTCAGGTCAGTTACAATGGAGCTCGAACACGGACATGAATTACAGTTATTATTTCTATGTTTTGTGAAGGCTGCGTTTAGAAAGGGGAAGAGGATGGTTTCCCTCGGCGAGGGTCATGTCTGGACCCCTGAGCAGCGCACACACACACACACACACACACACACACACACACACACACTGACGTGGTGAAATCTGTAAACATTATGAGAGGAGTCGACTCTCCTGCCTCCTCCGAGGACTCAAAGCTTCATGCATTATGCAGACTCAGAGCTTGACCGCTGGCCTGCAGCTGATTGGCCGTCTCGGGGTCGGGGGTTTGGGGCGGAGGGAGGATGAACGGTCCATCTCCAGCAGCCCGGAGACCCAACGCACACACACACACGCACACACACACACACACGCACATGCACGCACACAGATCGATGCAGACTGAGGTGCTGTAGGATTATCTGACCACATCGACTCGGTTTTACTTTCTTTGTTCACACGAGAGCTGAGGTGAGAAACCTCCAAATCCGTGTTTTTCGGTTTCTGCCGTACAGGAGCAACGAACACGTAGTCGTGGAAACTTGGTCGGGTGGTCAGCACGCTTTAGACATTGGATTAAATCCGACAGCAGCGTCTAAACGTCCGCTTGTTGTATGTTTCATCTCTCAGGATCACGATCGTCTCAAAGCAACAGGTGTTGCGGTTTAACGAGCGAACGTGTTAACCGGTGACCTTCAGCTAAACGCGTCCATGGTTGCTCATAAACGGAAGATGTTAAAATGTATTTTAAGAGGGCGACTACATGTTCTGGCAGTGCTTTCTAGAAGATCGAAGGGTCACCAACTAACATGCGTGTCACCGCGGAACACGGCTTTCCTTCTACAAAGTGAATGAAACCTCAGAGTCCAGCACATACGTGTTAATATGTGGACTAACTACACCCGGGTGTTTTCTGCTTTCTCATTAAAAGAGCACGGAAGTGGAAAAGCTCCTTTTGTTCAGCTTCCTCGTTCTCCCCCTTCAGAAGACATCATGCTGATTTATTTTATTCACCTTCCCTCTGGAGAGACAATTCATCCCAACTTGTTTCATGGATTTAACTTTATTGCCGCTGCACGGACAACCTTTCAAGCTCAAGCGCAGACAAGTCTAAAAAAATAAAGTATCTCAATGTACGCAAATGAAAACATATGAAAGGTTTCGTAAAGTGAAATAACATTTTTCTAGACATTTTGTTATTGTTATTTTATTCACCAGAATTTTCTGGATTTGGGGAAACTTGGGGAACTTAATTTTGACCATGGAAATAGAAATTTAGCTTAAAAATTGATAAATGGTTCTTGATTTATGATGTAGATAACGAGCAATACACAAAGCCGCGCAAACAATGATGTCAAATGTTGTTGATGTCACTACTACAGTGAAGAGGTTGAGAACTTGAAATAAAATGTGTGCGCTCAGAGACGTAACTCGCCCTCATCTCTTCTGCCAGTTTGCTTTGGAAACCAGCGCTGAGGTTTCTTATTCTCCATCTGTAATGGAGACATGCTCTATGATTTATTCAAATGACACACCCGCCCCCCCCCCCCCTACACTTTCCTGAGGTATTAGTCACTGGGTGCTAATGTCAGATTACTCCACTAGCCATTCTGTCCTTGATAAATGACTGAGACAGGCCGTAAAAAATAGATCAAAACCACTGGGATGAGAAAAAGGCGGAGGAGGCGGAGGAAGGAGCGCGGAGGCCGTTAAATCATCTCCCTCTGCTCGCCCGACAAGCCTCGGAAAATGCCACCCATTATTCCTGTTCTCCGGCTAATCAAAGCTTCCAGAGTGATTAGAGAGGAGGCACAGCGGCTGCTCCTCCTTCCTCCACCTTAACAAGAGATCATCACCCGCTGGAATGTGGAGCCCTTCAGTGCCATTTCGCTGCATCGCTGCATCGCACGGCGGCTAGCTGCGTTATTGCAACCTGAATGGGAACTTATGGACTCAAGGAGAAGCAACAGCACGTGACACGCCACACGGGGAAGGGGAGGGGACAAGAGATGAAATCAGTTAAATAAAAGGATGTTATTCCTTTAAGAGTTTTGGATGTTATTCAAATTTCAACAAAAGGAGTTAGACAATTTAGACAGTTTCTCTCAATACATTATTGTCTAAATAGTGAAATCAAAGATGTTATATACAATGACACATATTCAAGCAGGTCTGACGAATTATGTTAAAATATTACATGATAAAAAATAGAAGGTATAGAAATTTGATGATTTTAAATGTTTTTCTTGCCGAGTTAAAATTATATCAGCATTTAAAAAATAACGTGAAATTCCCCTTTCACACTTTCAAGTCAAATTGGTGATTCTATGCAGTGTTTTCATTTAAAGTAAAACATGAGATACACAGTGAAATGAATTACTTGTATGTAAAAACATTGGGTTTTTGATATACCTATAAAGTTTGTTTCAGTCAAATATTACATTTATAAAGTCAAAATTGTGACAAATATATAACATTGTTAGCCACGTAAGAACTTTAAAAAAGTCATTTTAAACTGAAAAAATAGCTTTGATGCTTTAACCGTTCGATGTTTTAACTGTAAGAGCAGTTAAAGCAAAGTTAGTCCTGAAGGGTCATTAAAGGGCAAACGGTTCATCCTCTCCAGAGCCGAAAGAGATCAGAGATATTTAAGAACATTTGGTTTATTTATCACAAAATAGACTAATATGGCTTTCGTTTTCGAGCATGTGATGATCTGATGTTCTTTTTTTTTTCCTCTTTAATTTTTTTGAACAAAAGCTGTTGAATTATTTGGGGCGTTGCAACCTCGTTGTGACCCGGAAGCTGGAATGACAGTCTGTTAGTTCATCTAAAGTGTCTAAAAGACAAACAATCAGTCAGCCCTCAAGTTCAAGGTAAACAGAAAGAGCTTACTTTATTTTAAAGATAATTTCCTTGGAGATTTTTAAGATATGATGTGAAGAGTCCCTGACTAACAACAGACGTGTACATAACTGATGTCAGACTTTGCAAGAGGACGATGTGAATAGGTGTGAACAGGTGGATTGCTTTGTGACATCAGGAACAGCTGGGGAGGCGGAGCCTGTTCGAACATGTTCGGCAGGTAAGACACACCTGACATCTGTTGTTGTGGCTCCCAGCACCACAGTAACACCTGTCAAGTAAAATACAAATGATGGTCTGGAGAACATGAGCTTTCAGGTGTGAACTTTACCCTCATCATCACACACGGCAAACCTCCCTAGTGAGGACCGTGAAAATACTGGTGAACCAGTAATGACATAATTAACACTCTGCATCGTGGGAACCTTGAAAGTGGAAAACATTCCTTAATGGTGGGGACACCAAAAGAAGTAACACTCCTTCATTGTGCGGCACTCAAAATAATAAAAGTCCAAAACAAGAAAGAACCTGCTGAGGGAACCTTAAACCATGTGATACATCTCTCGTCTCTGGAAGACACACACCTTCTTTGTGGGGACCATAAAGAAAAAAGACACACCAACATGGTGAGGACACTAAAAGTGATGATGAAGCTTCTTTGTAAAGACGGTAAAGCAAGTAAAAAATGTTCCTTGTGAAGACCCTTAAAAAAGTGTTTAACAATTGTTCTGTGGACCCTTAAAGGAGGACTCATAAGACAGTGACACACCTTCTTCGCGGGGACCTTGAAACTAGTGTCAGTCTAGCTAAAGAAAGCTTTTTTGTGGGCACTTAAAAAAAGTGATCAATTGAATTAATTTGATTTCGTATAGTCCAGGGGTTCTCAACCGTTTTGCAAGCTGGGTCCCCCCAAAGCCGGTTCATGGTAATTGGGGCCCCCCTTCCCGGCGCCATCCCCACTACACCACCTTGCATAGATAGATAGACAGCCCCATAGGCTACTATTTTTAGCCCCACACATTAATTATTATTATTATCATCAGTAGTGGTAGGTAGGCCTATTATCATTTCTAGGCTATTGTTCTAATTGGGAATTTGCATCAGACCTCTGATATGAATGTATGCTCTATTATTATTATTACTAGGCCTAATAGTAGGCATATCATCTGCATTTTTTCCAGAAGCTTGCAGGTAGTGAATGTTAATGTGGGACCTGAGCCTCCACTCTTGGTGCAATGTCTGATAAACATAAAATCATCCTTGATTTGTGCCTGGTTGCAGTATTTCGTTTTGAGTACAGTCATTTTTGAGAATCCTGCCTCACACAAATATGTCGACGCGAAAGGGAGGAGAATCTTCAAGCCGACGTCACAGAGTTGAGCCAATACCCCCTCCACCATACGAGCCAGTGTCCGTCGTGTGAAATCAAGGCGCACATTCTTACAAACGTGTTCGGAGAGGACCAGCCTGCCGCAATACCAACGCCGTGCAGCGCTACAGGTGGGCCATAAAACCCGCCATACCCCTGGTAGAGTGGGCCCGGACAGCCAGGGCTGCCCGGCCGACTCAAGCAAGTGAGATGGACTCAACCACCCACTAGCTTATCCTCTACTTAGACACAGGACCCCCGATGTTGGGTGGTCCGAAGTACACAAACAGCTGTTCGAAACGACTACACAGGGCAGTTCTGTGGACGTAAGCGTCTAAAGGACCTAACCGGGCTGAGGAGGTTCAGCTTCATCTGGTCCGACGTCAGAAACAGAGGAGGACAGAAGGCCTGCAGAAGGATAGGTCCAACAGTATTAGTAGGAACCTTAGGAATATACAGCGTGTGATTTGACAAAAAAGCTCACAGTAGCTCACAGCAGCTCTGCACTGCTCGTATTATTAAATAGCTGGTTCCTATTCTCTGCTACGGAGACCCCCCCCCTTATGGCGTTATATTTGTGGCACAATCCTGAGCGCGTAATTTTAAGTTTTTAGCACAGAGAACTATATTTTAGCAAAGAAAAACATTCCGTGCGCGCAGTTTACTTAGGTGCCCTCTCCACAAACTTGTTTTGTGCGCGCAGGCAGCCGTTGCTGCGCTCTCTCCACCTCTTCACTCGACTTGCAGCAGCGTTACATTTGTGCCACAAAACCAACCAATCAGAGAATTAAAGAAGGTCAATTGTGATTGGCTGTTGGTCTCCAATGAAATTGCTAGTAGAACGTCTACAGCATCGCGGAAGCTTACAGCGAGTTGTTGAAGTGTGCAGCATTTAGGCTAAAAGGGGCACCTGCATTGGACACACTGTGCCCCAAAAGGTATCGCCTAAATCGGACACTTCACACAGACCCACAGCCCAAACCCGGATCTCCCCACCACCCTTAAAGGTAAAAAAGAGCGCAGCAACGGCTGCCTGCGCGCACAAAACGAGTTTGTGGAGAGGGCACCTGAGTAAACTGCGCGCACGGAATGTTTTTCTTTGCTAAAATATAGTTCTCTGTGCTCAAAACTTAAAATTACGCGCTCAGGATTGTGGCACAAATATAACACCATACCCCCTCAGCGCAGTTAAAGTCCAACTGGCTTGATGCTCACTTTCACGCGCACGGACGGTTTGGCTACGAGGAGGAAGCAGAATTAAGCGCCGAGCGGCGCACAAAGAGGGGAAACCGATCCGCGTCACGCGCGCGCGCACCCTGCGAACACTAAAATGTTACAATGTGTTTGTGTTGGATTACGTTCAGAAATTGACACTGAAGATCGTTAGATTTCAAGAGTTTAGGTAGGCTAGCAGTTAAGTTGCATTCATCGCTATAAAAATAATTTAGCAGAGGGGGGGAAATCCCCCCCATTCCCCTCACAAATTGCACCCTGGGAATATAACCTTCACCATTCCGGGTCAGAATTCCAAACACGAAGGAGACACCGAGAGGGCTTGCAGATCTCCAATTCTCTATAAGGAAAAAATATTGCAAGCAGAAAGGTTGTCTTAAGAGCCACTTCTGCGATCTCCTCAAAGGGCTCAAACGAAGCACGGGAGAGACCATACAGCACAATGGCCGGCTCTCCCAAGAAGGTACTCTTGTGTGGGCTGCTGGCTTCAGCCTCAGTGTGCCACGAAGTAAGCGGGATACCAGCGGGTGTCTCCCCAGAGACCCCCCTTCAGCGGGGCCTGGGTTCCTAAAGGAACTCCAGTACTGCAAACACCGAGGGGACAGTAAGGGGCGGGGGGCCCGTCGCTCCTTTCGGGCCTGTGCCCGGCCACCAGACGCCCGCCATCGAGCCCTCCAGCACCGCCCACCTCCATTTTGTTCTAGTATTTTTGGACCATTCTTCGTCTGGTCCCTCGCCTGAGATCTCTTTGCCAGGGGAAACCCTCGAGGAGCACAAGGCTCCAGACAACACAGCCCTCAGGTTCATTGGGACACGCAAACCTCTCCACCTCGATAAGGTGATGGTCCCCGGAGAGGACAAAGGTGTGTGTGTGTATATGTGAATATGTGTATTTTAATTTGTATGTAATTATGTATGTTTTTAATTGTATGTATCTATGTGTGTGTATTTTATGTGTTTTGTGTATATAGGTATGTATATATATATATATAGGTGTATATAGGTATAAAAATATAGGTATAAATAAATATATGTATTAAAATATATGTATATATATATAGATGTATATAGGTATAAATATATATGTATATATATATAGATGTATATAGGTATAAATATATATGTATATATATATATAGATGTATATAGGTATAAAAATATATGTATATATATATATAGATGTATATAGGTATAAATATATATGTATATATAGGTATAAAATATAAAAAATATAAAAATAGGTATAAAAATATATGTATATAGGTGTATAAGTGTCTCAATGTGAGTTCTACTAGTTGTTACATCTTTGTGAAGAAAGGGAAATTGACTGGTCCTCACAAGTATAAAATAGCTAATCTTCGTTGGTGTCACTAACGCAGGACAATATCTGGTACCACTTCTTCCTTGGCTTCTTGGTGATCTGTTGATGAAGCTCGACCAGCTTGGACACTAAGCAGGCCTTGTCCCTCCGATGCCCCTTTTCCCTTTCCAGTGCTTGTTCTGTCATGTTAGAGAGGTAAGATTTTGTCACTTCCCATTCGAGACGATCTTTCTCTCGGTCATCTTCAAATGTTTTCTGCAGAGCAGCTAGGCGGTTTTTGTTGTCCTCCTTCTGCGCCTCCAGCTCGGTGACACAGTGGCTCTTGGATGTTTCAAGCTCTGATGTCCGTTCCTGAAAGCTGAAGCTTTGCTTTTCTAACAGAACTTCAGTTTCTTTCAGAGCTCCTGTGATCTTGTTAGTCTCTTCTCTCTGTTCCTCCAGCTGGACTTGGGATGCCTGGTATCTTTCAAACATCTCCGCAGTCGCCTTCTCCGCTGTACAAACAGCATCGATGTTGCTCAGCATGGTTTGTTCGAGTTCCAGGCGTGTTGCATTCAGCTGGTCTGTGAGGTGAGACCTCTCCTGCTGCCACTCGATGGTTTGACTCTCTATCTGCTGCTCAGCTTTCTCCACAGCGGCCAAGAGGTCGTTGTTCTTCTGTTTTTCAGAGTTCAGATCGACCTCAACGGAGTTCCTGCTTTCCAGCATGGCACACTGCAGGCAGGCTTTCTCCTGCTTCCATTTTAAATGTTCACTCTCCAGCTGATCTTCAAACTTTTTCTGCAGAGCAGCTAGGAGGTTTTTGTGGTTCTCCTTCTGCGCCTCCAGCTCGGTGACACTGTGGCTCTTCGATGTTTGAAGCTCCTGAAAGCTGAAGCTTTGCTTTTCTAACAGAACTTCAGTTTCTTTCAGAGCTCCTGTGATCTTGTTAGTCTCTTCTCTCTGTTCCTCCAGCTGGACTTGGGATGCCTGGTATCTTTCAAACATCTCCGCAGTCGCCTTCTCCGCTGTACAAACAGCATCGATGTTGCTCAGCATGGTTTGTTCGAGTTCCAGGCGTGTTGCATTCAGCTGGTCTGTGAGGTGAGACCTCTCCTGCTGCCACTCGATGGTTTGACTCTCTATCTGCTGCTCAGCTTTCTCCACAGCGGCCAAGAGGTCGTTGTTCTTCTGTTTTTCAGAGTTCAGATCGACCTCAACGGAGTTCCTGCTTTCCAGCATGGCACACTGCAGGCAGGCTTTCTCCTGCTTCCATTTTAAATGTTCACTCTCCAGCTGATCTTCAAACTTTTTCTGCAGAGCAGCTAGGAGGTTTTTGTGGTTCTCCTTCTGCGCCTCCAGCTCGGTGACACTGTGGCTCTTCGATGTTTGAAGCTCCTGAAAGCTGAAGCTTTGCTTTTCTAACAGAACTTCAGTTTCTTTCAGAGCTCCTGTGATCTTGTTAGTCTCTTCTCTCTGTTCCTCCAGCTGGACTTGGGATGCCTGGTATCTTTCAAACATCTTCGCAGTCGCCTTCTCCGCTGTACAAACAGCAGTGATGTTGCTCAGCTTGGTTTGTTCGAGTTCCAGGCGTGTTGCATTCAGCTGGTCTGTGAGGTGAGACCTCTCCTGCTGCCACTCGATGGTTTGACTCTCTATCTGCTGCTCAGCTTTCTCCACAGCGGTCAAGAGGTCGTTGTTCTTCTGTTTTTCAGAGTTCAGATCGACCTCAACGGAGTTCCTGCTTTCCAGCATGGCACACTGCAGGCAGGCTTTCTCCTGCTTCCATTTTAAATGTTCACTCTCCAGCTGATCTTCAAACTTTTTCTGCAGAGCAGCTAGGAGGTTTTTGTGGTTCTCCTTCTGCGCCTCCAGCTCGGTGACACTGTGGCTCTTCGATGTTTGAAGCTCCTGAAAGCTGAAGCTTTGCTTTTCTAACAGAACTTCAGTTTCTTTCAGAGCTCCTGTGATCTTGTTAGTCTCTTCTCTCTGTTCCTCCAGCTGGACTTGGGATGCCTGGTATCTTTCAAACATCTTCGCAGTCGCCTTCTCCGCTGTACAAACAGCAGTGATGTTGCTCAGCTTGGTTTGTTCGAGTTCCAGGCGTGTTGCATTCAGCTGGTCTGTGAGGTGAGACCTCTCCTGCTGCCACTCGATGGTTTGACTCTCTATCTGCTGCTCAGCTTTCTCCACAGCGGTCAAGAGGTCGTTGTTCTTCTGTTTTTCAGAGTTCAGATCGACCTCAACGGAGGCACACTGCAGGCAGGCTTTCTCCTGCTTCCATTTCAACTGTTCACTCTCCAGCTGATCTTCAAATGTTTTCTTCAGAGCAGCTAGGCGGTTTTTGTTGATCTTGTCTTGAGTCTGCAGCTTGTCAAGAGTTTCTGCCTGGGAGGAATTCAGCTTTGTCGTGAGGGAGGCCTTTTGCTGACGGCAGGTTTCCAACAGACCATCGGTAGCCTTCATAGCCAAGACGTTCTTGTTGGTCTCAACTTTCTGTTTTTCTAGCTGGCAGGTCAGGGAAGACCTCTCCTCCTGCCACTGAAGACGTGCGTTCTTCTGGTCCTGCTCAGACTTGTTAAGAGCAGCCGTGAGCTTAACGATAGCGTTTGTCTGTTCTTCCTCTTTAGCATGCTGGTCCAGCCCCTTATCCTTGAGAAGGTCCTGTGATAATGTCAGGGCAGCTGCCATCTTTTCTATTTCCGCTGTCTTTTTGCTCATCTTGTCCAAATGGAAAACCTTGAAATCTTTCTTCATTTTCTCTAATGTCCCCTCCTGGTTTCTGAGAACTTCGGTGAATTTTGTCAATTCAGTGCGTAGCTTCTTAGTTTGAGCCCTCTCGATGTCCAGTTCACGCTGCAATTGTATGGAATTTGGAAGCTTTGTTCTGTCCATTTTTGGCCTACACATCTCCATGTGTACGTCTCCATTCTTATGTTGTTGGAGAAGATCTAAGAACTGTTGCAATCTCATCTCATCGATCTGCAGGAGAACTCTCCCCACAGATTCGGTTTGGTTAAGCGTTGCCTTGCTGTCCTCCAGCTCAACTCTTACCTTTTCCTCCAGTGAACGTAGGTAACGGTTCATTGGCGGATTAACTACTTTGGAATTAAATTCCATTTTCTTCCTTTGCTGGACGTTGGTCATCCTTTTCTTTTGTTGTACCTGTGGTTTAACGATCCGTGCGCCGTCCATGGGAACTGTCAAGGGGATCGTTAAAATAAACTGATCTGATCTAAAGTTGTCTCTAAACCAAAGTGATGTCTGATCTAAAGTTGTCTCCAAAACAAACTGATGTCTGATCTAAAGTAGTCTCTAAAACAAACTGATGTCTGATCTAGAGTTCTCCTTAAACCAAAATGAGGTCTGAGTAAGAGTCCGCACTATTTAACATTCCGTGATGTCATCGCTTTGATCTTTATTGTCATGTGGTCTATTGTTGCTATGGGATACCGATCACCTGCTATTATGCAGTATTACATCACACAGGTTGGATATCAGAGTCAATGTAATGACAGCTGATAATCCCCCAAATATGAAAGAGTAAAATCAAAAAAGTAAATATAGGAAATATGTTTTTATTTCTGCAGGCATAATTTTTTTTTAATCAATATTAAGTATGATATCATATCTATATTACATTATATTACATATCATTTAGCAGACGCTTTTATCCAATGCGACTTACAACAAGTTCATTTCAACCATAAGGATTCAAACCCAATGAACAAGAGAGAACAAAGTAAACCAAAAAAAAGCTGATTGAAACTTGTTATAGATGAGCCATTAAGTACTGTAGTGCTGCAAGTGCTGTAAGTGCTGCAATTTGTTAGTGTTTAGTCAATATATATATATATATGTTAGGGCTGTCAAAAATAGTGCACTGACGGCGTTAATTAGATGTTTGTCGTTAATTACGGCATTTTTTTTAACGCATTTCACGCATGCGCAATGTGACAAATTATTCAGGTCAGGAATGTGTCCGAAATGTGGTTGTGGTTGGACTATTATAACAAACAAATCCTCCTCTTGGCAACTTTTGTGTCAAAAGCGACTAGAGACAGATCTAGTGACATGTATACAGCATATTTCTCATAATTCAAACTTAAATTTAAAGTCTGAAGAGAACCGGTATCGCTCTCTCCCCCCTCCGCCTGCTGCGCTGTGTTTGTGTGTGAGAGAGAGACAAGGGCGTAAATCCCAGGGGGGTCAGGACCCCCCCATCTAAGGGTTGTGCCCCCCCTAGAAATATCATTAAAACAATGGTGTGTATTGTAAATAACATAGTGATGCATACTTAGAATATCTGTGTAAGAAGTAAAACAATACAAACACCCAAAAATGCTTTTTAAGTTTCGAAACATTTTGAGTTCCCCCTCACTTGCCTCACAGTGGTTTGGTCCGCTGCTGGCTTCGTCAGGATCTGCACTCGACTAGATCACATGGGTAGTGACAGGAACGTAGTAAGTAGACGGTCTAAGGCTATTTTATTTACATTAAACATCGGATGAAGTTTGTCTTTTCTCAAATACAAATGATGCTGAGTAATTAATGAATTAGTCATGACAAAAAAGTCCACCATGCTAGTGTAATATAATGTTACCCAGCTTGTTTAATAGCTTGTTGGATATGCCCCCACTACAACCAGCTAATGTTATTATTTGTTTCCCCTTCAAAAAAAAAACCTCTCCCATCCTGTAGCCTACTCGCGCCCCCCTGGGAAAGTGTCCGCGCCCCTCCCATTGACTTTGCTGTCCTATATTCGATAAATAGGAGGATGGAGTAAACTGTTGACATTTGACATTGGTGGAACGGCAGGCTAAAGTGAAGTATAGTTATTTTGTATTTATCGCACATCGCTTTATAGCACTACTACAATTTATAGGGGTTCAACAGCCCGATGGAGTTGGTTTCAGAACTTAAGGGGTGGTTTTTCGCAGTGACGATTTTGGTCGTCACTGCGGAGGCTCCATCTTTCTGCATCATTGCAAATATACGTTACTAAACAATGCTGTAAATCCATAGTGTTCGATGATCTCTAGGATTATGAATGTCTCTGCTGCCACCTATTAGACATCTAATCAATCAATGTGGACACTTTTTGGTGCTGTTTTTACGATTTTTGAATGCACTAAGCTGATATAATGGGATTTGTTAAGATGACTATTTTGACTGTCAAAAAGTCTAACCTCCTCAGCACTGCTTATGCGGCTTCAAATCCTTTTTTTAAAAAAGTGTAAAAGTGTCAAATGTGTTCATTTAAGGTTTTTCTACGTTAAAAGTGGCCTTGAACAGTCTAGTTATTGAGGTTCAGAGAGGAGAAAGCAGCCGGGTCATTATCATGGGCAGCGACCTCTCAGAGATGAGAGAGCCGGCTCTTGGTTTCCCCTCGATGGCAATTAGAGGAGTGTGATGGGATGAACTTCACTGTTTTAGCCACGAGCGAAAAAACTCTGCTGTCAGGTTGCCTCTGACAACCAGAGGAGGGAGGAATCAAATAAATCTGCAGCTCCACTCGACGTAATCCGCTCTGAGAGGCCGCGGTGCCGGAGGAAGTATCCTCTTCTGCAGTACAAGTACCACTGCCACCACAGAGGAAAACTACTACGGAATGAGCCTCTCAATGATCAAAAATACTTTAATGGGCCACATTGTTGCTCTGACAAATGAATTTATAACAATGGATGCATTAATAACCTGACAAATAAATACACGTGTAAGAATTTGTGTAGTTGATTCTTTTTTGTATACCTTTGTCAGTATTAAAAAGTGAACCCAAGTATGGCATTAAGTGTAAAAAGCACTAATACTACAGAACTTAAGGTAATGTACAGGTGAAAGCCTTGCATTTGAAATATTAGTAAAAGTATTCAGAATTACCTGTAAAATTTACCAGTTTTTTAAATCAAGTGTGACTGATATGTGACATTACATTTGAATAACGATGCATCAATAGATACAGTGGGAAGAATTATAGCACATACCTGTTCTCTCATAGATCTGCTATTAGTAGATAGTTTACATTATAGTTGACATTTTGGTAGTCATTTTAGTGTTTTTAAAAACTGGCCCTCAGTTTTTTTAAATATTATTTTCTATTATTCTAAACAAATCAAGGATCAATCAGAAGATGATCCATAATGAAAAATAATAATGAGTTTAAAATAAGCTTCAGCAGAGCCAACTACATCAGTACATTTGTGATTTTTATTTGGTGTATTTTTACTGTGTGTTAATAGTACTTTTACTATCGCAGTTTTAGGATTTACAGTGTTTCACTGTAGCAGTAGTATTGCTAGTACTGGTACTGCAGTGAAGGACCTGAATACTCACCCGGTACACTGGAAGTTGGGTGAGGAGGAGGAGAAGGAGAAGGAGGAGTAGGAGGAGAAAGATATGGAGAAGGAAGATATGGAGAAGAAGGAAGAGATTTGCGTCGGCTGTCAAAAACTCCACTGGAGGATCAGAGTTTTTCCTTCGGCTTTTTCAGACGCTATCCCCTATCATCCTATAGTTCTTTATGAGCTTTTAATTTGAATCGTTATCTTTCTGTTTTCAAACACATTTTTTATTTTGTTACATATACTGTGCATAACGATAATGTATTTTGAATTGTTTCACATACACGGATGTTTCATTTGTTTCAACTTGTTAAAAAAAACCTGCAATTAAAATAGTTTTTTATTACTTTAATAAGAGGCTAAATATTTGACTCGAGCTAAAATGCTTTTTCCAGGCCTATGGAATGGAGACGGCTATTGTTCCAATAGATTCACCTCAAAGCAGAGGAAGAATAATTGATTTTAAGCACGAAAGCAGCGTCGTCCTTGAAATAACCAGAAGACTTCTGACATTAGTGCTGTTGTTGTTTGTTACCCTCATTTATCGACGCACCGCAGACATCTTGACAACCGGACAAATCCCAACAGACTGAGGAGAGATTTCAGGAAACGAGAATGAGATGACGGAGTAAGGCACCATTTATTTATTCATCACTTCACGCTCACATGTGACCCTCTATTTCTTCTTCATGTCTCTGATATGATAGCTGAGCAACAAAAGCAGATTTTAACAAATGAACTGTGTTCCCTGTAATCTGATTTTTGGTTTGAGATCTGGTGTCGTGATTTCGTTGTGGAATCCAGCTGTTTCCTGTTTCACACGTCGAGCCCTTTGCCCTTTAATTAATATGAGAGTTAATAACAAAGGTGTTTTAACATCTAGATGTGACACAACAGTATATCACATGGAACGGGAGTATATCACAAATAATTAAAATAGCTGAAATAAATGAATAAATAGTGTAACCATCAGCACCTCTTTAAGTACAGGAAGATTATATTTAGAAACGTATCTCATTAAAATACAAATGAATCATGAAACATATGTCATAATAAAATGCTGTGACTAAATCAACAGAGAAACTATTAATATAATAAATTAATTCATTGGCTTGAAGGAATACGAAGCTTTACAGCTAGTGGCTGGTTAGCTTAGGTTCGCATAGACTAGCCTCCCCTTTTATTACCAAATGTGGTTTTAAAAGAGATTCCGTGTGGTGGATTTTGTTACCAATGGAAACAACCAGGATAGCAGTTTCCCTCTGTTTCTAGTCTCTATGCTAAGCTAACTAGCTGATTGCTGTAGCTTCAACAGAACATTAAAACAAACATTTGGTTCTCAGAGAAAGACAAAGAGGGGATAATGTAAATTTAATATTTTTTTGGAGGGGAGGGGGGGTTATTTCTTAGAAACTAGAATTATAAAGACATTTGAAGGGCCAGTAGGTCAAACATGGAGCAGTTTATTTGAAACAGCAGGGTTAGAGTTAGAGTTTCCTGTTTCCATGCAGATGTTCAGTTTTTCCACACCAAAGAGAAGCTGTTTATTACAGAGATAATTGATGATAGTATATTTTGCCTTGAACCGACTATTTACAACGCAAATAGGAAGTTGTATAATTGGTTTTGGCAAATTCTCACCATGATGAATTTGATCAAACTGCTCCTCCACCCCCAGAAAAGAAGATTCATACCTGACAAGGAAACCGTCTGTCGGTGCTTTTTATTAATCGTCTCGTCCTAATTTAAGTGAGCAGGCTGTCATTAAAACGCTGAGACTCTCGTCCTGTATGAGCTTCTTTCACGACACAATTTATCTTTTTGGCTGCTTTAAGCCTCCAATTTGTAATGAGTTATTGGGCTGTTCCCCAATATTCCCCTGTGATTGAGCAGGAAGTATTCGGGACATGATTTATAGATGTTAATTGTGGTGTTAAAAAAAAAAATGTTTTGCAATGGAGCACAGGAGGAGGAGCAGGAAAAAAAGAAAGGAGAAGAAGAGGAGGAGGAATGAGGTGCACATCTGGAAAAGTTATCATGAGTGAAGCCAAGTTTCTGGTCCTGGGAGGGAAGTAAAAGCAGAGCCGAATGTGAACTAAGCTGCACCCTAGAGAGTACAAAATATTTTCCCCTGTCAGCTCGCCCCCCCGACCCCTTCGGCCCGAGCCCCCCACCCACCCCACAAATCCCACATGTGGCGACCTCTGGCGAACTCTGGTCATCATCGGATCCTGCTCTGCAGGAGCTCCGTGTGCTCGCTGCCCCAAACAAGACGTATTTGCGTTTGATATTAAAGCAGCATCAGGCGCGACATCCATCACTGAGAGGCGAAACATTTCAAATGGGGGGCGGAGGGGGGGGGCACAGGGAGGAGAATTGAAAACATATGAGTCTTCTCCCGAAAGCCGAACCCACCTGCAGCTCCTCCGTCGCTCCTGTGGAAGCCAAACTGAAGAGAAATTCACTGAAAGTCAGTTGAAGTGCGTCCGGTTTAGCTGAGCCCGACCCCCCCATCTGCTCCCCCCGCCCTCAGCCTCTGACTCCATCAGGGAGTCCATTCACAACCAACCTGTGTTCCACTCAACAAAGAAGACAGCAACTGTTGAATTCTTATTTTTTGGATATAAATCGCATCTTGATTTTCCTGCAGAAACTTAATATTTTGGGGGACACCGGAAGATCTGGCAACCGGCCGGTTGCGAGAGGAAGATTGCACAAGGGTCAAACGAGTCTCACTTCAGAGTCAAAGACAACATCTTCAATAAAGTCCAACTGTGGATTAGATACTTAGATTTTAGTCTAAAATGTCCATTATTGGTCAAACTAAACTTTGGAATATAACGTGATAATTACATTTTTAATGAATTATTGCATTACTTTTGTAAAACTTGGTATCAGACAATAATTTAAGAATAAATTATTTAGTTTATTAGACATTTTATTTCTCGATACCAGATACGAAGAAATGCAATTTATTTACTAAGATCAAAGAAAAGTAAAAATTCATAAAAAGGTTTTTATGGGTTGTAGGGTTTGTTTAAGCTGTAACCCAAATAGTTTAACAAATGGATTGATAGATTATAAAATATAAGATAAAAACTGGTTGGCTAAAAATAGATACTTTGAAATCTTAATACAGTAAAGCACATGAAATATTAATATTTTTAATATTATCAAATACTGTATAATATTTAAAAGGGGTGAAAACTCAGTAAGTAAGATATGTCTAACTAACTACTTATGACATATTTAGGAACTCTAGACTGGAATCTAAAATACTTTCAGCTGTCTCAGTGTAAACATCTCCGCTTTCGCAAGTCACTACTGAGCCCAAAAAGGCTTATTTTCGTGAAAGGAAATGAAATCCCTTGTTTCCAGGCATTTATAAATGTATATATTTAAACTTGGTTCTGATACAAGAGTCAAGATGAGTTTCAGTGTCTACAATGAACATAAAACATATTAATATTCATGATCGGACTCAGCGTAAATATATATAAATATATATATATATATGTGGGGAAGATATATATTATGCCCCCCACCCCGTCGTGGTTCCATCTCCCGCTCAGGTTACGCCCCCCCCTCCACCCGCCTCTCTTTTTCCCTTCTTAAGTTGTGGAGCCGAGCAGATGTCACATCTAGCTGACCTAAAATACGTCCATCCCTCGGGAGACGCGTTTCCAGCTTTCAATATGGCCGACCGTCCTCCTACAAGGATGGGATCGGCAATGGCGACTCTGCAAAGAGGAGGAGGAGGAGGAGGAGAAGGTGGAGGACGAAGATGTGTGTATTGTGTTTGGGGTACTTTTAAGACTTCTTCTTTTGAAAAATATTTATTGAATTCACCAAAAGTTACAGCCAAATAATGGTGTAATGCACAAAATCAACCGGGGACGTCTCATGTCTACAAGTTAACTATTTGACCTGTTCACCTGTTTTGTAGAGCTCTTCACAACCAATATTTATATAATCCTCGTAGATTGTTAACTATAATATCATTATAATGTTAATGAAAACCTGTGGAGCAGGGAGGCCCTCACCTGGGGATAAATCAACCACTTCTGGTTTCACATCGGCCACAACCAAAATCTCCCAAAACAATTAGATTTCATCACATAAAAACGCCTACCAGCAGCAAACCGAAAACGTGATTGTTCAGAAACAAATGTACGGAATAGCGCACTCAAACTGAACTGCACTGGAGACAGATCGAGCCCGAAGAAAGGGCCCGCCGGGTTGGCGTCGTCGTGGAGACGGCGAGCGCCCTGGTCCTGCAGGGACCACATCACAGCGGCGTTTGTGCTAACCCAAACCAGGGCGCAGGGCGACGTGGCCGAGACGCGTCGCAAACAAGGAGGAGCGAGGTGGAGGAGGAGGGGAGGCGGATCGGAGACAATCGAGCGCTGTGTGGAATCCGTGCGACGGGGAGGTGAGCCGGCGGGATTTACGACGTGGACGGCGCGGTTTGGCAGCGGCGGCGGTGATTACGGCCTGAGAGCGGAGTGATGTGGGGATGACGCAGCGGGCTCCAGGGGTCAGGCTGACGGAATGTGTGGACGGAAATAATTTGGTTTGGCAGCAACAAAAGGGGATGTCTGAATGAAGGTTTTTGAGTCAAAGATGTTCTCATGTTCGGGCTTCTTTTGAGGGACTGTTCGGGTTGTGCTGTCATTATTGTTTTCACGTTACTAAAGTCAAACTACTGTACACACCGGTTGAAAAGATTGACAAAAAACTCTTCCGCCGCCCCCGGCGATCTAGAAATAGTTAGCAAAGGCGTTCCTCCATAAATCATATTATTTGGTTTCCCGCTCTTCTGGCGATCTGCAGAAAAACTGAGCTTTCACATAAAAAAACTGCAGTAAAGATTCAGAGCAGCATTAATTATTGCAGGGAAAACAATCGCTTTTTTAGCATAAAAGAAAAACTCCATGACAGAAAATGAAATGAAGGTCAAAGAGAGCTGGATCCATTTCCTTCCAATCCCACACGACCATGCTACATGCCACACGCTAACACCTAGCACCTACATGCTACACGCTAGCACCTACAGAACAACTGACCGGACCCGACCGCCGACAGAACGCGTCTTTCAGTATATTCACTCCTTATTCCTTCATTCAGAGGAATCTGTCCCAGAAACCAGGTTAACTTCTCAGTCCCTCTTATGGAACTCAGTGTTGAGCGTGTGAATGAGGAAGCGACATCATGACGCCACTTCAGCGCCTGGTCGAGAAGTGTCCGAGACATCTGCGGATTTTCTGGTGTCTACAGGTTTAATTCTTCTTCCAACATGTGAGAAAGGGATGTGCCATACTTCCACATCCCGGCCTCCCGTCAGCCCGCCGCGGGGAACCCAACAACCGCGAGGAACCCAACAACCGCGGGGAACCCAACAACCGCGAGGAACCCAACAACCGCGGGGAACCCAACAACCGCGGGGAACCCAACAACCGCGAGGAACCCAACAACCGCGGGGAACCAGCAACACGTTATACAGAGCTTCCTGCTTTTCTTGCATGTGTGGACTCAAGCTCTTTAACGTGAGATGTGATGGAGGCTTGCAGTGGGGGAGGCGGTGGGGAGGAGGGGGGGTTTACGTCCACTGCGGCCAGAACCCTGCCAGCTCGGCCTCTCTCTGGATTCCCCATTAAGAGAGAAGAAAAAAAGACTCTGAATAACCTTCAACTGCCGGGAGACACTAAGCCCCGCCTCCTCGTTCACTCGCGGGTTATTATCTCATCAAAGTCGCAGTCATTACCTCTCCGGGCTGCTGGAGGGAAACGGAGGACTCGAGCCGGAGGGGAAAGAAAAACATTTGGCCGGATTCATCGGCGCGGGGAGTACCGTTGGTGAAGAAAACAGAATGAAATGTTATGTACAACAGCAATAAGTTGTCAGAGTAGAAATCGATACGGAAGCACAGGTTACAATAAATTTTAAAAACGAAAGAATATAAATTAATAAAGACCCCTAGATGTGGTAAAACACCCCCAGTTACCTGGTTTTCTCTATATAAGACAACACAGTTCTGATTGGCATCACAATTATTTACACAATAAGTTAAACGTATTCAGACTCTGAATAGGAAAAAGTCCCTACTTTGATGCCTAGTTTTACATGTTTAACATTTATTGATTTGACCTATTCTGGCCAGGAATTATGATTTGAAATAATATGTATGTTGCAAATACTTGTAGTTGTACACTCTCTTCTTCTACTATATTCATTGCATACCTTTAGTTAATAATTTATTTTGCATTAGAAAAAATGCACCCTATAATTATTCTTTAACTTTTGGTACTTAAAGTATATTTTGATGGCACATTTTTGTACTGTAACAAACATTTGTAATTTGTAAAAGAGTGACTTTTCTTCTTGGCGGTAACGATCTTCCATAATTTGCTCCGCAGACGAGGTCTCGTCCAAATTGTCGTCAATTCTCCCCTTAATCCCGCGGTAATAACGGGAAGCGTGGAGCCAGTCTGTGGGTGGCCGGGCGGATTACGGTCGCGTGGACGCCCCGAAACGGAGAGAGAGGAAACAGGAGTGGCTGCCAGCTCGGAGAGACCCTTTCCCCTCCTTTTCCTCCTCCTCCTCCTCCTCTTCCTCACAAGCAGAGAGTGCACAGAGAGAGCTTCCACAACTCTCAGATGATTTACGGCCCGAGCTGCAGAGTTCACTGTACATCCAAGCCGGCGACGAGCCCCCTTTTAACACCGGCTTTGTATTCTAATGACCCCCCTTCCCGCCCCCCCCGAACTGCACACCAATCCATTTTCTGTCCATTAGCAGCCGCTAACGCCGCTGCAGCTAATATTCTTTAATTCACTCCACAAAGGGGGAGATTGTCCGGGGCCTCACTGCACTTAATGCCTGCAATTACATCAGGTTACACATCCTGAAGTGACCCCAGGGGACCCCCACACCCCCCCTCTCCCATCTCCGGCCCCCCACCCTCATGAAAGAGAACCCCACCCTCCTCTTGATCCACTCCGCCCAAGCACCTGAGAGCTGCTGGCGAGAATAAGAATAATAAGGAACACGCCGTGGCGCTGATGCACCTCACGCGTTCAGAAAATCTGACCCCCACCCGCCCCGCTACCACCGCCCCTCACTTTCATTACGGAATCAAACGCCCCGGAATGTGGCTGGACGGCCCGAAACAAACCTGCAGTCAATTAGAGGCCCGGCACAATACGCGTTCTGTCCCGGGCTGAAAGGGTGGAAGAGAAAAAGGCTCAGAGTGTTGTTTTTATGGCAGTTATTTATTGCCTTATAACTCAGAAATCAAATTAGTTCGTATCGAGGAAGGTTGAGCCCGGGTCCGCGGTGATTGATTTCCCTTTTGCGGGTTAGGGTTGATGCGAGCGAGCCGCAGCCAAAGAAAACACCGGAGCCGTTTCTGGGGGAAAAGACCCGGCGATCGGGAGGAGGAGGAGGAGGAAGTATTTCCATCCTTTACTGCCGCAGAAGAAGCGGTACCAGGGTGGGGAATTACTTTTGGATTTAAGTGAAAGTACATAAAAGTTATTAGCAACATGTGCTTGAAGCATCAAAAGTTCTCGTTCTGCAGAATATAACACACTGAAGTGTGATTTAGTTATAGCGTGGTGGTAGTTATTGAGGGCCACTGACCTTCTACTGAAGTATAGGGTGTCCATCGACTTTTGCTCGAAAATGGATTCCCCAGTTACATCCTGTCTTGTACCAGATCAGTGTTGCCTTTTTTGATTTACAAAATGTGTCTAATTAATACTCAAGTTAGTTAATTACTTCATTTTAACTGCTTTTATTTGCAACACAATTGTAACCAACAAAGAAGAAAAACATCACTCATCATGTGACCCCGCGGACACAAACACAAATGTTCTGAAGACTGAAGAACCACTCGGGTCAGTTTGATCAAAGAAAGCGTTTTAGAAATGGCAAATATATGAAGGTGCATGCACAGCATGTAACGTACAGTAAATGGACGTAGAGCCACTATGGGAGGGGGAGGAGTGGGTGGAGGGGTCAGGTGACGGAGGGGGAGGGGTGGGTGGGTGGAGGAGAGGGGGCTGTTCATTACAGGTGATAAGTGCCCTCTGAGGATCCTGTATCTGGAGCCGTGAGAGGGATCCAGCAGAGTGGGGCCGGGCTCTTTATGGGGGCCTCATGGAGACCCTCATCGCTCAGCACCCTCCGGAGACCCCGGGGCCACTTGCAGGAACGGGCCCCCCGCCGCCAGTTTCCCCGAGAAAGCAGCCAGCGGCGTGCCAATTAGACAAAGAGAATAAAATGGACGGCGCGGCAACGCGACCCATAAATAACGCTCCTGCTTTTTTACCCCGTTGGATTTTTATATCTCAGTTTTTATCCGGCTGCCGGGTTTAAATTGGTCCGAGCAAGAGCAGGCTTTGTCTGGAGGGGGGGGCGCCTCGGAGAAGGGACCCGTTCGTCCTGTCGCTAACGGCAGTGTGGCCTCACAGCGAGGGGGGGGGGGGGGGGGGGGCTTGGTTCGATTCCCGGGCTGCACAGCCCTCCTTTGTGCAGGTTTCTAGAAACAAACATATACTTTGTCCCTGATTAGGAAAAAAAACCTTTTTGTCGACATCATGTCATGCAGACAGCTCAGGCTGCAGAGATTCAGGCTGCAGAGATTCAGACTGCAGAGATTCACGCTGCAGAGATTCAGACTGCAGAGATTCACGCTGCAGAGATTCAGGCTGCAGAGATTCCGACTGCAGAGATTCACGCTGCAGAGATTCAGACTGCAGAGATTCAGGCTGCAGAGATTCCGGCTGCAGAGATTCAGACTGCAGAGATTCAGGCTGCAGAGATTCAGGCCTCAGAGATTCAGGCTGCAGAGATTCAGGCCTCAGAGATTCAAACTGCAGAGATTCAGACTGCAGAGATTCAGACTGCAGAGATTCACGCTGCAGAGATTCAGACTGCAGAGATTCACGCTGCAGAGATTCAGGCCTCAGAGATTCAAACTGCAGAGATTCCGGCTGCAGAGATTCAGACTGCAGAGATTCTCACGATGCTTTCAGAGTTTCAGGCTCAACATTTTGTAAGGGCTGATTTAATTTGAGGAAAAAGTTTGACCTTTCAGCTGCTCAAAAAAGAAAAGAAGCGTCGTCGACCTCCGGAAGCTGAGCGAGTTCACGGGGAGGAATCTGCCGAAGAGACTTCACATGTGTCTGTTCACACTCAGCACATCAGAAACACAAACCTCCCTCAGAAAGACGGCTTTCAGTGGAAAGTCAACAGGCTAAATAATCTCAATACATTTATCTTTTATATTGTTTTAACGTCTTTCCATGATTGATATTTAAAGCCATTATTATTTCATATGTCATGCATGTTGGCTTGTGTTTATTATTAATACAACATTTTCCTAACAAAAGCAGTTGTAATTTTAAGGGTAGATGAAGTAGCCATTGATTAACGATTGTTGACTTAAAACTATGAGGCATCAGTGCAGGTTCTCTTAATGAAGCGTTGTGAACACGCATGCTTCATCTGCAACGAATAAATGACGAGTCCTGCAGAGGAACTAGAATTAAAACCACAGAAGAAGAGGAGTGGCAGGGACTCATGTAACATGTTCAGGAACAACACGCGTCAGCCAACCTCCGTCCAACACCGAACCCCTCCCCTTCCCCCCCGTCTCAAAGCCCCCCCCTCCTGCTCCACGGACAGATGTTGGAAACATTACGAGACACGGCCAGCGAAGGAGAAAAAAAAAGCGCCCGTGTAAGTTTTCCAGAAAGAATGTTTTAATGGCGCTGCTTTAAGAGACGTCGGCCCGCTGCAGGAATTCAATTACAGCTGATTGAGTGTTGACATTTCTGAGGCCGCAATACAGGAAATTCATTAAAAGCAGCAGTGCATCTTGGGAGGGAAAAGTAACGCCGCGTAGACAGAACCCGTCGGGCCGAGGTGATGGTGGGACGGGTCGCTGCTCGGGTCGGCCCGCCGCTCGCCCTGCCTCTCTCTCTCTCTCGCCGTATTGATCGAGAAATAACCCGCCTGGGGACCACGGACTCACCGAGGGAGGGTGGAAGAGGAGGAGTGTGGAGGAGGAGGAGGAGGAGGAGTAATGTGAGACATCTTCTCCAACTGGATAAAGGTCCAGTTGGAGAAGGTCCTCTTGTTATAAGCCCTGGGGATGGTTTATTTAATGAATATAATGACTACGTGTTACTGATGAAAAGATTCACAGGTCAGAAAACATGTCGCAATGTGAAGCTTTTTATTGAACTCATGACCTTCGACGACCTTCGGGAATCCAACATACCTCCGATGATCCGTGTCTCCCTAGCACACGTGTTTAATCGAAGCTTAGATAAAACAACACGGCGACAACTGTGGTAAAGAGAGTCGAAGGGATCAAACAGCTGGTCGTCCATGAGTTTTAGTGTGAATCATACAGACACAAGCTTGTTTCAGAGAGCAACATCAGGATACGGGAAGAGGAGAAGAGAAGGAAGGAGAAGTGGAGGAAGAATGACAAGAATCAGAATGATATAAAGAGGAAGCTGAAGAAGCAAAAGTTGACAAGGAGGAAGAAGAGGACGAATAAAAGGACAATGAGGAAGGTTTCCATCTGCAGACAAGAACCTTACTGAGAGCAGAATTAAATGTAAAGAGTGTCATTTAAGCACATCTGGAGCTCAACCATTTATATCATAAAACATCTGAATTTAAATGCACCAGACTTCACCAGACTTACTTTTTACTGAGATTAAAGATGAGAGAGGTCGCCTCATCTCGATATCGCTAACATCCTCCACCGCAGCCGGCGCCGATAAAACTTGTTTAAAAAAAAAAATGGCCGCCCTTTATCGGCTTTGACCGCCGAAGGAGCCGAGGAACATCGGATCTGAGTTTTCAGTGAAAAAGCAGGAGACGCGTTGCTGCCCGGTGTTGTTTCATGTTTTCACGGCTAAAACCCAGCGAGGTCCCGCGGCCATCTCCAGGTGATTAAACTCCATTACCTAAATAAATGATGCGGTTTCTTTATCTTTCTCTCGAACCTCTTGTTCTCTCAGTTCTGATGCCTTCGCGCTCAGAGGTCAGGACTCCCAGCCTGGATTCACCCGCAACTTTACAGCTGAAAGAAGAAGGAGAAAGTAAAGAAGCCGCTCAGGGCGAGAAATCCTCCAAAAAGCGTAAATATTATGATCTACCTGAAAGTGCTTTTGGGGGGTTAAAACAAATCCCTGAAAACACAGGATCCCGAAGCAGCTCATGAATATTCTGCGCCGCGTTTTTCTATTTTCCATTTGACGGAAACTTGGGACGATTACATATCTATCGCCACGATTCCTGGGACGTTCCCTCGTGAAGCAAAAGGAATACAGATTAAAAAAAAATGAAGAAAGTGCGAAGAAGAAGACAAGCGTGGCCAGGAGGGGGAGGAGCCGGGGCGGCGCCGGAGACCTTGTAAAGATCTCTGCTAACAGATTTTCTACCGAGGATTTGTGAACTGCGTCTCGGCTAATCACAATGGAGCCTATTAGTGCTTGACATTTTTATCCGGCAGCCAAAGACTTCACATCTCCGGCTGCAGCGCGGCGGCGGCTAACGGTAGCGGACAGCTCTGGGGGGAGGGGGGGGGGGCAAGGGGGTGGGCTCCTCCTGGGCCCACCTGCAATCCAATACCTGAGCCCCGGCGCCCGGACGCATTGATTTCTTGTCAGCCGCAGAAGTTTTCAGCCCGGGCTGAGGGCGAGGATGGGGGGGCGGGGGGCGGGCAGGAGGGATAAGGGGTGAGAGAAATCTTAATTAAGAGAGGGGGATTTACTCGACCTGGCTGGATCCGCTCGATGAATCACGCGAAGGAGAACAAGAAGAGGGGGGAGGGGCTTGTTCCCTGCTGTCGATTAAACGGAGTGACAGGCCGCCGCCATAGCGGAGGCTTTTCTCTCTCCCCCTTCTCCCTCCCTCCCTCCCCTTATGAGGGGTGAAGGTGGGGCCTCCGGCGGATCTGCACTGCTGAACTCATTACAGAGTATTACCCGCTAAGAAAACACTTCGCCGCTCTAATTGCCCAATTTAGGACTGCAGGTGGTCGCGGCAGCCGGCAGTCACTCACACCTTTTTACTGTTTCTCGGGCGCCTCCTCCCCCCGCCCCAGCCCCCCCCTCCCACCGCAGACCACAGCGCCACTCTAATAACAAACACATGACGGAGGCCCGGGTTCAAGTCTTCAACGCGGACGCCATCGGACAGGAAGGAAGCAGTTCGTCACGGCCCAACCAGGTTCCTTTTTTTAATCGCTTTCTATTTCTTTTTCAAATCGGACACGAAGACAAACATTTCCATTTAACTTGCAATGTAATTTCTACAGAAGCAGAGCAGCGGTGTTGGATGCAGGAGGTTATAATTGACCCCCGCCTCTCCCCACGGGAGTTAAACGGCTCCACCATCTGAGCGCCCGAGGCGCAGGAGCCCTCTCTCTTTAACCCCGTTTGTCCCTCCTGGCCACCGTACTACCTCCGTCTGCTCCACTGCTAACGAAGGCGCCCGAGTCAAACCTCTGAGCCTCGACTCGGCTTATGAATCGTGAAGAAATACTGATGAGCACACAACGAAGTGGTGCAGAAACAGCTGCGAGAGCAACATTCGTCATGATTTTTGAGAGGACGCCAGAAAAGTACACGTATTTATTTCACATTAAAAGTCTTGAAGGCAGGCTTTTAATGTGAAACTACCTCCGTTTCAGCAGATTGACCTGCATTTGTTTTATACACGCTCTTGTTCATTATTCAACCTCTCGCTGCCCGTTTTAATTCATTCATCACCAACATGTTTCTGCAAGACAAAAAAACATGTAAAATACTTCACAGCAGTAAATTATACATAAACATAATCAATTGGATCAGTTGATTATTTCCTCCTGATAATCGATTGATGGTTTTATATTGTATAAATAGTGTAAGCATTCTTTTCGGGTCTTTCAGGACCGATTAGGTCCTTGCGGGTCTTTTGGGGTCCTTTCGGGTCTCTTCCTGTCCGTTTGGGTCCTTTCGAGTCAGTTCGGATCCACTGAGAGGCCTCTGACGCGTCACTCAAACTGCTACGAAACAGGGAGACAAACGAGCAAGCTGCTGAGATGAAGCATGTTCGAGGAAGCAGATTGAAGGTGGAGGTATCAGTTAGCAGTATGTAGGGGTGTATGTAGAGATGGGGGTATGGCAGTGAGCGCAAAACACACAACAAACAGCACCGGCGACACAAGCTCTCCTCCCCCGAGCCTGCAGGTGGTCAAATGGAGAAGGTAAATAAGGCAGCCCCCCCCCCCCCCCCCCCCCCGGCACTCCAATCAGCACCTGCAACAGACAACCAAAACCACAGAGACACCTGGATGTGGGAGGAGGAGGGTCGTCACACACCTTTATACAATAAAAATAAAAGCTTTTAATGCTGCCTGGGGGGCGGAGTGTCGGATTTTAGGGGGCTTGACAGATATAATGTCATAACATTGAGATTAGCTAATGCATTTAGAAATGGTGGAATGAATGTTTGTCTGCACGTCATCTTCACCTTCTTCAGTCGGCCATCCATCATCACGAAAGCGCTCCGCTGCCATCACCACTCCAGATGTCACTCCAGATGTTCTTTGCATTTAGAATCCTCACTTTGTTTCGTGACTCTTGTTGACCGAAAAAAATTGATTTACGACATTTGTGTGAAAATAATGAAAAATACATTTCGACTGCACGTTTTTCTTCAATTAAAAATTCTTCATTGAGGTTTGATTCATTATTTCTGTCGCTTGGCCTGTGAAGACCTTGAAGAAAATTACAGAAACTAAAAATGTGAAACCAAACAATTAAAAACCTTCGAACCCCGGGAGGCGCGTGGACAGGTGACACCGCTGTGTCGATCCACCTGCCGCAGGGGGAGGAGGTGATGAGCGGCGCGTCCAAAGATCAGGGAGACGACGACGGCCAAACGCCGTGCGCGTGGATTTAACGTCGTTAGAATAGCGTGAACGCGCTCGGGGAGCTGGATTTATGAAAGGAAATAGCTGCACTGTGCTTTTTTTTCTCTTTTCGTTTCTGTTTTTATTATATTTTCCAGAGGGAAAGTGTCATGTTGCAGCGCTCGGTGGGAACTGGACCCGGGAAGAGGACCGCGGCATCTGGATGTGATTTCGGGGAGGGATGGAAGTGAAATATGAAAAGTGAAGAGAGGCTGACCCGCCGGCAGCTGCAGGTTAAACTCTGACAGGCGAACATTTAAAGAGGCGCAGTGTAACCCTTCAGGACAAGTACACGTACTCATGTACTGGTCAGAAGTGCATCTGCGACTTCATATTTCTGCTCCGCTACGTCTCAGAGGGAAATATACCTTAACTCTCCTAATTACTGGTAACAGACGTAACACTAAATACAATAAATGAAGAACTGATTTGTGTTGGATTAGCTGTCACGGTGGGTCCAGGTCTGTCAAGGTCCCGTGCAGCTTCTGACCCTCCATCGGGTCTGCAGCCCTTAGACAGAAAGCAAAGATCAGCAAACAAAGAAAAGCAAAAGCGATTTATTCTGTTTGTCTTTGTCTAAAAACACTAAATATTAGTAGTAATTCTGGTCCAGAAAAGCGTAATTACACTAAAACACATTTTTGCTGTGATGGTAATCACATGAACCTGTTCAGTTTTAATTTGCTTTCAGAAACATAATTAGTAAAAACCTTTGCTGCCCTCCTTTCGTCTTCAACCGCCTGGAGACGAGCAGCGGCTCCCGGTGAGGTGGAGTCACATACACACACACACACACACACACACACACACACTTTCACACACAGACACACACACACACACACAGAGCCAAGATGAAAAGAGGAAATATTGAGGAGCTGATGGAGGTCGTTGTCGGTGTGTCATCACAGCGTCGCTTTAATATCGACCGTCACTGGGGACTCGAATACGCAGCGTTGACGTCTGAGGCGAAGATGAGATGCGGAATAACACAATAACCCCCCCCCCCCCCCCCCCCCCTCCCGAGGCGTCCGATCCCTGGGGAAAGGCCCCCCCCTCTCCAGCCTCCATGTTCTGTGTTTTTTAACGTCTGAGAAGTTTCTGCTTTCAGAAGAACTCGCCTCCTGATCGGATAAATCAAGTCTCGCTCTGGTGTTTTGTTGTATTTGCGGCCTGTGTTTGTACGATGTGGGCATTATACCACAGCCGGGGGTTGGATGGCGGTTCTCCGGCGTCCTTGGGGGTGTTGCGGGGCCCCTGGGGAAACATTTGGGAGGGGGTGATTAAGTGCCTTCAGGGAGAGTTCCAGGTGTCCTTGCTAGGGTTTGACTGGAAAACAGTTTTTTTTTCACCCTGATCATCAGTTCTCCATTATTATATATAATATACATGTTATTATATACCGCATATAATAACTGTGAGGAGTCAAAGATAAGATGAGCATAGGAACCTTCGTGAGAGTGCAGGCTTACTTAGAAGGTTCTAGGGGTTCTTGAGGCGGGTGGAGAGTCTTCTTGACGTTCTATGTTGTGTGGGGAACCTTTAAGATATTGTTGCGAGGGTTCATGTGGTCCTTAAGAAAATTCCAGGATCCAAACCCTATGGAGGTTTTGGGGAAGTGGTTTCAGAGATAGGGGCATTCTTGGGAACATTAAGAGGGTTCTCGGCTCCCTTTGGGGTTTCGAGGGTCCTTTTTGGGTGCAGGAGCGCTTTTTGGGGACTTTCTAGCAGTCCTTGGTGGGAGGCCAAGGTGCCCTACATCTGCTCCAGGGGCCCTTGAGCCAGTTTTCAGGGCTATTTTCTTGGAACCAAACCTAGATAGATGTTTTCTCCACGTGGGCTGGTGTTGATCTTCCCTGCAGGGTTTCCTGTTCTCCGGACTGCTGCCGGCTCTCCATTAACTCCAGATTACACCTCAGAGAGTCGTGAGAACCTCAAAAAAAAAAACAGACTCCCCTTTCTGGATGTTTTCCTTTATAAAACAAAGCAGAAAACTCAAACGGCTGTCGGAAAACTCTCAAAGGTCAGGGAATCCCTGAGGAACGGGGCAAGAGGCCACATGACGGGTCGCCTCAGTTCTGCCTATATGGAGGTTTGAGTAGGGACAGGTGGACAGCGGGAATCGTGGTTAATGTCCTGCTCAGTATGTTGACACAAAAGCATTTAAGGTATCAAAAGTATTTGACAATTACAAAAAAAAAAAACGTACCCGGATATATTCTGGACCTTCAGACTGGATTTTTTTAGAATAATTATAAAACAGTGCACGTTTGTTTCTGTCCAACAGTGTGTGTGTGTGTGTGTGTGTGTGTGTTTGTGTGTGTCGGGGGACATGATCTTACATTAACCCTGCTGTTAAGGTTCAGAAGAGGATGAAGAGGAAGACGAGGGTTGCTCCACCTCCTCTCTGCAGCGATGGAGAGGAAGAGAATGAAAAGTGTGAAAGAAAGGTCAGACGTCCTGTGCTGTCAACACACACACACACACACACAGACACACACACTCAGCCGCCCTGAGAGGATTTGAGCGTGTGCAGGGATGTGATGGTGATTTTTGGACTCCAATGCAGCAGCTGCAGCGTGAAGTCAGAGGAACAATTACAGAAGTATAAGTCTTTCATTTGCTTTGGTAGGTGTCCTCAGGTGGTTTTTCAAGGTCAGCAAGGTTCCTAGAAAGTATTTGACAGGTCCTTGAGGAGGTTTCAAGGGTCTTTTAAGATTTTTTGGGGGGTGGGAGGGGGCTAAAGAAAGCCTTGGGGGGATTCCAAGGGTTAAAAAGGGACTTTGCATGATGACGAAGACTCCTCAAGAGTGTCTCAGATATCCTTGAGAGCATTTCAACAATCTTTGAGCATTATTCCAGTGGTGTTCCAAGTACTCTTTAGATAGTTCAAGCAGTCCTTGAGGGCACTCGCAGGTTCCTTCACAAGGTTCTAGCGTCACCAATTGTCATTTAATGAGCTCTAGAACGTTTCACGTATGGTTTAAAGGATGTGTAGGGCATTTTAAGCATTCTTTAGGGGAATGAAGGGGTCCTTGAGGACATTTTAGGTGTTCAACAGGAGGTCAAAGGATCACTGAGGGCTCTTGCAAGAGTCTCAGATATCCTTGAGGATGTTCTCTTTTGGATGTTCAACGTTCCATGAGGACATTTTATTATTGATACAATAGGATATTGTATGATCACTTAGGGTCTTCTCAGGGGTTTCAGCCTGGCTGAAAGATTTTAACACACTGTGAAAGGGTCCTTGAAGATATTCCAGGGTTCCTTCAGAAGGGGCTTTTACCAAGAAAGCTTTTTAGAAGGGTAAAAGTGTCCTTTGGGAGATCTCAGTGGTCCTCGATGAGGGTATTTGAGGACATTCTAGTTGTTCTTAATAGAGTTCAAGCATTCCTTGAAGACATTTTTAAGGGTTGAATTAAGGAATATTTGATCAATGAGAGCTCTTGTAATAGGTACATAATTGAGGGCATTCTTTTTGGTGGTTCAAGGAGCCCTTGAGAACATTCCATGAGTCCCAGATGGGATTTAGGGGATATCCATGGATCCTTTAGGATGTTTCAGGTCACTGGTGTCCTTAAGGAGAAAATAATTAGGTGTCTTTACTGACATTTAATTGTCCTGGAGGATATTTCTGGTAAGCCTGTGAAGTTCCAGTACATTATTAATACTAATAATGTGTATTGAGAAAATTTGTGCTCAATCTGAACGCTGTTAAAACGTGACCTCACATTTCAACGTGACATTTCAATCTTGAGCCCCCCTGTCGGTTTTAAAAAACAAAGAAGCAAAAGATTCATATTGTGCCCACGACATGTGACCAGTTAATTCTTCCGCATTTGTTTTTAATCTATAGCGAAAGGTCTGTGATAATCCATAAGGCGTCCTGTCTAAGTGGTTTACAT
The DNA here is from genome assembly GCA_021346845.1 of Apeltes quadracus. NCBI lineage: Eukaryota > Metazoa > Chordata > Actinopteri > Perciformes > Gasterosteidae > Apeltes > Apeltes quadracus. The sequence goes on from CM037920.1 coordinate 3,995,087, forward strand.
GCTCGGCGTGAGGATCATTATTACCTCCTATCCTCGGAGCACGTGAGGCGGTTCTAATAATAGACACATTATACAATCTCTGGATCCCATTAAGACTCAGCTGCACTAATTATTTCCCCACGTGCGGCCACGCCGATCTTCACGGGATCATGCAGTCCATCGCTTTCTTTATCACGTCTTTTGTTTTTGCCGCTTTTTCCATTCACCTGATCATTTAGACGTTTTTGTTAGAAAATGTAGCGGAATGAGAAAGATAAATAAAAATTAATCGGAGGAGGTTCTTTTTTAAAATGATGTTTTAGATATTTAAAACGATCTTACTCAAGGACAAAAAGCAGAAGCAGGGGATGATTTTTCTGCGGGTGAGAGAAACAGAAAACGGTTTGTCAGCTGATCGATTTCACCTGAGAGTCGTTGGACTCAAGGAAACCAAAATTACCTCGTATTTCATCTTCTTTGTTACATATTAAAGAAACACTTTAATATAATGAACATAATCTTCAAACAGCACCACAGTTTCTCTTCAGTCCATTCTTATTTACTTGCAAACAATACATGTATTAGGACTTTAGGACTAACTCATCACTCAACGCTTGTTAGGAACCAGGATGTAACTTGGAAGACGGCCTCATGCTAAACGACATTCCTCCGTAGGTGGATGTGCAGAAGTTATTGATTGATGGAGGACGTCTTCAGCTCATTAGTATGCAGCGCCAACAGCAGCCCGACGCTCTGATTGGACATCTGTCAATAGAGGAATTAACGTGTTGGACAGGCTTCCCCCGGACGGAGGTTAGACAATCCTGCTGAGGACGACCTCCCTCCCCTCCATACAACCACAAGGAGAGATTGACAACAGGATTAGAGACCTTCGAACCCCCCACGAACCCACCTAGGTCTCTGAGAAAAACTCTGGCTTTTGAGATTGACAGGTGAGACCAACAGAAATATTCTGTGGTTAAAGAGCGTTTTCTTCCCTTCAAACCACGTTGAGACCAATCAGCGAGGCATCGAAGAGGATTCCACTCCAATAAATCCCTTTTCCCCAGAAAAAAAGGAAAAGGCGTCTGCGGTCAAACAACCTCACAAGCAGCGAATAAGTCAAATGAATCTGACTAAAGCCTTCAAATCACTGAGGGGAACGAAAGGGAGTCGTTTTGTCTTTATTTTCTAAAAGTTTAAGATGTATTAAAGAAGTATTATTAAAAAATGTGTGTCCTGATTCATCATTTAAAAAGCGTTCAATATTTTCCAAACATACACTCCTCATTACATTACAATAAAAAGTTCATATAACTGAAATGAATAATACTTTGGATGTTTTTTAGAGGCTAATCAAAAGAGGGTTTGGCTTCGTTGAGTAATTAAGACTCACAACCTCTAACATCTTGACTGCAGCTCTGCTAGCAAGACTTTTATATTGAAACATCTGGAGGAAGTGTTAATTGATAATAATATTGAAGCACTTATTTCTCTCAGTTCATCATTTTTGGCCCCCAAAAAATGAGAGATAATAAACAGACAGATGCTCTGAATCCAACTTCCGACGGTAAACCACGGTTGATTATTAGCAGATTATTAGCCATGACTTGAGTGTCAGAATGTAAAATATTGAAGTGTTTGATTATGTTGAAAGAGTAAATCTTCCTGCTTTCAGACTCCTCTGAGAAAATCATCTGAAGCTGATTGAACTCACCAATAAAACATGAAAGAAAGAGGTCAATGCCTGTTTTCCTTTTAAATATTCACAGTGATTTTTGAGTGCCGAGACACGCACGCACACACGCACACGCTTAAAATTCAACCAAGTCAACAGTCGACCATTTAGATTCAGGTCATTAGTTGCCCAATATGTGCATCTCAATATGTGGGCCAACATTTATTAAGATTTTTTTTTGACAGCTGAACGACTGAATTATTCATTTTTTGTTGGAGGCACATTATTTATTTATTAATCAGCCTTAAATTTGGCTTCAGATCAGATTATCCGGGTGCCTTCCAACACCTTTTCCTCTCCATCAGGTCTACATCAGCTGCTCATTATTTGATCCATTGATTTTCTTTTTTTGCAAATGGTGTTTTTCCGCTAATATCAGCCGCCCATTACCCAGGATGAATTATGGATGGAACAGGATTAGCGGGGGAAACAAAAAGCGGGAAGTCCTTCACTTGCTCCGACATAAAAACAAGGTTTCTAAATAACTTCCTCTTTCTTTACCCTTTCAAAGTAAAACAACGAGGCAAAGTTTTCTGGGGAGCACATTTGCAGCATTAAGGAGTGGATGACGTCATCGCTGTAAGGAGCTGAAAGTCTTGCATCACGACCAACTCCAGAAAAGAAGCCCAAAAAACAAAAAACATCCCTGCATAATTTATCAGAATATAAAGTTAAATGTGTAAATAGTGTTTTTCTTGTAGGAAGCAGATGATGGGGATGAATTAACTGCTAATGTACCACAGAATAAACACTTGAAACAAGATTTTACTTTCATGAATCTACAAAGAGAAAGTGGAAATAGGTTTAATTAAATGTGAACGCTGTATTTCATAATTGTTACACCATGCTTGATTAGTTAAATATTTTATTATATTTTTTTACTCATTCATCACGCAAAATTGTATTTTTTACATATTTTATTAAATGTTTTTATTTTATTATATAAATATATGTATTGTATTATGTTTTATAAAATATATTTTATAGTATCTTTTTTACAACAGCACTGATACCTCCAAGAGCTAGCATGGATACCACCGGAGAGCTAACACGTAAACCCCTAAAGAGCTAGCATGGATACCACTGCATAGCTAACACGTATACCCCTAAAGAGCTAGCACTGATAGTCCAAAGAGCTAGCATGGATACCACTGCATAGCTAACACGTATAGGCTACCACTAAAGAGCCAACACTGATAGCTCCAAAGAGCTAGCATGGATACCACTGCATAGATAACATGTATACTACTAAAGAGCTAGCACTGATAGCTCCAAAGAGCTACCGGACAGCACCGAAGAACGGAATTTATAAAAAAAGAACAAACATGAGATGTAACAATTTGCTGCAACGGATGTTTTTTGGCGGGAGATGTTCCCTCCCTTCTCCGCCCCGTAACCGTGACAAGGTGCCTCCCGTCACCATTGTTGACTTCACATGACCTCTGTTTCCATTCCCCTCATTCCCACTATAACCAGTTATACAGACAGAACTTATTTGACTTGTAAAACAGCGATATTGCACAAACTTCCATTTATACATGAGTCTACAAATACTTATCTGAACATCTTGCTTGTTAAATTAATTTAGTTTACAATGATTTATTCATTTAACAGTTACTTTTTAATTAAAAAATATTTGTATCCATTTTCTGCTCATGTGGCCGCCGGTTCGTATCATGATAACAAAGCTGACGTGTGAAAGTTACATCTGAATATTGATTCATTACTTTACATGATGCTCTTTAATGAAAAGTGCAGAATCTCAAATCTCTTTTTGATAAATACAATGCATTTCTTATGACATTTGTTTGTGATAACTCAAGGGTTTCCAAAACACTTAATCCTCAGTACATCTATCATGCTGTCACTTTGTATTCCCTTTAGCATGTGAGCACGTGGGTGTGCAGAGACAGAAAAGGCTGTGATTAAATATCCACATGTTAAACTTAGTCCATCTTCACTTCTGCTACTTCACTTGGACCTTTCCATATGATTCAATATTTCCTCCAGAAACTGGAACCAGTAGTTCTTAACCTCAGGTTTGGGATCACGGCTTTAACTCAACCTTCAGAAACCAAGGAAGAGGAAAAGTTGCAGTCAACGCTGCACACTTTATGCAGAATATATTTATTTAAGAATAAAAATAACTTGCACAGCAGGACTAAACTGAGAGGAAACAGCGCTGGCACCCTTAACATAGAGGATCACGGCTACAGAGATTGTTTAGAAACAGTTAAAAGTTACAGTCATTTTAACGAGAGTATAAGTGTTTGCATTAAAATGTAAAAAAAAAACTTCATATACAAAAAATGTATATGTAAATGATTCACTCTGAATAAACCATATTTAATAACATAATTATAATTACATTCAAGTCTGGTTTTAGAGGGATTTTTCACATATTTATTACTAGAGATAAGATAATAAATATTCCTTCAGCAGCAGGTATTTGCTCATAAACCAAAATATTGGACAGACTTATAAAAACTAGAATATTTTCTTTCCCCTGTCTTTTAAAAATCCATTTGAATTTGAGGGGATTGTCTCCACATTTTCTTCTCACTTTTGTTAACACTTGTTTATTTTCCCGGAAGAACGTCTTGTTCTGCAGTATTTTAGCCTATTTCTTTATGTATCTTTTTTTCTGGACTTGAAGTAAGTTCAGAATTATTTGTAGTATTTGCAGAAAATCCTGGCGGGCGGGTCTATGAGCTGGGTTCACTAGGTGTTTAGTGGCGATGCAGGACTGCCAAGTATGATGTTACAGCCTTCCCATGTTAATGTTCATTCAGGAAGGACCTTTACTGCCGGAGCGGGGGGGAGGGGGGGAGGGGGGGTGGTAGCGGCCAGCTGTGAAAACACTGTTAAAGAGGCTTTAGTGCTCATTTCACGAATACTTTAAGTTTACTTATTGAAGGGGAAAAAAGGAAATTAATGGAGTATGCGCTGGGCTTTTCCTTATTGTTCTTCCATAGACTTCTCCACATGTGCCAGCCAGCATCCATTCCAAGTCCAACCCCCCAAAGCCCCTATGATACCGGATCTTGAAAGTTCCACGTATGGAGGTGCCCCCACGCACTCCTGTTCTGGGATTAGCATTTAGCTCGTGGACGTGGCGTGCGCCGCTTGCAGCCTCAGGGAGACGGATACTGAAGAGAGGCTAAAAGGACGAAACAAGACTCAACGGACGTGATGTCAGGTGCTGCTCTGTGATTGGCTCGCTGCTGCGTGTTAAACTCATGTTTGTGGAAGCCTCAATGGTCGAGGTCAACAGTTAAACGAGCATCACACTGCAGGTTGGCCGAGCTCACATAACACTAACTCAAAGAGCCCCATAATATTCTCAAAGAGCCGAAAGCTCCTTAGAGATCCGTAGAAGCTCCTCAAAGACCTGCAGAACCTCATCAAAGACCCCTAGATCCTCCTTAGAGACCTGCAGAACCTCCTCAAAGAGCCCTAGATTCTCCTCGAAGACCTGTAGAACCTCATCATAGAGCCCTAGATCGTCCTTAGAGACCTGCAGAATCTCCTTCAAGAGATCTGGAAGCTCGTAAGAAACCTGCAGAGTCTCCTTTAAAAGCCCTGGAGACTCCTTAGAGGGCTACAGAACCTGCTCAAAGAGCCCCAGATGCTCCTCGAAGACCTGCAGAACCTGTTCAAGGACAAATCAAACCCACTCAGGAGGAGCACCTCTTTTAAAGCTATGGAAGGAATGCAGAAAACCTCTCAAGGCCCCACGCAGGAACCAACTCAAAAAGAACTGGAGCCTCTTCAAGGAACCGCCTCATGAACTCCTGGATCAAAAAAGGTTTAGTTCTGTACCATTGACGAATCATCGAGTGTCTGCGGTTTCTCCTGCAGACCTTTAGAACCCTTTATGAACACTGAGATGGGCCAGACATCTGCTGACTTTGCCCAAGGGATCACCCACAGTTCATAGCGTTGCGATGTGACAAGTTAATGTAATATTTGACAGCTATCCGCCATCTCGTAAGTCTGGAACGCGTTCGAATCGGGCAGTTAAAAATATAACATGCGTACCGGCGATCGTACGTAACTTGTTATGATGTTGTCACGGTAACACGATATGTCCTAGCTAAGTGCCGTCTCATTCGTATTTACAGCCGCTCACACTCTGACGTCAGTTCGCTCCCCCGAGGGTTGAGGGTTTAAGGCGTCAGCAGGGACCTTGGGATCGGGTCAGTTCCCTTCACGGCTGCTGAAATCTGCTCAAGGACCCCTGGAGTTTAGGGTTGGGAAACCCTGGAGCATTTCCAATGACCTCCGCAAGTCCTTTTTCTAGGACTTCAGAAATATTCAGACTCTTTTGTTTAATGAAAATAAAGTGCTGCAGTGTGAATCATTTTGGGCTTTCACCCAAAACCAAACAAAGACTTTTATTTCTCTAAAAAACAGAGCAAAAATATTTCATGGAAATATACTAAATACATTGCCATTGCAAATCCATGTGGGAAAAAATGTACATGGCATCAGGTGATGGCTTCAGGAGGAAATCCCATTGCTCAAAAATTATGCCAATCACAGCATTGACACTATTGGATTTTTTGTACTGAATTAACTGAATCATAATACTGGCAAATTTTGCTGGAGAACTGATCTTAAGGATATCAATCTACTCATATACTAGATGAATCCTACTCCACTACATTGGTTACTTACAGTTAATCAATGTCGCATAGTGTGTTTGATAGTGTGGTATTCCTACTTGATCTGAATACTTCTTGCTCCACTCTGCAGCTGATTATTTCTTCGGTGGGGGGGTGTGACTTGTATGTACGGCCCTCACTGGAAGCCAGAGGTCAACTCCGATACGGCTCTGAGGAAGAGAAACAAAGCTGCTCAGATCACACGAACACACAGAGGAGCTCCGCTGTGGGCGAGAGCGGAAACAGCCCATTCAGTCTAAACGCTTGTGAAGGGACCACATGTTGAGAGCCAGCGACGTGGGTGAGATCTCACTGTTTAATGCCAGGTGTCATTAAGAATAAATAAAAAAAAATGTTCTTCTCCTTTGACTTGAACCGTATTGCGAAAAAAAAGAAGAAAAAAAAAGGAGACCAATTACAGCCGCGGCACAAACTTCTGGCCGCTAAGCCGCGGATGGATCTGCACTCCGCAGAGAGGATCAGCCGAGATGAGCCGCGGCTCTCGCGGACATGAATACCTCGCCGTGGATCACACCCCCCCTCACCCGTTGCTCCTTCCCTTTCCCGCGGCGTCCTTTGGCGGGAGCAGAGCCCCCCTCCGCCCCTCGCTCAAAATAATTCAACCCAGTGCATGATGCTTGTTGTGTCGGCTCCATCTGGAAAGCATCACACAGTTCTTCTTCCCCGACTGCGAGAGGTGCGACAGGACGAGCAGCTACCGCAGCGTTTCTTCTCCTGCGCACCCAGCGTGCAGATAATACTTTTAGTACAAAACCAACTACTCACTGATACGAGCAGGAAAGATCCCAGTCTGAGTGACACATTCACCTCCGTTCAGCATCTGGAAAAACTGATGTTTGGCACTAACGCACTAAGGTGGGTCTACAAATAAAACACATGTGCAATATAAAGAAGTGGAGAGCGGATCTCAGCCAGGTGTGTCTGCAACCGCCACTGCTGCCCCATGAATCGTAAATGAACACAGCCCAAAATAGTCAATCCCCCCCCTCCCACATACAATGTAGTCTGCAAGCGTATTATATGTGTTTATCACATGCGCATCTCACACAGCAGATTCTCACTCTCACTCTCGTTGCATGGGAGCGGCAGCGATGCAATTAGCCGGAGCTCCTTTACCAATTTATTTTGCTTATTCAGTGAGAATGTTGAGAAATTATTCTGCAATTCTTTAATCGAATGAATTTAAGGCAATATCAGGCGCACAGATGACTGCCTCGTCAATTTTTCCATGTGGTCGGACCTCCACTTTCCTTGAGTCCCACAGCACAGCTTCCCTTCCTGAACATCAAGTTATATTTCTCTCAGGTGGAGCTGGGGTTGGTTATCTGTGACCCTCGGCCCCGAACAAGTGTCTCCTCTGCAACTCTTGCTCCTGCGTCCCGATAAATCACCGGTGCCTCTTTCCGGTCTTCCGTCTTTGTTGCAAATCGGACTGGAGGAAAGGCAGCGATGCGGGACCAACGGCAGCGGAGGAGCCTCCTCCTGCTGGCCGCCGAGCCTCCTCGGAGGGACAGCGGCATCCTCGCATCGCTCCCAGAGACCGCGTTAAAGTGTCAGCTGAATCCTGCTTTACAGCTTTGAGTTTGTGTTGGGGGTTTATTTGTGAGTGTTTGTGTTGTATCCATGTGCGAAGAGGAGGAGGAAAGGTGGTGTTAAAACTCTTTACTGACCAATAAAACCCTGCAGCCCTCCAGAGGGACGGAAGGATAATTGATGATTGATGATGTCAGCATGTTTGGAGGTTAAGAATCCTTGCGGCACTCTGAGGGAGGCTGCCAATAATCAATCAATACTATTAACTAATCAACATCTTCACTTGAGAGTCTGAGTCGGTTTGAACTTGATGCTGAGCAGTAAACCTGCAACAACATGAAGCTGCTGTCACTCAGTCACAGACAGAAGGTAGTTTTAAAATCTGCACGTGTACACATCATTGAGTTGGCATTTGCATGCAGATTTACGGGTCTCTGCCAGAGACGCTGTCCAGTCAGGGATCTGTCCTTTTTTGTGGTACAACGTCAACTTTTTCAAGATGTTTTCATCAAGTATCATTTACATTTTTGCATGAATGAAAAAACGAGCAATTAAAAACCTTATCTTCCCAAAACCTTTAATAAAGGCGTCCCACCAGGCTGGTTATTAGATCCTCTGATATTAATCAGAGGATCTAATCTCGAATACACAAATGTTCATTCGTCAACCGTCAATTTACGGGTGTTCACGTTAGCTGCTTCTTGATTAGGGTGGAGCGGCGAGTGTTTATTTAAAGAAATATGATATTTCTGTCCAGCTGCATCCACAACATTCAGACAGGAAGCTGTTACACCATTCCCAATCAAACCTGTAAAGTTCTGACTGGCTCGACAGCACCAACCCTGTTAAAGTCCCTGAACAAACCCAAGCTGTGTGTGTTGATTCAGCGGTCTGGAAGCAGCCTATAACATTCCATAGACCCCCAATGTTTGTCCCTCCAATGTGGCTGCGTATGTCTGAATGCCCACAACATGGCGGGCGATAAGGCCGAGCTGAGGACTTCCAGACGTGCCGCTTCTGTCGGATCCCTTTGGCGGGTTTCAGTGCGCGGCAGATAGAAAACATCACGCACTGATTAAGATGAAAGCAAAGTGTTCTCTTTGATTCGACCACCGTCAGGATGCCCTCTTGAAACAGGATAAGAGAGGAAAAACACTGCGTGGAACAGGGAGTCTGAAGAGGAGCCTTTGTTTATTGTTTATTCATTCATTACTGTCGCAGTTAAACTTTATTATCTGTAAAAAAAACACATTCGTAATGTAAAATACATGTATGTATCTGTCAATTAAAGCCCCATTTATAACCCGGCGATAAGCAGCGCTGGTGTTTATGGAAATACCTGTTTATAGTGATTGTTCAAAACAGTCGCACAAACGACATGATCCAAAAACTTGACTTTGCTCCAGTGGAGAGTTTCCCAGCAGTCTGGGTAAGCGATCAGTCACTTTTATCGATCGGTAACTCTATCAGATATATTATGTTCCCGGTGTGCTGCGGGGAGTCTCATCGTCCACCTCGAGGCCTGTATTTGTTCCAGCTGCTCGTCAAGCCAAGAAACACTTGAAATATCATGTTAGTGGGATGAAAACCAGAACCTGTGCTCAGATACCTACGGGACGTAAATAAGTTGTGACGGCTCGTGGTATTAACTTTAAGTGCTCCGGCTCTCCGCTTCGTGCCAAAAACATATAGAACCTGCAAAACCGCTACCAGACTCTCTCCATCCTCCCACCAGCTTCCTTCCGAAGCTGCGTTCAATTTAGCTTTTATTGAGAGGGAGAAGCTGAGCAGCTCGCACAACTCGTGCAACAAGCTGGTAGCTTAATGTGGCACAAATCACCTCCTCTCTCTTTATGGACTAACTTGCAGATAAATAAATAAAATAAGATTAGTCTTTATCTGACGGGGGAACAGCTGGGCTTTGGTTTGAGGGGGGGTGGGGGGGGGGGTAGTTTGGGCAGTTTGGGTAATTGCTGCTCTGAATCACACACTAGAGCTTAAATTCCTGTCTTTATAATAAGAACAGGTTTTGATACAGTTTTTGGATGTAAAGGCAGCTCTCCATAGCGTCCGTGTTAGTGACACATTGCTGGTTGCCATCCAGGATCTATTGAGGCTCAGCAACCATTCAAATAAGGTAAACTTTAAATTCCAGGGATCCCAAAGGTGCAACTCACATGCATGAGACGTCTTGCATTTTATCTCATGTATATATTGAAATGCTTGAACTACTGTGAAATAAAATGTCTGCATATTGAAATGAAACCATAAAGGTGATTTCCAGTGTTTAAGTTTAAGTTTATTAAAAGCAGGACAGATCAGTGACCTGTGATGAGAGCAGGAAGGTCACGTTAAAGGCGATAAAATATTGAAGTGAAGCCCCCCCCCCCCTGTCGGAGTGGCGACTGAGCAGAGGAATTTTCCGGGTTATAATTCCATTTGGCAGATCTGATTACAACCTGGACCGCTTCCACAAAAAAACCCACCAAAGATGGACCCGGCGAGTCAAAGCCGCCGTCGCTCTGATTGAATTCCAGCATTTTCTTTCCCCTCCAGAGAAGCCAAAGTTTGATCTTTACTAATTGATATATCCCGGCTGTGCACATGGATCTCGGAGAGCTCATACCTTGGGCCAATTTAGCTGTTCCACTGGCTGAGTTTTAATTGAGTCCACATTAAAATTTACTTATAAAATAATAATGGGCTCCCATGCAAATGAGCCCATCCCGATATTGCTGCGGCTGCATTTGCATATCCACAAGCAGGCTGGGAGTTCAGAAATCAATATAGATGATTAATAATATATGGGCTACAGGAATAATTACATTCATTTGATGCAAGGACTCAGTCAGCCTTGGCCAACTAAAGGTGGAATTCTACCACAATCTAATTTTAAACAAGTTGCCCGGATTGCAGTTTCAATTACAAGGATTTAAATAATAATAATGTGTGTTAAAGAAAAAATTACACTTTCAAATATAGGTTATTTCATTTCATTCGACGTGGTGCAGGACAAGCCCCTCTTTCTTCTCACATTAACATACTGCACCAAATTGCTAAATTAAACTGCTCTTTAATTTATTTCACAGGCATTAAAATATAGAGCTCGTCACCGCTGCAACGGGCCGCAGCGCCTCGGTCTGAAGATGCAATAAGTCAAACGCAGACGCGTGTATCTGTAAAGTGTTTGTACATTCATTAAACCACAGTATGGAAGGATAAAAACCAGATGTGGTTTTGGTGGAAAAGACATTACTCTCCACGGGAAAACATTAGTGAGTGTTAAGTGCTCGCTGAACTGACGCCCAAAATAATGTTATCGCTCTGACAGCTGTAATTAAAGAGAATATGATTATATAGAATACTTTCATTCAGAAACAAGAGCGGCGTTTAAGGCCCCAAAAAACCGACGGGAGTGGCGGAGATCACAGAAAGCGTTAAGCAGACAAACAAACCCGTTGGATCTTCTGTCTGTCAACACTGTCAATCACCTTTAATGAGTGTCTCTCTGTGTGGCTGATGCTCTAAAATAAACACACAACTCGAAAAAGGGCTGAAGAATACATTGAAAAGCACTGCGTCACTCAGATTTATCAAAATGAATGCTTGTTCTCAGCATCATGGCGTGTGAGGAGGATGGAATGTGGCAGTAGCAGCACTTACATCGATTCTTCTTATCAATACTACGATACTGTCACATTTTGAGATGGAAAAGATATTTGATAAAGGAAATAACATTTTATTTTTCTTGTAGGTGAAGAGCAACACCAGAAGTTCTAAGATCTTTAAACTCCATCCTCCTCTAATCAACGGTGTCAGTGATCATGATTCATTGATTGTTTCCATGGTTACCTGCTGCTCCACTAACCGATGCTCTGCTTGTTGGTCTCATGTTGTGATGGAGGCTTCTGAGGGCGCCGTCACATGTGAGCGTTCTCAGCTCCATGTTCCCTCCTCGCTGCTATGATAAGAGAGAGAGAGAGAGAGAGAGAGGGGGGGGGCAGAGAGGGGAGAGAGACCTTTGTGGAGAACTCGTCTCTCTCTAGATCTTCCAGATTTCCGATAGCAGAACCTTTAACTCTGGATCTCATAAATTTTTTGAACCGTGCTTCTGGGGTCTGCTGGTGCACGAGAGATGCTGAAACCACAAATACAGAAGGCAAGTATGCAAGTTTTAATTCAAGCATTTGGCCCACACACACAAACAGAAACACACACACACACACACAAACACAACCCCCCCCACACACACACACACACAAACACAACCACACACACAGAAACACACACACACAGTCTGGTTGCTAAAAACAACAAAAAAAGGTTTTGACCTTTTAAATCAAACCCGCTGAACCATCACAGAGACAACAAACCTCAACGACCCCCCCTCCCGGCCCCTCCCGGCCCCTCCCGGCCCCCACATCCGTGTCACCTGACAGTCACATGACGCCTCATCTCATCGACATTCAGCTCGCCTTTTTGAGGGGGGGGGGGGGGGGGGTTCTTGGCGTGGTTCTCGATATACTGTTGACGTCGGCCACGTCGCCAAGGCGATGTCAACAATATCCAGAACCCACTGCTCCCCCCCCCCCCCCCAATAATGAATGCGCTCCAGCATGTAACGACTTGGTAATCTCGTTATTCGCGCCCTCGACTTTATTCCGACGATGCGGCCGCGGACGCATCTGTGCTCCGCGGGTAATTGCCTCGGCCGGGCCGGGCTGGGTGGATTTGGAGGTGGGGTTGGGGGGGGGCGAGGGGGGCATTTGCATCCCACACTGGGGAGTTGCTTTGCAAATGATTATGCCGAATTGTTTTTGCAACAGGAATGTCCAATCCAATAAAGTTAATGATCTCGAAAGAAGAGGCGGGCGGGAGGAGGGGGGGCGGAGGCCTAAATCGATTAAAATGCAGATGTTCGCCATCCGACGGAGGCCATGATGGAGGCGTCGTGTCGATGTAATTAACCTTTTTCCTTTTTTTTACTTCCTAGAACCGGAGAACTGCTTGTGCTTCTCTCTGCTTCGTGTTCATCACTGCACGTTTCCCTCCAAGAGGCCCAAAAAAAAGAAATCATTCCGTGAGTCTTATGAGAAGCATCAATATCAGATAACTAACTTACTAACTGCTGCACCTAATTACCTGCAATTTATGACCCAATCTGCAAACATCCAGTTAATCACAGTCGCATAAGAACATGAATATTATATAAAGAAAACGCAAATAACAGAAAGGTGCTAAGCTTTAAATACTTTTACATGATTTACTGTGTGTTAATGCACTCATGCAGATGCCTCCTGCAGATGCCTCCTGCAGTCTGCGTGGCGTCTGCTGTTTACCCGGCAGGGAGATTCCCATGAATACCATCCAGGTGCATTGTGGGAAATGGACAATGTCTATGATAGCAAGGTATATGCAATAATGGTGTTATATAGATAGAAACGTGCATTACGACATCTTTTATTGTATTTCAGGTCAGAGGAAGGAGGAAGTCTGCAGGGACTCAATTTACATTTAACTGAAACCTCCATCATTCACCAACATGAACTGAATGTTGTTCACGTTCACCCGAACCTCCGGCCTCTGACCTCTGACCCGCCGGCATGCTGCGATACATAAATGTTAATTTAATCAGGAAATAATAGGGTTTCCATTGAACAGAATCTGGGAGGAGACAATTAACTGGTGCATACATGTCATTTTCTAGGAGACAGAAACCTTTTCTTGTAAAAAAATATTAAATAGAAGACCAAATGTGGATTAATCCGCCGCTGAAAATAAAGGCGCTGTGTAGCCTTAAGATGCTTCAGGAAATAACTTCTGAAACTGTGTATTTAAAGAAGATGTTCTCACATGTGATCAGCCACCCTGCGTGGTCGGCAGGTTAAGAAATCGAGGCGTTTGGTTGGCGGCAGATAAATCCGCTCTCAACTCGCCTTAATGACCCGTGTAATTTTTACGCAGCGCCTACATCGCGGCTCTTTTAACACGAATCATTATTGGGGTTCTATATTAGACATACATTCCGTGGCTTAATTTGTTCTCCCAGGAGAACTTGTAATGATGCAGCTGGCGGCTGCGGGACAGTTATTACATTTATTTATTTTAAATGTAGAGAGCAATTGAGTTCCTGAGAGAAGCGAGGCGAGCCTGCTGCTGCTGCAGCTTCTTCTTCTTCTTCTGAAAAATGCATTAATTCCACACCGCAATCTGTTGAGGAGGATTAATACGAGAAGCTCCACGTGAGGAGAGAAGAGGAGTTTTCTCCTCGTCGTCCGCGGCAACGAGCTGCGGAGGAGTTATTTATCTCCCTCCGAAGGGTTATTTATTACAGACAATCACAGCAGCTGCAGGTGATGAGAGAAACCATTTGTTCCGCAGATCTCATAACACCGATAACAAAACGGTCAATAACCAGGACGGCGAAGGGTGGCAGGCAGCAGGAGGGGGGGAGGGGGGGGGGGGGGGCTGGGTCCTCTCTGATGATGACGACGACGACGATGATGATGATGTCAGGGGAGACATCAACATCCTCATCACCGCCTCGACCCACCTGTAAACCTTTAATGGAGCTCTTGAAAACTGTGAAACTGATCCTGGAGCAGCAGATCGAGTCAGTGTGCGTGTGTGTGTGTGTGTGTGTGTGTGTGTGTGTTTGTATGTGTGTGTGAAAGAACAGGTGTTGGTTAAATATAGACGTGTGACAGATGCCGAATGTAAAACATAAGAGACTGAGGAGACGATATAAAGTACGAACAGCTTGAGTTTTGTCAGGATTCATTTTCTTGTGTCTGTCTCCTTTTATTACGTGTTATAACGGGAGAATGTGTGTGTCTGTGTGTGTGTGTGTGTGAGTAATTGTCGGTATGGGGACGTAGTGTGTGTTGTTTTATTCTGCAGAATGTCATCACTTCATGCTTTTGTCCTCACAGACATTCGCGCAAAATTCTCATAAATAGCTGTGATCAATGGCCAGAGGAGGTCTCAGTGACCTTTGACCTCCAGATTCTAATCAGGTCAACCTTGAGACCAGGTGGACGTTCGTCCCAGATTTGGAGTAAATTCCCTCCAGGTGCTCCTGCAGGAATGGGACAGATGGACAGACGAATGGAAAACCCCAAAACGTCACGCGTTAAAAAGCTCCTTTCTACCTCTGTGACGGAAACCTGGAGTTTAACATACAAACACCAGCTGTGAGCCGCACGGAAAAGCCCACGACTGGATACCTCATCAGTGCGGATCGGAGCGAGAGAGCAGGGGATTGTGGGTAACCGCACGGCGGGATGAAGTAACACGAACATTGCGAAATCACAAAGAGGTGTCGAGGGCGGATCACCCTTCATTTTTAAACACGTTGTGTAATATGACGATCATCATTAGATCTAGTTTCATTTAAAGTCAGACAGTCCCTCATTCAAATCTTACAATTCTTTGTAAGAATATTATGTGTTTTCAAGAGAAAAACATTTTCGGGATTTTTCCACGTTCCCGACCCGCCGCGCCGCAGCCTGTTCCAGGGTCGAGGTCTCTCCACGCAGGGCGGGGGGGGGGGGGGGCACGGCCGGGGGGGCAGGCGGAGGAGGGTTAAGGCGTTTCCTCTCGATCCGCCCGGCCGGCTGTCGGCTGGTCCTCGGGGGACTCGGGCTTTGGACGGAGGCCCAGATCAATGTGACCCAAATTCAAATGCGAATTAGAGGCTGTCAGTGGAGAGAGGGCGCTCCGCAAACGAGCTCAGACGGCGCCGGGGTCCCCGGAGGACGTGGGAACCGCGGCCCGATGGAGACCCTTAATGAGATCCAAATAGATACACAGGACCCGGAACGTCCCCCCCCCTCCCCGTCCCGCCCACCAAGCGAAGCCCCACCGATCCCCTTCGGGACGAAAGGTGCTCAACGTGCAGAACACTTTCCACTCTGATTTTTGGTGGAACCACAGATTAAATATCTTTTGGATCGCTGTTTTGAAGCCTCAAGGTTTTGTCAATTTTGTCTTATTTGCAACCAGTGAACAGAAACCGGAAAAAAGAGACCTGTCAATCAGCGTGTAGCCCCGCCCTAAACCCTTCCCTCTTTCTGGCCGGTCTGACTCTAATTTGATCAGGAATTGATAAATGAGGTTCCACCTGCCGTTGATATAAAATCGTAGCAAAGTTTCACCAGGAGCTCAACCGTCACACGCCAGAAGCCACCCCGACCCTCCAGAAGCCTCTTCGTCCAAACCCCCCCCCTCCTCTGACGGAGAACTGAGAGGAACATCTGGAGGTCAGGACCTCCACCTCTGGTTTAAAAATAGAAGATGCAGCGTCGGGGTGTTCGGTGTCGGGGCGGCCACAATAATTAGCGCGCTGATTCGGCGTGTAATCGGATCACCCCGGGACGCTCGGCGGGCGGCTTCCATACGTCGGGCCGGGCGTCGGCGTGGGACCGCGGCAGCCTTCTGATTGTCTTCAACGCAGCATATGCTAATTGCTGATTGTCTCCAATATTATATGCTAATTGTTAGGAATTAGCATAAATCATTAACATTTGGGCCCTAATTACACAATGAAAAAAAGGAAGAGTGAAAACCACTCGTCTTGTGCCCTGACTTCCTAATGTGTGATGCGATTAATGCGGCGCTCATTTGCATCCCGGAGAAGGAGCCTGAAATATTAAAAGTGTTGTTCGGAGAAAATCGTGATTAGTCCCTAATCAAATGTTGTCTCTGCCGATTTTGAAAGGTGTAACAGTGTCGGCCCTCAGGTGAGAGGAAGCCCCCTGAAACTCACAAAGCAAAAACCAACCCGCCCCCCCGCACCCCCTTACACCCCCCCCCCCCCCCCCCCCGTATCCCCCCTCCACCCCCCGGCATGCAAATGAGTCCCGGATCAAAATGTGCAATTAGCGGCACGGCTTCTTTTTTGAGGGGATTTAGAGAAACAAATGAACGCAGAGTCGCGGTTGAGGATTCTCTTTGATGTCTGCGGTTCATCTCGTGTTAATGAGACGCTCAAACAAAAAGAAACAACCAAATTGCTTTGATTTCATCATAATTGTAGTCGCGGGTCTGTTCACATCGATTAGCCGCCGGCGAGAAAACAAGCCGATATTCCACCGCGGCACAAACACGGTGGTACTCGAGTACCGGTCCGTGGTTAACGAGGTAAAAGTACTCAGAGGAGACACGGAAAGCCTCTCGTGTCTTTCGGGGGTTCAATTGGGAAAGAAGAAAGACGGAGGTGAGAACGTCAAGATGAAAAGCCGAAAGAGATGATTGTAAGAGCGATGGAGGAGAGAAAGAAGACGGAATTAAATGAGACAAGGACACAAACTAAAGGGAAAGGGATTCAAACTGAGAGGGGAGGAGGAGAAGGAAGAAATACTTTACGTGCCTCCTCCTCATATATGGTCACTTCCTGTTCACCGGTTGCCCCAAAAATAAGGTGGCATCAGCCATTGCTTCAAATGGTCCACACAGGAGGATTCGATGGAGGCTGTGAAAGCAGAGACCTGTAACCCGCCGGACCTCTACGCTCGGCCTCCGGGACGAACGCCGGGCCTCCGGCGGCTTCCTCCGGCTAACAGCAGCCGGGGTCGGAGCTCCCAGGGCCACATATCGTAGAGGGGGGGTTGGTGGTTGGGGGAGGAGGGGGGCGGGGGGGGGGGGGGGGGGGTCTACCTCCAAGGTAATTGAAACAGGGGCTTTTGTAAGAATCTGCTTGCAATCCACAGGAGAGGGGGGCAAAGAGGGGAAGAATGAGAGCTTTAATGAATGGAGACCGTCATTAAAATGATAACTATTTCCTCCGAGATCACTTCCAATTTAAATGTGAGGGGGGGGGTAAGAGAAAAGGCGTAATTGAAAGATCTTTTTTTTCTGCCTTCTGCCATTCAAACTGTAAATTTGAATCTTGGGGAGAAGAGGGAGATTGTTTGTCGCCATAGCTCACTACTTCCAATTACTCCTTTTCCTTTTTTTTTTCCTGCTGCACTTCGAGCCACAAAGGAGACTCCCAACGCTTCAACCTCCCCCTCCCTTCATGCCCTACTCCCCCCTTTCCCAAAAAACCCTGAGAAGCAGCCGTGTTGTCTTTGGATCGGCGGCGGTCAAAGGGAACAGATCCCTATCAGATGGGTCGGGGATGCATTGAAACGGACGCGAGGGATGACTTGATTGATGAACAATGAGGCGGAGGTGGTTTTCTCTCCAGCTGCGCACACAGTCACACCTCGAGTGCTGCGATTCAACATCAGGACGGCCGCAGATGTGCGTTTCTCTCCGCAGCAGCTCAGTGACTCACCCGGGCTCGTTTTATAAAAACATTCGGAGCCATTCAGAAAAACTCGTTCTGTTGTTTGCTTTTACACCACGGGGCCCCAAAAAACAGAATTAAATGACCACCTGTGTACTGAGAGCTTTGACGTCTGGGGCTTTCCGTGCACGTGTGGGAGGAGCCTGTGAGGTTGAAGCCTGCAGTGAGAGCTTGAAATATTTGCCAGCCTTTGCAGAGAAGGTCGTTTCTTTCCAATTCAACCTGCTTTCTCTCTGGGTTTGGGTGCGGTTGGTGAGACTGGTTCATAGAAACGACTTAACCTCAATCTGAAAGAGTAACGGTGCACAAATAGAATAAAAACAAGTCCTCAATCACACCTCCTCTGTAACAATCAAATGAAAGACAGACATCATGCATTTAAATAGTCAAATACATCCAGTGTTGTCTCTAACTTGAACCCAAATATTCTGACTTATCTTGATCAATGAAGTTAGAAGTTAACAGTATAATTATTATTGAAATGTTTTACCACAGAATGTGTGATTTTATACTTCATGGTCCCTCGTCTGAAAGTAAAGTCTGTCGTGAGGTCATGTGACTGTGGTGGAGCTTTACAGCCTAACACGAGTTTCCTTTGCAGGCAAGACGTTGTGTTAAAGCTTAAAAAAATCCCTAAAAGCTGTCATTAAACATTAAACGTGACAGCACAATAGTTTGACACAGAAATAATGTTTTGCTATTCTGCTAAATACAATTAAAGAATCCCTGCATGCTAACTTGCCGTTGAACCACGTTTTCCCTGCAGCGGCCCATAAGAAGAGTATTTTTGCTGCAGTGTGTTTTAGTTCATGAGTAAGATAATTAAAAGCCATTACGGGCCACATCAAGAGACGCTCCGCTCTGCGGTCGGAACTAAACTCTCAGAGTCCAGAATCACTGCTTACTTCAGCGTTTACAACGAGGCCCGAGCATCTGTCGGCTGCTCCGCATCGCACCTGACAGCCTGACGCAAATAACACACACGAAATGCACGAGTGTTGCGTGAGATCTCCTTCCCTTCACTGCAAACACGGGCCGTCCAAGAACGCGTCAAATTAAAGTGATGCAAGCGCTCAGCATTCCTCGCACAATCAAGGTGGGGGTGGGGGGGGGGGGGGGGGGGGGGGGTTCGGGTGCGTCGGCGTGTTTATCAAAAGAAATGACTGATCATAATATCAGCCTTATTGGTCTCAACAGAAATGCCACAACCATCTTGCAGATTACTCCATGATGAGGAAAATGCAATTAAAACGTCAAGTGCGTTTTATTAGATTCCACCCACCCTGCAGGGTTTTAGCAGCCACGCCCCCCCCCGGGGGGGGGGGGGGGGGGGGGCGTGGGGGAGGGGGGGAGAGGGCCCCCGGATGCCCGGGCGATGGATGGCATACATAGAAGCTCACGAGCAACATTAGGAAGAGCCGCCGTGCCAAAATAACAGCCGCTGGCTCCCCCGATGCTCCGCCTTTCATCGCCGCACAATGAACCGAGCGCGCGCACGCAGGCCCCCCCGCACGGAGGCCCCCCCGCACGCAGGCCCCCCCGCACGGAGGCCTTCCGTGCGGGGGGGCCTTCCGTGCGGGGGGGCCTGCGTGCGCGCGCTCGGTTCCCCCACTCGTCACTGCACACATGAAGGACAAAGGTCTGCTGCAGCAAACGGACTGGAGGGAGAGATTACACACGTCCTTCTTTTTTTTAAAGAACACGAGTCCACTGCGAGATAGTCTGCGGCGCATTTCGAACAAACAAAAACTTTTATTTAAAAAAAAAACACGTTTATTGTCTCCCGAGACCTAAGATGAGTCTCGACTCGGATCTAATAATCGCTGCAGCACTTTTTGACGACACACGCTGAGAAACCGCTAATGATCTTTGTGAGTGACGGCCATTGTTAACGGTATCACCTGAGCGGTCAAAATGCATGCTGGGAAAGGTATTGACAAGCACGTGCACGGGTCAGATGCTAATGAAAAGTCGCCATGAACACAAAGTGTTTTATGAGAGAGGAATGATACGTCTCCACATGAATGACCGTCGTGTTTGTGCTCTGGACCACTTTTGTAGTTTTGGTTTCGTTGCCAAACTGCGTCTTTTTGTCTCTGTGTCTTTAGCTGTAGGAGCAATGTCCTATTCGCTGTTTTTAAGCTTCCCCCGTTGATTAAAGGATCCACTTGAACCACGTTTTAAAAGCATGTGTCTTTAACATCCGCTCGCGGGGAGACATTAGACTTCAGGCGAGCGCGACCTGCGCCGCGAAGGTCAAATATTACTCACCTAAAATGTCCAAAGACAAACTTTGTCCCCCGCTCACAAAGCGCTTAATGAAGAAGGAGACATCGTAAAACACAATTTTTACTCTTTATGTCGGGCCTAATTTTGCATTAATTACTGCGTTGGAGTGGATGTGGCGTCATGACCTTTAAAACGGGACTTTGTTTGGTTTCACGTGATGAGACGGCGATGACAGTGCAGCGGGGGGAAAACACAAATAAAAAAAGGAGATGCAAAATAGATCTTTTTAATGGAGTTTAACAATCGGTCTCTGGTGGACTCATTAGGATGGCCAGTTTGACTTATTTTACAGCCACTGGTAATTAGTATCTGCAGGAGTTATTGCTATAATCAGCCAAGTTTTTCCCTTTGACTCTCCTCTTCGTTAGCCATTAACTTTGGTGTTGCACTTGCTCCATGAAGGCGGTCAAATGTGTAAAAAGACAGCAGCCGTAAAACCAATAAAACTGTAGGGTTCCTTCAGGGGGAACTTTAATACTTCCAGCGATATGACAATTCCTTTTTCACTTCAAAGCAGCCATTAAAAAAAAAAAAAGGCAATTTTCAGTGCCTTTCAGCGCCTTGATGGAGCCGCGAAGGCCTTGTTGGGTTTTGACGTTGTTTTGGGTGACGGAGCCGCTCCCGTCGGGGCTTCAGTGTTTCCTGGTAGATAACAAACAGCAGAGACGCACGGTCTCTTCGGTGGGTAAAGACAAATGTTTGAAATTGTTTATCAAAAAACAATCCACAGCGGCACACGAGAAAACAGTCGTACGTTAGTGTGAGCTAAAAGCACAGACGTGATAACGACCAATTCGTTAGATGGATAGAGATGAAAAAAATATTAAATACATTAAAGTTGCTTCAAACCAATCTTTCTAATGTTTTAGCGGAGTGTAAATTAAAGAATACGCATATGAGGAAACAAACGTGCTGCAGGGTTTAAAAGGTTCCACAACGTTAGAACCCGAGATTCAATGAGTGTTCATGTTCGACGATGAAAATACAAACTTCTCCAAGTTGTCACGAAGCAACAAGACCAGTCTGAACTCATTTCAGCATTGTTGTCTTTTTTATTTCCTCCTCCTCTTTTTTTTACTGCCCATCTAATGGCTTATTTATTACATTCATTCTTTATAAGCCGGCTCCTGTGTGGCCTCATTACGACTACAGCACTGCTTTGGAATTCCAGGATAATTATGAGCTTCATTGTTTTAATAAGAGTGTTGGTCAGCCCCGCATCTCGAGCTACGTCTTCACGGTTCCCAGGGGAGGGGGGAGGAGGGGGAGAGAGGGGGGAGAGGGGGGGGGGGGCAGATGGAATCAGACGCAATGCAGGTAAATATTTATACGAGGATGCTTGAATCTCATCAATGGAAGCGGCCACCTCAATACGTCTGTGATGCAACTTCAGCTGGTCCTGAAGTCCAGAGCAATGTTAGAGAGTACAGCAGGTTTCCATGGAGACAAGCGGAAGGTCCTCATGGAGACCAGCAGAAGGTTTCCATGGAGACGAGCAGAAGCTCCTAATGGAGACGAGCGGAAGCTCCTCAATTAGACCAGCAGAAGGTCCTAATGGAGACCAGCAGAAGGTCCTCATGGAGACCAGCAGAAGGTCCTAATGGAGGCTAGCAGAAGGTCCTCATGGAGACCAGCAGAAGGTCCTAATAGAGACTAGCAGAAGGTCCTCATGGAGACAAGCGGAAGGGCCTCATGGAGACCACTGAAGGTCCTCATGGAGACCAGCAGAAGGTCCTAATGGAGACCAGCAGAAGGTCCTCATGGGGACAAGCGGAAGGGCCTCATGGAGACCAGCGAAGGTCCTCATGGAGACCAGCAGAAGGTCCTCATGGAGACCAGCAGAAGGTCCTAATGGAGACTAGCAGAAGGTCCTCATGGAGACAAGCGGAAGGGCCTCATGGAGACCACTGAAGGTCCTCATGGAGACCAGCAGAAGGTCCTCATGGAGATCAGCAGAAGGTCCTCATGGAGACCAGCATAAGGTTCTCGTGGAGACCAGTAGAAGGTCCTCATGGAGACCAGCAGAAGGTCCTCATGGAGACCAGCAGAAGGTCCTAATGGAGACTAGCAGAAGGTCCTCTTGGAGACAAGCGGAAGGGCCTCATGGAGACCACTGAAGGTCCTCATGGAGACCAGCAGAAGGTCCTCATGGAGACCAGCAGAAGGTCCTCATGGAGATCAGCAGAAGGTCCTCATGGAGACCAGCATAAGGTCCTCGTGGAGACCAGCAGAAGGTCCTCATGGAGCTGCCAAGGAGCCTCACGTGTGCTTGCGGTCATTATTTCTGCACATCAAGGCGCCGTCGCCAAACTCCAACATCTTTAAACTTGAAGTTCCAATGCAGGACTTTTATTTTTGTTTCCTCTGGCGTGTCAGACGCCACTCAACCCGCCGTCCCGCTGAGGTCACCGGGCCTGTGATGTCAGTGTGTGGCCAGTTTTGTCTACTTTACGGGCCTTGTTTTCCATGAGTGGGAGTGAAGGGGGTGTGTGTGGGGGAGGGGGGGGGGGTTCAGCGCCGTAAATCTGTGACTCTGCCGGAGCATCTTCATCCAAGACAGAAACATATTTTTTTTTTGGGGTGGTCTGCTGAGATCATTAAAGCTATTAGTTGACCCCCACCTCCTTCATTGAACCTGCGGAATCCATTGGCTGAGCGAGCGGCTGAGCGAGCGGCTGAGCGAGCGGCTGAGCGAGCGGCTGAGCGAGCGATGCGGCGCTCCGCCAGGCTGCGGCTCGATTTATTAACTGCATGATGACCGCTCCGCCCGAGGAACGCCGCTTTGCCTCGGCCCGACTTCCGGCGGGACCTTTGTGAGGACGAGTCCATTCAGAATCCAGAACGGGGCGCTGTGGTTGAGACGAGTGGGAAAGTGAAGGTTGTTTTTCCAGGTTTTCTCTGTGCTGGCAGATAAACAAGCCCCAAAACAAAAGTATAACTGTGTCAAAAACATTTTTCAACACGTACGCAAATCTTAAAGCGATATGGGGGCCTCTTATACACACTATACAACATGGAATATACATGGAGTGTCAGTATTTACACAACTTAGGAAGAACTGCTGCATCTGGACATAAATAAAGATATAAATAAAAGAATATAATAGCAACACTATCAACATTTCCAAATAGTAAGCAATAGAGCATTGGTTTGTATGATACGTATGTAGGAATGGATGATAAAATAAACATCATTTTACATAACAGCATGTGCATCATATTATCATTGTGTGTCAAATTAGCATAATATGGAGTTTGTGTGATAGTAAGTCCCCATAATTAAAGAGGGAACGTACAACGCTGCCTTTTAATATCCAAATTCCTTCCTCCAGTCCAAACTTTCCAAGCACTACGTCTTGGCGTGAGTCCACCTGGAGAAGGTGTCGACAGTCCACGACATGAGCGATGGAACGCTATCTGCGGCCGCAGATGTTTGTGCGATATCATCTCGGAGGTGCCCAGCTGTCTTCCGCTGATCCGTCTCTCCTCCGAAACAGGCCGAGCTCTCAGATACGTCTTCTTTTTTTTTATGATGAATCTACATATTTCGTCTCTCCAGGGTGGAAGACGCATCATTGGAAAGTACTCGATCTCTGCCTCCATTTCCTGCCGGCCCTAATGGCTTCCAGGTGAGAGGTGTTCCCCCGGCCCTCGCCTGGGAGTGCTTATTAAAACTGTTTTCCTATTGATTCAGTTGGTTTGATACTCACCAGATTTGACAAAGCAAAGATCTCATGTTTGGCGTAATATTACAAGGGGAAACATAAGTGAGTTATTTGGCCTTGCCGTGGAAACGTGACGTTGTTAAAGCACAGGCCCCTGAAACCTGAGACGGGACAGGAGAGGCGGGGGGAAAGGTGGGGGGGGCGCATTTGGTTTTCATTATTTGTTTTTTTTGCACTAAAAAAACTTTAACAATAGCACCCAGGGATTAAGTCATGCTGCAGGTCGCAGCCAAGCCAAACATCCTGCCTCCTCCAGAAGAACGGAGACAGATGAAGAAGGGAAGCAGGTGTAAAGTGGACTGCAGCACCTCGCCTGCTCGGCCTCTCCGGGAGGTGTTGTGAGCACACAGTCGGTCCTCCGAAAACTACCCGCCCGAGCACTGAGGAGGAGGAGGAGGAGGAGGAGGAGGAAACGATTTCCATATTCCTCCACACACTGAACACTGTTCATGGGAACTGTTAAAGGATTCTGATGGTGTGTTTAAAGGGCGGGGAGGGGGGGTAGTCTGCTCCCGCCTCTGCATTCATTACACTGGTTTCATACTTGTGTGTGTGTGTGTGTGAGTGTGTGGCCTGTTATGCATCAGGGGCTGGATTTATGATCCGGGTTCTCGTGGTTCTGTGATGGTGCACGGTCACCGCAACACACACAAAGTATGAATCTGAGCAGCGCTCATTTATGGTCCGCACTGTATGCGAGTGTCGCGTTTTTTTTTCATCCCTCCGGTTCTGCAGAGTGAAGCAGATGTGGAAGTTTCCATGAGCTGCTTTCTTTCTGGTGACCACCAGGTGGCGACTCCTCAGGTCCTGTAGAACTCAATGAGAAAAGGACTTAACTTCTCTCTTGATTTATTCCCTCAGTCAACATTGAAAACATGGGTTTATGGTCTCAATCTCTAGTTTCAAGTCTTCTTCAATACAGCGTGATGTTCATTTAGTAAATTATGGTCCATTTAGAGTAAAACAGACGTATATGTACGTGGTCTATATGTCCTCCTCAGTTCAGATGGTCTCACAGACTCAAAAACCTAAACCAGGTCATTCCTGATGAACTCCTGTGGAGGCCAGTGCTCTGCCCCCCCCCCCTCCCCACACACACTTTGCCCCCCCCTCTCCTCTTCACAACTAAACACACACACAGAAAAATCCCAAAGTGAGCCTGCAGTTGTATCACAATGACATCATCACCTCCCAGGAAGCCGTCTAATTCTTTAAGAGCACAGTGACATCATAACTCCAATCGGCGCCCAAACCAAACACACCTGCACTCGCTCCGCGACCCCGCACACCCCCCCCCCCCCCCCCCCCCCCACCCCCACCCCCCCACCCCCCACCTGTGACAGATTAGGAAATATTTCAATGATTACTCAAATCTAAACATCGGCAGATTATTTTGACCTTCTCCCCTCCTGTAGCTCTCAAATCAATCAGGTCAAAATGAGCAGTTTAAACATGACGTACGGTTTTGTGGCTCTTTTCTTTTCACTGTGGTATTATTTTTGCATGACATTTTTACGACATGCTATGCTTTTACCATGACTTCAAATATCCTGCTATTGCAGGACTTTCTAATGGCTTGCTATATACTGTTAGTTGTCAAGATGACATACTATACTATTAAATACTATACATTCTATTCCATTGCTTGGTAGGACTTTTTATGATGTATTATACGATAACTTTTTAGGGGTTTTTGGTAATGAGTAATTATGAGTTCATTTTGAAATTGCATAATTTAAAATGATATTTTCATGATTTGCTCTACTTTGAGTTATTGAGACATAACATAAGATTCCACGACTTCCATGAATGACTTACTGTACAACGGCCTTTAACGACTGTTTTGTGAAATGCGTTAGTATGACCTTCCATGACTTGAATGAATCAATACAATATATCAATACAATATACACGCAATATTTATTTTTATGGCCTTTGATGGCGAATAATGCTAAAACCCTATGTTTTTTAAAGACTTACTATATAATACTTTTCATTTCATATTAGATTATAACTTTTTATTACCAACAGTTTATGACTTTTTATGGCATGATACCCTACTTTTTGTACACTACTAATTGTTCAATAAAAATTAGGTATCTTGTGTAAATAAAAGTATATTGTATGTTTAAATAAGTTGTACTTTAGTGACTTAACTGAGCCTTGGGAGCCCCCCCTCCCCCCGCCCCTCTGATACTGATGCCAAGCAGACTCCTGCTGAGAACCAGAGGCCCGATGAAGACCTGCTGACCTCCTGACCTGTCCTTGCGTCAGCTGACCTCCACCTGGTCTCAGTGCCACGAAACACGTCGCTCGCCGCTCGTGTCTTTGTCGCGACGTTGCTCCGCCTCCACCTCCTCCAAACGGACCTCCAGCCGATCCTCTTTGAGCCCGGCGGATGCTTCTACTCCGCCTTCACGGCGCGGCGTCCACACCTTCATGCTCTCTTTTTTTACACCCGCGGAGGTCAAAGTTGACTTTGCATCCTTGAGCTTAACTTCAACTCCTCTTAAGAAACGTCAAACTTTTTAACACAGGAGCCTGTTGACAGCCGAGAGTTCGAGCCAAATGTAATCTTTATTAGACTGTTTCTGTACAAAAAGCACTGGATCACAGGAAGAAAAAAAAAAAAAAGACATGCATCTATTTACAGCATGGCCAGAGACGGAAAAGAAAGAAAGCTGTTTGTACTCTAAAGACATTAATTAAACATTGTGCTTTGATATACTTTGATGATATATTTCATATTTCACAAAGATGCAGTACCTCTGCCCTCTTTCACATTGAAGTATCGAGTAAAAGTAAAACTTTTGCCGTTTTAAACGACCTCGGCCGAGAGAACCGGGACGGTGAGAAGCAAAAACTTTCTACAAACTGTGACCGACGTAAAAAACAAAAATAAGACGGTTTGAGAGGTTGAAAGCGGACGGAGGCCAATGGCTTCTCCCAAAGACACTGGGCGGATGTTCGGCCGATGTTGTGCAGAGACCGAAGCGTCCTGCTGGATTTGCATAAAGTCAAAAAGTCCGCAACTTGGGATTCTCCTTCGCCCGCGTGACGGATCTGCGTCTTCCGGCGCGCAGATGCTCCAACCGAAGAAACATCGGCTCGGAAATTTCACGCTATTGTGAAGCCGTGGTTTTGTTTGAGATTTGAGTTTGAGATTCTGATTTTTGTAAATTTTAAATATATATATTCAACTGGCGGTTGCATAAGTAAATGACACCGACGTCCGCGGGATTCTCCTTCGGATCGGTAAACAAAAAAAAAAACGTGATTTTTCAGTTTTAAAATCTGTTGTCTGTTTTTTGTTCTTTTCTGTTTTTTTTTTTTAAATCGTACCGTCGTTCTCACCGAAAACACAAAGACGAAGAATGTGGTTTGATATCGAGACGGGAATTGTCTTCCGATCGCGGTCCAGACGTGAGAGTATTATGACGCCATAAGCTTCTGAAATATTAAGATTTCACATGACGAGGATTTTTGCCGTTTCCCAACGGAAGAAAAAAAGAAAAACATATTGTTGCATTTCGTTCTCGATTTCATCTTTTTTGTATTACTTTTAGCTTCTTTTTTTCTTCTTTTTTTTAAGCTAAGATGCATTTCTCTTAGTAAGTGCCCCAACAAACAAAAAATAGTGCATTAAGAAATAACCATGATTATACATTTCACAATAATACACAAAGGACGAGAAGAACCAGGGGAAACACAAATGATGCTGTTTACAAAAAGTTAAATATTATATCGTAAAAGCGTTTTTATACAAAAGTGATGAAAGCTTTTTTTTTTTTACGTCCTGCTTTCAAAAAACAGGGTGAGCACGTCTCGACTTTTTTTCAGTTTTGTTTTTACAAAAGGGCTGATTCCTCTCACTTGTTCACTCTCTTTACAATATCTAAAAGGTATTAAGACATCAAATGTGTTTACATATATATTTGAGACTATCATTCAGGCCTAAAATCACAGAAGGAACTCCCCAAAAACATACTTTTATAAATACATATAAAATAAGCACAATCAGAAGAATAACAATAAAACCTGGTATCTTAAATGTGATTAAAACGGCTGCAAGCTTTTTCTGGTTAAATCTACCATCGACAAACAGAACTATTGAACTGTTTTGATAAAAATAAAAATAAAAAAGCGAGATGTCCAAAACAAGGAAATAAAAGAGAGACTCAAAAAATGAAAGTAAAGAGTTGGGCTGTTGTTCTGTGAAACATATTTTAACGCTCCGGAACACAACAGGAGACGCTGGAAGGTTTGACTTCTGATCTCTGAGGAGTCCGGTTTTTATGAGGAGATTGAATTGAAAAGTCAAACTCGAGTCCACCGAGAGCTTCTGATCCGCAGAGGATGAAGAGGACGAAGAGGATGAAGAGGTTCTGGAGACCTCGGCTGGCTTTGATGCCACTAATCAAACACACTGGAACTGGTTTCTTCAACCGAAAAAATGACTGTTAAACTGTTATTTAAAACATAATCTGGGGCCCGAATTAATTTAACTGTATTTTTAAACAACACCTGATTTGCATATTTTAACCCATTTAATACAAAAAAAATGATTTGAATATGAATAATTTGAATCCCAAAAAACAGGGGGCTTGTAAATTTGAATTATCTATCACAGCGGACATCAAGTTGTTCTTCTTGGTCTTGAGTTAAAGACCAATAAATTATTTCAGTTATTTGAGTACAAGTATAAAAAATAGAATAAAGCTCAATGACGTTTTACTCAAAGCTCAATTACTATTATTATTACTATTAATAATTTAATTTCAGCTCCTCTGAGCCAATTAGGGTCAAACTTCAGGATGTTTAGTTTAGTTTAGTAGATCCTTTGGTCTTCAGTACTCCACATCAGGCTCTTGTCTCATAATGTATTGTTATTTCATATTATATAGAGATAAATTAAGTGATAAATAACTTGTAACGTGTAAGCCAATGAGATCGAAGCTGCGGGTGGACACGCCTCCTTCTTCAAACTGATCCCAGACCTGTTGAGTTTCCACAGACTTCTGAAGTCAAGCACAACTAATACTCACACAACATGTTGTACTGCAGACACCTGCTTCCCCCCCCCAGTTCACAGCACAGCTGACCTTTGACCTTCTTCTGAGAAGACGCCCAATATTGAGTGAAACTTCTCATTCGTCTGCTGCAGCGGGCCATTCTGGATCGGTGAAGGGCATAATGGGAAGGGTTGTTTTTTTTGGTGGTGTTTCGGGTGGGCGGGGTTGTTGGCGACGGGGGTTTAGGGTGGTGTTGGTTGTGTTGGTGGTGGAGGGGGTCTGACAGTATCTGGCTGGGGATCCTCCTCACATGGGGGGCACGATGAGACCTGCCATGGCTGAGAGACGACACACAGTCAGTTAAATGAATAAACATAAATCATGACAGAAAGGACGCTGCCCTGCTTTAATTAAACTAAGAAGCAAAAAGGTGATTACGCTCTTTATTGAGTAAAAGTGAACTAACATGGGACACCATTCAGTATCAGTGTGTGTGCAGGTATGAATGACTTATATTTAAAGACAACTTTATTAAATAGAGGTAGATACACTGATACTTTTTATTTCACAAACATTCTGCTTGAAATCATATTTGTTGATGTTTAAAAAAAATATTCTTTATCTATGGTGCAGTTAGGCAGCAGTCCAACACCACCAGTAAGTACGTTTATATAATCACTTTCTTCTCTTTGACATCATAATAAAAAATGACACACATTCAACGCTTTGCTGGAAAAGGTCCAATAAACATTTAATTGTAAACAAATGTATATAATAATAGTCATACATGTAATGAAGCTATACACATGTGATGGCCCTAAGGGGCAACCTCAACTTAAATTTGGTGGCAAATGTAAATGTATGTAAAAAAATTGTCAGCTTTAAAGCAATTCAAATTGTTTTAATTACTTTAGAAACACGTTCTTCCTCATAATAGAAGCCGGGCTAAAATGTGTGTATCTACGTCCAGATGAGGTTATTTTGAGGGTTCATGTGGAGGCGATAGTGTTAGCGTAGCGTAGCGTAGCGCAGATCGATACAAGCTCAATTCAGAAAACAAGTTTTTTAAAAGTTGAAATAAATGGCTACGATAATAACAGTTTCCATGGAGATAAGCCCCTCCCCATCTCCGGCGTGTATGGCGCGATTGAAGAGAACAACGCGATTCATCACAAATGATCCCACAAGTGGAAGTGGAAGTGTTTTTTCTTAGAATATTCAGTCACCATTTTGAGAACATCCTGTTTGAACATTTTGCTGTTTCCCAAAAAAATGCACTTGTTTCAGAAAACTTTCAAGACCGACTACCTAAAAACCTAAAAAAAAAAAGTACTATTAAAATCTACTTTTTATATTTGTTGGCATTTATACATCTAAAGTCAACGTGAAGACACTGCAATCATGAAAAATTAAAATGTTTGAAAATCCTCACAATTCAATTTTATTAGAATTGGTTCAACACAAAAATAAATGTTCTCTAACTTCACAATAAGTCCAGAAGTTACAAAGAAGCTACAAAGAAACTAAGCTTCTTCATGTCTCTGTGTTTATTTGATGGCTTTTTCTTTTTCGGGGCAAATCATTTAAACCTCCCATCTGATATTGAATATTTGTTTCTGCCTAAATAGTATTTTTTTATGACTCATTGATCAAACGCAGCTCTCAGAAGTTATGGATCAACTTTTACCTCCCAGGGTTCAAGGAGTCATCATCTGCCCAGGTGGGACAGGTGGACACTCGAGGGTAGGAGGGGGGAGGGGGTGGGGGGCAAGGAGGGAGGGTGCTGACAGGCGGGAGTGAGGGAGGGGCGGGGGGTGGGTGGGGTGGGATGCTCACCCTGGAGGTTGCTGCCATTGGTGGTGGTGCAGGTGGGGGGCGGGGAGGTCTGTGGCCGCACGACGGGGGCGAAGGCGCTCTTCTGTTTGACTGCAGAAACCATATGGACAGGAGAGAATGAATAAGGGCCTATGGGAGCAGAGGAAGAGAGAGGAGGAGGTGAGGAAGGAGGAGCGAGGAGGAGGTGGAGTACCGACGGCAGGCGCACGGACAGAGGAGGTGAGCGATCAGATGGAGGTGAATCATGCAGGAGGAGCGGGGACGGGGGGGGGGGGGGGGCGGGGGGGCGACCCGAGAGGTGCTGGAGGGACAAACATGCTGCGGACAAAAAACAGCTGCACATCCGGCAAAGTTGATCCATAACTTGAAGGGACTTTTTACATTTTATACGACAATTAAAAAACTAACTAACCGTGAGAAGAGCAGCAGCTTCATCCACACAAACTGTACAGGTGTGCGTGTGCATGTGTGTGACTGTGTGACTGTGTGTGTGTTTGTGGGAACGTTGGTTTTATAGTAACCCATCATCTGTGAGGTTTGCGAGTCTTTATTTATTCTATAACTGGCGTCTTGTTCTGGTTAAAGAAACGGTGCAACATCTCCACCTTTTCACGTGTAAAAAAGCCTGTATTCATTTATTTCCATAAAAGAACGATCTGGTTGGTGTACGTTTTTTCTGTGAAATCAGTTCCCCTCATCTTCCAGTCTCCATGCTAAGCTAAGCTAACCAGGCCCTGACTTTCTCCCTCTATTGAACACATGGACACAAGGCGCGTTGTCGGAACGTCTCCATGGAGAAGATGCGGACCGTCCCTTTAATCACCTCCACGGAGTTTGCAGAGCACAGTGAGTCTGTAATGATTCAAGGACAGAATGGAACTGTAAAATGAAACAGGGGTGTGAGAGAGGAAGGGGGACGGAGGGGGGGACGGAGGGAGGGGGGAGGGGGGGGGGGGATGTAAATGTAATGTATCGCTTCCTGCCAACAAGCTATCAGGGGGTCCTGGATCGCTGCTTCTTACTCCTCACATTCCCTCTCTTTGTTGGCTCTGTCTTCTTGTTTTTCTGATATTAATGAATTCGGCCCAAAGCGAGAATGCATAAGGGAAGTGGTGAGGATAGTTAGTGGGGTTAGTTAAGGAGGAGGGGCGGGGGAGAGGATGGACGGGGGGGGGGGGGTCAGGAGGGAGGTGAACAATGCGTGGCGGTGTTCGGTCGATGCACGCACACACACACACACACACACACACACACACACACACACACACAGTCTGTGGGAAGCTGCAGCTCAGCCAGGCAGGATGTGCGAACCTTTTGTTTTGGTCGCCGGGGACGACAACATCACCTGGCAACATCGAGCTTGCTATCTTTTATTTTTTTCTAAACGAGCCTCCATGAGACTCTACCGAGGGCTTTGATAGGCGAGCCAAACCCCCCCTCCCCCCTTCCCTTCTGCTCACACACACACACACACCGCCGGGCAAGTTTAGACTCCACTGCTCGCCGAAAAAAAACACACCTGCGCCTCCCAACTCCGGGCGCCATAAGAGGGAAAAGTTTCAGAAGAACAACGGAAAAAAAACAAAACGAGTTGCTTCACCTTTTATTCACTTTCTTTGTTCTGTGCAACACCTTGACAGGAAGAAGAAACAACGACTTTGCTTCTAGTTACGGTAGAAGAATCTAAAGTACAGTAATAATAATATGAAGACGGGTTGAACCGATATAAAAAGATTTAAAGAATCTGGCGACTGATTTTCTGTAATAAACGTTTTCCTTTCAAGTTCTACAATTGCAGAGCGGAATTTCTTAGCATGTAACAATAAACCAAAAACCAGTCGCGTAACATCATATAACATTATTACATCTGCTGCGAGGCGTTTGCTGTTTGCAGATGATCGCTTCAATAGCTTTCAGAGGAAGTAACGTCCTTCACTTCTTCACCAGGTCAGATTTTGTTCCATCGAAGCAGAACAATTACACTTTCCGTCAAGTTTCTACAACCAACTTCAACAGTGTACCCCCCCCCCCCCCCCCACCCCGGCCCTCCCTCCCCTCCCTAATGGTTTGCCAGCACTTTAACTCCTCACAGCACCTCAACTGAGTCTTTAACTCCCTTACATGTTTTTATTCACACTCCATCCGTCTTAAACACTTGAACTCCTCTCAGTGCTCCCACTTCAACGGACATCTCAGCTGCTTAAATAAACAAATAAACACCTTCAACCGAGAGGGGCCTTCAGCCTTTCCCGCCAACGCAGAGCGGGAAGCGGCGACCGACGCTGAAGTGTGTGTGTTTTTTTGTTTTTGCTTCACGTGAATGCAACACTCGAGCGGACTCACTTGCGTAAGCAGAGTTGGTGGAGCCGTTGAGGAAGCCGGGGGATCCGGGCACGCCCAGGTTGGTCATCCCCGCCCCGTATCCGTTCATGGTGGAGGTGATGGTGTTGTAGTTGGACTGTTGGGGGGTGGAGCTCGGCACGTAGCCGCGGGGGGACACGCTGTTCGAGTTACGGGAGTAACCTGCAAAGGGATGGGTTGTGGGGGGAGGGGGGGGACAAATGCGGATAAAGGAGGATCAAACACGTTCTTCTTCACATACGCCTGTAAAAGAGGCGCGGCGTCTTGATCCGGTTCCGCCAAAATAAAACCAGAGTTCTCACGCCGCTGTTATTTTGTTTCTGCTTGTGTGTTTGTTTTTTTCCACTCTAATGACACAAAATAATGACAAAAAATACAAAAATGTGTATATTATGTAAAAAGATTAGGGGGTTGTTGTCTTTTATCGACTTCATCAGTTAGCAGCAGATATTTGCTGACGCAAGAACTTTTCTAAACACCCGCCCCCCCCAAAAATACTGCCCTCCTCCCTTATAGTTCCAAGGTGTCTGATCGCCTGAAAAAGTCTCAGACCTTTCAGAACAAAACCCCATCCATTGATTCATGATTTCAACATGAAAAACATGACGCTCCGCCGATGAGGAGGATGAAGTTGCACAGCGTGCTCAGAGGAACCCCACCTCCGCCCCCACCTCCTGAAAGTGGGGTTTTTCTGCCCTCAATCTCGCCGACATCCCCGCTGTGACCTCATCACGTCTGTCGCCCCGAACCGTCCTTCATCTCTCACCTCTCTGCTGCGCTGTAGTGATTCAGCAACCCCCACCCCTTTCTCCCCACCACCCCCCACCCTTTCTCCCTCCCTTCCCCCCGTTGATTGACCCTCATCCGAGATGCAATGAATACCAATGTTCCCCCGCAAGCACTCGGCCTGACCTCCGACCCCCTCAAGAGGCTCCAGTGTTCCCACCGACTCCGGGCCCAAGCTCGGCCAGCGGAGCCAGCGGTGTGCCAAGTAGCACATTACAACCCCCACCCTTCCCAAACCCCCCTTCCCTTCCCTTCCCTTCCCTCCACTTCCTGGTTTGGGCCAACGCAATTCCCAGCAGGAACGTCTGTCGGGGCGAATGGGAAACACATGTCAGCGCTAAATGTCAGGATTGTTCCAATAACTCGAGGAGGAGAAGCGTGGAGGCCGGGCGGGTGGAGGCCGGGCGGGTGGAGGCCAGGCCATGCCAGTGTTTCTTTGCTTATGTATTTAGGAGGACATGTGTGTAAGTGGTATTCCTCTGAGGATGATTTGGGGTTGTACATTTAAACATAACTGTAACGTACTGAGTCATAATTACAAGCCGTACTTCAAAGGTTCTCGTAAAACATTATTGATGCTCGTTAGCTCGTTAGCTAAGTGCTAACGTCATCATAGAGACTTGAACGTTGATCCTGACGTTCTACCACGTATCTGCCCCCCCTTCTCTCTTCCTTATAACCCGTGTTAGCTCTACATTAGCATGTGCTACCAGCCGCTCGCCAGCTGAACGAAGACAAACTCCAGAGGAAGGAACTAAAGCAGAAGGGGGGCGGGGGGGGGGGGGTGTGACGCTGAGCAGGCCTGAGCCTCTCTCTGAATTAGCGCCGTAAATTACTCTCCTCGTCCGCCCGATAGGACCCGGGGCCTCGAGAGCCGCCGTTTTTATTAATGTTTTAATCACGGAGGATAATTGCGAGGGGGCACAAAGAGCCGTTTCACACCTCACACCAGCGGGGGAGGGCAGGGGGGAGCGTGGGGGGGGGTCCGGTCCTCGGTGTAATGTTTCCGACCGGAGAACTCAACGCACATAAACTACCGAGTTATGAATTTTCAGCGCAGCTGCAGCCTGGTTTCCCATGACCTCATAGATTCCTGTAAGGTGTTCGCTGCCGGGCCGATGGGAAAAGCAGACGATGGTTTAGTGGCGGATGGGGGGGGGGGGGGGGGGGGGTAAGGGTGGGGGGTAGTTGTCCGGGGAGTGAAAGCAGCTCTATCTGCATCCTGTTCACAAGCTGCTTGCCGCACATTTTCAGGAGCAGAGCGACTCAAACCAGCAGTGAATGTTTCTAGAAGGTCTCCTGATGTTTCCACTGAGCTCCAGTAGAGAACATCGAAACACTCTGACAGGAGCAAGAGGGCCGACGTGATTGTGCGACCATGAGTGTGTGTGTGTGTGTGTGTGTGTGTGTGTGTGTGTCGTTGGTGTGCGTGTGAGCCCTGAACTCCCAAACTAGTCTCTCTACTGGTCTCTAATTGACTCTACTGGTCTCGAATGAACTCTACTGGTCTCTACTGGACTCTACTGGACTCTACTGGGCTCTACTGGGCTCTACTGGTCTCTAATAAACTCTATTGGTCTCTAATGAACTCTACTTGTCTCCTAATTGACTCTACTGGTCTCTAATAGACTCTACTGGTCTCTAATGAACTCTACTGGTCTCTAATTGAGTCTACTGGTCTCTAATGAACATTAGCCCTCACCTTGGTCGGCCTGCGAGGCCTCAGAGATGTTGACGGCGAGCTGGCTGCTGAAGGAGTTCACGCCCATCATCCCCGAGTGGGCGGAGCCAGTGAGGGAGGGCAGCTGGTTGTGGCTGCGGGGGACGGAGTAGAGCGCCTCAGTGAGGTCAGCGGCCCGCTTGAGGATGATCTCCTGGAGGGAGGGGTTACAGGTACATTTACATCTACTCAACACCGAGCATTAAAGTAAACTTTAAATAACTAAGTGTAATAGAGGTAACGAGGTTTAGTGTATTGCTATAATAATGGTAATATTATCATAGTTTATTTACAACATGTATCCACTATTTTATTCACGTTTAGCCTTCAGCAAAATACTCCAAAGTACTCAAAAGTTAAATGAGATTAAAGCCCAACAACAAAAGATCCAGTCGTGGTCGGTCAAAGGTCGAAGCGACTCACCTGGTTGTTGTGTGGCATCCCGTATAGAGCCTCCACCAGGTCAGCTGCTCGCTTCAACAGCACCTCCTGAGAGCGAGAGAGAGAGAGAGAGAGACAGAGAGCGAGAGGGAGAGGTTAAATCAGAGGAAGGAGAGAAGATTGGCAGCTACCTCGGTCCTCATACGGTCACTTCCTGTTCACTGGTTTCACCACAACCTTTGCACATGGGCAATTTGAGAAGCTACATACTCAACCCAGCGGCCCGTCAGAGGATAACCGACCAATAAGAGCGATGGCTGTTGTGAAGGATCCAAAAAGTGGAGGAGAGGGCAGGAAAAGTAAGATAGGAGAGGAAAAAAAATAAGGATGGTAGAAAGAAGAACGGGAACAAAAGGAAAGGAAATAACCAGGAAAGGAAAAGGAGGGAACCAGAGGACATACAGAGTAAGAGAGAAAATGTGTTTCTTCACAGCTTCAGGTGAGAACACATCACACTGAGGATGATCGGCTGATGGAGGCGGAAGACGAGGAGGACGAGGAGGAGGAGGAGGAGGAGGTGTGGAGTCCCCGAGGAGCAGCAGTGGGGAGGTGGAGGCCTCTGCTGGAGCTCCCCGAGGTATTACATCACCTCTTTCTGTGCATCTTATCGCTTTAAAGATGCCAATAAAATAATATAACAATAATTAACAATAACTCATGAATCCATGAGTCATTATTATTAATAAATAATAAACAATAAATGAATAAGAATGATTTGAATTGGTAATATGAAGATGAAAAGAAATCATAATAATAATGATCATTATTATTATGATTATATAATGTATAAATGGGTCTGCAGCTGATTTAAACGTGTTCTGTAGCATCTCTGGGTGGAGTAACACCACCCTCACGCTAAGTAAGCACTCCATCGTTAACCTGCAGACTGAACCAGAAGTAGCGTTTCTTACGAAAGTCTTTGAACTAAACATTAGAGATTCAAAGGAAACCTTTTCCTTCCTCCCGGCTGTCAGACCGAATCACCTGCTGCTCCATCACGTCACATCTGTGGATTTGATCCTTGAAGACGGAGGGTGAGCCGCTTCGACGGGTGGAGATTAAAGAGGATCGCCCCTCCGGATTCTATTCTGGCTTCTTTTTTTTTTTTTTTTTTTTTTTCTCTTTTGGGTTCATCTATTTTAAATCTGTGCTCGAGCAAAAGCCTCCAAACAAACGTCTCCTGTGACTCAGAAGACAAACAGCAGCCATTAACCACATTGTTTCCCTCCCAGCCAATCGCAGCGCTCCCTCACTGCTGGCAACAACAACACACAAACACGGAGCTCTCATTTCCCACGACAGATGATGACCTCGAAGGAGGCGCTTCAGCACGCACAGATGGAAACGGATCTGCACGCAGCTTTTTCTCCAGGAAACTTTTCTGATGCACTTTAAGAAAATACAAACACTATACTATGGTCAAATAATGTACTACAATTAAAAAAGAAACACTTTAATAAAAAAAAACTTTACTATAATACAAACAAATAAAAAACACTTTACTGTATTTCAATACTGTATTATAATTAAATACGGTAGAAAGACAACTAATAGAATAGAAAAACTGTACTACAATAAACCGCTTTAGCAAAAAGCCTGGAAACGTGGTTTAACGGACAGAAACTTTTACCCAAGCTTAACAAAGGTACTGGAAACAGAAGGAAACTGTTAGCCTAGCTTAGCATAAAGACTGAAAACAGGGGGAACTGTTAGCCTAGCTTAGCATAGATAGTGAAAACAACAACTCCAAATAAGTCTATTTCCAAGTCTGGCCATCCAGAAGGTGACATCCTCTGGACTTGTGTGAGTGTGTGTGGACGCGTGTGTGTGTGTGTGTGTGTGTGTGTGTGTGTGTGTGTGTGTGTTACAGTGTCTATGTTCAGTGAATGAATGGCCTCCTGTCAATCAAACCCCCCAGGAGCCTCCCTCTCTATTGTAGAACAATCTGTCAGCCTGCCACTGCCAACACTGTGTGTGTGTGTGTGTGTGTGTGTGTGTGTGTGTGTATGTGTGTGCATTATGATGCACGCTGTATGTTTTTGTGTTTGTATGTTTGCACATCATTATGTCCTCTCCCACACTTCCATTTCTCTCATCCCTGTGTTTGTATTTTCTTCCCTTCCTTCCTATGATGTTTCCTTCCTTCTGTCTTTCCTTCTGTCTTTCCTTACGCCGTCCCTACATCTTCATTTCGTGTGCTTCTTTTCCTTTACTCTCCTTTTATCTTTCCTTTCTTACTTGGCTTTTAGAATTCAGCTCTTTCCTGTTGTTCCTTTCTCTTATTTCCTACTAATTTCCTTCCTCTCTCTTTTCCTCCTTTTTTAAAACATTCCTGTCCTCCTTCCCTGCCTCATTTTATTCATCTCTTTCCTATAATTTATTTAATAATATCCTTTCTTTCGTTGCATCCTTAGTCTTCCTCTACTCGTTCTGCTTCCTTTTCCATTCTGTACCCTTCTGTCCTTACAACCTTTCCTCTGAACTCCTTCTTATATTACGTCCTTTCACATCTCTACTTTCTTTACTTACTCACTTCTTTTTGAATTGCTTTTCTTTCCTTCATTTTCATTGAAAAACCTCCTTTTATTTTCTAACCCCAAAATCGGGCAGGTGACGTCTGCCAGTGCGTGTGCGAGAGTGTGTGTTTTGTTGTGTACTTCTGTGTGTGTTTGTGTGTTCCTTCTCTGGCTTCATTAATCTCCATTAGAAAACAGAAGTTAGTTAACGTCTCCTTCGCCCGGCTACAGCAGCGAGGAGGCGCAAGGCAGCAGCTGCCCGTCACGCACACACACACACACACACACCTGCACGCAAACAGACATTTACCCCCCTGCACACACACACACACACACACACACACAAAGCAGCAACTC
Source organism: Apeltes quadracus (assembly GCA_021346845.1). NCBI lineage: Eukaryota > Metazoa > Chordata > Actinopteri > Perciformes > Gasterosteidae > Apeltes > Apeltes quadracus. Next base: position 4,034,358 of record CM037920.1, read on the forward strand.
ACACCTGAAAAATACAGTTCACACAGACACTTAAGGCATAAACACATTTCTCTTTTGTGTATATGTGTGTGTTGTGTACATTGTGCATGGTATGTGTGTGGGTGCGTGTGTTTGTGGGTGTGTGTGTGTCCTCCTTCTATTTTCATTAGGTCCTGACAGACACAACAGCCTTCTCAAGTTAATGACGCCTCCGAGGCCTCGCTGCCTGAGAGCCGCTGCTGCTCAGTGTGTGTGTGTGTGTGTGTGTTTTGGGTTGTGCGTGTGTGCATATGTGAATATGTGCACACGCACGTGTTCATTTGTTCTAGGCTGCACGCTCTCTGATCTGTAACTCATACACTAAGCAACACGACCCTCCTGCCCCTCCAAAGAAAAGCCCCTCCCACAAATCCACCACGAGTCAATCAATACGCCCTCAATGTCCTGATCGAACATCAGTATTGATCGTACAAACGCTGTCGGTGAAGCAGGTGTTTCTGTCTCGTGGTGCTTCGTTCTGATCGGCTGAAACAACAAATCAATCAAACATCAAACGATTTACAGCTTTGAAATAACTGAAATAAATCTGATTAAAATAATACTCGTATTTGTTACCGTGTGACGATGTGAAGGAGACGGTTTGGAGACACTTTAAGAGTAAACTTCTTAAGAAAAATCTCCACTAATTAATCATTAATTACTTTCACTTTTACTTACTTTTTAATCACCATTTTTCTCATCTTTATATAAAAAGTAAATTCAGGATTTCGTTTTATGGTCAATCAAAACAAGACGTTTTAAAGATGTCGACTTGAAATTAAAAAATAGTTCTAGAGTCAAAACAAAAAACCACAGTTAGAGGCAGAAGAGAACAACGTCTGTGTTTTCTTCTCATTATCCCTCACTATTAGTGGAGGTTTAACCTTGAGGCGGATTTGCAGGAGATACAAAGGATTAAACTGAAGTCAAATAAACACCTGAACAAAGAGAAGTTGATTTTTTGGGTGTTTTTTTATGCATCAGATCCAGTTTCAGTCCTCTGCTGGATGTGTTGTTATCTGTCAGAGTGTCTAATTGCCCCCACGCACGCACACACACACACACACACACACACACACACATCAGCTGCTCAGCCACACCCTTCACACACACACACACACACACACACACACAGACAGCGCCATTGGATTCCTGTCAGCGCGAGTGCCGGCAATCAGAGCGCCGGGCGCTTTAACGGCGCTGAAAGGCCTCACCCGATCGATGCGGTAATGCACTGGCTCCCGGTTATCATCATCATCTCTTATCACTGACCCACACCTCCGAGGGGGGGTGGGGACGGGAGGTGAAGAGGAGGAGGAGGAGTAGAGGGTCTCTGGGTGTTTCCCGTCAGCTGTGAGGAGATGGATGCTTCGCGGGGGGTCAGCGTGGATAAGTGGACTTCTAAAACAAGACTGATTGTCTTGCAGCTGATTGGACACTCTCCTCTGAGCCAATGAGGCACTGGCCTTCTGGCCATGTGGTTGACGATTGGAGTTAAAATGTATAATTTGAACTACAGTATTGATTGATTGAAGTGTGAAGTCCATTATGTGAGGACTTCTCGCTTTATCGTCGCACAAATGTGTCACTCAATGCAACCCGCCACGCAGGCAATGTTAAACTACTGTATTTACGTCGGAACGCGGTGGACCGGCCCTTTAAATCTGAGCAGCGTTTCCATAGAAACCATAAACAATCCCAGATATGATGTGATCTTTAAAGCGCCGGTTTACAGGTGGAGAGAAACAAGACTTTAATTCATCCTCAGTGGGTTTAATCGCCTCGTACTGAGAACAGGAGGAAGAGGGAGGGAAAAGAGGAGGAGGAGAGGAGGGATGAAAGAAAGGAGGCAGTAGGAGCAGGAGAGGAAAGAAAAGAGGGAAGACGGGAGGAGGTAAGAAAAAGTAGGAGGTGGACGAAGGAAAGAGGGGAGAGACAGAAAAAAGGAAGGACGAGGGAGGAGGGGAGAAGAGAAAGAGGAGGATTCCTATTCTCTTTACATCTCTCCTCCTCTCACCTCCTCCTTTGCTTCCTCCACTCATTACCTCCCCTTCTGCTTTCTTACTTCCTCTTCTCTTCCTTAATCCCTTCCTCCCTCTGTTCCTCCTTTCCTCTGCTCTTCTTTCTTTTCATAAGATATGACTCAACTGTCAAATTAACAAAAAGTGAGAATTTACGTGGTTTTCTTAAATACTCAGATGATTAATGGGAGACATGGACTAAACACGCTTTAAACACGGCCTCCTTCTGCACACCATGTAAACAATTCATAATTCATCTTAAGGAGTCTCACTCCGCACTCCTCTCGGAGGCTTCACCCCCGTGACCTTCCTCGGTCCGTCTCTTGACACATTCCTCCTCTATTGTCTTCCATGGGTTTCTGGGGGATTAATTACGTGGGGGGTGGGCAGGGGGGGCCTCCGTGGTTGAGGTGGTGCGAGTGTGAACAGGGAGGGGGATCAGCGTGACCCTGGAGGAGAAGCCATCAGACAGCGGCCTTAACAATGATAAATCACCCCCGAGCAGGGCTGTAAAAACCGCTATAAAATATGGATGGACCGAGCAGCGCCGGACCTAGCGATGATCAGCCGTCTGACGACGCAGGGTGGATTCCCTTCACCGCGAGAATTGAATATCGCTCATTATTCCCAATGAGAAGCGGGAGAATCTCCTCATTCATGAAGGTGGTTGATAATCCCTTAACGGACCGTACCACCTTAAAGCCGGGAGGGGGGTCACTGACCGGAGTTGAAGGTGCAAAAAAAGTCTTTGATCACCAAGTGTTTTACATATTTTTTGTTTGTTTTCTGTTTTCTTTGTTTTTCACCACAGAATGTAGATTGATTCAATAGATTTTCGATCCTGAAGTCAACAGAAACAGAACAGTGTCTAAATAACCTTGACTCTAAAATGTAAAGACACATCTGAGGCGTCTCACCTCCGTCTGTCAGACAGACAGTTAGCGGACACCTCGACAGGCCGCGAGGCCAACTGGTCAATGAAGACCTACGGCGGTTCTTCTGGATCAGGTTCAGCGCACTAGTTTCATTTCCGGTTTGGCTCGGCTGGAAGCGGACGCCTCAGCGCCCGGCCGGAGAGGGCTCTCTAACGCTAGCCGTTAGCGTGTTAGCATCTGCGGCTCCGTCTGTTTGTCACGTGTGTCGGAAGCAAATCAAATGGTTTTGTCTTGTTAGCTTACACACCTTCAGCGAAGCAGACACGGTGTTGTTGTGGTGAAGGAGCTATAATGAAGGTTTCCCCCTGCTTACAGTCTTACAGGCTAAATTAAACTCATTTTAGAAAAAGATGCAAACCTCGTGCGAGTAAAAAAAAAGCCGGCTGACAGATTGAGGAGAACAGCGTTAGCTAACGAGATTCAACGTTTAAAGTAGTCAGGTGGACATTGGAGGAGCTAGGCTAGCAGTTTCCCCCCGCTGTCAGTCTTTGTGCTAAGCTAGGCTAACCTTAATCCTTGAGTTTATTCCCTCTCTCAGACAAAAATCAACTGTGAGTTTTTCCTCTCCCCGTTTCCTTATTTACCACTTACGTTTAGGGGAACAATCACTCCGCGCAGCACCCACAATGCACCACCCCGATGCCCCGCGGCAAATCAATCTGTTCTGTGTCGCACCGCCTGTCCAAAAAAAACCCCAGAAAACCCTCCCGTCCAAACATCTCTTCCCATCCTCCACCGGGTGGGCAGCAGGTGAAAGCAAAAGAGAAGTGACAAGCCGAGTTAACCCGTCGCTCGCTCGGTCACATGATCACACACACACACACGTCGCCAAAAACACGGTCGGCGTGATTTTCTCTCTTGTCCCCAAAAATACCAACATCTGAAAGCGGGGGACGGGAGGGGAGGGAGGGGAGTCAACTCTGTGGTCTTATTGAGTTTCCCTCTGAATAAATAAATATCTCAGAGGCTGCAGGGCGCTTGACGTCCCACTCTGGCTGCAAATCAGGCCATCAAAGGGGCCAGACAATGCACGCTCCCCATTAGTATCAATTTACAAATAAACTGCTTTTTTTTTTTTTTTTTTTGGAGGGGGGGTGGGACTGGATCTCCGATGTCAGATTTTGATAAATGGTTTCAATTTGGCGGCTGCTTTGGAGTGTCAGGGCCCATCTGACGCTCGCCGCCGGCCTGCCGCCTCTAAGAATCTGCCTCAGTTAGCCTCGCCGCCAGGCGCCGCCGGAGTAATCTCTTCATGCTAACCAGGGCAGGTGTGTGCGTGCACGTGTGTGTGTGTGTGTGTGTGCGCGAGTGTGTGCGCGCATACCAATGCCTTTCCGTGGGTAAATATTAAAGGCGGGTACATTTCACTTCCGATGTTTTTCCACACAAATCTTAAAGGGCGCTTTTCTATTTTTTAGGCCATTAACTGGGAGTCGCGGCTGCTTTTCTTCACTCTTCACAACGCTGACTTTTGTTAAACACATTTTTAAAAGTGATTTTGCTTCCGGGCAGCCTGTTTTGTTTCTCTTCACTGCGGATAAGGTGAAATCAAATATTCAAAACGTTATATGTTTTAACAGACTAATGTGAGTCTGTAGCTTAAACAAAATATAAAATGTTATTCATAGATACATTGTCTAAAAAGTGTCAGGAAAAAACTGAAATACAAAGCTTAAACTAAAGTTCCAAAACCAGAAGGATTACTGACGTGAAAAGAGAAAGATTAAGAAGTTGTGGTCATTTACTTTAACTCAAATGCTTTCACAACTCGACTCAAATGGAGCTTCCGGCTCAACAACATTTGAACTCCTTTCAGTAAAAAGCAAATGTTTTATTTAAATGTTTCCATCACATATTTGTGGAGATTTGTGAAAGACGTTTGGGAGGTTTTGGGATGATCTAATATTTCCACTATCAACAAGGTACATTGATACAAATATTTACTGGTAATTGGGACGTAGTATATTCTCAGCTCTAAGCACCTCCACCACCACCTACCCTCCACCGTCATGGCTCCGTCAGCACTCACCGCCACCCAAAACTTTCCTCCTCGCCAATTTAGAGAAGGACGAGGCGAGAGGGGGAGGGAGGGAGGGAGGGAGGAGGGGATGCAGCAAAAGCAGCAGCCGCAGGATTAAGCTCCCCATAAACAGCTGTTTCCTGTTTGAGGATTCAGGACCAATCCGCCCCGCTGGCAGCGAGGGTGGAGGAGGGGGGGCGGGCGGTGCCAAGAGTATGGCGGGCAGAACCGACAAATCCGGTCAGTCAGCCCGGCAACACCACCTTCCGGCAGTCCGGAGTCCTTCAGGTGGCCCTGAGACACGCGACCCGGCCGCTGTTGCGAACAGGTGCATTCTGGGACGCCACCGTGCTCGCTCAAACTCATCTGCACTGACCTTGGGTAACCTTTCGGGGTCGCCGGGGTGGCGAGGGATGACCTTCTGTAGCCTCTGGAAGCCGTAGTCTATGGTGGGCTCGTTCAAGGCTGCGTGGGAGAGGAGGGGGGGAGAGGAAGGGGGAGGGAAGAGAGAGGTGAGCACGACTGAAGCGAACGCAAACCGACACCACAGTCACACAACGTACATTTCCTTCCTAAAATATGGCTAAATACGCCTCATGTTCCCACTGCTTGCTATTTGCTTTGACTCCACAAATAAACATATCATATACATATATTGTCCTTTGAAATATTCAAAGAAGGTGAGAAACGATTCAAAAAGGATAAAAGAATACAAAAAAGAAATAAAAAGAGTTTTCAAAGAGTTCGTCTAGGAAATCAAAGGTTTTTTAAATCCCCCTGAAGGTCCCAGAGGACGCTGATCTGTTCACCCTCCTTTACCTTTTGGTATTTATTTTATCATAACGGTGTGATGTCTAAGAGGCTTTTTGTGCTTCACGGTGAAACGTGTTGATGGTTAATAAATAAACCTGTAAACGAGCCAGAGGGGAACATTCTCCCTGATTTAGACGATGACCAGACCCAAGATTCCTTCTTTCTCCTCTTTTGTCTCTGATTCTCTGATTCCGGAGTCGACCTCTCGGTGATCTTCATTCTGTTGCTTCTCATTAACAGCGAGCGAGAGAAAGAGAGAGAGAGAGAGGGAGAGAGAGCGAGAGAGCGAGCTGGTCTCACTCTCTCTCTCTTATCTTCCTGCTGTTTATTAAGCGTGAGACTTCACACTCCATCTGTCCCTTTTCACCACTAATTCAATCCAACCTTCACTTTCTTTCTTCCTTTTCTCCTCCACTCATTCACCTCCGCAAACGATCCTCCCTCCTCTCCTCTCCTCTCCTCTCCTCTCCTCTCCTCTCCTCTCCGTACGCCGGAGACAGAAACACCCGGAAATGAGTTGGGGGAGACACTTCTCCGTAATCAAGCCCATTAATCATAAAAGGCTGTCAAATTTGACTTTGGGGACAATTTGTCAGCGGCCCGGGTCTCTGTGATCGTGGCCCTTGTAGCCGGTAAGGATGATTGACACACCACACGCCGCCCGGTCGAATGGCTAGTTTACGCTAATATGCATAACCACGGCTTTTCATGAATAAGAATAAGGCGGCTGTGTGTGTGTATATATATATATATACAGACGGGAGGGGTCTCCTTCACGGATTGGGGGGGGGACGTGCTCCCAAATAGATGTTATTACCATTATAACAATATTTGTTTTCTCTTCCCCGGCCGAGGGAAGCTAAATCAAATTTGTCGGAGCGCGTTTCAAGCGCAGGACGAGGAAGGATAGAAAAAGGGTCTTTCAGGCTGCGACTGGGGGGGTGATGATATCTGAAGGGTGACAGAGCGCTGAGGGACGTGCAACCCCCCCCCTCCCCCAACCCCCCCATCCCCTCCTCTCGCCCCATTTTGGGGGAGAGTGAATCTATTACCCGCCGACCCAAGGCCAATGAAAGCAGAAGATTTCCATTGTTGGATCCCTGAAGAGAGGTTTGACGGGGGGGGGGGGGGGGGGGGGGGGGGACAGGGGGGGGGATTGGACAATGCGGCAGGTACGCCGCTGCCAACGCAAACATCGTGACTTACAAAACAAGTGAAAGGTACTAAGGGAAATGCTCCAATTGAATAAAAAAACCCATTTACACAGAGAGAGATGTTTAACTCTTCGTCTGTGGCTAGCGTGGTGTAGTAGTTAGTATTTATGTGGTATTTCATATGTTTCTATTTTATTGTCCTTCTGGTCCCACATCTGTCCGCTGTGCGGCCTTAGAGGGACAGATGTGGGTAAACATTGTTAAGATATGACCTTAGGACGTGTGAACCGCCTCAAAAACCCTTTAGGGTAGAAAGAAAACATGTTTATTCTAACGGCAGCAGTAACAGTACTTTGATCGACAGCAGCAGTACTTGCAGGAGTAGCAGTACTTGCAGCACCACAGTACCACCAGTAGGGACAGCAGTACTTGCATATGAAATGTTTGCCATTACAGCGTCTAACTGACGATGATTATCACTATTATTAGATCCATAGCATCGCAGGAGCTTCCCACGCTCCGTGGGTAACGTGCCTCGGCACCCTGCCGGCTTTCAGACCAACGGCCTCACGAAAAAATGCCTTTAACTCGAGGACGGGGGGGAGGGGGGACTCTTGTGTTTGTCAACGTCGCCGTGGGAGGAAGAGCAGATCACAGATGGAGAAACAAAGACGGAGGCTTTTAATGAACCTCTGGACCCCCCCCCGGTAGAAATTAAGCCCATTACTTCCTCTTATTAAAATCGGGTCGCACTTTAACCCCCGCGCCCCATTGGCTGCCTGCAGGGCCCCGCTCTCCCCACCAGCCAATCGATAGCGCCCGCCTCCCTGCAAAGAGCCCGAGTAATTGGAGAGCGGCGGCTGGCAGCGCGAACCCTGACCCTCCCGCCCCTCACCCCCCCCACGCATTACACCGCCCATATGAAGACAGATTGCCTGATTTAGTGTAAACATATGCTGCAATTCCAGGCATCAGTGCCACTTTCTCCATCGTAATTCGTATTGATTTTTCTCTCTTCTTCTTCTGTTTTTTTTTTTTCTTTTTTTCTCCTGCTGTCTGATGTTTTTTTGTAAATCAGAAAAGGAGGAGCGGGAGATAATTCAGAGGTGAGAGGAGAGGAGGAGGATTCTTTATACATTTAATCAAGCATTCATCGCCGGGCTTTTTCTGCCCTCTCTCCTCTCCGTGGAAGTGATCAAACGGTCGGTTGGCGTCCTGCTGATCACAGCGCTCTGTTATTAGGTGACTAAGTGACTGAGGAGAGGAAAAGATGGGGGTTAGAGGATGGGGGCGGGCGGGCGGGGGGGTGGGGGGGTGTGTTAAACTAATTTCTTGACGGCAGATTTGCAGCATCAGAGGAGACGAGCGGCAGGTCAGAGATGTGAATATTTACACATTTATGAGCCGAGGCGCGATGAAAAGAGCACGCTGATCGGTAAGGATCAATAACAAAGATTCATAACGGTCAAATGATCACAACGGAGGTTTAACAGTCCAATAAAACACAGTGTCACATGAAAATGAAATATACTTCTACATACAGTCAAATTCAACCACATGCAATGAAAAAATAATAGGAAGAGGGGAAAGTAAAAGGGAAGAATATGAGTAAAAATATCCGCATATATAAAACTAGACAGACAGAACACCAAGTACACAAAAATGTAGTAGTACTGAGAGAGCTACGAATACTATTGACAGTAATATATATACTGAAGTTACAGTCAATCTTGCTGTAATTGCAGTATTTTCAATAAGAAGAGTACTTGCATTAGTACTACATGCGGTATCAGTAATTGCAGTACTTGCGGTAATTGTACTTGCAGTAATAAAGTAAAGAGATTTTTTTAGATAAATTACGTACCTATCACAAGTATCTACCACTACGTAAATAAGTACTATGATTTTTTATTTGGTGATACTATGATTTGGTTCTTTCAAAATAAAAGCGCGTCAAGCACGCTTGCACCGCCCCAGAGCCATCACCCACATTCCCATGAGCCCTTGCTGTCCAAACCCATTAACATGAGGCCTCGCTGACCGACCGCAGCGCCGTCGCCATGGTAACGCCTGGCTTCCCACACTCGAAAACTCTCACTGCTCGCCTGAAAGGTGTCAGAGGTCAAATCGGGGTCACAACATCATTGGAGTGTCAGGAGTGAGACGAGGCAGACTTGAGACCAGCGACACGTCTGGACCTGAACCCAGAAACCCTGGAGCCCGACGGAGGGGCGGAAGGGAGGGGGGGGGGTTAATGTTTACCGGGTCGTAATACAGTTTTCCTTGTCGGATTTATTCTTGTGCGAGTGTTTCCAGCTGTGAGATCTGATGCATTGTTGCAACAGTTTCACCAGAGGGTTTCTAAGAATCATGAAACGGGGTTCCACAAGGTTCAACCACGGGTCCCCTGAAATTATTTGGGTTTTTATCGAGTTTGCTAGTGCAAATGAATGGATATCCAGCTTCTTTTTTTTTCTTTTGTAATATAAATTTAGAATTTATCGGTGGCAAATAGGCTCAACTAAAATAGTTTAACCTCTTTCGGAAGAGATTGTAACTGAACGGACATTTACTGAAGAGTAAAAGAGAAAGCTGCCGGCTCACGTTTACACATTTTAATGAAATCGGCCCGCAGCTCCTCGTGGTTCGGCTGCAGCTGCTCAGCAATTCTTCTAAACATCTCGAGATGGCGTAAACGGACAGAGCATGGTGTTCTTTGTGTTTGGCAGGTGAGGCCTTTCTACTCCTCCTCCTCCTCCTAACGGATAGGGGGTCTGGAGGGACGACGCTGGGTCTCTGCAGCATCTCTGCAGGCTCATTACCCTCGCTCACACTTTCACGGGCCTCCGTGCTTCAGATGAGCAAGTGTTCATCCACGGGGCCTCGGTTCACCTCCTCCTCCTCCTCCTCCTCCTCCTCCTCCTCCTCCTCGCAAACTGTTTGCATTCATTTAGCGCTCGCTATTTGTCATTTGCTGCCTCTCAGCGCCGCCGGGCTTCTCTGAGCGGGATTATTTTTTATGTTGTACATATTTACCCCGCCGGAGATCAAATATGCACTTTAGGGCAGAAGGGGGGGGGGGTCTCACCTTTACCGCTCTGTTATTGTGTCGCCCTGATGGCCCCGCGGAAGGCGCAGTCATGTCCCCCCAATGAGCCGCGTAGATTTGCCTGCGCCTGACTCCCGCGTAACGCTCATCATCTCAAATAGACTCAAATAGCGTCGCTGGCCTGTAAAAAGCAGGCGGCTGCTGAGTGGCGACTCCCCCGACGAGCCGCCACCGCCACACGCCAATTTCCCATCTCCCCCGGCTGTGTGATTGATGCCGGGTCGGAGCGGCGTTTGGCCTCGCTGCCCGCGGACCGCCGTTTCCTTCAGGGCGTATGGGGGGCGGGGGGAGAGGGGCGGGTGACAGACAGCAACATGCTGAGCCTTAAGTGGACGGGGTTGATTTGTTTTGCTGCTTGTCAAGTGGCCGGCTGCCGTCAGCCGAGGAAGAGGGGGGGGGGCCCAGGGGCCTGTTGACAAGCAGCCATATCACCCAGGATGCATCCCTTCACCGGGCTTATTGATCCGCCTTTTTTTATTCCTCCCCAACTTTCTATTCATCGCCCGCTCCTCAAATGGAGAGAGGACGACGAGACAAACGACAATAAAGGCATTTGGTCGGTTTGCCACAGACGGGTCCCGACCTTCAACACAATATACTTTCTGTACATGTTCAGATTGTACTCTGCGATGTCAATCGTTGCTTGTGGAACGACCTTTTGACGCCCCGAGGTCACCATCGGCATTTTTAAACGATGAAGGGAATTGACCATACTAGGAATGAGAAGTATATGGAGACGGTGCATACCTGTCAATCACTGTGAAGCCCCGCCCTAAAGCATCCTCAACTTCATGGTATGTTTTTACTCTAAATGGATCATAATTCATCACATGCAGCGTTTGGTTCAGACCCAGGAGGATCCGGGTCGAGGAGACAGAGAGGCCTGCACAAAATACCCCCCCGCCAGAGTAATAACATCTCCAAAAATCAGCCGGAGAGGATCCGTGTATTCCACCTGTTATGTGGCGCCTGTTGTTCGCCGTATGATCAATGGCGCCCTTAAAGCAGGACGGGTGTTGCTTTGTTTTCTCTCTGAATCTGATCCTGAGCCGGTTACACCTAATCGCCTCCATGTGTCACCGCGACAGTAATTAAACAATAAAGATGCAAGAAGTCAATTAGTGATCGCTGCTTCAGAAGAGAGGGGCGGTTGTAGGGGGTGTAGATGGTAAAAAAGGGGGGGCGGGGCCGGGGGAGGTGGGGGGGGGGACTTCTTCTTCTCCACCAGAACCCTTCACAGCCGCTCCGGGCGGAGGTTCAACTTTTGGGTGTTTCGGTTTCATGTTCACAAGACCTTTAGCAGACCTCTATGGAACAATCTGCTAATGCCTTCCATGTGGTTGCTAGCGTGTGTGTGCGTGTGTGCGTGTGTGTGTGTGTGTGTGTGTGTGTGTGTCGGGGGGAGAACAGGACGTACTAGGAGTTTTTGTGTTTCCTGACAGAGTGGAGCAGTGAAACAGTAAATGTTGGTGATTGGTGATTCTTCCAATAAAGTCGACATTATTATCAGCTACATTATTTATATTAATGAACAATGTGTCTTTGTGCTCATAACAAGAAAACTTTAACTGCTCATTTTGCATCAATTTGTTCCTTTCTGAATTTGTTCTTTTCGTCGCATAATAAGATCTCTCTCTAGGATTTCTCTTTTACGGTTTTCTTTATGTTTAATTTATGTGTTTTTGATTGTCCTAATGTGTAATTTAAAAATGTTACTGTCCTTTTTTGTCATTTTCTGGTCATATTCATTCTCTTTCTAGTAAATTTTTCCTTTCATGGTCATGAGGCTCCATTAATTCATTTCTGCGATGGACATTTCTACAAAAATGAAATTATCTCCAAATAACTTCCCTGTTTTTCTTGTGAAATGTTTCGCAGTTGGACACTTTGTCACTGTGAGAGAATGATCTGCCTTTGGTTGGATCACAGAAACCAGGTAGATCTCCACGTGCGGTGGAGACAGTAACCCCGAGGTTTGACCTCTGACCTACTGGCGAGGGAGGTCAGAGGTCAAGCAGCTTGATCAGGGAACACTTCATCACAGCAATTAGGCATCTGAGTGGAGTGCTGTTTATTTTCCTTAATCTCAGCGAGCGTCCCACAGGGAGCCGAACGCCAAGCATGCGACGCAACGGCATCGGCCTGTTCTTGTTACCGTGGAGATATAAAGAGGCGAGACGGATCAGGTGTTTCTCTGGCTGTCGTCTCCTAAAATGACCCTTGACCTCCAGTTGCTTTGCTTTTAGACCTTGTTGGTCCTGTTGAGTCTGTCTGCGGTAGTTATGAGTCTCACCCCACTGCCCCCCCCCCTCCACCACACACCGGTGCTTCTTAAGCGCGGCCGGGGTGCGCAGCCTCCTCCGGGGGCAGCGGAAACATCGTGTTGGGGGGTAAATGATGAGGACTTAAACACACATGCAGCGCTGCATTGTGCGTTAACGCTTCTCACAGACACCGAGTCCTCGTCGATAACCTGCTGCAAACATGATCTCCGTGTTAGAAATCCATATTCTACCATCTGTCTGTTTTCTACCCCCCCCCCCCACTCCTCCCCCCCTCCCCTCTCACCCCCCCCCCCCCTCCCCCCGCCACAACATTTTTTCTCCTTTTCTAAAAATTTGACTTTAATCTCCTCCGTCTCTTCTTGGCGTCTAAATCTCTGACTTCCATCACCCCCCCCCTCCTTCCCCCTTCCCCACGCCATGTTCTCCCTCTCCAGGGCTGCAGCTCCCCTGGTGCAGCTGCAAGAGAGAGGGGGTTTGGGGGGGTTTGGGGGGTTTGGGGTTGAAATTAATGAGAGGAGCCTGGAGGTATTGACTTTCCTGGGAAAACACAGCTCTCTAAAAAATCAGTGGCCAAGCGCTGCAATAACTCAGCACCCATCGATCCCACAATGCCCCCCCCAACACCCATCGGCCCCGCCCCTCCCCCCAACACCCATCCTCCCCCCCGCAGGCGGCATTGATCCGTGCATTAAAAGCTCTGAGGCCGGCGGTGTGCACCCGGCACCAACACCAGCAGGGAGATGGAACCTGCAGAACCACCAAACTACAGGCTGTTAAAAAAAAAGAACAGAGAAACTACAAAATACTACAAACCTGCAGAAGCACAAAGCCACAAAAAACTCAAAGTTAAGACGCTACACAAGAACCCTACGAGGAAAAGAACAAAAAAACGTAAAATGTAAACCTAAAAACTCAAAGAACCCAACGAAACGTTTCCAAACTTAAAGCCACAGAACTGTTCTTGTGCCTCTCGCACGCTGCGAGACTTTCCCAGTATGAGTACCGTGTGTATTTGCAGGTACATGTACACACATGATGTAATCATAAAGCAGCAGGAGCTCGACTCCTTTCTCCTCTCTCCCTTCTTGTCATTCCGCTGACGTCTTCTCGCCTTTGGCCAATTTTTCAGAGCGAAGCCGGCGGATCAAATCCCGAAGCTGCTTTAAGCTACAGAGAGGAAGAGAGCAAGGGATTCTGGGAAAACACTCGGATCTTACTGCTCGTCAGTTCACCTTCGGCTGCACTTGCAGCGGAGGAGATTTGTAACCACCTTAAGACACAGGGAGAGTCCCGGAAAAAGCCTACAACTTTCCGAATGACCACAGGAACCTCAGGAGGAACCTCAGTAGGAACATCTGAAACCTTCTAAAGGACCTCGACCAGTCAACACCTCATTAAGAACACATGAGATAGTCACAGACCTGACAACCTCCTTAATAACCTACGGTTTGATTTGACTCCTTAAAGTCCTTATGACCTCATCAAGAAGCTCTGAAACTCTTTAAGGTCCTTATGACCTTGTCAAGAAGCTCTGCAACATACTTCCGGACCCTTAGAAAGACTTCAAGACCACTACAAATTCCTAAAGAACCTGTAGAACCAACCTAAAGACTACTAGAGAACCATTCAACTTTAAATCTCTTCTTTAGTATAAAACATTGAAAATGAATCAATCAAATGGTCCATTTAATCAAATATCCACCAATTAAACTGAGCAGGAGAATAAATACCAGGTTAACTGAAGAAGGTCAGATTGAAACGCTCTCTTGGCATTTTAAGATCAGGACTAAAGTAAACAGTAAGAAACTCCTGAAGGAAATCACGTCATCATTCTCTTCTTCAATTATCCACGGCCGCCCATTTAGTGTCTCTTAAAGCTCTGCTCATGAACACACGTGTGTGTGTGTGTGTGTGTGTGTGTGTGTGTGTGTGTGTGTGTGTGTGTGTGTGTGAGTGTGTGTGTGTGTGTGTAGTTCGATATCAATAAACATGTGATGTGAGCTACAAATGATTATGAGCAGCATCTCTAATCTATTCTTTAGTAAAAATGTTTTCTCCGTATTTATTTCTTTTCTTTTCTAACTACAGCTCATAAATATTGTTTATGTTACACGTCACATGACGGAGATTTTAAAGACAATAACTTAACAGATTTGTTGTAAAATATCTGAAGGTCAAGTTCCATTCTGGCCTTGATAATAGCAAAGTCATGGGAACCTGAAGGGAACAACGCATTCAGGTGTCCGAGCTTAGAAAAGCATAAAAAACGATTTCCTTTCAGAAAGATTTTGGTCATTTATTTCCACCGGAGAATTCAATGTTTTTCCCGTATTTTACTAGGACCCCGAAAAAAAAAAAGCTTTTTTCATTGTAGCGCGTCCGTGTTTGCGGTGACAGAAGATGTGACGTGTGATCTGCACTTTAAACTCCGTAGATAACAACGTGCTCCATTCACACTCGCACAAGAGCTTCTGGGCTCAGATTAGCATCGCTAACGGAGGGTTAGCGTGAGGTCCATTGTGAGGGGCCTCGTCCCTCCGACTGAGACCCCCCCCCCCCCCCCTCGGCGATGTACCGCTGTTAAACAGGACGCCCGAACACGCTCTGCCCCCCCACTCCCCCCCGCCCCCACGATGACATTTACTTATCGCGGTGAGCAGCCTTCCGATCTGACCTTTCTGCTACTTTGAATGACATCTGGATATTCCGACGGAATAATGGGGACAGTAAAAGCAGCGACTCAAAAGCGGAGATAAGGGAGTCTTCGGACGGTTCGACTGACAGCGAGGCCCAAGGGGGGGCCGGGGTGACTGCGGGGGAGGTAGGGGAGGGGGCGGGAGGGTGTTTTCTTGTCTTCTTTTGGCGTGGAGAAAACAGTTCTCAGTGAATAACAGGAGGTTTAAGGTCTCAAAACCTTAAAACCTAAACTTTAAGAGCACTTTGCGCTCTGAGCTTCGGTTCAACACAACACGAAGAACTCTGCTGCATTCTGGGTGAAATAAAAACACGCAGAGGACACTTTATTCTTGGTAGGAATAAAGACTTAATACTGATGGACTTTTCTCAGCGTCCCGTATGACAGCATCGGACATTCAACGCGCTGAAATCACAGCTGATAAACGCCCCCCTCCCTCCCCACACACAAGTATAAGGCGGGTCTCACCAGTGTAGACAAAGCGCCCCGGCGCTCCTTTGCAGAACTGTTTGGATTTGTAGGACAGCGTGACCTCTACGACCCCGGGGATGTGACGAGGGGGGGTCTGGACCCGGATGGCGTGAGGAGTGATCAGCTGGGGGGGCGGGGGGGGGGTAAAAACAAAAGAAAAAAACAGTTATTTATTTGTTTTAACCATAACAACATCCCAAATATAACAACAATATAACAAAACAAAAAAATACAAGGTTAAAGAATGACGAAAACTGTATTACACTTCCAGGACACCTTAGAGAGGAAAGTAGATCCGGCCTAAAGTAGATCTCCCCCCAGGTTTTTACTGTTTTAGAGGCGGTGAAGCATCAACCAACCACGTTCTGATTCCTCTTCCTGCCTCTGTCTCTCTCGTTCACCATCCGCACTTCAACTGCTTTGAGCAAAGTTAAACTGTGAATATCACTGAGACTCTGTAAAGATACAGCCATTATCTCTCTAGGACGGTGATGAAATCCCGCGGCGGCGTCTCTCTTCCTCTTCCTCCCGTCTCCTCGTCCTCCTCTCCGATCTGGGTCAGCGAGTATTCCTTCGGAGGTGTTCTGAGCCTTCGGAGTCCGTGTGCTCGCTGATCAAAGCCGGGATTCTCCACCTGCGCCGTGTGATGTGAAGCTGAGCAGCGTGGGTGTGCCCCCCCACCCTCCCCCCCTTCCTCCTCCTTCCCCCCGCCCCTCCCCTCCCCGCTCCCCTTCCCGTCCCGCCGCCAGGTGTTCTGCTCTTCTGGACCGGCTTCAATATTTCATGGCGCGTTGTATGCGCCGCTGCTCCTCCCGCACCTCAATGCCAGCTCCTCATCTGCATATTTTTGGGGGCACGAGCGTTGGAGGAGCTGCACAGATTTAGAGATGCAGGTGTTTCTGCGAATGTGTGTTAGTGTGCGTGTGTTCGTGAAGAAGACGGAGAGCGTGATCTGCGCTACCTGCAGCTGCCTTATTCTGTTTGATTTTATACGAGGAAGGAAACGCAAATATTGCAGCTCAGATCTGAGCGTGCGGGAAAAAGAAAAATCAATTTAAAATTGCACCCTGACAGTCAGAACTCAGGGGTTTTGTCTCCTCTCACCTCGCTCCAGACCAGCATGGTGCCGAAGACCACCTGCAGACCGTCGAAGAAGTTGTCCCCGATGAGGATGACGGTGGCGCCGCCGGTCGTCCAGCCCTCGCTCGGGCTGATGGCTTTGATGCAGGGCGTGGCTGCTTCGGAGACACCAAACAGCAAACATGAGCGGTTAGAAACACGCTTCACACATCTGGCGGGGGACACGCTTCACACATCTGGGACGAGCCTGGATTGGGACGGGACCCTGGCACCGTTGAAAGGCGATTACGGGACTCTTCGGTTGAGTTTGGTAGCTGAGACGGTTTGGTTATGGTTGGGATAAACATACTTCCTCTTTGCCACTTGCATGTACTTTTGATTTTGAGGCAGATTTTATAACGTCTTTGAGTGCGTTTTATATTTTGTCTTGAGTCGGTTTGTCCTTATCAACGGCTCACTCTGACCTCTGACCTCTCCCCTTCAGAACAAGCCGCCTGCAACACGAGTGCCTGCAACTCCGGGACTAACGGAGAGCTTTCACCCGCCGTCACACCGCTGAGATCAATATGGGGCTCCACACATAAACAGCGTCGCCGTGACGACGAGACCAGTCCAGTCAGACAGGCCGACGGGGGGGTTTACGACCTCTTCCCAAATCGAGGGACGTTTTATCGAGGGAGGTGGGAGGATGGAGGGGTGCTGGTCAGAGCTCAGAGTTTCCCTTTGTTTACTATGATGATGATCTAAGCTGCGTTCAAAGGCTCTGCCACACACTGTGTTGTCAGTGGAGTGATGTTTTGGATCAATACGGATCACATCCAGTTGGCAAGGGAACAGGAAGTGACTGTGGACTGAGGACGACGTAGAAACACTGTGTAAGTCTGTCAATCAGATTGTAGCCCAGCCCTAAAGTACCCCCTGCTTTATGGTCTGTTCGACTCTAAATGGAGCATAATTCCCCAAATAAACATCATGTTGTGTTAAAGAATATGAAACTGGAGGTTAAGACCATACACCTATGTATATATTTACTAAGGAAATAAATCAAGAGAGAAGTAGAGCATTTTCTCATAGACTTCTACAGGACCCAAGGAGTCTCCCCCTGGTGGTCACTAGAGAGACTGCAGCTTAAACACATCAAATGAAAGCGCCACCAAGAGGGAAAAGTTATTTGTGTCATCTGGGCTTGTGAGAAGCTCATGATCTCACATGTGATGTCATGTCACTGATCTACCGGGTCACGGTGTTCAGCAGGAAGTTAGAGACGCCAGACAGGTGTCTTCAGCCGGGGAGCCTCGTCAACTTCTCAAAGTCACTCACAGCTTTCAGATGAAAGAAATCCCAGAAGCAGCAGAGGCTCGATTGTCATCCCCTTATTAATTTCCCTCTTTTGTCGCCACGGTAAACAAACGGTCCAATGGGTCTAAGGGGGGAAGGGGCGGTGGGGTGGAAAGTTTTTCTCAAGTGAAAGGCCGGGAGCAGATGTTGGGAGTCTTTTTATCGGCCCTGGAAACATCCCAGTCTGGTTGAGATGAAAGGGGCCGAGCTGAGATAGCGGGGACCGTCTGGCAGACACCGGGGCCCCGGTTGGCCCCCGCAGGACACCGTACAGAGCCCGCGGCCCCTGCACATGAATGTTCATATGCCGATCACAGGTGAGGAAACAACAACAGTGAGTCAACGGTGAGTGACACTTTGGTGTCAAGTAGCATTTGTTTCATCCCCTTGGACGTGCCAGGCAGGTGGGGTTAGAAGAAGAAAAAAAAGTCTTACTTTTGTCTTTGCTCAGTTCTCATCCTGTCTGAACGCCACCCGGCCGGTGCTACAAGTAGGTTACACCGAACGAAACAATCAGACCCCTCCCTCTCCCCGATAAACCGAGAGAACTTCAAACAAGTGAGACCGCCGTGGCCGCACGTTGTCTCACAGTTCTAGGGTTTGTTTCACTCCGCTGTGCGCCCCAGAGGGACGGGGTTTACCTCATAGGACTGAAAGGATGAGTGCCAAGAAGACAGAAGTTACCAAGAGTTCGTCTTCTTAACTTTTGTGTGACTGAATGTGTCACCTGATAATGTTCAAAGCCCTTGTGTTGTAAGACCCACCGACTGGTTAAAACAAGTTACTGCATCTTTCCTTTAAAAGCCCCAAGCCTTTTTTTAGTCGAGGGAGAAGGCAGAGGGAGGTGGTTTGCGGGGAAGGACAGAGAACACAACAGATTTATGATGTTTGGTACCACACAGTTTGAAGTGCTTGTTTTTCTCGGCTGGATGTCCCAGAGGGACGGGAAGAGTTTGGCTAAGACTGCAGGACAAGTGGCTGGAAGTTTAGACACAACTGTATAAAAGCAGGGTTAGTCCACTATTTCTGCCGCTATGATGTATATATGGTAAGCCCCACCCGGCTGGTGTTCCAAGTAGGTTAAAACAAGTAATACCGTCTCTCCTCAGAAATCTTCAAGCATTGTGAACGAGGGAAACTGCAGAAGAAGTCATTTGGGATGCGAGAGAGAGAGAGAGAGAGGACACAACTTTTCATTGATGTCTGACCGGTGGCAGAATGTTTGTTTCCACTGAATGTCCCAGAAGGGTGGGGTTTACATCACATGATACAATAACAACTGCTGTGAGGTTTAGACTAAAGTATATACAAATAAAGAAACTTTCACCGACAGTGTGTCAGACGTCCCGCTATGTCCCGCCCCCGCCTGGCATCCCTGGACTTTGGTTCTACTTTCCACTGACTGACATCTCACATGAGACCATCTAAAGCCTCTATCTCATAAACTCCCACCCGTGTGGTGTTCCAAGTGAAGCGGAACAAACAGAAGACGATTGTATCAGCCTTAAACTTTACAGCAAGCTGAGGGCAAAGTGAAGGCGAAGGAGGGCTGGAAAGTTGGACGAGGTATCGATCTGTTCACGTCTGATTGCTTTTTTAGCAAAAAGTTGTTTGTTTTACTCTCCTGTAGGTGGCAGGCGGGTGGGGCTTTTCAATAGAGGACAGAACAAAGAGTGTTAGGAGTTCCATAGGAAGTATATTAATCCAGTCTACTTTTGTGTGTCCAACATTTGGCATCACGATTGCCGTTAGTGGTGCTGGATAAGCCCCACCCATCTGGCACGCCAGGTGGACCAAATCAAACTCCTGGAAGCGTCGCGGTCAAGGCCGGAGGGTTTTACTAGCGAGGCAACGGGGCAAAGACGTGTTCAACTTTACAGCCTCAGAAGAAAAGTGTCACTGGTTCTGGTTTCATCGCAACAAGTTTATACATTTTTTTAATATGGGTTTCGCTGCTGGAAGAATGGAGTGTTTGTTTCGTCACCGTCCAACGGGGACCCGGCTCGGGACGGATACATGCCAGCAGCTGGACGGGGTTCATGAATCCTTCATATTCACTCACTGTTTTATTGTGCTGTGGTTGGTTTTGAGACATTTAATCTTTCCTACTTTTCTTTTCACTTCTGAATCACACCTAACATTATTGTCGAGCTCATAATAAAAGGGTCATTACACACATTTTTATGTCTTCTGTTGCTCAGAAACTACAATTGTTTGAAAGGCTTGCATGAAAGACACAACCCAGCTGCAATTGTGGGAAATGTTAGTGCCAGATTTCTGGGGACTAAAAGTCAGGAAATCCCCACCTGAGCTGTTTTAATCTTTTGAAATCTCCCCCCTTTTGTCTTTTACCTTCAGAGGGGTCCAGGCGCCGGGCACGGCGGCCATGTTTGGAGTTGTTGTGAACGAACATGTTGTCTGACACGGACAGCACGTGGCCGTCCACGTTGACCGTAGTGGAGACCACCACCTGCACACAACGGACACACACACACACACAGGTCAACATGTGGCCGGGCCTCGGAGGAAGCGCTCGCGGAGGAGGGAGGGCTCTTACCTGGAACCTCCTCATGTCTCGTGGGTTTCCTGCATTTTTCAAACAGTTCTGATTGCACTTGAGGAAAAACTTGAGGAAGAATCTGCAGGAAAAGATGACAAGAAAACAAGAGAGCGGATTAGTTGCGAGGCGCCAAGACGCTGGTCCGGGATCAGAGAGAAGACTTCTGAGTTCTATTGTTTCATAACCACAAATACAAAAACACAGATCTTTACACAATGAATAACGATGTGGAAATGTGAAGATCTGCACCGGACCTTTATTGTGAAAGGGGAAGGTCTGCACTTTTCTGATGCCGGAAGTGGTAAGGAAGTTTTTACAGTGTTCTTTCATAAATAAAAGTGTTCGGTCCGTATTAGTTAAAACAGTTTACACAAAAAAAAACATTTAAATTACAGAATAACTATTTATTTAAGTATTGATCGAAATAAAGCCAGTGCTTCAAGTTGATAAAACGTTCCTTTTAAAGTGATTCAATGACAGACATTTACAATGTGGTGTGTACATTTGCTATGGTTATTGCATGAATGCTTTGTCATAAAACAACGGCTCCAGTGACGTTACAGACTTTGTTTCCGCTGCACTTTATTGAAAGTACTGTAAGTTTATTATTATAAGTGAATCGAGAGCCGCCTTTTAAAAGGAATCCCGTTGAACCAAACATAATTTCCTGTTTAAATTGCTGTATAAAAGCACACTTGACTCGGTGTTACAAACGAAACGCACATCTGTCTCTGTGGCTGGTGAATAAATAAAGCGCTCCTCTCTGTGACGGGTTCTTGTCCCTCAGATGAAATTATCATTCAGCGGCGGCGTCCCAATGAAGACAGTCGAACACTTCCTGCAGACTTATGACATCTCATTAGGCCCCCCCGGCCTCCCCACCTACATTGATTTACGCCCGGTTTCCACGGCAGCAGAGGGGTATTGATTGGGAATGGATATCAATGAGGACGGACGGCAATAAGCCGCAGCTATGGAGGAGGACACCAGGGGGTTGGGGAGGGGGGCGGGGGGGAGGGGGGGGGGGTGTCGGAATGGATGGCCACCTTAATGCATCTCCCACTGCCTTGTAATCTCTGCGCATCCATCTTCTCGGACCATAAGCCCCCCCCGTTCGGATGTAGCGCTTCCTTTTTAATTGCCACATTATCACAATAATAATCCGAGCAGTTAACAAGCGGCAAGGTCGCAGACAGACATGTCACATTAACCAGGAGATAACCTCGGAGAGGATACCTACAGCCCATCCGCTGCTGCAGCAAGGCATGCTGGGAGTGCTCGGGCAGGGGGAGGGAAGAGGGGGGGGTATTAATGGTGGCATGAGGTCGGCATCGATTTCCACCTTACTACAGTTACAATATCTTTAAAGAGTCGCAGGCAGAATCCCTTTAATTTCACCTTAAACTTTAAACTTACAAACTTACACTTAAATATGTTATTTTAGGAGGGTTGAATAAACCCCATTTTAAAGATAATAAAAAAATAGGGTCTAATCATTTAGGGTCTAATATTGAATACATTTGATTTTTTGTTTAATTAATCTATATTTGTTGACACATTTAGGTTCATTTAAATTAAAGGGGAGTTTAGTTGTTTTTATTAAAACCGTAAAGCTGCGTAATCGCCTCAGAAAACCTCCACAAGATCTCAATAAAAAAAAGCTTTGATGTTTGAATTTGATTCCAACGGATGAAGAGTTTTTCTTCAGCGTGAAACAGGAAAACCGGTCGGAGCTGACAGACGGATTCAGCGTGTGTGTGTGTGTGCGTGGTTGTGTGTGTGCGTGTGGGTGTGTGTGTGTGTGCGTATCGACTGGAAGCCGATCTGCTGCTCTGGAGGCTCTAATGCTTTATGGAACAGAATAATATGGAGCTCCATTCAGATGATACCGAGTCCTTCAGAGAGCTGATATCGATCAATACGGATTGAATTAAAACGCAGCTGGAGACGAGAGACACACACACACACACACACACACACAACAAGCTGATCAGACTGCCCAAACACACACACACGGATACACGGATACACAGGGATACACACTTACACTTACACACCCACACAAATATTTACACACACAAACACCTATGTATATATACAAATACACACACACACACACAGTACACACAGACAAGATAATACACAATGGGTGATATGTGTTTTTAGAACGATGCCAACAAAAAACACACTATACTACACAAACACAATAACCATACGGACTCATACACATATACACGGTATACACACTGCCAATAACACAAATAAACAAAAACATTAGAGAAAGCTGACTTTAACACAGAATAACAGACAGAATAACACACACACACACACACTTCCTATCTAACATGCGTGTGTGCCTCTATTTGTATGTGTTTTTTCAGTATGGACGCACACAAAGAACCGTATCGTCTCCATCACAAACAGGTCAAAACATGAAGAAGAAGAAAAAGAAGACCTTGGGGGGGTCGGGAGGGTCGGGGGGGGTCTGCGTCTCTTGGTCGGGGTTTTGGGGGAACAGGTTCGGTCTACCTGCCGGCTCTGTCGCCACGGCGACGAGAGGAGACGGTGTTTACGATCAGACGCTGCCGGGTGGTTCCAGTGGAGCCGATTTAAAGCTCATTTGGCTTCACGTTGGGGGGGTTGAGTGTTTGTGTGTGTGTGTGTGTGTGGGGGGGAGTGTTTGGGTGTGTGTGTGTGTGTGGGGGGGGGGAGTGTTTGGGTGTGTGTGTGGGGTGTCGGGGGGGGGGGGGGTCTGACTTCAGCATTTTTAAACCGGCCACTCCAGATGATGTCACCCCTCCAACCACACCCCAGTGCACTATGGGAAGCAATTACATCGGGCTCAGATTACAAGGCCCTGATGAACACACACACACACACACACTTACACCCACACACGTCACACACGCGGACACACACACACGCACACACACACACACTCCCCGGAGTCTCTCACTTATTACGTTAGAAGGAAAAAAAGAAGCATAAAAAAGAAAATCAATATTTCAGCAGGGGTATTTTTAAAAGCCGTCGCTCGCCCTCATGGTTTGATGCTCGCAGTGAGACGCCGCCGCTTTACCACCTGACCACCCGGCGCGCCCGGGACCAGCACGCCGCCATCGACTTATCTCACGGACTCCACACACCGAGCGTGAAGGGGGGGCAACCACCGAGCGCCCGCCAACCGTCCCGCTTAACCCGATGGAAAAAAACCAGAGCCTCAGAGGCTGGTTTGTTCTACAAAAGAAGGACACCGGGGGGGGTGGGGGGGCGTGGCCTCATTAAGAGGGCCAGTAAAGTCTAATATTGACTCTGTTGTGTTGTTGAGACGCCCTCTTCAAATAATTACTGAGGAATTCATATGATGCTCCTCTACTGCTAATTAGGATATGAAACAAGAGCAGCTTCATGCTATTACCATTACACGGTGATTCACTGGCCCGCGTGTGTGTGTGTGTGTGTGTGCGTGCGTGTGCGTGTGTGTGTGTGTGGAGACGAGGGCCCTCCTTGGCTCTGCTACAGGCCATCAATAATTCACAAGCCAAGATGGCAATTACAGGACCATGTACAATCAAACTAAATATTTGATGAGGCACTAAAACAGTCCCTGGAACAGATCTGCCTGCGTCTCTCTCTATCTGCCCCCCCCGCACCCCCACCCCGACACACACACGCACGCACACACACACGGACTCTCCACTATCTATTGTCACAACACATTAGGTCCCTTATTCCCTAGACTTTGTCTTGACAGGCAAAAGCAGTTTATTCTGCTAAAAGAGCCTCGCGCTATTCATTTGTTCTGTCTGAAATATTGAGCGCCGCCGCGCCGGCTTCGGGGGGGGCCAGAGGAGGAGGGGGGGGGCAGAGGAGGAGGGGGGAGGAGGAGGAGGGGGGAGGAGGAGGAGGAGGGGGCGGGGAGGAGGGGGGGGCACCGCCACTTTTCTTATTTTTGTCGCTACAAATAATGCGACAAGTGACGAGGGGCAAAAACAGGCAGAGAGGCGGAGGAGAGGGAGTGTGGTGTTTAAAACAGTGGAGGGTGTGATTTGTTGGGAATCCAAGCCTGGGTTTGTGTGTGTGTGTGTAAGTGTGCGTGTGTGTGTGTGTGTTTACTGCTCAAACCCGGAGGTTTGGTTCAGGTAGAGATGTTTGAACGGAGATTCTTCCTGTTCATGTTCTGCTGTTTCCTGTTAGCTGGAGGTGAAATGTCTGTCTGTGGGTGTTTCTGTGGGTGTCTGTGTGTGTCTGTCTGTGTGTGTGGGTGTTTCTGTGGGTGTCTGTGTGTGTCTGTCTGTGTGTGTGGGTGTTTCTGTGGGTGTCTGTGGGTGTCTGTGTGTGTGTGTGTGTGTGTCTTTGGGTGAATATGTTATGTATCCAAAAACAGAACACATGCTGAGTTCCTGGAGGGCAGAGACGAACAGAACATCCCATAATTATTTTATACTACTGAGAGAGAGACTCACTTTTTTGTGGTTTACACACACACACACACACACACTAAACTCGGGTTACTCCTCAGCTGTGTTTTGGCAGGGTTGTCATGGCGATCAGCTGTATTTGTCTCCGCGATCGAAAAGTCATCCGTGTGAGCGTGTGTGACATCATGACTTAAAAATGAGGTGGAAATGGAGTAAAATTCAGATATGAAGAACATCCGAGCAAGTCTTTGGACTGCGGACTTTGGACTGTTCGGCCAGTCAGACGCCTGGAAACTCTCACGCACCCAAATGATGAGCTTAAGATGAAAACACACACACACACACACACGTTTTAAAAGCACCAGCTGACTTAGTGAAAAGTGAGAAGGAGTAAATAAGTGGAACACGAACGACACCAGTCCACCCAGTCCTGTCACCAGCGAGCAGAGTAAACACACAGCAGGCATCCACACGCTGCCTCCCCCCGACAACAAGATGAGCTGCATCCCCTGGGGGATCATGGGAGTTGTAGTCTGTGTTGTGCGGTATATGTGGACAGCTTGACAGCATATTGCCGAGCAGAGGGAGCGGCGAGCGAGCAGCTGCTGTCCAGATAAACTAAAGCAGACGACCAAGACAGGGAGATGTATGGGCCTGGAAACAGCCTGGAAACCGCCTGGAAAAAGGCTGATAAAATAGTTGACAAACCAAATGAAAACAGTCTAAAAACCACGCAAAAAGCCGCACAGAAAAGTCTAGAAACAGCCCTTAAACTTCCTGGAAAAACTCTAGAAAATAAATAGAAAAGGGGTAGAAATAACCTAAAAGCAGCCGATAAAGAGCCTGATTAAAAAGCCTAGAAATAACCTGGAAACGGTCCCCTCGCTCTGGGGCCCTGCAGCACTAAATTAATAAAGTGACTCTCCAGCCACATTTACACTACGTACCACCTGCGATTTGTCCCATTAAAAATGCAAATATAATTGGTGTCTCCCTGACAAGAGTTCAGAAAACCAGAGGCGACCTTGCAGGGAGTTCCAGGGGCGAGACACGTGTAAGTGTTTATGAGTTCAGCACCTCGCGCCATCTTTTATCTCCGCAAACACACTTCACGTGTTTCGTGTTTCGTGAAACCTTCCTCTCTTTACTCCCCCCCCGAGTTTCCTCTGGAAGTCTTCACATGGGGGCGGGGGTCAGAGGTCACATGCTATGCATTACCAGGAAATAGTCAGGCCCTTAAACAAGCATCATGTCATTCCAGCTTTCACTTCTTGGCTCTGAACATAAACTTGTAGAGGCCGTTGTGCGTGGGACGTCCTCGGCTGAAACGCAGATGGACTTCCTGTCCAGGTCTCGGGTCTTAAATACAATTCAGGGTTCTAAATGCTGGGAAACCTTCACCGTCTTCTAAGCTGAAGGATATACTCAAGATCCTTCGGCTTCTACTCCGAGGAAAATCCTCCTAGAAGCCAGCAGACACACTCCAAGCAGCCTGAGGCAAAAGAAAATAATAATAATTAAATAAAATCACACCGGAACGTTTCTTTCCTGAAGAGTTGACATCGGGGGACACGAGCAGTTCGTGGCTCAAAGGCACAGCGGCGGCGGCGGCGGCCGAGGAAGCAGCGCCGGAGTCAAAGCCTCCAAAATGAAGGTCAGACTTCCGAGTATCAAAAGATGGGGTTATTCCACGCGTCTTTTACACTGTTTATAGACGCTATCGACCTAAATAAGTAGCGTCAGAGGGCTTGACAGCACGGCTACTACTGGTACTGCCTTATTATTAGGCTACTACTTTTACTACTACTACTTCTAATGATAGTGCCAGTTATACTTTAAGACAGACGTCCATGTAGAAGCAGATGAAAATGAAATGTGAACCTGCCCGTCTGTGACGTTTAACCCCCCCTGCCTCACCCTCCTCCCCGGTCAGATGGCGCCCTAAGTGACAGTAATGGTTTCTCCCAGCACTTCTGTCTCATTCATATGAAACGTCTTCCTCTCCGGCTTTTATGATTCATTTAACACGCCCGCCCGAGCAGTAAATTCTTAATATGTACAACATGATTAAATTATTGCTCCACATTCAAACTGAGAGGTCTGAAGATTTAAATTAATGTTTCACATTGTGTGAAATATGTTTTTCTTTTGCGTTCACTCCGTCAAAAGAGCTGTCCTTCTCTTAAAGGGCCAGTAGCATGTTTTTTTTTCTTCTTGTGTTTTAACTATAACTCGATGACTGCAACTACTACTACTTATACTACTGTATTTACCAATACCCTTATTAATACTACTGCCGCTACTCACATACTACTGCTCCTACAACTACCTTTAATACTACTAGTTATACTTCATCTAACACTATTATTTCTTTTACTAGTACTACCAGTTGAACAAAGTAAGAGCTAAATATAGTAACTTCTGCATTCAGTAGTTCTATTATGTACATCTAATCTAATCAATGATTACTGATAAAACTACCACAACTTTTGCTCATTTTATTAAATATTAGTGTACGGAATAGGAATAAATAATAAAGTAATTTTGTATCGGATGTGGAATTGTCTTCATATTCACACTCCACACACCTTCATATGTTGCATTCGTTCTTTTTCTTTATGGTTTTAATGATTTTAGTCTTTGTTTTGCTTCTTGATTGCTCAGAAATGTCTGTGTTTTTTTTGTATTTTTGTATCGATTTGGACGCGGCGTTAGCAGAGATGGGAGGGAGCTGAAGAAGAAGCACTGCTACTCAGTGGTAATAATACTGTTTAAATATGGGGGAAGTGTATTGAACACACAAACAGTGCTGATTGGTTGCCGATAAAGAGGAGGAATAATGATGCAAGCATTACAAAGTAAATGTAATTTACTTTCCTTTGAAGTCGGCGTCAACACCAAACCACATCGGACGGTGCAACACACACAAGAGCACACACACACACACACACACGCACTCACACACACACACACACACACATATATCCAAAAGAAGGCGAAAGAAAAAAACAGCTCGGAGAAAACATGTTTTTTTTCCTGCTGAATCTGCTCCATCTGTTTGGCGAGCGGCGCCCGGGACCAGCGGTCAGCAGCAAGGTGACGCCAGCCGACGCCATCTGGCCTGACCTTGGATCAGCGCTCGCCCCGACGAGGGGGATTCTGTTCTGTCCCAGACCGGGATGGAGGGCAGCGAGAGGAGGGGCTCGAAGGATCCCCTCCTCTCGCTCGCCTACTCCCCTCCAATGCATTGTGGGTCATCGGGTCATTCCTCTTCTGTCAGGAGGCGTGGCCTAAAGAGCAGGTATAGGTGATTTTAAAAGTGGAAGGAAGTCCTGTTGGTACCGAATGGTGGGCGAGCACAACGCAATTAAAAACTCCATAAGAACACGGAGGGTAAATGAAACGTATTGGTAGTTAGAGGTCAGAGGTCAGACAGATGACGGTAATACTCTCTTACAACAGTACTGCAAGTACATCTAATCTACATCTAATTACTGTATACTGTCTCTGGCATAGACCTGTCGATCACAGTAAGCCCCGCCCCTAAAGCTTTCCCGGCCTCATGGTCTGTTTGACTGGATGGACCTTCATTTACTAAATGAACATCGTGCTTTAGCAAAGAAGACTTAAAACTACAGAGTGAGACGATAAACTCATGTACAATGTTTGTTAATGGAATAAGTCACGAGAGAAGTAGAGTAATTTCCTCATAGACTTCAATAGGTCCAGAGGAGTCGCCCCCTGCTGGTCACTGGACAGAATCCAGCTAATCCACACTAAGAATCCTTCAGCGTTGATCTGCATCTCATATACGAACACGGACTCACATCCTGATGTTTCCCAGGAAGTCCCCCAAAATCAGCTGTTTCTACAGAAAAAAAAGAAAAACCATCCAAGGGATCATGGGACTGTGCGTGTGTGTGTGTGTGTATATGTGTGTGTGTGTGTTTGCATGCTTATGTGAACTAAACATCAAGAAAACTTCCAAAGAACTGTCAAAGTTTGACCCGGGAAAGCTGTTGCAGAGTTATTCTCTACAGCTGCATATCCGCAAGTCTTCTATACATAATATACACATATAGAGTATATGTGCATAAATACACAAGATATGTGCATTTATATATTTATGTATGTATGTATATATAGATAAATATCTACTAAGAATCAAAAGTAATGTGGAATAATAATGTGGAAATATTAGATCTCCTAGTGATAATAGGTGATATAATACTTACATACGAACTAATGATGTTATTAAATATCTGTTTTTACCACAACAACAAAGGACACAAATCCTCCACCAGCTGCACATCCACATTAATCAATCATCTATAGTCAATAATAAAATGTACATCTTAAATAAATGATGCACAAAGGCATGAGCACACACACACACACACACACACGGACAGAAACATAAATAGGCTATTCTTGTTTTTGATTAATATTCAAGTAAAGTTTATCTTTGTTATTATTAATGTGCTGTACACACACACACACCCACACACTGAAACCCAACAACACAACTACACTCACACACTCACACGCTTACACGTACGCTGAGGTCCAGAGGCGTGACAGACCATAATAGTCTCCAAACAGACTTCAATCAACGAGATGCACTTTATTAGAAACATAATAAATATTCATAACAGCAAGGAGAGGCAATGAGAGGAGACAATGAAGGAGACAATGAAAGAGACAATGAAGACAGGAGACAAGGAGAGGAGGAGAAGAGGCAAGGTGAGGTAAGCAAAGTATAGAAGACAAGGAAAGGAGGGGGCAGGACTACGGGGGGAAACAAGGAGAGGAAACAAAGAGAGGACGCATGGAGAGCAGGACAGGAGACAAGAGGAGACATGGACAAAAAACAAGGTGAGGAGATGAGAAAAGAAGAAACACAATGAGAAGAGGGCTGGAAATAAGGAGAGGAGAGGAAATAGGGAGAAGACTTAAGGGGAGGAGACACAACAAACCATCGCGAGGGTCAAACAGTCAGGGTAGAAGCGAGGCATCATGGGAAATGAAGGCTTTAACACACCGCAACATCCTGGTTCACAATTTAAACTTCAGACCGCCGGTCCACCCCCCCCCCCCCCCCCAAACACTCCCCCCACTCCCTCCTCTCTTCGACCGTGTCAGCTGATCACCAGATCCTGCCGGTCCTCGTTTCGGAGCTCTTTTTTCCCGCGCTGCGACTGCGCCCCTAAACGCCTCGTCAACATGTTTAATCAAATTAGCAGTCAGCCAAAAATTGACGTTTTTCATTAATTATACAGGATAATTCTAATTGCAAATTCAAATGTATTCCCTCTGAACAGAAGGTGTTCAGTAATATTTCAAAGAATTTGCATATTAAATGGGGGTCGCTCTTCATTATGTATGCTAATGTATGCGCATTGTCTTTATTTTTAACCGGCGGGCCATATGCGCGCCTGAGCAGGGTGAAAACAGCCCCGAGTGCTTCGTTTTGTTAAAACAAACGCCACTCTGCGTTGGCCACTTCTCCACTTCCTGTCCCCGGCTTCCAGGGGAAGTGTCACTGCTTCCTGTCGTGTGCTGTTGTGTGTCGTTGTGTGTTGTTTTCACGGCTCTCTCTCGGTGACGCTGCACCGTCAGCGCAAAACAGAGCGCAGGGGTGTTAAACAGCGTGAACCAAGCGCACCTCCACCTACGCCACCTGCACTCCCCGCACGCACACACGCACACACACACGCACACACACACACTGGCAATGATGTGGTCAGACAGGTATGGCAGACAAATACTAACTAGAAAAATGGGTGAAAAAAATTCAAATGGAAGTCTAAATGGTTATTTTCTATTTCTACTTAAAGTCAAAATCATGTTGTCATAACGATTAGAATGATGTAGAGATTTCTAGAACGAGGCAAAAAAAATCAACACTTTAAAAAAGTCCAAGTAGTGACTTTTCAAATTGGAAATAATAACAAAAACTACTGTGTATGAAATAATCAAAATAAGTTATTATCTGACTTTTTAAAAGTCAAACTTTTGACTTGCAGTTAATGTCTATTATGTCCATAGAGAACGTGAAATTTTTAGGAATTGCAATTATGAGGTTAAAAAGTAAAAATGATCAGAGGAAGTCGTGAGAATTGAGCAAGATTTGTCATTTTCAAGTTAATGATGAAAAAGTAAATATTATTTTGACTAAATCTGTGACTTGAAGTCAAAACAAGGACGTAAAAGTTTACATTGACATGATAACAGCGGGATTAAACATCATGGCAGAGACACGTGACGTCATTATTGTCTAACTGTCCTCTTTTATCTTGCAGACCTTTCAGCACTGTAGGCCGCAGCCGTTTCCTCGCTCCCAGAATACGGAGGGGTTGTTTTAAGTGTTGGAGGAGCTGCATTTGGCTGTCGGAGTCGCAGAGAGCACCTCCACCCTCTCCTGGTGGAGGGAGATGAAAAGCCCCCCCAGACCAACTCCACCCAGTCCCAAACCCAATGCCACTTACGGCGGGATTTACCCTGTCTGTTAGAAGTGATGAGGTAATACTGAAGGCCGCGGAGCCTCCAGGTGAGCGAATCAAACGCTTCTCTCTTTAGTGTCAGAACCCACAGGAGGAGAGAAACCTGCGGCTCCCGTCAATTCAAATGTTTTTTTTAACTTCAGTGCGCCTGAAAGAGGCTTTTTGGGGGGTTTGGTTCGATTACGCCAGCAGCCCCCCCCCCCGCCCCCAACACACCCCCAACCCCACACGACGGCGTTCTACGAGGTGTTAACACGACGCGGGATCGCAGAGGAGGAGGGAATATAAAGATTAATTAAAAATCAGCCGAGTGTGAGCGAGCGCCGTGACACGTCAAAGCAGAAAGTCACTTTAATGAGCTGAGATCACAGCTCCGCCCCCTCTGACAGACGACACACACAGACACACACACACACGACTGCATACTTTAGTTTTACTTTTATCAATGGCTGAGAGAGGTAACGAGAGAGGGTTAGTGGGTCATGTGACTTTCTCGGAACAATAACCTCCAGTTTTTGTCAAATTAGCTGAGTGGCAGAAACACACCGAGTTACACAGTCGGATCCAATAAAAGGCTCCGGCTCATTAACTCTCTTTTATCTCTGTTTACACCCATCAACAACCCACCCCAACCCCCCCATGAATTCCCATAATGCATTGTTGCTGTTACTGCAGCTAATAAAACCAGCTGATGAAGACGGTTAGAAATAAAAACATGATTACTGGACCAGTCACCATTTTTGTGTTTTTTATAACACATCAACTTTATGGATGATATGTCTAAAATGTAAACAATAATAACGTCAGCGTCACAGATCTGACAGAATGGCTGCAGTCTTTTAGTGTTCAGTGTGTTCGACTTGACGGTATTTGCATGTCTGAGCCGTGAAATCGACGCTGAGCCCTGCATTCTCTCTAGTGATCAGCAGGGGGCGACTCCTCTGGTCCTATAGAAGTCAATGAGAAAATCAATCTACTTCTCTGTAAACATGAGTTCACGGTCTCAATCTCTAGTTTCAAGGGGTAACACGCTGATTGACAGGTCTCTAAAAGACCATATAGCAGGGGATGCTTTAGGGCGGGGCTTCATGCTGATTGACGGGTCTCTTTCACACTCATTCAAGTTTATTGTTAGATCTTAATTTCCTAAAAATGTCTTATTAGACGTGTCGCTTCGGCTTGCTAAACATGTGTACAGCCGGACTGTAACAGACGCGTTGGAAACAAACAACGAGTCTGTGTGAAGGTCGGGAGGTCAGGAGATGTGGGATGTGGGATTGGAAGAGCGGCAGAACATCTGTACTCCGCTGGAGCAAACAAGGTTTCCCAAGAGAAACTCCCATCGTCCACTTCCTCTCGCCCTCTCTCTCTCTAAATAGAAAACACATGTCTTTCTATCGCCGGCCGGAAGCTGCAGAGCTCCGAGGATCAATCCCCCCCGCCGTTCAGACCGTGCACTGTAACCGAGGCAACGGTTTACCGAAACGTCGCTCAACAACGCGCTAAGCTAACGAGCTAACTTCAGAGAGATTCAAGTACAACAAAGGGATTGTGAAGGCATCCTCTCATAAAAATAAAGCCCATGTTTCACGTGTCAAGCGTGGATGACATCATCAGTGTGATGGATGATGGGTGGAGGAGATTCCCATGAAATCAGAGAGAAGGAGGAGGAGGAGGAGGAGGAGGAGGAGGAGGGGCAGTTTGAGGAGAAAACTGATCATTCAACTAAAATGTATTTGAGTTAAATTTATCTCCGGAGAGACTTTGCTCTTCAGCTCTTTGTCTTCAGGACGCAGACAGGTAGCTGAAGGGGAGTCAGACAGATATGTGAAAACAGACAGGCAGGTGGTAAGAAGACCAAAGGAGAAGTGAAAAGGAGACAGACAAGGGACAAAGAGGGACAGAAAGAGTGGGAGAAAGTGGGAGAGACAGACTCAGGTGAGTGACGGTCAGGTTGGAGACAGACAGACAAGAGAGAGACAGACAAGTTGGAGACAGATAAGAAACAAAAAAAAGGCACATGAGGGACTGAAAGACAGGTGAGAGACAGACAGGTAAAACACAGACAGGTGATCACTCCCCAGTCGGCCAAAAACACTTCATTACCATTAACAGACAGGAACCAAACACTCAGCCCCAGTGGTGTGTGTGTGTGTGGGTGACTGTGAGTGTGTGTGTGTGTGTGTGTGTGTGTGTGTGTGTGTGTGTGTGCGTGTGTGTGTGTGTGTGTGTGACTGACAGCTGCAGAGAGCTACCGGTGTGAGTGCATTAATTAATGACTGACGGCTAAACAGCCACAGCAGTAATAACAGTTAAGCCTGCTGGCGCTCGGGGGGGCCACACCGACACCGATCGATGGATCGATGCTTGTACTCTTTCTCACACACACACACAGTCCATCATCTCACTTCCTCTACGCACACCTTTACACACACACACACACACACACACACACACACACACACAGAACTAGGTGGCCCGGCGCCCTCGGCTAACGGACACGAGGCCTCCGGAGGATCCTCCAACACTCACTTTGTCTCCTCACGTTTGTTTGGTGTGTGTGTGTGTCTTTTTTCCTATAGCATCCTCTACCGGGGCGTGGGGGCTGGGGGGGTACTAATTAAAAGGGTGGTGAGAGGGTGGGGGGGGGCAACGGTGCGGCGTGAGGATCCGGGGTTCTGGTTTTGACAGGTCGGATTAGCGAGGCGCGATTAGGAGATCGGTCCACGTACGAAACGCTAAGCCATGTGTGAAGCCCGGGGAGGCAACGCCGTGCATGCTGGGAGAGGAAAACGAGGAAGACAAGCCCCCCTCGTCCCCCTCACCCCCCCTCCACCAGCCACAGGCCTTCTTCTCCACCACCACCCCGATAACCCGTCCCATCCGTCCAAAGACAGACAATCTTATTTACACCATCAGTCTTTATTTCAAGAAGGGTTACAAGGTTTATTATTGTATTGTATTATTGTAGTACTACGTGGTTTGGCCTCTGTACTTGAGTACTTTCTGCATACTTGTATCGGTCTGTGTGTTTGATAAAACACACAGAGTTAAACTCCACATGTCGTATTTTAATGTTTAAGTTTATTAACGAGCTCTGGCTGAATCAATTAACAATAATACAAATATAGAGGGAATAGATATTTTTTATTTGGTTGCTTTGTTTTTAAATGTAGTATTTTTTTTGTCCGTTTTACTTTGATCATTAATAATTATCACTGAATTACAGAAAGACTTAAGTCTTATTTTTTACTTTACCATTTTACAGGGGAATAAACACCAATTTGTAATTCTTTTATCTGAATATTGTCTCTATGCTTTTTCACTCCAATAACACAAGAGAGATTCACTTATTGGATTATCAAATCCTTAATCTCTTAATCTCCTTCCTGTGGATTTATCTGATCATGTAACTAAATAACCAAAGAAGTCTTTGGTTTGTAAGAGTCAACGCTATAAGAAACTCTTTTGTTCCTATTAAAGGTCCAACGGACTTCTTTAAGACCCCCCCATAAAGATTATGGGTTCCATAAAGAGCTTCTGGTTTGTTCCTCCCGGCTCCCCGTACCTCCGGCTGAGAGGCCTTTAGGGTCCAGCTGCTGGACGCTTTATCACCCGCAGAAGAGTTTAAACAATGGAAAGTGGGGAAGGGGAGAAGGAAGGATGGAGGAGGAGCGGGTGGGGTTATGGAGGGGGGGGGGGGGGGGGTTTGGCAGAGCGGAGTCTTCGCTCGGCTGGCGGTGGCGGCGTGAAGCGGACTCAGGGGTGTCCTTACTGAGACGCCGTTAGGCGTTAAATGAACACCTGGCCACAGAGTATCAGGCCGGGACGCTGGGTGGTGACGAGGAGGAGGGGAGGAGGGGGAGGAAGATTAGGAGAAGGAGGATGAGAAGGGGGAGCAGGACGTAGTTTTAGTTTAGTCTGCAGATGGGGAGGGATCAGCTTCACGGGAAGGCTCCTGATGGTCAATACAGGAATCTGAATCAAGCAATGGAGGCTGACGTGTGTGTGTGTGTGTGTGTGTGTGTGTGTGTGTGTGTGTGTGTGTGTGTGTGTGTGTGTGTGTGTGTGTGCGTGTGTGTGTCGGGGTCTTCTGAAATGTCATTCTCTCCTTCGAATCAGAAAATCACAAATATGATCTCCCTTTCTTGATCTTTTCCCTCCACATTTACTCCATTGTTTGGTGAGTAACTGGATGAATTGACGAAACCAGTTTGACCCATGTGTTCATCTGATGGCCTTTAACACCACCAGTGCTCCCATCACAGCCCGACGTTTCCAGTCACACTCTCCTCCGGGACGCCCCGCAGGTCCGGGGCACAGCCTCATCTCTCTAGTTGCCGAGGCAACCAGAGAACGTATTTATTATTGAATTGTATTCACTCTTTTACTGATCACGTCAGGTCTTTTATTGTGAAGCCTCTCTTGGGTGTAAACCTGGACAGCGTCTCCTCCTCTGAGGTGAGGGAACATTCAGCTCCGGGGGGTGAGGGGGCGCTACGTCTGGATTAGCATTAGCTAAAAACTCTCCAGGAGCCTCCCCGAGTGTCGCCCCGCTTGCTTAAGTTAAGGTGCAGCGACTGGCAGTGATTTGCATAAGTAATTAGCTAATGTGCTGTTCAATTTCTCTCCCATCTGGCTCGCTGAGCTACACCTCATTTCTCAAATTGACAGGCCGGTCACTATCGCTAGCCGCACGGCAACAAGGCGCCCACCAAATTAATTTGTCAACCTTCTCCGTGTAATGGGACATTCACCTTGAAAACTCAATCTACCTGAAGAGGCGAGAGTCCGAGGGCGAGGCGGCGAAGACTTCTTTCCAAAATAACACCAAAAGCAATAAAAGAAGAAAAGGGGATTGTTTGAGGAGTAAAGAGCAGAGAGCAGGTGGTGCAGGTGGTGCAGGTGGTGCTGGTGGGGCTGGTGGGTGACAGCGGGGGAGATTGGACAGAGGGAATGTTGTGTTTGAAGGAGAGCGCAGATCTGAGGTCAGTTCAGAATGAAAGTGGCCGAGGAAGATTCACTCAGCAGAGCTCAGCCAACCTGCAGCTTTTATTACACTTCAATTATTCATTTACAGGTTTTCTGCCTCTTTTATCCCCTTCTGGTTTTAGTTAAATACCGTTTTTTCATATATTATATTTATACATACGTATAATATTCTATTTTATAAAATGTCCCATTTTAGACATAAATTGTTGTACAGTTTTTCCATTTACTTCTATTATTTACTTTAACTACACAACATCTTAGAGGTAAATATTCACATACAT
Source organism: Apeltes quadracus (assembly GCA_021346845.1). Classification (NCBI taxonomy): domain Eukaryota; kingdom Metazoa; phylum Chordata; class Actinopteri; order Perciformes; family Gasterosteidae; genus Apeltes; species Apeltes quadracus. The sequence continues at coordinate 4,071,054 of CM037920.1, forward strand.
TTATAGTCTACAAAGGCTTCAGAAATAACACATTAATGCATAAAAACTAATAAAATCCACTCATATTGATAACATTCTGCTGTGTATATTCTAATAAACATTTTTTAATGTTTTGTCTTTCACCTAAGTAAAATGTCGAAGGATGTATTCTGGAGTGTGTGTGTGCGTGTGTGTGTGTGCGTGCGTGTGTGTGTGTAAGAATCTCAGATTCACATAACTTCATTTGGAGCCAGAAGTATTGATGAATCCTCGGGGCATCCTGCTGCTGATCATTAAAATACACCATCACACACACACACACACACACACACACACACACACACACCTCTGTTTTTCTGTAATCTATCTCTCTTCCTAGTTTAGGAAGTTAGTTTAGGAGGCGTGTGCGTGTGTGTGTGTGTGTGTGTGTGCGCTCGCTCAGGGACCAAAACCTGGGGAAATGGGCCAAAAAGTGAATCTAATGAAACCTCCCAAATTAATTTTCAGTCTCTTCCTTCAGCTGCAGGCAGAGAGACACAGAGACAGAAAGACAGAGAGAGAGAGACAGACAAGTGGAGCTTCACTTCCTGTTTCATCGATTAAGTTATACTGTATATAAATAACAATAAATTAGATATTTTATTAATGTCTTTCGGCGATAATTCACACAAAAACAATCGTGCACTTCAAGTTACGCAAGAAAGTGAGACGAGCTGACGGAGAGACAGACAGAGACACAGATGGGTGGACAGACAGGTAGAATGGAGGTGTGCAGCTCCTCGTACTGGGAGGAGCGGCGTCTGTCTGTCTCTCATTCAGCTGCTCTCTTATTAAATTCCTTTGTACTGGGAGGCTTTTCACTCCACCAGCTGCTGCCTCTGTGTGTGTGTGTGTGTGTGTGTGTGTGTGTGTGTGTGTGTGTGTGTGTGTGTGTGTGTGTGTGCGTGCGTGTGTGCGCATTAAGCTAACATAGCTATTAGCTTTGATAGCGGTAGCCCATATGGCGAGCTAGCGCTGCTCTTTAATGTAGCATAGCATGGCCCTGATGTTGCTATGGCTCCAGCGGTGCCCCCCCCCCTTCCTACCCCCACCCCACTGCCATTTAGCTCTCCCTTCCACCGCGCCACATGCCGCAGCGACCTTGGCGTTTCCAGCGGCACGCCCGCTGCCATCTGCAGGCGGCAGGCTTGGGCAGTAAAGCATCGCGACCCCGAGTTTTTTGGGCGCCGTTACGCCTCTGTCAGGGGCCCTGTCCAGATGGCACTACCCACTAGGAGGGGTTTTTACTGCGGGGCTGAAGGAAGACGACGAGGATGAACTCACACCTCCCCTCCTCCTCCACCTCCTCGTACATCGCTCTGCCAAGTGACAAATTTCAGCTCGCCCCCCCCCCCCAAAAAAAAGCCGCCGCTTCAGTATTTCAGCCATGACCATCCGGCAGCAGATGATCCTGCACCAGGCAAAAGGGCCGAGACGGAGTAACCGGTAGAGATGAAGGAGCCAGTAGAGATGGAGTAACCGGAAGAGGTGGAGGAGATAGAGGAGCCGTTAGAGACGAAATGGGGCCGTTAGAGACATAGGAGCCGGTAGAAAGGGAGGAGCCAGTAGAGATGGAGGAAACAGTAGAACGGGAGGAACCGGTAGAGATGGAGGAGATGGAGGAGCCGTCAAGAGAAGAAAGGGGGCCGTTAGAGAGGGAGGAACCGGTACAACGGGAGGAACGGTAGAGATGGAGGAGCCGGTAGAAAGAGAGGAACCGGTAGAGATGGAGGAGATGGAGGAGCCGTCAAGAGAAGAAAGGGGGCCGTTAGAGAGGGAGGAACCGGTACAACGGGAGGAACGGTAGAGATGGAGGAGCTGGTAGAAAGAGAGGAGCCGGTAGAGATGGAGGAAACGGTAGATGATACGATTCACTGATCAGTCACTATAACGTGACCTTTGACCCAACCGGTGTGCACCGTTGACCCCACTCTTCCTGCTGTGTTAGCATGTTGCAGTTAGTACGTTGCCATGGTGACCTCATTAATAAAAGTGGTCACGGTTCCTGTTCATTGATCGTGAACGTTTTGGTGCTGTAGAAATATTTTGTCTAATTTAGATTTTTAATATTTTATGCATTGTTTATTGGATAAAAGATTATTTGAGATCTTTTGAGTTCATAGTATGAAATCATCTTTTACTATATTTCCATTTAAACCTCTCACCTCTCTAAAAGCTCATCTGATCAGCTTGACTACTTTTGTTGATCTGGACACTTAAAATCCCTGATTAAAGGGGCTGTGCTTTTCTTTTGAAGGGTCATTTTTAATTTGACAACTGAGACACCTGTCGCTCTAGTTTAGTTATATGTATATTTTTATATATTTATATATATATATATATAGATTCTTGATATAGAAGTTTGTTGAGAAACAAGTATAACCTATAACATTGTGGGACAGTCTGTTTTTTTAAGGGAAGGAAACAAATGAGATCATCTTAAAATAAAAAGAACTGTAAATAAGATGTCTCCACTTCACAAGGTGAGCTTTACACTTATCAGCATAACACCGCTGCACTACATTGCCTCAAACAAGCACACACACACACCAAACACAGTCTCTCATTGGTGTCGGTCAGCAGGCATCAGATGAGACAAAAATAAGAAACCTGTGCTGGTGGTCAGGAGGAAAATCGATACCTTCATCTTTCCTGCATGGAATGGGGGGAAGAAGTAAACGGGGGGGATTCTGGGTAATTCCTGTCTTCAAATTACGACGAAGGAACAAAAAATTATACGTCATCTTTGTGTGAGTGCTGGTGTTAGAGTGTGTGTGTGTGTGTGTGTGTTGCTGTGTGTCTGTGGTTGAGTGCAGGTCATCGGGGGGGGGGGGTCTCGGCCCGTCCGTTGGCTGTTAGCCACCTTGTTATATCCCGTTAGTCTTCTCGTCTCCAACTCAAAGAGAATAAATAAAGAAGTTTATTCCTCGGAAACACCCTAAAAGAAAAGGGGGGGGGGGGGGGGTTGGAGGGGCGACTGCGAGGGGGTGGGGGGGGCAACGAAGGAAAAAAACGGTAGAAAAAGAAAATCTCCAATTCATTGAGATCAAGTCAATAACACTGTAATATTTATGAAGGCTGGAAGCCAGGCTGCCCTAAAACCCAAACTCCAGCAATCCTGAATTATAAATTGGTATTGATTTGTGTTGTGGGTGAGTGAGCTGCAGTGTGTGTGTGTGTGTGTGTGTGTGTGTGTGTGTGTGTGTGTGGCAGCAGGATACAGCTCAGCTCAGCTGCTCGATTGTTTTCACGCTTTCACAGAAAAAAGAAAATAGTGGAGCGTCGTGTTTGGCATCAGTTTGTAACGCCGGAGAAACTCTCAGAGAAGGTGAGCATGTGTGTAAGAAAGTGTGTGTGTGTGTGTGTCTTCTTTGTGTCTGTGTACACACGGGATACACCACTGTGTGTTCAGTTCCTGGAGCTGCTCTTCATGCTGCCGGTGAGCAAAGCGCACACACACAAACACACACAGACACACACAGGTTTGTCTTTTTTACTTTTACATTTACGTGTTGGGCCTCCAGACAGAAAGCAGCGGATCGATCAGCGTAGAGGTTTACAGTGGTCGTATCTTTTCCTACCAGGTGAGTTCACCTCAGATGATGAACTTCAGTGAACTCACCTGCTTTGTTTTTGTTTGTTACCGCGGAAACCGCTGGATGTTCATGAAACATATTTAATAAACACAATCAGCGATTCACACTTACAGTAAACCCTTTTTCCTGCAGCTATGCTTTCTAGACCCGTAACAGAAGTTACGGGTCTAGAAAGCATAGCTGCAGGAAAAAGTTTTCACATGGACATATGACAGGTTTCTATACCAACACTAAATAAGAAAAAAGCCTTAGACTCACTCACTCACACACACACACACACACACACACACACACACACACTCAGCATGGTCCTGGCTGTGTTGGTGATGGAGCTGATGGGACGCCCACTGCGGTGCAAAGGGATTGTACAGCCAGTACGGCAGGTAGAGACACACTCTGTCATGCTTCAGACCTGCTGCTGAGAGAGTAAGTGTGTGTGTGCGTGTGTGCGCGCGCGTGTGTGTGTGTGAGTGTGTGTGTGCGTGCGATTTCATTACTGTTCAGTCTAGTTCTGTGAAGGTCCGGAGCAAGCTTTGGGTATAAAATCAAGGGCACTGAAGAACCACCTGATGCACTAACTGTCTTCATCACCTACTTCCTGCATTGTCACCTACATCTTGTCTTCATCTGCTTCTTCCTGTGTTATCGCCTAGTACCTGTGTTATCACCTACTTCCTGTCAACATCACGTAACCCTCTTCCCGTCATCAGTACTTAAGATCAGTGTCAACATCCTTTACTTTGTTACATCACTTACAATTACTATCGTTAACTTTTCATCATGGTCACGATCCTCCTGTAATCACCTGCTTCCTTTTATCACTTACTTCCTGTAATCACTTCCTGTCATTGTCTTCTACATCCTGTCGTCATGTTATAAAAGGTCCACTCACCCAAACACAAAAACAAATGGGATGACGGCAGGTAACAGGTGGAGACGTCTGCAGGCCACTTTTGGAGGTAGGCGTCGCTAACTATGCTAAGCTAACGTTAGACAGCCTCAACTCAAAGGTCCACTTTCTTTCTTTCGCTGAGCTTTTCACCACCGCGGCTCGCATGACTGAAGAGGCTCCGCGCAGACAGACAGGCAGTCAGACAAACGGGGTTTGGGTCATTATGTAACCCACACCGGTGGCTCTCCTTCCCCCTCCCTCCCCCACCACACACACCCCTGCCTCCCCCATATCACATCCCCCATCTTTACTATAGAAATCAATACCCTCTTAATCCTGCCCTCCTCTCTCTTCTTGCACACTTCCCCCATCCTCCCTCCTCAAACTCTCATTCTCACCCCTCCATCATTCCCCCCCTCCCCCAACCCCTCCATCACCCGTCGCTCCATCTTTCTTCCTGCTGTCGTTGAGTCTGGACTCGCCCGCCTCACATTTCATTCTTCACACCGCAGACAGACACACACGTACACACAAAAAAACACACACTCATCTGAAAAATCTTGAATTACTACAAACAAAAATAATATAATTATTCTTATTTTCATTAGAAAACATCATGAATGACTTATGAGGTGAGATTTTTTTATCATTTTCCTCACTGGGAAAACAAAGGCTTCCAACATGGCGGCCGTAACTGTTAGCGACCACTAACCGATCACATGCGATCGCCACCTGCACACACATACACACACATATTTCACACACACACACACACACACACGCACACACACACATACACGCACACACACTCCCCCACGTCTGCTGGCGAGGCAGGAGTCCACGGATGGTCGTCCTTAATTAACCACACCGCACTCATATTCCTGATTAAACCGTGTGTGTGTGTGTGTGTGTGTGTGTGTGTGTGTGTGTGTGTGTGTGTGTGTGTGTGTGTGTGTGTGTGTGTGTGTGTGTGTAATGGAAGGTTATCAGTAGATTCTTAATTGGGAAAACACTCAAGTGATTAACGGGAAGAGGGGCGAGCGAGCTTCAGACTGAGCATCAGTGAGATTTGACGTCCTGAATACTGAAACAGCTCCCGACGTTTCCTCTCTGTGCCCTGAAAACCCCCCCGATGACGCGCCTCCGTTGACGGTTTGGCGTTGACCTAAAAACAGGAAGCTGAAGCTACAAACTCTACACGTCAGGTGTCCAGGTGTGATATTGAGGAGCAGTGGAGGCGGGAATCTGAGATCAACCAGGTGATTCGCTGGTGCGTGCTGGAGGGGAAGGGGGGGGGGGGGATTTGGTGAGGGGGGCTGCCAAAGCTCCCATGATCCCCGGTGAGTACCCCGCCCTGTGTCGGGTGGGGGTGGGGGTGGGGTTTCCTGCTGAGCACAGCTGGATGTTGACACGCTGAGGCAGCTAACGAACCTGTGGGTGATGATGTAATCCCTCAATCCAATTAGCAGTCAACAGGAAGTGGGAAGCAGCCGACGAGACAGGGACGCCTCCCCCCCTCTCCTCCCTCCCCACCGTATTGGGGCTCACCCAGGGATGCCTTCAGGGCCCTACGCCAGAGTCGGTTATTTCTGGTTCACCTAATGGCGTCCACTTCCTGTTCCCGGTTCATCTCACAGGTGGAATTGAAATTAATTTGTCAACACAGAATGGAAACTATTTTTAAATCCCTTTCAGTACATTTTATATGATTTTATCCCCTTAAATATATTTTTATATTGCATTTCTTTTGGATTTTTGGCCTTCGGTTTTTTACTCAAAGCTTTTGACGTTGCCGTTGGGCCGAAACGTCCACATAAAAAAATAATTTTCACTTATTTTGTGTTAAATTTGCTTTAATTCCCCCATAATAATGAATGCATCAGGAACATTAACATTATGTATTCTTAAATCTGCTAGTTAACTATATTTTACTATTTCCTGGGAGCTATTGGACTAAAACGACGGCTGATTAGTTAATCTGTTTTATTAGCTATGATGCTTCATGATGGCTGACTGCTTCGCGGCCAGCGGCCCACTGAGTACTTTGTTGTAGTCCACAGCAGAGCTGAAGGAGACCCGAGGCCCCCCGAGATGGAGACACCTAGACAGATTACCCCCCCACCCCCCACCCCTCGCACACACACTCCTCCCACCACCAAACCACCAAACATCCTAGAAGGAGAAGCTCAAGCCTCCTTTGCTTCTACTGAACGTAAACAGTTCTGGAGAGAAATGGTTCTGGTGAAAAGAGGCAGAGGTCACACACACACACACACAAACACACACACACACACAAACATACTCACACAGAAACACACAACATTACTCTAGAGCTATTCTTGTTTCTGGTCTTGGTCACTTAAAGTAAACACAACTCTAAAAACAGGACTGACACTTGGCCTATGATCCGCTCTCCCCCTTTACCCCTTGCTCTCTCTCCCTCTCTCCCTCTCTCTCTCTCTCTCCGTAAAACGTCAAAGTCAATGATTCTAGCTCTGATAGAATGCAGCCAGTGATTTTAACAAGGAGGAGAACAAACACAAGAGCAATCCAACAGAAGTCTCAGAGCGTGAGAATAATTCAGAGTGAACATCTGCCAGCATCTGTATTTCAGACAAACCTCAAACCTGATTAGTGTCCATTTCACTGCACTGGGAGGACTTATTTTCATCCTTTAGAAAACTGAAGGGAAATGTGCAGATGTGCCGCCTTTTAGCCCCACAATACTAGATGATACATTTCCCACAATGCACCTGGATAGTACTTTTTATTTTTATTTTATTTTATTAGCGCGTCAACATCTGAGTCTTAAAACTCTCCTCACGTCTACCTGTTCTGTTACAAACTCCATCCACATTAAATATTACAGGGTTATCACACGGCTATTACAATCACTTTACCCATGATGCATTGCCCCTGCAGGGAGTCTCCGTTACACGTCGTCGTAACGACAGCCTCCTCCGATAACTGACATAAACCTAACCCCCCCCCCATCAACAAATTAACCAGAAACCCCTGCGGCTACCTTCAGGCCTTTCCCTCTCCCTCTTTTCCTCACCCTCTGCCTCCCCCATTTCTCTCTCTCTCTCGCTCTCTCTCTCTCTCTCTCTCTCTCTCTCCAATTTTAGCCTGCCCAGTAATGTCCTGCTTTTATTGCAAATCTATACTCTTAATCTTGCCGGCTCCAATGGGCCCCGCTCGCCCCGATCAATATGCTACGATTGCTGGGAAGAGTCCACGGGGGCAGATAACCCCCCCCGTCCTCCCACCTCCCTCCCATTCTCACCCCCCCACCACCAGGACCCTATGGAGCCGACCCTCCATAGGGTCCAACCAGGAAACGAGACTCTTCGGGACGTTTTTCATCAAAGAACCAGATGTTTTCTGACAGTTCCTCATCTGTTGTTAACAAACGCTTGTTAGTAAAAATAAATCGTCTAACTCAACGTTTATACTAAAAACAACAACAAGCCTTTGTGATTCAAAAAAAATCCTCTGGTCCTATAGAAGTCTATGAGAAAATTACTCTACTTTTCTCCGATTTATTCCCTCAGTAAAGATTGTAAACATGAGTTTGTGATCTCACTATCTAGTTTCTAGTCTTCTTCAATGCAGCATGATGTTAGTTCAGCAAATGATGGTCCATTTAGAGTCAAACATTTCCTGTTTACAGGTACGAACATTTAGCGTACTTTCATCCTGACTTATGAAAGTTAAGGACTGAAAACAGACTTTTTTACATGAATGAAAAGAGAAGAAAAGTGATCTGTTGTAAATCAGAGGCTCCTGCTGCTCCTGCTGCTCCTGCTGCTCCTGCTGCTCCTGCTGCTCTTGCTCCCAGGAGGCCATAAAGCCTCTTAACTGGCAGACGAAGACGGTGAGCGGGAGTTTTAGCAAATAATGATTAATTGGAAAAAAATACAAACATTTCCCTTGATTTGGTTCACGTGGCAAATAAAGGACAATCACTTTCCATGTGTTTATAGCAGGAGGCTGATAGAATTTTTTTTAAAACCTTATAAATTGAGGTAGAAGGTTTTTACTCAGCAGTTTTATTGACATTTTTGACACTAAAAGTTAAATCTACACGTGAAAAAGTTTGAACCGAAGGATATAAAGTGTTAGATACAGCACACTGTGAGGCTTCTGTTCCTAGGGAGATATAAGCCCTTCTCCTTATTTCAGAATAAAATACAAATCATGTTTCGTGTAATTCAAACATGAACAAATAATAATTCATCCTTTTCCCATTAACAAACCTAGAGCTTTTCTAAAGCAACACATCGCCTTTTAACTACAGTTCTCGGCTTTTAGTATGAAACTCTTCAGAAAAAGGAAGCTGCTCCGGTTAAATCCAGGCTTCCATTATCTTTCACCAATAATTCTCAAAGGATCTTTGTTTCATCCACATTTTGTTCTCCTAAATCTGCCAAACCAAATAACTTCTCTCAGTAAACGGGGGGGGCCGCGGGTTCGACACCCCAGGGGTCCCTGCAGGAGGCGGAGTGGGGGGGGGGGGCTGATGAGGAGGGCTGAGGTCAAAAGTCGCACTCTATCACTCTAAGCTCACCGCTCAACGGACAACATCAACGCCGCAAATGGCGATACAGGATCAAGCGCTGATCTGTGAGTGCGTGTGCGTGTGTGTGCGCTTCGCCGCGTGTATGTGTGTAAAGTGGGGGTCTTGACCTCCATGTAAGGCCCGGCCATTAAAGTAGAAGGGTGATGGTCATACGGAGGAGGAGGGCGGGAGGACGAGGAGGCGTGTTCTGGGTAATTAGAGCTCGGCCCCCTCGTACGCCTCGACACTCTGCGGCAATTTATTGCCCCGCTCGGGCAACTTGTCCACACATCTAATTGCAATATTAGCGCGTAATAGCAGCGGTGTTGCGGCGATCCGTCAGCGTAACAGTTCTGCCGCCTCGGCAGGATTTCGGCCATTAACGGAGGAAACAAAGCGACCTCTGAGAGGAGCATCAGCGCACATCTATATGCACACGCACACACTCTCTCACACACACACACAACCCAAATCACTTTTGGAAGGGACCCCAATGGAGGTTCAGTTTGCCAGAAAAACATGTTCCTTTCTTTTATCTGATATTTCTGTCATTTAGGGTATTTAATGAAATGATCGGGTCTCGGCCCCTCGCGACCCTCCGGAGATACGATGACTCACTGACTCTCTATATCTTTCAATTTCTGTGCTTTATTATAATAATTATATTTTATTGAAATGAATAAAAGGCTCTTTCATTCAATATTCTCTTTGTGTAACATAATTAAGACTCGTGTCTTTGAATCATTATCAGCATTATTTACATTTTTTTGTAAGATATTTTACTGCGTTTGTTTGTTGTAAAAAAAAAAGGTTGAAATGTAATATAATAGATATATTTTCTTTTAAATCACTGGATTTGTTATTTTCAAATATTATTAAAAAAGACAAATGCAACATGTTCCTAACATCTGGTTTAACCTGCTGTTATTAACGTGCTCGCCACAAAAGCATGAAACCCAAACTTTAGTCAGGAGGTCAAAGGTCACAGCAGAGAGATGAGGCATCGCTCACAGATCAAGGAAAGCTAATAAAATGGAAAAAAGCTTTGTGTTAAATGATGATGCATGAAGATCACTGTGTGTGTGTGTGTGTGTGTGTGTGTCAGTTTGATTTATTTCAGCGAGACGTGAATTCACAACATTAAACTGCTTTACTATAGCTACTGAGCTACATCGTTTGCATGATGATGGGTCACTAAACACAGTAAAATACACACACACACACAGCCATAGGGACACACATACCCACACACGCATTTTATAAATATAAATATCTGTGTGTGTGTGTGTGTGTGTGTGTGTGTGTGTGTGGGAGGGGTTTAAGGGTGTATCAGAGCGGTCGCAGTAATAAATCCTAAGTCGCTAAAATGCAGAAAAACTAGCGTAGTTGCAGTAAATCACAGTGTGTGTGTGTGTGTGTGTGTGTGTGTGTGTGTGTGTGTGTGTGTGTGTGTGCGTGTGTGTGCGCGTGTGCGTGTGGAGCCGTCTCTGTGTCCTGCCATGTCCTTATTGAAGCGGTGGAGCTGCAGAGGATTCTGAGGTTTGTTCTGTGGCCGACATGGAGGTGTGAAGAGGAAGGAGGTGCCGCTGCAGCGGAGCGAATCCCGACACGCCACTTAATCACTGTTACTTTACCGTCATCTTCTAGACAAACACGTCTGAGAGTTTTTGACACATTCCTGCTTAAATCTGTAAGAATATTTCATGCATTTATATTTAATTTCCTTTATATATTTATGTTTAAATTACACGATTGTGCTGTAAATAAACCACTTCCTGTATAAAGAAGAAAATGGTGGAATAAACTCTTTGATGACATCAGAGCCTTTACATCTTCCGCCACAAACTAAAGACACACCTCTTCAGACTGTAACTTTAAAAACACTTACAAATTACAGCACTTAAATTGTACTTTCTCGTTTCTTGTTCTTTGACTTTGTATCCCGATGGTTGAAATGCACTTATTTTAACTCTCTTTGGATAAAAGCGTCTGCTAAATGACATGTAATGTGATGTAATAATGGCTTAGTTTGTATCCTTATCTTAAATGACATGTAATGTAAAGTATTAGTATACACATTTTGAACTACCTTAACCCAGCATTCACAGTACAGAAACATTTTAGCATTTTCTGGTACTTTTACGTTCTTTGTCCTGACGAACTGGAGCGAGTCACTGACGCTCTACCCAGCGGTACCCATAATGCTTTGTGTCGGGGAAAGGGGGTGAGGGTCATAGAGTCCATCTCATGTGTGACAGAACACACAGGGAGGTGAGAAGGCCTCTAAAAACACCCATCAAACACACAGAGAACACGCGGTCCGAGGTGAGAGGACAGAGTGTGTGTGTGTGTGTGTGTGTGTATTCCCGTCATGGCATGTATGAACACGTGTGTATGCATTTCCTCTTGTATGTAGAGAGAGCGTGTCTGCATTCATACGGTATAAGTGTGTTTGTGTGTGTGTGTGTGTCTCTCCTGGCGATAGTCCAAGGCCTCTCTAACGAGCCAACATGGTGATAATACTCCCCCCCCCCTCCTCCCCTCACTCTCCCTCCTGACCCCCTCCGAGGTCATTGGCTTCCACCACCGCGACCCGGCCAATCACAGCCGGGCGCTGTGACGGACAGCCGCCGACTCCAAGGACACGGAGGGCAGAGGGATTAGACGGCGAGGACGAGCGCGACGTTAATAAGGGATTGTGATGCTGGATAAAGTTGTTGGGGTTTTTTTGGAACCGTCTGACGGGCCGTCAAAGGTGTTTCATTATTATTTTGTGCAGCATTTGATAAAAGATGGTTTGGTTTCTATTGTTTAACTAAGAAGTCTGTAACAGAGGTTTTGATGGCTGTGGGACGGGTGAGATGTGGTTCAAGGTACAGGTGCGGATGATGCCTGCAGTACGGCTACACAAACTAACTAACTAACTAACTTTATGACTAGAATACACATTTTCACTTTCACTTCCTGAGGATGCCGTTGGTTGTCTTTCGGGTCCGTCCCCAATAAGCGTCCCCAAATCCACACAGCAATACTACACGCTGCAGAACCTGCCTGAGAATCACCATTATTTTGCTCTGCTTCAGGTTCAGAGTGAATTAGTTCCCCCAAAGCGTTACAGGACCCATGAATGATTCTTTCATCAGTTAAACGACTCTTTTGGCACCATACAAGTCTATTTGGAAAATACTCTACTTCTCCCTTGATCCATTCCCTCAGTAAACATTGTAAATATGAGGTTCTGCTCTCAATCTTCAAGTCTTCTTCATCTATGGTGTTTGGCAAAACATCGAATCTCAACCTGCAGCGCGACAACGGCGCATATGCGACGGGTGTTGATTAAAACATTCACACAGCGAGAGGTGAGGAAATGAGGAGGAAAAAGCAAACGTGACAACGAACCAGAGACGATCAAACATCAAGTCCACGCAAGTTGAGTTTTAATTGCGGAATTAACTGAAACCAGGAAGGAAGGATTTGGAAAATCACTGACTGAAAAGCAGCCTGAACAGAGAGCTGGAGGTCATGATGCCTTCAGGCGTCACGGCAAGAATTGGAAAAAATCCGTTCAGTCCACTTCTCACCTTGCTAGATACATGGAATAGTCTGCTTTTCCAGTTTCATCCAGATAGGGACGTTCCTAAAATAAAACCACACCTGCCTGGATGTCAATGAACCTGAGAGTCGCGGTATGAACCAAGGAGCTCCGCGAGTTAATCATGACACCGCGTGGCTAGTGTGTCTACGTCCGTAGAGAGAGAGGGAGGGAGAGACAGGTCCAGAGGTACAGACAGGTGTGGGGTCAGATGTGCTCCTACCTGTCGATGATGACGGGGTCGGAGGGCGTCTCGTTGCGATTCCCGCAGCTCTTCTTGTCACAACACCGACTGGAAGAGAAAGAACCACGAGTCAGACAGGGACAAGCGTAGCATGTATCATCAACATGCATCACTGACGACGTCGTTTCAGATTTAATATTCACTTTTGTTTTCACGTTCACGCTTCAAATAAAAAGTGCCGCTGACTCATATTTGTTTCAGAGGTCAAACAAATATTTTAGAACATTATGCGGATCAATGTATCATCTGTGACATAATGTAATATTTAATGGATGAAAGACAAACTACTTTTTATAAATAAACCCGGGCCTATTGGATTTATTAGTATTGAAATAGAATTGACTTTAAATAAAAGCGAAAATGTGTAAGCTGGTTCGAAAAGCTTTGTAACCACCACACAACTTCATGGTTGAAATGCACTTATTGTAAATTACATGTAATGTAAACATTTTGTCCCCCATTTCCCCTTGAATTAGAAACAGATGACATCATTCAAGGAAATTACAGAGCTGCAAAGATAAAGTGTCACAAAATTGTTTTACTCTGAAAAGCAGCCCTGTTTTCCCTGCACTCTCTGTCTCGCTGTCTCACTGTCTCTCCGTCTCTGTCCAGCTGGGTGGGGTCCAAACCAAGGTCACTAACAGTTGGACGACGCCCAGCAATGGAGGCACCACTGTGGACCCCCCACCCCCCAAAACCTAACCCTCTATGCCATCGCCCCTAACGACCAGCCAGCCAACCGGGCAGCTGCTCGCCAAACCAGCCGTCCAGGTAGCCAGAGGACAAACCAAGCGCTCGCCCATGACATAAAACCGACCCGGTTGAGTCAGTTGAGGCATCTGGAGAGGGGGGACGGGTGGGGGGCTGGTTGCACTGGGCTTCTGCTTGGGCCCCGCAGGGTGGGTGTGTGTTTGGGGGTTGGGGGGTGTCAGTGTGGCATGTCGAACAGCAGCAGACTGAATCCAATGCATCAATATCCATCAGACGGACGGGAGGAGTTTGGTGTCTCACGGCCGGAGGGAGTGAGTGAACGCACCGCGGAGATCGAAGTACATTTATATATTTAGAATTCATTATAACTAAGAAACCTAATATATATACACATATATCGTTTTTGTTAACAGATTTTTGCCTGCGATGGTAAAAGTAAGGTTTGACCCGCCGATTAACATATGTAATGGAAATAAGGACGAACAAGTTGACATAAACTTCATATTATATTACAAACTAAATATTACACAAATAGATGAAAATACTATTTATACTATTTATTTATTCATTTTGAACAAATAGTTTACATGAGACTGCGGAACAGATTATATTATATACTGTAATAACATATGACACATGTTTCATCAGAAAAGTGAGAGATTTCTCAGAATGAATTAAAACATTGTCCACTGTTAACAACAAAGCCTCTCTTTCTCATCAGCATATCTTCCGGTGATTCTTGAAAAATTAATCGGGTCATGTGACCCCGCGACGTACAATCATGCACCGGCACCCCCCCCCCCCCCCCCACCCCCCCATCACGAATCAAATTGCCATTCGACAAACAAGCGTAAAGAAATGCCAAACGAGGCGCTTCATGAATCATTTATCACCACGTTTGATCCCGTAAGTGCAGAAAAATCACAAACTAAGCGCCGTGTTTGTGTCCCCCCCTCGCTCTCTCTCTCTCTTTCTCTCTCTCTCTCTCTCTCTCGCGCGCGCATATACATGTGTATGTGTGACTGTTGCCATAGAACGCGCCACAATAATTTATTCCCCCAGCTACTTGGAACCATTAGTGAAAGTTCCAGGAGACCAATTAGCATTGGAAACCCACTGGTGCCGCTGTGGTGACAACCTCCTCCAAACTGCCAAAGAAGTGTTATAAACAAACTGGACCCCAGGAGCACTGCCGGGGCCCCTCCAGGGACCCGGGGCCCTTTTTTCCAAAAGACAAAAACAAACCTTGGCTGAGCGTCCACAATATCGCCTTAATGACGTTTCCCCCCGGGCCGCGAGCGGGCTAACGCCGCGGCCGGCTAATGACTGAGAGCAACAACACACACAGACCTGAGAGAGTGAGTGTGTGTGTGAGAAAAACGGCAAATGTAAAGCAAACAGCGTGTGTGTGTGTGTGTGTGTGTGTGTGAGGCTGAAAACAGGAATAATAAAAGATGCGAGTTGGTGCCTCTGTCGCTTCTTTTTGGCGGGAAGATTCTGTCTCTGCAGAAAGCCTATTTTAGTTGTTGCACACACACGCACACACATACACACAGGCACACACAGCCCAAAAAAAACAATTCAGCCAGGGGAGCCAGATTGGCCCCGGCCGCCGGCCGGTTGCCTGGGCTGCGCCAGCATCATTACCGCTGGCTGCTCCTCCTCGGCCGCCACTTCAGACGTGGCCACGAGTGGGGTCTACTTTAGGGCACAGAGGGAGCGCGAGGGAAGGAGGGGGAGGGAGGGAATTGTGTTATCACATAAATTTGAAAAAAAGCCCCTTTAGAGGGTCGCCCCAGAGGCCGGTGTGGCGCCCGGCCGTCAGAGCTCCGTCGCTCGGATCACAAGCGTCCAGATAACGCCGAGCGCGCAGCTCGCTTTCAAAGGGCAAGCGCTGTAATTACCTGAAGGCCTGGAACGCCTCGCCCACAGCCAGCCAGCCAGAGCCAGAAAGCGAGAGCCAAGGAGGGAGAGGGAGAGACAACCAGAGCCCGGCCTGGAAGCGTCCCTTCCCTCCCCGGCGTTGCCCGGAGCCTGGCAGCGAGCGAGAGGAGAACCCGAGGCTGCCGCGAGGCCTCCGGGATCCCCGCTGGCAACGCCGGCGTGCCAGCATGGCCGCTCGCCGGGTCGTGATTGGTGGGGAGTGAGGGGACGGGGGGTGTTTTGGAAAGCGACGGGGTCTCGTTTAAGAACGGTTAAATGCCCCTCCATGATGTGATGGAGAGGTCACGGCCAGAACAGACACACACGCGCGCAGACTCTCATAAAGGGAGGATTTCTAGGTTCTGACACGTCGGTCTCTGGGTTTTAAGTCACGTTTCTGAGAGAAATTGTGTTTGTATCCGAATGTGATTCCCTATATATATATATATATATATATATAGAGAGAGAGAGAGAGACAGATATATGGGAAGTTTGTGTGTCATTCTGCTCCGCCCAGGTGTGATGCTGGTAGAACCACCTGGGAGACGGAGAGACGCTCCCCAATCCCTCCCTCATTAGCGAATGGAAACAAGGCCACCATCTAATAATTGCACTCAATCACATAATGACTGAAGCTCAGAGTTAACATATTTACCACTTTGGTGCTGACAAACCAGTTTACAGGTATGAATTGGTAACAGTTTACAGAACAATAACACCAGTTTACCAAAGAGAAAAAAACTCCACTCGATCAACACGCCATTATTCTGCAGGTAGTAACCAGTTAACATGCGACTCCAGATGAAGGACAGTAGATTTGCTGCAACAGGACCCAGTT